>CM035839.1:167182416-168382416 GCA_020510985.1 Pholidichthys leucotaenia
AGTTCACCTTTCAGTGATATATCATGAATGTAGGACATTTAAGTAGAAGCATGCAATGGTGATTTCCTCATCTCAGACAATTTATTGAAATAAAAGCCAACAACAGTGGTGGGTATATCACAACAAAAAATGTCAAAGTTTCAATGACTTATCATGTGCTTTTAAGCATCAATTACAGCTTGACAACGTCTCATGTCGTTCAGACTTATTGTCCGTTGAGGCATGAAATTCCATTCTTCTTGAAGGATGGTCCTCAAGTCATTGAGGTTGTTGGATGCAGGGTTATGATCGCATAGGTTTCTGTGGGATTCAGGTCTGGAGAAAGTGCAGGCCACTCCATTTGAGGTACCCCAGCCTCCAGCAGCCGTCCCCTAATGATGCAACATTGATGAGCTGGAGCATTGTCATCCATGAAGATGAAATTAGACCTGTGTTGTTCATGCAGGAGCACAATGACTGGATTAATGATGTTATTCCGGTAGTATCGGTTTGTCACTGTACCATTCACAAGGTGTAGGGCAGTTCTGTATTGACTAGACACACCTGACTAGACTGTAGCACCACCAACAAAGGCTCGTCTGGTGACAACAGTGGCTGCGTGCACAGCACTCTCCTTGATGTCTCCAACATCACTGGCGGCCATCATTTCTGCTTAATGTGAATTGACTTTTATCAGAGAACAACACTGAGGCCCACTGGTCCCTTGTCCAGTGTAAATGCTTCCTGGCCCATGTAAGATGATGACACCTGTGCCTGGTGGTGTGGTCAGGTACCCTTGCAGGTCGTCTAGCATGTAGACTATGCTGATGTAAATGGTTTTGAATGGTCTGATGTGACACTTGGGTGCCTCCCACCTCCTTTAAATGTACCTGAGTGGCATTCATCATCTGGTTCCGCAGGGCACTATTCACAATGAAGTAATCATCAGTGTGGGATGTGGCCAAATGATGTCCACTTCTATGCCTTTCTGTGACTCTTACAGTCTCTCTGTATCTCTGTTGCAACCTGCTGATGACACTCTGTGAAAATCTAAGCTCAGTGGCCACTTCCCCTCTGAGAACATTCTGTTTGAAGCCTCGCAATGGTGAGGTACTATTGATCAGTTGTTAGGCGTCATCTTAGTCTCATGATGTCAAAATGTAAACAACATGATGAAGATGACTGTTTAAATACCAATTCTAACTGAACCAGAAAATGTATTGGTCGATTCATGGATCAAACACCTGTTGTGAATTTTGCCATTAAGCACCTTGTTAGAGAACAGCAAGTTCTCTAACAATACGCGAAAAGTATTGAAACATTGAACAGTTAGAAATGTGCATTCAAAAGGTTAGAGAAGGTCAAATTAAGTTCACCTGCAAAGGTTATAGTCCATTTTAGGTGCATCCTGAAATTTCACCCAAAAGCCGAATATCCCTAACTTTTTGTGAGTAGTGTAATTGAAGGAAAGATGAACTGACAAATGCACAGAGACATCCTTGATAAGAAGCTGTTGCCATCTGCGAAGACGCTGAAGATGAAACAAGGGTGGGCATTTCAGCAAGACAATGATCCGAAACACACAGCCAAGGAAACTCTCAACTGGCTCCAGAGAAGTTAAAATAAGCTGCTAGAATTGCCCAGTCAGTCACCTAACCTGAATCCAATTGAAAATCTATGGAACGAACTGAAGATCAGAGTTCATAGAAGACACCCATGGAACCTTCAAGAGTTGAAGACAGTTTGTGTCAAAGAATGGGCTAAAAATCACTCCTGAGCAATGCTTACGCCTAGTTTCTCCATACAGGAGGCATCTGGAAGCTGTTATTACTAAGAAAGGCTTGTCTAATAGATATTAAATGAATTTCACCAAGCGTGTTCAATACTTGTTCCCTGTATCATTCCACTTTATTAAATATCATTTGTTTTGTGAACACAGTTGCCTTGATTTCTTTGTATGTGTGGATTACTTGGGGTGTTACTGATATCTGGTGAAAATTTCAGGTCAATGGCGCCATCAGAAATATGTTTAATGAGAAAAATGTTGACATGTTCAATATTCATTTTCCCTGCTGTATGTTTTCATGAGAAATTTGCAGATATCCCCCTTCTTTTCACTTCACTTCCGCCCTCCAAAGAGAGCAGACGCTTTTTCTCCCAGCTCCGGCTTCTTATCTCTCTCCTTCCCTAACTGACTGGATCCCAGCTTGCTATTGTCTGTCTGCGTGTCTTTACTGCTGAAACATGTTATAATTCCTTTGAGGGCCTGGTCCTCAGTATTGGGCACTTTAGCAATTTTAGGTTAAACCCAATTTTATTTGCCATAGTTTATCGTCCCCCATCAACCTACTCAGAATTTTTATCCGAATTTGCTGATTTCTTAGCCGATTTAGTGCTGAAATCTGATAGAATAATTATAGTAGGGGACTTTAATATACATGTGGATGTAGATAGTGACTGCCTTAATGTGGCATTCAATTCAATATTAGATTCGATTGGGTTTTCTCAGAAAGTAGGAAATTCTACTCATTACCTCCACCATACATTGGACCTTGTTTTGACATATGGCATAGAAATAGAAAATCTTGTAGTGTCTCCTCATAACCCTGTACTGTCAGACCATTGTCTGTTAACCTTTGATTTTACTATTTCTGACTATATGGCTCCTAAAGAAAAATATTATTACAGTAGATGCCTCTCAGATGACGCTGTTTCCAAATTTATGCAGATTGTTTCCTCTATGCCATGTGTCAACACAACGGAAATAAGCTATAGACAGCTTGCTCCTTCTGTAATTGATAGCATGGTGGATAGTGTTTCATCTTCTCTGCATCAGACTCTAGACTTGGTGGCCCCCTTAAAAAAGAAAAAGTCTAATCAGAGATTTCTAACTCCTTGGTTCAACACAGAAACTCGTAGCTTAAAACAGAAGACTCGTCAATTAGAAAGAAAATGGCGCTCTACTAATTTAGATGAAATCTATTTAGCTTGGAGAAATCATCTTTTAATTTATAAAAAATCTCTTAGAAAAGCTAGAACAAGTTATTACTCTGCATTAATAGAAGAGAACAAGAATAATCCCAGGTTTCTTTTCAGTACTGTAGCCAGGTTGACAAAGAGTCAGGACTCTGTCAATCCTAGCATTCCCTTAGAGCTTACTAGTCAGGACTTTATGAACTTTTTCAATAATAAAATTTCATCCATCAGAGATAAAATCAATCAGATTCTTCCCACAGTTAACTTAAATACTGTAACTACTACAACTCCTTCTATTGATGTCTGTCTTGATGAGTTTACTCCAATCGACCTTTGTGAGTTAGACAAAATAGTTTCCTCATCCAAACCTTCAACTTGTCTTTTAGACCCTATTCCTACCAGGTTATTTAAAGAAGTCTTCCCACTTATTGGTAGCTTTATTCTTCATATAATCAATTCTTCATTAACTTTAGGCCATGTACCGCAGGCTTTTAAAACGGCTGTAATTAAACCCTTACTCAAAAAGCCAACGCTAGATCCAGGAGCTTTAGCTAACTATAGACCAATCTCTAATCTCCCTTTCATTTCAAAAATCTTAGAAAGAGTTGTTGCTATGCAATTATTTGACCACCTGCAGGGAAATGGTTTAATTGAAGAGTTTCAATCTGGGTTTAGAATCCATCATAGTACTGAAACAGCCTTAGCGAAGGTCACTAACGACCTCCTCATTGCATCTGATAATGGACTAGTTTCTGTACTTGTCCTTTTAGACCTTAGTGCAGCTTTTGATACTATCGATCATAATATTCTACTTGATAGATTAGAACACTATGTTGGACTTAATGGAACTTCATTGCAATGGTTTAGATCTTATTTATCTGATAGGTTCCAGTTTGTTCATGTAAATAATGAGTTTTCTTTCAACTCAAAGCTTAGTCATGGAGTTCCACAGGGATCTGTGCTAGGCCCTACTCTTTTTAGTTTATATATGCTTCCGTTAGGCAACATTATTAGAAAGCACTGTATACATTTTCATTGTTATGCAGATGACACACAATTATACCTGTCAATGAAGCCAGATGATAGTAATCAATTAGCCAAGTTAGAAGCCTGTCTTAAGGAAATCAAAGCTTGGATGACTTGTAATTTCCTGCTATTAAATTCAGATAAGACTGAAGTCATTCTTGTTGGTCCAAAAAACCTTAGAAATTCCTTTCCAAATCAAACTTTCAGTTTGGATGCGGTTACTCTTTCTCTTAATAGCTCTGTGAGGAACCTTGGAGTTATTTTTGATCAGGATTTGTCCTTCAATTCACATATTAAATTTGTTTCTAAGACTGCCTTCTATCATTTGCGTAATATTGCCAAGATTAGGAGCATCTTGTCTCAGAGTGATGCTGAGAAACTGATCCACGCTTTTGTTAGCTCGAGATTAGATTATTGTAATTCTTTATTATCAGGCTGTCCTAAAACATCTTTAAAAAGTCTTCAGCTGATCCAAAATGCTGCAGCAAGAGTTTTAACAGGTACTAGAAAGAGAGATCATATCTCTCCGGTTCTGGCCTCCCTTCATTGGCTTCCCATAGAGTTTAGAATTAAGTTTAAAATCCTTCTTCTTACTTACAAAGCTCTAAATAATCAGGCTCCTTTTTATTTAAAAGATCTGATACTACCGTATCATCCTAACAGAGCACTACGCTCCCAAAATGCAGGATTACTTGTAATACCTAGAATCTCCAAAAGTACAATGGGAGGCAGAGCCTTCAGTTATCAAGCTCCTCTCCTGTGGAATCAGCTGCCAATCTGGATTCGGGAGTCAGACTCGATCTCTGTTTTTAAGAATAGGGCTAAAACCTACCTTTTTGATATAGCCTACAATTAGGGAGGGATCATGTGTTTCTGAACCCTCCCTTAGTTATGCTGCAAATAGGTTTAGTCAGCCGGGGGACCTCCAGTAATGTACTGGGCCTCACTCCTTTCCTCACTCTCTATGAAATATTTTTTTTTGCTGGTCATTAACATTTGTTTGTTCTCTCCCATAGATTGAGTCCCCATCGTGCTGTTTGCTCTCTACATGTCTGTTCTTTTCTTTTTCTCTATCCCCTCACCCCCCAGCCAGTCGCAGCAGATGACTGCCCCTCCCTGAGCCTGGTTCTGCTGGAGGTTTCTTGCTGTTAAAAGGGAGTTTTTCCTCTCCACCGTCGCCAAGTGCTTGCTCACAGGGGATCGCCTGATTGCTGGGGTCTTTCTGCAACTGTGGGGGTTCCCCCCTACAGTTGATAGTGCTATGAGATGACTGTTGTTGTGAAATGGTGCTATATAAATAAATAAAGTTGAATTGAATTATCAAACGAAATTATGGATTTAATAAGCTGGGCTTTGAACGCAATTGACACTGTTTTTTCAACGAGAAAAAGGGGCCCGGGGGAGCCGATTTGCCCCGCAGGAACAGCTGCCGCGGGTTATTTGAAGGACACAAGTAATTGGAAACTCTTGTGCCTGTGTGATCTCTCTATCGAAGATGTTGAAGATTTATACCTCTTCGTAGCAATGGTCATCGGAATTCTACTGATTGGATCTGGGATTGTTCTGGTGTACCGCAAATTGAAGAAGATGGATGGAGCCTATCAAAAAGCGGACCCGGCGAGGCTTAACCATCAAATTGACCAACTGGGCAGGACTCTGACAGCGGCTAATGGAGAACTGTCTAGGAAAATGGATTACATCACGATCACGCTGAGAGCCGTCCATGATCATTTCAACGTCCAGCCATGAAGGATTTGAGCACTGAATCTGTAAGAGAATATAAAGTTTTTTCTCTGAAGTCAGTGCTATTCGACCTGTTTTGACGCCCTCAGCACACAGTCCTCCAGATTATCTTCAGTATACTTGTTTTTCATAACATGGTGGGCAGCATTTGACTCTCAAGGACAGCCAGCTGTCTGGCAAACTATTCCATCTGCCATGCCAAGGACACGCGCCTCTGCCCAGACGGTAGACATAACATCTGCTGCTGAAGAGACTTTGTTGTCCTTAACTGATATCACTGTTTGCACTCAACACCCTCACTCACACTGACTCACTATACTGACGTGAAGATTACTCATTCACTGCTCTCTTTGTGTCATTGTATGGATTCTATTGTCTGCTATTTGTGCATTGAGAGTTTTTTTCTTGTAATCATAATATTGATCATATATGAACTGTATTCTGATAAACAATGCTTTTTTTCTCTCTCCTACTGTGTTTATCCTCTTTTTCCCCCATTGCTTCCTGTTCCCATTCTGCTGACAGGCGCGTCACTGACGCTGCCGCGTCACTGAAAATGTCAACTATGTCGTTCTCAGTGTCAAGTCAAATCCCTCGTATATTTACCAGTATTTACTTGTGAATGTACTTGGCAATAAATCTTTTTCTGATTCTGATTCTGATTCTGATTTTTCTTTCAGTGTTTCTATATTTTAACATGCTATTTCAGTCTCCAAACTCCAGGTTTAGCTTGTAGCTTAAAATGCCACAGTGAGCAGTGCTTACATTACATTCTGCTCTTTCATTGTGCTACAATTTGCTGAAAAAAGGCTGTCATAACATACAGTACAGTTTTTTTTTCCAGTACTTACTGTTATCAAACTGACAGAAGTGTCCTGGTAATCCAGATATGACTCCTTCTTTTGCTTTGAACTCCATTTTTTGTTGATTGTTCTTCACATAGCAATTGAAGTCGTTACTGAAAAATAATGAAAGAATTGAATGTGCTAGAATTTTCATAAATCAAGTTACTTGATTTCAAGTGGAGAAGTGATTAGACTGAAAAGTCAGCGAATTAATTCCAGGAGATTTTGAAATGGCAAAGCTGAGAATAGGCTGTATTATTTCAAGAACATTGTGCATTGTCATATTTAGGGATGGTCCAATCTGATCTTCAGTATCAGTACTGGTTAGATCCAGGCAAAAATTACTGGATCGTTATCAGGGAGTAATAACAATTTTAAAAATCGATCCATTAAAACATAAAATAAACCAATAAAAGCCTTTTAAAACTGCAGACCTTCTGCAAACTTCTCTCACACACTGCAGTTGGTGTGTCAGGTGATATACACTGGTGTGTAAAGACACTGCATGTCAGAGATGTAATGTCAGAAGCAAGATTGTTGTTAACAACCATTTTTTCACTATGAAAACAAGATTAAAAACTAAATAAAATATATAATTGTAAACAAAAATGTAAAAAAAAATAAATGAATGGAAGACAGACAGATGAGTCACTGATTTTATCTGTCCTGCTAAATTAACTCTTCATAAAATCTTTCTAAAACATTAGACTAACATGAATGCTTTTGCCATAATGAAGCTCTTTGTTGGTTTGCTTCTGGTAAGCTAAAACTTGTCTTCAGGTGGATTAAAAAAATGCTGTGAAAGCAGTTTAAATAAATGTAGGATTCAAGAAATTTTTCCATGTGTCCCATGGTTGTAATGATGAGCTGTTATTTATTTAGGACATTATTAGTTTTCTGTGAGCACTGTTAGGCCCACAGCTGACATTGTTGGTGCACTGGGAACAGAGGTCATGTTAACTGAATATTGTCCATCATTGACAAAAATTTTTTTTAGCCATGATAAAAATCTGAAAGCTGTCTGTCATTTTGACAGATTACATTGAAGATGATTTATTATAACTTTTTGTTATGGTCTGAGCACCGATCTCATCTGCGCTCGGGTCATGCAATGTTTTCTCCCCATTCTTTGGTAATTCCTTGTGGGCTCTCTGAGCTCTTATTTTGACAGCGTCTCTGCGGGGCTTCCGGCTGTCAGAGCCAAACATAGCAGTGACAGCCGGCCTTGATCTGATTCAGCTGTTGATGCCTCATCAGCTGATTAATTATCTCGCCCTATATTAGGGAGCAGCTTCTGTCTCTCAGGGCTGCGATCTCGTCAGATGTTCACTCGTTAAACATTCGTCAAACTTTCATTCATCACAGTAAGTGTTTTCCCTGGGACTCCGTATCCTGTGTCTTGTCATAGCATTAGTTGTGTTTTTGCCCCTCGTGGCTCATTGTTTTGTGATTTGTCTCTCATTAATAAATTATGCAAACTCATCGGCGGCCTATAGAGTGTCATTAGCAGCCCGCGAGGACCGCACCATGACAGTAGATCGCAGCCAGAATGAGACGTCGGTCACCGTGAGTTTGCCATTGGGCTTGTGTTTTTTTTCCCTTCTCTGGGTGCTCGTAATTCTCATTAGCATGTCTGCTTTCGAGCATGGGAATTGCCCTGAGTGGTTTGAGGAGATAGATGGCCACCTGGCAGAAGCCCATCTCCCCATGCCCACCAACGTGGCATACGAGCCCTTAGGTCTTGCTCAGAGGGCTTTGCTAAGATACCATCTCACCTCCTTTCTGGAGGGAAAGGAATGGGTGGCGTGGATTGTGACACAGCGTGGACTGATAGAGAGAGCGCTCGAAAGGGCAGCCAAGGAACTCTCACCGCCTTCCCCGAGTACGCCATTCCCAATGAGGGAGGAGGTCCAGGGACTGGGGGAAACCCCGGCAGGAGGCCGACAGCGAGGCATCTCCACTCCTCACCTTGGGAGTCAGCTCTTGTCACCCGTCCAGTCCAGGTGCAGTGTTTCCCTGACTTCACCTCGCCCTCTGCCAGTAAACGTCATCACAAAGCCCACGGCAAGCCTCTGCAAGAACCCCGTCCAGATCCAGTTCCAGGTCGCTGTTGGAACTCTGCCTCCCAGCCAGCTGTTTCTCCTACGTCACAACAGGAGGAAAACCCAGCAGCTTCCACCTCCGGGTCATCTGTCCTTGCTGTCCCATCAGCTCCTCGTTCCCGGATCGCCTCGGCTGTCACCCCTGCTCCTCAATGCTTTCCCCAGCTGCTGTGAGCTCCACGAGTCCTGCTTCGGCGAAGCCCGTCATTGATCCTGGTCAGACGGCTCCTCCTCGTCTTCCCGGGGGGCCCTCCTTCACCATCCAGCGGGGAAAGGGAAGAACCAAGCCCTCTGCAGCAGCCTCCATCGGTCCTCAGCGGAGCAGGCAAGTGCGTTTTCATTCTTTTCCTTCACTGAGTGAATTGCCTTGTCTGACCGCTGGGGGTGGGGCTCGGGGCTCACAGTCCCCTGAGCTCCCTCCATCTGCTGCAGTGATTAATCATGAACCTGCTTCCTTTGTGTCCCCTTTCACCGAGCGTTCTTTGGCGCCAGGTCTACGCTGTCGAACGAGGAAGGGGCCTGCAGCCCTGGAGTACCTGGTTCCAGCCTCGCAGCCACGTCATGAGCAAAGGAGGAGGGCAGACTGTCATTTGGAGCCTGTGCCGATGAATAAGCATCCCCGGGACTCCATGGACAGACAGTCCGACCCGGCAGGTCACGGATCCCCTGCCATCACGCTGTGTGGGCCCTTGGCATGGACGTCAGTGTTGGGGGGTCCTCAGACTGTAGAAACCATCATGCCAGTTGCGGAGGCCGCCGTAGCCGAGCGGGAGCCAGATGATGTCCTTCTCCCTACTGAACCCGGATCGTCGAAGTCCTGGATGGCGACAGAACTCGAGATCAGGCAAGTGGTCTATTTTGTCTTTGTCTTATCAATTCTAGAGCATTTTTGCCTGTCTCTTGGGGAGACGAGCCGGGTGCAGCCGTCCGCTGCATCCGAGCTTGTCTCGCTGGGCTCTGTCGCTGCTGGTGATCCTGATCCTGGTTCTCTTTCTTAGATAGATAGATAGTTTATTTCGAACACAAAATTATAACAAATACAAGTAAATGGCAAATGCAATAAAGTAACATTATACACTGTTCGAAAGGGAGAAGGAAGAAGTGAACACTTATTAATTCCATCTCCTCTTTTCCATAGATACACCCATGTGAATTTTATACAAATTACTACCTTTAAGACCCCAAGCAAACAATTTACTGTATTTTTTACAAATCAACATTAACACCCATCCATTCTAACATACAATGAAGTCCATACATCAAAACCAGCCTCAAACAACACAGATATACACAGTGCTGTCCCACCCACCATTCCATAGTGTCCCATAATATCCCAGAGTGAACATAATGAATCGTACATATAACCACTACCCTTCTAACATATATCCTTTCAGCAAATGGTGCTTATACCTCTTTTTGAATTGATTTCTGTTTGTACATAGTTTCAGTTCCGGCTCTAGACTGTTCCACAAATCCACCCCACAGACAGATATGCACATACTTTTCTTGGTTGTACGTATCTTGGGTTTTGTAAAGTTTAAGTCTCCCCTCAAATTATGATCATTGTCTCTTTTTTTTAAATATTTTTTGTATATTAGTTGGTAGTTGATGACATAATGCACGGCTCAGGAGACGCACACACACAGGCTCAGAGTAGCTCAAATAGCTTTATTGACAACAGGGGTGTATGGATGTGTGTCTGCGAGATGTGAATGTGTTGGTGGCGGCGTCTGCTTCGGGCACAGAGGCAGGAGACCGTACAGCCGGACAACCCTATGGGAAAAGCACAGGGAGAAGGGTGACGGGCACACACCAACACAGGAGATATGCAAGTTGGAGAGGAGCTTACTTGAGAAGGGCAGATGACTGGCACAGCAAGGAATGAGGTCCGGTAGACAGCCACCTGGAGAGCCCGGTGCAGCAGCGAGGAATAGACGATGGAGAGGAATTGTCCGCTGCCGGGAAATCCACCTGTGCACAGGGGAGCAGACTTGGGAAGAAAAGGTAAGTTCCTCTTACCGTTATACTTGCTGAGGATGAGACGAAACTCACAGCAATCCGTGATGAAGTCTTACGGCTTCAGGCCGAAGCCCAGGGTGAGGTGGTTTAAATCCCTCGCCGCTGATGATGTGCAGGTGTGCGTGCAGGTGGTGCCGCTGATGAGCGGCGCGGCGTGACAGTACTCCCCCCTCTAGCAGCGCCTCCTGGCGATGGCTTCTCTGGGTGCGCTCGGTGGAAATCAGCGATGAGCGATGGGTCTAACACAAACGACGAGGGTACCCACTGCCGATGTTCAGGCCCATAGCCCTCCCAGTCCACCAAGTACTGCAACCCACGACCCCGGCGCCGGGAGTCCAGGATGGAGGAGACGGGCCAGGCCGGATGGCCATCAATCATCCGGGGCGCGGGTTGCGCAGCAGGAGGAGGGCAAAGGGGGTCGGAGACTGCCAGCTTCACCTTGGACACGTGGAAGGTGGGGTGGATGCGGAGGGAGGGGGGAATAGCTACACGCACAGCCACCGGGTTGATGATCCTGGTGATGGGGTATGGGCCCATAAAGCGCTGTGCCAGCTTCCTCCTCTCGCCCTTTAAAATCACGTCCTGGGTCGACACGTAGACTTGCTGACCAACTCTGTACGCCGGGGCAGGTCTTCTGTGCCGGTCCGCCACGGCTCTGTTGCGCTCCGCCGTGCGTAAAAGCGCATTGTGCGCTGACGCCCAGATGGAGCGGAACTGCCTGAGATGCGCCCGTACTGAGGGGACAGTTACCTCACTCTCCTGCGCCAGGAACAGCGGGGGGTCGTAACCCAGGGACGCCTTAAAGGGGGACATCCCTGTAGTAGAAGAGCGAGCGGTGTTGTGTGCGTATTCAACCCAGGCGAGGTGGTTACTCCAGGACGTTGGTTTGGATGCCGTCACGCAGCGGAGCACAGCCTCCAGCTCCTGGTTGGTCCGCTCACACTGCCCTTTGGTTTGGGGGTGATGGCCGGAGGAGAGGCTCACCTTGGCTCCTAGGGCGTTGCAAAACGACTTCCAAATTTCTGAAGCAAATTGGGGCCCCCGGTCCGAGACCACGTCCACCGGAATCCCATGCAGCCTGACCACGTGCTGGATTAGGAGGTCCACCATCTCCAGGGCAGTTGGGAGACCTCGTAGGGAGATGAAGTGTGCCGCCTTGGAGAAGCGGTCCACAATGGTCAGGACGGTGCCGTAGGTGTTAGAGACTGGGAGTCCGGTGACGAAATCCAGGGCGATATGCGACCAGGGCCTGCCAGGGACGGGCAGAGGCTGGAGCAAACCCGCTGGAGGGGCATTACCCGATTTGTTGGTGGCACACACTGGACAGGCCTGGGCGTAGCGGGCAGCGTCCCTCCGCAGGCCCGGCCACCAGAAGGACCGCTGGAGGAGGTCAATCATCCGGGAGGAGCCAGGGTGGCAGGTGAGCTTGGATGTGTGCAACCAGTGGATGACCTCCCCCCGAACCGTGGATGGCACGAACAGCCTCCCCTCCGGTCCGCCGCCAGGGTCAGGTTCCACTTCCTGCGCCTTCCGGATCTTGCTCTCAATGTCCCAGGTGACGGCTCCCACGACGCACGACCTGGGTAGGATGGTGTGGACCGTGTCCTCCGACTCCTCAGGGGCGAATTGCCTAGAGAGGGCGTTGGGCAGGCCGTTCTTGGAGCCAGGCCTGAAGGTGATGGTGAATTGGAACCTGGCGAAGAACAAGGACCAGCGCGCCTGGCGGGCGTTCAGGCGCTTGGCAGATCTTAGGTACTCCAAGCTCTTGTGGTCCGTCAGGACCACGAACGGCAGGTTCGCCCCCTCTAGCCAGTGACGCCACTCCTGTAGCGCGAGCTTGATGGCGAGGAGCTCTCTGTCCCCCACGTCGTAATTCCGCTCCGCCGGGGACAAGCGCCGGGAGAAGAAGGCGCAGGGCCGCTTGACTCCGTCATCCGGCGACCGCTGGGATAGAACCGCCCCCACTCCTGTGTCCGAAGCGTCCACTTCCACGATGCACTGCAGCGCAGGGTTGACTTGGCTAAGGACCCGGGAGGAGGAGAACTCCGCCTTCAGCGCCTGGAAGGCAGCCGCGGCCTCTTCGGTCCACCGGAACGGGACCTTAGGGGATGTGAGGCGGGTCAGCGGGCCGACGATGGTGCCAAAATTTGGGACGAAGCGGCGGTAGAAATTAGCAAACCCGACGAACTGCTGCACCTGCTTTCTTGATGCAGGTGTAGGCCATTCCACCACCGCCTTCACCTTCTCTGGGTCCGGAAGCACCTGGTCGTGGGAGATGATGAACCCAAGGAAGGATGTTGTCTTTGCGTAAAACTCGCATTTCTCGGCCTTCACATATAACCAGTTCTCCAGCAGTCTTTGGAGGACCCGCCTCACGTGGACCTGGTGCTCGTCCCTGGACTTGGAGAAGATGAGAATGTCATCCAGGTAGACGAACACAAAAAGGCCAATGAAATCCCGGAGGACGTCATTAATGAGGCGCTGAAAGACGGCTGGAGCGTTGGTCAACCCGAACGGCATCACCAGGTACTCGAAGTGGCCGTTCGGGGTACGGAAGGCTGTCTTCCACTCATCTCCCTCCCGGATCCGGACGAGGTGGTATGCGCTGCGTAGATCCAGCTTGGTGAACCAAGTCGCCCCCTGGAGGGAGTGGAAGGCGGTGTCCATGAGGGGCAGGGTGTAGCGATCCTTCTCCGTAATGTCGTTTAGGGCACGATAGTCGATACAAGGACAAAGGGACCCGTCCTTCTTACCCACGAAGAAGAATCCTGCCCCCACAGGTGATGACGATGGGCAGATTATCCCAGCACTCAGCGACTCCTTAAGGTAAGCGTTCATGGTCTCCTTCTCCGGCGCTGACAGGCTGTAGAGTCGCCCAGAGGGTAAGGGTGCCCCCTGGCGGATGTTAATTGCACAGTCATAGGGCCTATGAGGAGGAAGAGACATCGCCTTGGATTTGCTGAATACCATACCCAGGTCGTGAAATTCCAATGGCACCAGGGACAGGTCCGGGGGCGCAGCGTCCGTAGGTGTAGGAGAAGAGGACGGAGAGCAGGCAGCGGACTGTAGACAGGTGCTCATGCAGAATGTGTTCCATGCCGACACCCCGGCGGACTTTCAATCCAAAACGGGGTTGTGGAGGCGTAGCCAGGGATACCCCAGGATGATGGGCGACACGGAGTTGGGCAGGACGTAGAAGGTTATCTCCTCCCGGTGGTTTCCAGAGATGATAACCGGAACGGGGATGGTCTGGTGTGTTACTCTCCCCAGGGAGGCACGAGAGAGGTTGACCAGGGAAATAGGGGTTTTTAGTGCCTGACAGCGGATGCCCAATCGGGTTGCCAGGCTTTGTGAAATAAAACTGCCCTCCGCGCCCGAATCCACCAGTGCATGAGTGAGATGCCCAGTGGAGTTGTGACAAAAACGGATGGGCAGCTTCAATTGTGTGAGGGAACTTAACCGATTGATGTCTGCGAGGGCCCCTACAGTGACTCGCGGACCCCGCCGACTGGCTTTCCGTGGGCAAAGCTTCACCGTGTGTTGGTCATCTCCGCAATACATGCAGAGATCCAACTCACGGCGGCGTTGTCTCTCCGCAGGGGAAAGCTTTGTCCAACCCGTCACCATCGGCTCCGACTCCTCGGGGCACGATGGTGGCGGCGTCGCCAGGGGGCGAGCTTGGAACAGGCGCGGTGAGACTCCACGAGGGCGAGACGAAGACGACTTCTGCCCCGAGGAGCGCTCGCGCAGCCTGTTGTCCAAACTGATCGCTAGGGATGTTAGCTCCGCTAGAGTCTCTGGGATATCCCGCCCAGCCAGTTCATCCCTCAGATCATCGTTGAGACTGTGGAGGAAAAGGCCACAGAGGGAGCGTTCCTCCCAGCCCAATTCCTCCGCCGCTACCCGGAAGTCGACCGCATAGTCCGCTGCCAACCGACTTCCCTGCTGGAGGCTGAGAAGCCGATCGACCTGGACCGTCTCGGTAAGAGAGTGGTCAAAGACCTCCAGGAAGCGTCTCACGAATTGGTCATACGTGAGGGTGGCATAACTGGGCCTCGCCATAACGGCGTAGGTCCAGGTTAATGCTCGCCCCTCTAGGAGATTCCCGATATAACCAATTCGGCTATGATCTGAAGGAAAGTCTCCGGGTACACGGTGGAAAACGGACTCACACTGCATTATGAACCCCCGCGCTCCGCCGAGCTTACCGCTAAAGCGGGCGGGGGTTGGAATGGGCGTGAGCCGAGCCGGTGCACCTGGAGCCTGCTGGACGGCCGCTGGAGCAGCAGGAGCCGCGCCACCCTGATGAGCCGGGGGGAACGGCTGTTGGGGGTCCAAGCGGTCCAATCGGTTATTTATAATAATCAACTGATTAAAAATCACCTGTTGCTGAAAAGCTACTTGGTCCACTCGAGCCTCGAGAGTGGTAAGCCGGTGTGCGAGCCCGCCGTCTGCCGAGCCGCTCTGCTGAAGCCGTACTGACATAATGCACGGCTCAGGAGACGCACACACACAGGCTCAGAGTAGCTCAAATAGCTTTATTGACAACAGGGGTGTATGGATGTGTGTCTGCGAGATGTGAATGTGTTGGTGGCGGCGTCTGCTTCGGGCACAGAGGCAGGAGACCGTACAGCCGGACAACCCTATGGGAAAAGCACAGGGAGAAGGGTGACGGGCACACACCAACACAGGAGATATGCAAGTTGGAGAGGAGCTTACTTGAGAAGGGCAGATGACTGGTACAGCAAGGAACGAGGTCCGGTAGACAGCCACCTGGAGAGCCCGGTGCAGCAGCGAGGAATAGGCGATGGAGAGGAATTGTCCGCCGCCGGGAAATCCACCTGTGCACAGGGGAGCAGACTTGGGAAGAAAAGGTAAGTTCTTCTTACCGCTATACTTGCTGAGGATGAGACGAAACTCACAGCAATCCGTGATGAAGTCTGACGGCTTCAGGCCGAAGCCCAGGGCGAGGCGGCTTAAATCCCTCGCCGCTGATGATGTGCAGGTGTGCGTGCAGGTGGCGCCGCTGATGAGCGGCGCGGCGTGACAGTTGATTATTAATTGCCCTGTACATTACTTGTGCTGTCTTAAATTTAACTAAATCGATGAACTTTATGACATGTGACTTTAAGAACAACGAATTGGTATGGTCTCTATATCCTGCATTGTTTATTATCCTTATAGCTCTTTTTTGTAATGTGCATATTGACTGTAGGTTGGTCTTGTAGGTGTTTCCCCAGACTTCTACACAGTAGTTAAGATAAGGTAAAAACAGTGAATTGTACAATAAGACCAATGATTTATAGTCCAAGATGTGTCTTGTCTTCCCCAGTATGCCTATACATTTTGCTAATTTGGCCCGGATGTGACTGATGTGAGGTTTCCAGCAGATTTTATTGTCTAGCGTCACCCCCAGAAACTTATTTTCCTGTACTGTTTCTATTCTGGTATCATCTATCGTTACCATTATTTCATGATTTATTTTATAATTTCCAAACAACATAATCTTTGTTGTTTTTAGATTTAGAGATAATTTATTTTTGTTGAACCACTGCGTTAATTTTTCCATTTCAGTTGTGACCACCTCTAAAACCTGCTGCAAATTCTCACCAGTGCAAAGGATATTTGTGTCATCCGCAAACAAAATAAATTTCAGAATTTTTGATACTTGGCATATGTCATTTATATATAAAATAAAGAGTTTGGGTCCCAAAACTGACCCCTGGGGCACACCACAAGTGATGTCCATGAAGGGTGATTTGTGCTCTCCAATTTGTATAAATTGTTGTCTGTTACTTAAATAACTTTCCACCCAACTCAGTCCAACCCCTCTTATCCCATACCTTTCCAGTTTCCTTAGTAGTATTCTGTGGTCAATGGTGTCAAAAGCTTTCTTTAAATCTATAAATACTCCTACAGCAACATTTTTTTTATCTATACAACTAGTAATTTCTTCTATAAGTTCGATCAGTGCCAAAGATGTAGATTTATCTGCTCTAAAACCATACTGGCTATCTGTAAGGAGGTTGTGTTTTTCAGTGAAATCATCCAGTCTCTTAGTGAAGATTTTTTCAAGTATTTTGGAGAATTGTGAGAGTAAAGAGACTGGCCTGTAATTTGTGAAGCGATGACTGTCTCCTGTTTTGTATAGAGGTATTACTTTTGCTATTTTCATTTTGTCTGGAAATGTACCAGTTTGAAATGACAGGTTACAGATGTGGGTGAGTGGCTTGACAATTCTCTCAATTACTTTTTTCACTATTGTCATGTCAATTTCATTCCAGTCCGTTGATTTTTTTGTTCTTAAATTTACTCATAGTCTCGATAATTTCCTTTTCAGTAACTGCACCCAAAAAGATTGTGTTTGGATTTCTATCTTCTATTTCATTCACAGAACCACTGTAGTTTGTTTCTGGTGTCACTATTGATTTTGCTAATTCAGGACCAACGTTTACAAAAAATTTATTGAAACCACTGACCACATCTTCCATTTTATTTATCAAATTGCCATTTTCGATAAAATATTCTGGATAATTTGCATTCTTAGGACGATTACTAATAATCCCATTGAGTACTTGCCATATTCCTTTTATGTTATTTTTGTTATCCTCTAGTATTCTGTTGTGATATTCTTTCTTACAGGTCCTCATTATAGTAGTAAGCTTATTTTTGTATCTTTTATATTTGATCTCAGCTTCCACAGTTCTGCATTTAATGAATTGTTTATATAATGTATTCTTCTTTTTACATGCCTTTATTAACCCCTTGGTGACCCAAGGAATATTTTTTTTTTGTTGTCTGTCACTGTATTGTTTTATAGGACAGTATTTATTGTACAATGATTGAAATATTTGTAAAAATTTATCATATGCTCTATTTATGTCATTTTCATCATAAACTATCTTCCAATCTTGTATTAATAATTCCTTTGTCAGTAAATGCATTGATTCTTCGGTTCTTATTCTTTTATATTTAATATTTTTGGTATACTTTTTCTTCCTATAATCACATTGATAGACAACAAAAATCAGCAGGTGGTCACTGATATCATTCAATAAAAGTCCACTCCTGATATTATTTTCCATAATGTTTGTGAATATGTTATCTATTAGTGTGGCACTGTGTGACGTGATTCTGCTAGGTCCGGTAATTGTTGGATGTAAGCCCATACTGTACATTGTGTTGATAAATTCTTCTGTCAAACTATGTTGTTTTGAGTTCATCAGATCTATATTGAAATCCCCACAGATGAACATAACTTTATGAGTTAGTTTTGCGTACATTTTTTCCATCCAGTCCTTAAATAAGTCAATGTTTGATCCAGGTGTTCTATATACACAGCTCACTACTACATTCTTCACATTGTCCAGACAGATTTCTATTGTAATGCATTCAAATAAATCATCCACAGTTACTAACAGATTTTCAACAACCTTGTATTTCAAGCTCTTGTCAACAAAAATTGTAACTCCTCCTCCTTTTTTCACTTTTCTATTTATATAATTTAATTCATAGCCATCCATGGTAAAATCCTCTCCTTTCTCTTCACTGAGCCACGTCTCTGATATTGCCACAATATTGAAGGGCTCTTTAAACTGATGTAAATAGTCTTTAATGTTATTAAAGTTTGCATAGAGACTCCTGCTGTTGAAGTGGATCATAGAAATATTGAAATCAGATGTAACCATTGTGTTAAACTGTTCATCTGTGTAGTAATTACAGTCATTATTGATGGAGCTAAATAAATTATTATCAGGGTCTATGTCATATTTTATGTCCTGTGGGTTGTGATCTGTCTATTCAAAAACTTTCAGTTCCTGTTGTCCCTGTTTGTTGATTTTTTGATTCATGTTGTTGAATGTTTTTTGCAGATGAGTGAAATCCTTCAGTGTCCTACAGTTGTCTGAATTGTTGCTGTGACTCCAGTTCATAATATTCATTGATAATTGTCCAGTTCCATAATATTACGGATGTTAATGACCTTGGCTTCTTCAGGCGATCCGTTTAATTTTATGTATATTTTACAATTTGATGTCCAGGTGTTTTGAATCTTTTTCTGCTTTTTCAAGTATCTTGCTTTCCTGGCTATTTCTGCGTTTTCCTTCATGAGGTGCTCATTTATGTAAATGTTAGTTCCTTTTAGCTTCCTACCTTGTTTCAGTAGCGCAGTCTTGAGTTTTTTGTTCACAAACCTCATGATCACAGCCGGTTTGTCGCCGCTTTTCCTGGGCAGAGGGTGGCAGGACTCAATGTTGTTGCAGTCCAGCTGGATTCCTTTGACCTGCATGTAGGCCGCCACTTGTTGCTCAGCGGATTCCTCATCCAGCTCACCTCCACTGCTGTCTGCGACCACTACTCTCGCGTATGATAGGGGTTTGATGTGGAGCCCCGTGATGATCACGTCGTTCGCCCGAGTGCTCTGGTCCATCTCAGCCATTCTGCTCTCCAGATACGCCAGTTTCCTGTCTTTCTCAGCGTTCTGGTTCCGCAGCGCTTTAATCTCCTCCATTAGGTCCAGGATGCTTCTTTGCTGTGCCTTTACAGTGGAAATCTCTTCCGCCAAGAAATCCAGCGCTTTTTTTATTTCATCTTCATTTTGCAGAGCTCTTTTGGGACCCATTTTCCCAGCCGATGATCGCTGAATCCGATCGTAGGGGGAAAAAAAAACACGTGGGAGAAATCCCTTTGTTTTCCTGAGCGCGAGGGGCGAGGGGCCAATTGCTTCACCAGCTTCACCAGCTACTACTGGCAAATTCTCCTTATTTCTCACGAGTAGGTTCACACTCCAGCGGCAGCATCAAAAAAGCTCCAAACGCCAGCTCCAAACTGCATTCTAACTGCATTTATCTGCCTTTTAAACAGAAACGAACTGGGAGCCTTTACCCGTGCGTCCTTACCCGTCCTCACCCGGAACTTCCGGTTCCGGGTGAGGAACTTCCGGTGAGAACCGGAAGTTCTTCTCCCGAGCCTTCTCCCAGGGTCACTGGTGCGGAGTCGATTCCGGTTGCCATTCTGGAGGTTTCGAGTTCGGGTTGGAAGGTCGTCTCTGGTGCTGCCCCAGTCCAGTCAGGGTCCATCGTGGGTGCAGCTGCGACCCGATCGGGGTCTGTCGTGGGTGCAGCCGTGACCCAATCGGGGTCCGTCAAGGGTGCAGCGTGGTTTCGTTTGGGATCCAACTGGAGAGCAGTGACGGTTCTAGTGGAGTTCGGAGGTGGAGCTGCAGATCCTTCGCTGAGCGATGCTGGACTTGTCCCTCATCCTTCCCCCGTTCTTTTCCCCCTTCCATCGGGGGCCACTGGAGCTATCTGTTATCGGTCTGGCCCTCCCTCGTTTTCCCTCTCTATAGGGGGGCCGTCTCCGAGTTCTCCCCTGCGGTCCTGGTGGCTAAGTGACGTGGGTTGGCCGCCTGGGAGACTGCCTCGCCTGTTTGGCAACCTGGTTCGGCCACCAGAGGTACAGTGTTTCCTGGCCTGGGACTGGGGTTGGCCGCCCGAACTTTCCCTTTCTTCCCTGCCAGCGATCTGGACGCTGGATGCAGGTAGACCCCCCCGAACTCTTTGTTTTTTGTGTTATTGTGCTCTGCCTGCCTGCATTCTTGTAATGATTTTTTTTTTCCCTCTCTCCCTTTGATTGTCCCCTCCGTAGTCTGGGAGATGTTCTTTTGTTGCCTATGGCCGTTTATTTGAATTGACTTGAACTGTCTGTATTTTGCCGCTATTTTAGTGTGATTTTGTGTTTTCCCTTCCTCTGGTTTAGAGACACTTCCATATTATGGTTGTTTAACCATGTATCTGTTTGGGTTTTTTTTTGGTGTGGTCTTCTTCCTGTGCATTATGGAGTATATTATTGTTTTGGTTTTTTGGGTTTTTTTTTTTCCCCTTGCTCTGTTGTGCACCATACTCATATTTGTTCTGTATTGGCCCAGGTCATTGTTTTTTTTTTCTCTTTTTTATGGGGGTGGGGTCACTTTTTCACACAGGGCCATGTAGGTTTAGATTTTTTTTTAACCCCTAATAATAAACACCTGCATGTAAAAACTACATTTTCTGTTTACTTGTATTATCTTTGTCTAATATTTAAATTCATTTGATGATCTGAAATATTTAAGTGTGACAAACATACAAAAAAATGAGAAATCAGCAAGCGGGCAAACACTTTTTCACACCACTCTGTGTGTATATATATATATACACTACCGTTCAAAAGTTTGGGGTCACCCAGACAATTATTTTGTGTTTTCCATGAAAAGTCACACTTATTTACCACCATGAGTTGTAAAATGAATAGAAAATATAGTCAAGACATTGACAAGGTTAGAAATAATGATTTGTATTTGAAATAATAATTTTTTCCAGATACTCAACCTGCTCAAAGGAAGGTCGGTTTTAGAGCTTCTCTAACCAGCTAAACTGTTTTCAGCTGTGCTAACATGATTGCACAAGGGTTTTCTAATCATCCATTAGCCTTCTGACGCAATGAGCAAACACATTGTACCATTAGAACACTGGAGTGATAGTTGCTAGAGATGGGCCTCTATACACCTATGTAGATATTGCACCAAAAACCAGACATTTGCAGCTAGAATAGTCATTTACCACATTAGAAATGTATATTAGATATTAGAGTGTATTTCTGATTAGTTTAAAGTTATCTTCATTGAAAAAAAAACAGTGCTTTTCTTTCAAAAATAAGGAAATTTCTAAGTGACCCCAAACTTTTGAATGGTAGCGCTACCATTCAAAAGTTTGGGGTCACTTAGAAATTTCCTTATTTTTGAAAGAAAAGCACTGTTTTTTTTCAATGAAGATAACTTTAAACTAATCAGAAATACACTCTATACATTGCTAATGTGGTAAATGACTATTCTAGCTGCAAATGTCTGGTTTTTGGTGCAATATCTACATAGGTGTATAGAGGCCCATTTCCAGCAACTATCACTCCAGTGTTCTAATGGTACAATGTGTTTGCTCATTGCATCAGAAGGCTAATGGATGATTAGAAAACCCTTGTGGAATCATGTTAGCACAGCTGAAAACAGTTTAGCTGGTTAGAGAAGCTCTAAAACCGACCTTCCTTTGAGCAGGTTGAGTATCTGGAGCATCACATTTGTGGGGTCGATTAAACGCTCAAAATGGCCAGAAAAGAGAACTTTCATGTGAAACTCGACAGTCTATTCTTGTTCTTAGAAATGAAGGCTATTCCATGCGAGAAATTGCCAAGAAACTGAAGATTTCCTACAATGGTGTGTACTACTCCCTTCAGAGAACAGCACAAACAGCCTCTAACCAGAGTAGAAAGAGAAGTGGGAGGCCCCGCTGCACAACTGAGCAAGAAGATAAGTACATTAGAGTCTCTAGTTTGAGAAATAGATGCCTCACAGGTCCTCAACTGGCAGCTTCATTAAATAGTACCCGCAAAACGCCAGTTTTAACATCTACAGTTTACTGCTCTCCCATCGAGTTTCCCAGTTTCGACTAGTAAACAGCAAGCTAACATGTGTGGTGCAGGCCTCAATGATGACAAGATGTTTCCTTTTATCTCGTTTATTGAAGCTGCCCCACAAGGAACTCAACGTGATGTACACTCGTCTTTAGGGTTTTACATCCGTTTAGATTTGTTCCTACATCCGTGTAAAACTGCAACAAAGTAAGCATATACACGCCGTCAATGATATGGTCACCGTATTTAGCTTAGCACATATTAGCGTTAGCTCTAGCTTAACTTGGTAACAATGATGGCAACAGACTAGTCAGATCGCTTAAAATACACCAATGCAACCATGCAGTTCTCATTGTAGCTGTTAACACTGTCAAACCATGCACATACTCACAGACTAATGATGTCCAAGGCGCCGATAATTAACAACATCAACAGCGCTCGTACAATGAGTGGCGTTCTGCTCCGTCCTCCGGTTGTATCATTACTGCGCATGTGCAATACTTTGTGTATAGTTCAAAACGATGCTTTCCCTACACCACTAGAGGGAGCCAAACTCCCTTACATGAAATGCTGTAATGGGAACTCTTAACTTGATACATGGGGGCAGCATATACAGTGAAGAGGCGACTCCGGGATGCTGGCCTTCAGGGCAGAGTGGCAAAGAAAAAGCCATATCTGAGACTGGCCAATAAAAGAAAAAGATTAATATGGGCAAAAGAACACAGACATTGGACAGAGGAAGATTGGAAAAAGGTGTTATGGACGGACAAATCGAAGTTTGAGGTGTTTGGATCACACAGAAGAACATTTGTGAGACGCAGAACAACTGAAAAGATGCTGGAAGAGTGCCTGACGCCATCTGTCAAGCAAGGTGGGGGTAACGTGATGGTCTGGGGTTGCTTTGGTGCTGGTAAGGTGGGAGATTTGTTCAGGGTAAAAGGGATTTTGAATAAGGAAGGCTATCACTCCATTTTGCAACACCATGCCATACCCTGTGGACAGTGCTTGTTTGGAGCCAATTTCATTCCACAACAGGACAATGACCCAAAGCACACCTCCAAATTGTGCAAGAACTATTTAGAGAAGAAGCAGGCAGCTGGTATTCTATCTGTAATGGAGTGGCCAGCGCAGTCACCAGATCTAAACCCCATTGAGCTGTTGTTTGAGCAGCTTGACCATATGGTACACAAGAAGTGCCCATCCAGCCAATCCAGCTTGTGGGAGGGGCTTCTAGAAGTGTGGGGTGAAATTTCTCCAGATTACCTCAACAAATTAATAGCTAGAATGCCAAAGGTCTGCAATGCTGTAATTGCTGCAAATGGAAGATTCTTTGACGAAAGCAAAGTTTGAAGGAAAAAATTATTATTTCAAATACAAATCATTATTTCTAACCTTGTCAAAGTCTTGACTATATTTTCTATTCATTTTACAACTCATGGTGGTAAATAAAAGTGTGACTTTTCATGGAAAACACAAAATTGTCTGGGTGACCCCAAACTTTTGAACGGTAGTGTATATATATACTGTATATGATGTACAATAATTATCGCATTTGTACGATAAGCTTTATTGTCATGATAGTATAAACAAGCTATGAAGAGAAGTATCTGTATGTTGTATCAAATTACTTTTGTAGGGAATATTTTTACTTATTTATTTTAAACCCACAAAGCAGAATACAGCTTCTTTTGTGAAAGGAATTTGGGATTTAAAAATTATTGTGTTCGTAAACCCAACTAATGATCATTCTGTCTGCTAAAAAACATCTTTTAAATGACATGCCTGTGTGTGTCTTTCGCAAGTAGCTCATTACTTTACTCATTCAGTATAATTGTAAAGTAACTTACTTTTGAAAAGAAGTAGCTAGTAACTGTAAGTTGCCCAACACCGACAGTATTACACTAAACTTACTCATTAGCTGCATGACACACATCCCAGTATTTGTTTTATTCTGAAAATGAAACGGCATACCAAGCATACACATTACCTGTCAAATGAGAAGTAGGTGCAGCGTGGATGAGCGGAGCACAGAGTCTGACAGTGTTGAGCAGAGGCAGCAGGCATTGACTCAATGTCATTTCCTGGGATATCAATGTTTTGGAAAAGCTGACTCTGACATTCTGTAGAAAACATGAGAGGCACGATAAAAAAACATCCACAATCTTTCATAAAATGTTACCTCTGTCAGTGATTGTGTACCTGTATCAAAGTTCTGTCTAAGAAATGTTTTGTGGGAGAATCCAGCTATTGCTCCAGGGTTTTTTTTAACAATAGGGGTCCTTGGTACATTCCAGCTGAATTTAAGATGGCACTTATACCTAAACAAGAACAAACAACACTGTTATGAAACAAAGAGGTCTCATTATCACTATTCCTTTCTCATCTTCAAATAGGTTTACAAAATTAGAGTAAAACATAAGTATGCAAGCAGAATCTGTTTTATTTTTCTTTTTTTAAGCTATGTCAAGCCAGTTGCCTTTATTCTCCATTTGGCAGAGTCACTTATCACAAGCATAAAACAGCACAGTGTTTGGAATGAGGTGCTGACCACAGACGTAAACTGAACTCTCTTTTTAATAACGTTCCACACAACTATATACAGAGGGGTGGTGCCATAGAAGTTCACCATGCCCAGAAAGGATGAGAGTTGTGCGGGGCATGATGGTTCGGGTAGCTGCAGTACCGCCTCAATGTTTGAGTTTAGGGTCCTCAGGCCCTCAGCGGTCAGGCGAAATCCCATAAATTTGATGGTCTCTGCTTCAAAGATGCACTTCTCCCCGTTGATTGTGAGGCCGTGTTTGCTAGCACCTCCATTACTTTAGTGAGGCAGGCGTCGTGGGAGGCAGATGTTATGCCATGCACCACAATGTCATCTAAGTACACCACCACCCTGAGAGACCCACAAAGATGGTAGCCATGATTTTTTTGGATGCAGCTTGGGGCAGAGCTAAGGCAAAAGGGCATGTGGGTGTACACTCCCATGTGGGTGACGAAGGCTGTTAGGTTGCGGCTGTCCAGGTGTAGAAGGTGCTGTAGGTACCCCTGGCAGCGGTCCACCTTGGAAAAAACCTTTGAGCCATGGAACGCCGCCGTCAGCTCCTCTGTTGTGGGCAAGGGGTATTTGTCGGGGATCATTGCCTTGTTTACCATCCTGAGGTCAATGCATGGTTGTAGGCCGCCCAACTTCTTCGCCACCACCAAACTTGAAATTCAGGGGGATGCGCTGACCCACTCTATGATACCAGTGTCCAAAAGCTTCTGCGGCTCTGCTTTGACGTCGTCCCACAACACAAGGGGTAACTGTCGAAGGGGTTGAATCTTTGGGGACACAGACTAAAAACATTATCTGAAGGGCCCATCTAAATGTGGCTTGAATGTAATCAGCCACCAATATCTACCTAGGAGGTAAATGCAATCGGGGCGGTTTGTTTGTCTGTCTGTCTATTAGCAGGGTAACGCAAAAACTACTCAATGGATTTTGATGAAATTTTCACCAGAAGTGGCCCTTGGCCTAAGGATGAACCCATTAGATTTTGGAGGTGATCCATGAGCACATACCTCCACCAAGGCCATATCATCTTGTTAAGTACAGTCATGTGAAAAAATTAGGACACCCCATTAAATATTCAGTTCTTTAATAAGAAAAGTTCCCATATCTATGTCTAACCTTGTTTTTGTTTTTATTTGCATTTTTAACATTTATTTTAGCCATTTTGTGGGAATGAATATGGGGGTGTCCTAAAAAAGATGGGAGGGGTGTCCTAATTTATTCTTCACTATCTGTTTAGAATTACATTGTACAGAAAATTTTTAGTAAGTATTTAATTCATTTTTAATTGTTTAGTTGTATTACGTGAATCTCCCAGTATTTTTAACGTTGATATTTGATTTCCATATGTCCAAAGGACATATGGAATCCAAGTGCATATGGGATCCAAGCATTGGGATCCAAGTGCATATGGGATCCAAGCGCTGCAATACCAATGGAAGAAGTGTGGAGACTGAAGGGGAGACTATGTTGAAAAATAAACCACATTTGGTCAAATTTGACCACTGCATCATACAATAGAATAGAATAGTTTTATTGTCATTGCACAGTACACTAGCACAACGAAATTAAGGTGCATCTCCAGTCTCTAGTTAACGACATTCACACACAGATACATCACACACACATCCATGCTATATAGATAAAAATAATAAATGTAGTAAAAATACTGAATAAATATGCAACAAAATAAGGCAGCAGTAGAATAATGACCCAGGTTACATATGTTTACACTGTATATAAAATATACAGTAAAAAGGGCAGCAATGAAATAGGGCCCAGGTTATTTAGCATAATTTTGCACTAAGAGTAACAAATTATATTTGCACAGGGAATGGTTGTAAGATGTTACAGAATTTTACCAGAATGTAATTGCAGTTTATGCATATTCACTGTTCTAATGGCTCAGGGAAAAAAAGTTATTTGACATCCTGGCTATGCGGGCTTTGATGGACCTATATCGTCTACCAGAGGGGAGCAGGTCGAACAGGTGGTGGGCTGGATGGAAGGGATGGGCATGATGGCTTTGCTTGGTCATGGTCAGCAATGAACTTTTCACCCCCCCCCCTTCTTATAAAGCATGTATTGTCTTACCTTTACTTGTAAATGAAATCCATACGCCTATCCCTTTGGACAAAAATCTCAATGACTTAGTTGTAAAAGTCCTCCTTGACTTTTTTAAGTCTCTCTGTCTCAACCGAGATTACTGCCATTGAAAGTCCAATTTTGAGAATTTTTTAAGTTTAGCTATCCACCTTATTCCTAGCCCCCATGATGCCTTGCGTGAATTATGGTAGCAGCTTCTGGTACTAGTTTAGAATGTATGGTTGTCACTGAAATGGGACACTTTTCCTTGTTAAAAAACAATGACTTTGGCATCAGAAATGCGGGAAAACGGCCTTTTGCACCTCAAAAACAGTAATATAATCATACCACTTCCCATGACCATCTAGGGATAGGAAGATGACCTTAAAAAGTGGCCTCGCAGACAGTAGTTCCGTTAGTTAACACTGCTGCTAAGATGCTAACCCTGTAAACAAATAAAAGCTCTGAGCTATATTAATGTTCCCACCACAATAAAGTCGGCTGCATTTTGTTTAAAATATGTTGGACATAATCAAATTTGCCTTAGAGCAGACGTAGAATCTAATCAGAGCCACAAAGAACCACAACACTGCGCGTGGGTGTTTTTGTCGGGGTAAATACAGGTGTAAATACAGCTGCAGCTGTTTGTTCTACCCCGAAATTAAAATGCTCATGCTGCTGTCATGCCAAGAATGCTTGTTATTTAACTTAACATGTGCAGACATTTTCTGACAATTGTTCAGAATTTTATTGACCTATATTTTGTGATAATTTAAAAATTAATGCATGCTGAAGTCCATATTGTCCCAAGGCAGTGCAACGAATGCAAAAAAACAAAACAAAAACTGTTTGACATCTTTCTTAAATCGTTAAGCCTTAGGAAGCAAATTGTTACAATTTTTTCTATTTATTATTTTACTTCATGCAGCCTTCATTCTGGTGACATAAATAACACATAAATGTCAGATCTGTGACATTCATATAAGTGAAAACATACCTTGTGCTGTTGTGTCTGTCCTGTGTCTGTACCACCGATCACACCAACAATCCTTTTTCAGTCAGTGCATGATCTATGCATTGCCGGTGAGAAGCCTCCATTTATACAGTCTATGGCACAACCACGAACACCAGCAACAAGTACCAGAACTATGCCAAAACATTCAAAAAATACAAAAACTACAAGTGCTGAAATTAGCTGCCACTTGAGTGCAAAATACGTAAGTGGACTACACATTAAAATTAATTTGAAAAACTCTTAAAAATGCTATTTTAAATGCCCCCCTACTCCACTCTTATTGACTGATTTAACTCTACTTCAGCCAAAACTGGAAGCTCTGCCTATAATCGTTCCTACAGCGGCACCCCCAGGAATAAGGTGGATAAAATCTTCTAGTTTCAGTCTGTATAAAACAGAAGCACAAACAGATTCCTCGGTAAACTTGACTTTGGCCAAATCTCAATCTCTTCCCTTGCAGACTCGTTGACTTTAGTGAAGGGCTGTCCCAATCTGAAATCAGGAAGTGGCTGACTGCTCACTTGCTGACTTCATGAGCCCTTAAATGAGCCCTTACAGATGTGGACAAAATTGTTGGTACCCCTCTGTTAATGAAAGAAAAACCCACAATGGTCACAGAAATAACTTGAATCTGACAAAAGTGGTAATAAATAAAAATTCTATGAAAATTAACCAATGAAAATCAGACAATGCTTTTGAATTGTGGTTCAACAGAATTATTTTAAAAACAAACTCATGAAACAGGCCTGGACAAAAATGATGGTACCCCAAGAAAAAATTGAAAATAATGTGACCATAGGGACATGTTCAACCAAGATGTGTCCTCTAATTAACATCACAGGTGTCTACAAACTTGTAATCAGTCAGTCGGCCTATTTAAGGGGTGACAAGTAGTCACTGTGCTGTTTGGTGATATGGTGTTTACCACACTAAACATGGACCAGAGGAAGCAAAGGAGAGAGTTGTCTCAGGAGATAAGAAAGAAAATCATAGACAAGCATGTTAAAGGTAAAGGCTATAAGACCATCTCCAAGCAACTTGATGTTTCTGTGACTGCAGTTGCACACATTATTCAGAAATTTAAGATCCATGGGACTGTAGCCAACCTCCCTGGATGTGGCCGCAGGAGGAAACTTGATGAAGAATGGTAACAAAAGAGCCCAGAACAACCTCTAAACACGTTCATGGTGAACTCGAAGGTCAAGGTACATCAGTGTCAGATCGCACCATCCGTCGTTGTTTGAGCCAAAGTGGACTTCATGGGAGATGACCAAGGAGGACACCACTGTTGATAACAAATCATAAAAAAGTCCGACTGGAATTTCCCAAACTGTATGTTGACAAGCCACAAAGCTTCTGGGAGAATGTCCTATGGACAGACGAGACAAAACTGGAACTTTTTGGCAAGTCACATCAGCGCTATGTTCACAGACGCAAAAATGAAGCATAGCAAGAAAAGAACACTGTCCCTACTGTGAAACATGGAGGAGGTTCTGTTGTGTTCTGGGGCTGCTTTGCTGCATCTAGCACAGGGTGTCTTGAATCTGTGCAGGGTACAATGAAATCTCAAGACTATCAAGGTATTCTAGAGAGAAATGTGCTGCCCAGTGTCAGACAGCTTGGTCTCAGTCGCAGGTCATGGGTCTTGCAACAGGTTAATGACCCAAAACACACAGCTAAAAACACCCAAGAATGGCTAAGAGCGAAACATTGGACTATTCTAAAGTAGCCTTCTATGAGCCTTGATCTAAATCCTATTGAACATCTGTGGAAGGAGCTGAAACATGCCGTCTGGAGAAGGCACCCTTCAAACCTGAGACAACTGGAGCAGTTTGCTCATGAGGAGTGGGCCAAAATACCTGCTGAGAAGTGCAGAAGTCTCATTGACAGTTACAGACATCGTTTGATTGCAGTGATTGCCTCAAAAGGTTGTGCAACAAAATATTAAGTTAACCACTTACGCTCCGTTGTTCCGCGGGCGGGCAAGTCTCTGCATCCTAGGATGCACGAGGGCGCACTCCTGCGCCCTCGTGCGCACTCGTGCGCACTCGTGCGCACTCGGACGCATAGTCCAGATTGTGGTGATGTAGGTGGTGTTGGCGTCCAAGCGCCACTGAAAAAAAAAGCTGCAGACACAGCCGTGAACAGATTAGTTCATCTGATTGACCTCTCATTCGACTAATAAGAGCCTTGAATTGGGTTTCTGAAACCTTGAAGAGCCAATGAATGAAAACCTAGGAAGGAGGACCCGCCTACTGTGAATGCAGGAGCCAATTGATGAATTTTCATCTAAATAGATTTAGATGAAATCTATTTAGCTTGGAGAAATCATCTTCTAATTTATAAAAAATCTCTTAGAAAAGCTAGAACGAGTTATTACTCTGCATTAATAGAAGAGAACAAGAATAATCCCAGGTTTCTTTTCAGTACTGTAGCCAGGTTGACAAAGAGTCAGGACTCTGTCAATCCTAGCATTCCCTTAGAGCTTACTAGTCAGGACTTTATGAACTTTTTCAATAATAAAATTTCATCCATCAGAGATAAAATCAATCAGATTCTTCCCACAGTTAACTTAAATACTGTAACTACTACAACTCCTTCTATTGATGTCTGTCTTGATGAGTTTACTCCAATCGACCTTTGTGAGTTAGACAAAATAGTTTCCTCATCCAAACCTTCAACTTGTCTTTTAGACCCTATTCCTACCAGGTTATTTAAAGAAGTCTTCCCACTTATTGGTAGCTTTATTCTTCATATAATCAATTCTTCATTAACTTTAGGCCATGTACCGCAGGCTTTTAAAACGGCTGTAATTAAACCCTTACTCAAAAAGCCAACGCTAGATCCAGGAGCTTTAGCTAACTATAGACCAATCTCTAATCTCCCTTTCATTTCAAAAATCTTAGAAAGAGTTGTTGCTACGCAATTATTTGACCACCTGCAGGGAAATGGTTTACTTGAAGAGTTTCAATCTGGTTTAGAATCCATCATAGTACTGAAACAGCCTTAGCGAAGGTCACTAACGACCTCCTCATTGCATCTGATAATGGACTAGTTTCTGTACTTGTCCTTTTAGACCTTAGTGCAGCTTTTGATACTATCGATCATAATATTCTACTTGATAGATTAGAACACTATGTTGGACTTAATGGAACTTCGTTGCAATGGTTTAGATCTTATTTATCTGATAGGTTCCAGTTTGTTCATGTAAATAATGAGTTTTCTTTCAACTCAAAGCTTAGTCATGGAGTTCCACAGGGATCTGTGCTAGGCCCTACTCTTTTTAGTTTATATATGCTTCCGTTAGGTAACATTATTAGAAAGCACTGTATACATTTTCATTGTTATGCAGATGACACACAATTATACCTGTCAATGAAGCCAGATGATAGTAATCAATTAGCCAAGTTAGAAGCCTGTCTTAAGGAAATCAAAGCTTGGATGTCTTGTAATTTCCTGCTATTAAATTCAGATAAGACTGAAGTCATTCTTGTTGGTCCAAAAAACCTTAGAAATTCCTTTCCAAATCAAACTTTCAGTTTGGATGCGGTTACTCTTTCTCTTAATAGCTCTGTGAGGAACCTTGGAGTTATTTTTGATCAGGATTTGTCCTTCAATTCACATATTAAATTTGTTTCTAAGACTGCCTTCTATCATTTGCGTAATATTGCCAAGATTAGGAGCATCTTGTCTCAGAGTGATGCTGAGAAACTGATCCACGCTTTTGTTAGCTCGAGATTAGATTATTGTAATTCTTTATTATCAGGCTGTCCTAAAACATCTTTAAAAAGTCTTCAGCTGATCCAAAATGCTGCAGCAAGAGTTTTAACAGGTACTAGAAAGAGAGATCATATCTCTCCGGTTCTGGCCTCCCTTCATTGGCTTCCCATAGAGTTTAGAATTAAGTTTAAAATCCTTCTTCTTACTTACAAAGCTCTAAACAATCAGGCTCCTTTTTATTTAAAAGATCTGATACTACCGTATTATCCTAACAGAGCACTACGCTCCCAAAATGCAGGATTACTTGTAATACCTAGAATCTCCAAAAGTACAATGGGAGGCAGAGCCTTCAGTTATCAAGCTCCTCTCCTGTGGAATCAGCTGCCAATCTGGATTCGGGAGTCAGACTCGATCTCTGTTTTTAAGAATAGGGCTAAAACCTACCTTTTTGATATAGCCTACAATTAGGGAGGGATCATGTGTTTCTGAACCCTCCCTTAGTTATGCTGCTAATAGGTTTAGTCAGCCGGGGGACCTCCAGTAATGCACTGGGCCTCACTCCTTTCCTCACTCTCTATGAAATATTTTTTTTGCTGGTCATTAACATCTGTTTGTTCTCTCCCATAGATTGAGTCCCCCATCGTGCTGTTTGCTCTCTACATGTCTGTTCTTTTCTTCTTCTCTATCCCCTCACCCCCCCAGCCAGTCGCAGCAGATGACTGCCCCTCCCTAAGCCTGGTTCTGCTGGAGGTTTCTTGCTGTTAAAAGGGAGTTTTTCCTCTCCACCGTCGCCAAGTGCTTGCTCACAGGGGATCGCCTGATTGCTGGGGTCTTTCTGCAACTGTGGGGGTTCTCCCCTACAGTTGATAGTGCTATGAGATGACTGTTGTTGTGAAATGGCGCTATATAAATAAAGTTGAATTGAATTGAATTGAATTGAAGCACAGAAGTTCAGGCTGGGTGAAGAGAGACTTACTGCTGCAGCAGATGAAAACAAAGGACGCTGGACGAATCTGCTACAGACCCCGCAGTATGGATACCACCCACAAGTGGGACCTGCACTCATTCCAGCAGAATAGACGTTTAGGATTCTCTTCCGTCATCATAGACCGACGGAGGCCGACAACAAAGGTCGTAAATCATTCACCAAAACCGCAATATTGGAATTATGTTTTGATCGGGATCTACGAGCGGACCAGCGTCGCGTTCGTCTGACAATGGGGAAGAGAAGTTCGCCAGGACTCTGCTGCTGTGAAGAGGTAAGGTGTTATAAGCTAAATTATTATTTATCCCTGAAAACTGTAATCCAAAAATGACTTTTGACCGATTGATAAATTACAACTGTACGGCGCACGCACTTCGTACTTCGTGCACCGCGACAAATGGTTCATTTGCCGTGTTCGGACCGTGAACGCCCCCCCCCCCCGCTGCAGAAGAGGAGCGGGGGGGGCGTTCATGGTCCGAACGCCCCCGGTCTGCGGGGGAAGCCGCTCTGACTGCGCAGCGGTCGTCACATAGACATATGAGTCTATTCCTTCATGTAGCGATGGCTGTCCTCTGTAGCGCGGGGGAACACCCCCCCCCCCACACACACACACACAGTAGCGAGGGGGGGGGGCTGCTGTGACAGCGTTGCTGTGGAAACATGCAACGAGTGTAATCCGTCATGTAGCGAGGGCCGAACTCCGTCCTTGGTAGCCAAACTCCGCTACCAAGGACGGTAGCAGACCGTCCTTGGTAGCCAACACACACACACACAGACACAGCCCTGAGTGTGACCTTTCATTAGAGCCTAAAATGAAGATTCTACATTGAATTATTCAAAAGTTACAGACGTTTTTCCAAACTGTGCCACTTGGCACAATTTGGCACAGTTCCAAAACGCCTGGGAACTACCTGAGAACAAAGCTGTGTAAAATATTCATTTTTTGTGGTATTGTTACCAAATTTGGATCTCAGCTTGATAACACTTGGTTCTACATTTCTGTTGCATTTTCCAGCCGGATCGGACAGCTGTGTGTTATTTGCAAGCATTTGTATCCAAAAAAACATTGTGTCCAAATTTATTTTCTTCAAGTTCAGTATGTTTAGATGACTGTAACTCAATGGCCGGAGCACGTAGAGAGATTATGTTTTTTTTGCCAAAAAATTCAAAGTGTTTTCTTTTAAATAAGACCAACCCCATGAAGATGCTGCAAAGGGTTGAATAACAGCTTTCGATTTACTTTGGGCACGTTATTTTTTTGGCATTTTTAGGAAAATTGCCCGGAGTGCAAGGGGTTAAGGGTACCATCATTTTTGTCCAGGCCTGTTTCATGTGTTTGTTTTTTAAAATAATTCTGTTGAACCACAATTCAAAAGCATTGTCTGATTTTCATTGGTTAATTTTCATAGAATTTTTATTTATTACCACTTTTGTCAGACTCAAGTTATTTCTGTGATCATTGTGGGTCTTTCTTTCATTAACAGAGGGGTACCAACAATTTTGTCCATGTCTGTACTTTATGTCAGCATAGCGTGCTGACTTAAAGTAAGGGAATTATCCACAGTTCAGAGCGCCATGCCGGGGTTTCTCAAGGAAAAGCTCCTGATTCATCACCTGTTCATCAATGACCACCCCGTCACCCCTGCTCCCCCCCCAAACCCCCCCCCCCCCAAAACAAAACAAAAAAACCCCACACAAACACAGAAGCATGGCCGGAACAACTCCAAACATCACTAAAAAGAAAATGTTTACATGTAAGTATAATGTAGCTCACTGCAGTGTGTCTATAGCTGCATAATAAAGCATTTTTTTTTATTTACAAACAGGGAGCAATGAACAAACATTACAGTTTATTGAGCTTTGTATTGAACATGACTCCAAATTCATGGGCCACAGAAACGTATCTGCTCAAGGTTTCAAGTAAGTATTCAGCTGGAATATTGATAGATTATTGATTATGATTATTTAGTAAACCAGTGGACAACTATAACTAAGGTTTTAAGATATTGCATTTAACACATATCGTATAAATAAAGGATAAATAAATAAAAAAATAAATATATTATAGTGGAGACATTATCAACTATTTTGTGTAACTGTCATAAAAAAGTAAAATTATTTTTTTCATAATTACCTCTTTTACTCTTAAGGCTAGTGCCTGTAAGATATTTAGATCAGGCACTTGATTCCTTCTGTTCCTTGGGGTTGAAGGTAAAATCTTTCTTAAAATAAAAAGTCTGAATCCCACAATACTAAGCAGCATGTTTGTCATACGCCGTTGTAAAGGTAGGGTGACATGTCATAAAATGTCCCATTCCTTTTATACCATTTCAAGCCCTCACAGACTCACACACTCGGGGGGGAAAAACAAGATGACAAACTGAGTGGTCACGCTTTTCACAGCTTGTTAAACTCCTAGTCCCAAACCTTGTTTAAAACTTTGTTTTTTCACCTATAATGAACAAAATGCCTAACTCAGATGTCATAAAACCACAGAAATTTGTTTTTGACACAAATGCAAACCAAGATGCGCCTTCTGGCGTTGAAAGTGGAGCAGACGACAGAGGCTTTGACCGTGACTACGCTTCTATGGAGGTAACCACGTTGAATAAGCGAGAGCATAGTAATGAAAACTCAGTGCCTTCAACTCCAGAGAAGTCTTGCCTGGAAAAGAAAGCAAAGTCAACAGGGAGCGATAAAAGTGGGAGATATCTCTTAAAGATGTTATGGAAGCTATCTTAAAACTGATACAGAAAGTGGATTCTTATCAAAACAGTACGGATGGAAAATTGAAAATTGTGGATGCTAAGCTAGCTGACGTGAAGCAACAGGCTAGTCAAAGTAGCACAGTGCTTGCTAGCTTAGCGAAGGCTGTTGAGTTTAATGCTCAATAGGTGAAAGAATGTAAAGAAAATGTAAAACCGATGGAAAAAGAAAATGAGCGAATAAGCAAGGAGAATTCTGACTTAAGGATGAAACTGAAAGAACAGGAGAGGTACAGGATGAGGTGGTGCAACTGTATCAAAGGTTTGGATGAAAAGAAAGATGAAGACATCAGAGAAAGAGTGGTTCAAACCCTCAGCAAAATTGTTCCTGAGCTGAAGCCGAAGCTGGAGGCTGCAGTCGATGTCATGCACAGATTGGGTAGAAAGTTGGATAAAGGCAAAGACAGGTTATTGTGCTCTTTGCTTAATGAAGAATAATGGAGGAAGTCTGGAAGAAGAGCAAGAATTCCACTTTTTGCAAAGAAAATGGCATGAGTCACCGAGATGCTACCCAAGGAAAATCTGGACTGTGACCACAAGTTGAGCAGGCCAGAAAAGCTGGGAAGCTGGCTTAATTTCGGGGGCCTTTTGCTTACATTGAAGGTCGTCGAATTGGATTTGAAGGCTGATAAGAAGAACAACAAAAGATATACAGTGGGGTAAAAAAGTATTTAGTCAGCCACCAATTGTGCAAGTTCTCCCACTTAAAAGATGAGAGAGGTCTCCAATTTTCATCATAGGTATACCTCAACTATGAGAGACAAAATGAGAGAAAAAAAAAAATCCAGAAAATCACATTGTCTGATTTTTAAAGAATTTATTTGCAAATTATGGTGAAAAATAAGTATTTGGTCAATAACAAAAGTTCATTTCAATACTTTGTTATATACCCTTTGTTGGCAATGACAGAGGTCAAACATTTTCTGTAAGTCTTCGCAAGGTTTTCACACACTGTTGCTGGTATTTTGGCCCATTCCTCCATGCAGATCTCCTCTAGAGCAGTGATGTTTTGGGGCTGTCGCTGGGCAACACGGACTTTCAACTCCCTCCAAAGATTTTCTATGGGGTTGAGATCTGGAGACTGGCTAGACCACTCCAGGACCTTGAAATGCTTCTTACGAAGCCACTCCTTCGTTGCCCAGGCAGTATGTTTGGGATCATTGTCATGCTGAAAGACCCAGCCACGTTTCATCTTCAATGCCCTTGCTGATGGAAGGAGGTTTTCACTCAAAATCTCACGATACATGGCCCCATTCATTCTTTCCTTTACACGGATCAGTCATCCTTTTCCCTTTGCAGAAAAACAGCCCCAAAGCACGATGTTTCCACCCCCATGCTTCACAGTAGGTATGATGTTCTTTCTCCTCCAAACACGACAAGTTGAGTTTTTACCAAAAAGTTCTATTTTGGTTTCATCTGACCATATGACATTCTCCCAGTCCTCTTCTGGATCATCCAAATGCTCTCTAGCAAACTTCAGACGGGCCTGGACATGTACTGGCTTAAGCAGGGGGACACGTCTGGCACTGCAGGATTTGAGTCCCTGGCGGCGTAGTGTGTTACTGATGGTAGCCTTTGTTACTTTGGTCCCAGCTCTCTACAGGTCATTCACTAGGTCCCCCCGTGTGGTTTTGGGATTTTTGCTCACCGTTCTCGTGATCATTTTGACCCCACGGGGTGAGATCTTGCGTGGAGCCCCAGATCGAGGGAGATTATCAGTGGTCTTGTATGTCTTCCATTTTCTAATAATTGCTCCCACAGTTGATTTTTTCACACCAATCTGCTTACCTATTGCAGATTCAGTCTTCCCAGCCTAGTGCAGGTCTACTATTTTGTTTCTGGTGTCCTTTGACAGCTCTTTGGTCTTGGCCATAGTGGAGTTTGGAGTCTGACTGTTTGAGGTTGTGGGCAGGTGTCTTTTATACTGATAATGAGTTCAAACAGGTGCCATTAATACAGGTAACGAGTGGAGGACAGAGAAGCCTCTTAAAGAAGAAGTTACAGGTCTGTGAGAGCCAGAAATCTTGCTTGTTTGTAGGTGACCAAATACTTATTTTCCACCATAATTTGCAAATAAATTCTTTAAAAATCAGACAATGTGATTTTCTGGATTTTTTTTTTTCATTTTGTCTCTCATAGTTGAGGTATACCTATGATGAAAATTGGAGACCTCTCTCATCTTTTAACTGGGAGAACTTGCACAATTGGTGGCTGACTAAATACTTTTTTGCCCCACTGTATCAGGTGAAAATATATGAAGGGACATCAAGGTTTTTTTCCTTTAAAGTAGAAAAAAGAGAGAGATACTATTTTGTTTCTTCTAAGTTAAATTAAGGGTTTTTTTCATGCAAAACGTTAGGATTTCTTTCGGTTCTTTGAATGTTAGGGCTTGAAAGATACTGTGAAAAGAAAAACACTTTTTTTATATTGCAAAGGACAAAGATCTAACTGTATATTTCTTCAAGAAACTCATTCCACAGAGGCAGATGCAGTCTTTTGGATCAATCAGTGGGGGGATAAGATGTTCTTCAGCCATGGTTCTAATCATTCTGGAGGAGTGGCTATATGCTTCAACAAGTTTCCTGGAGAGGTTGTAACTCTCCGTTCTGATAGAAGTGGACATTGGTTAATAGTAGTAACTATACTATACACACACATTAAGTACATTACATAGACTATGGAAAAGGATGGACATACGATAAAAGCTCCGACAAACATGACATTTTTGATATATGTAGCCGGGTTGTAGATCTGTTTAGAAGGGATTTTGGACAAATAGACTTTATACCCAGTTGATGTTTATAGACTTTTTTGTGTAAGGTAGTTGCAATCCCAGGACTTTGTGGAGCAGTGTGGTCATGCTGAATAACTTCCGGGACCACCCATTTTGGCGGTGTTCTCACTTCCTCTTTCTTTCTGTTTGTGGCTGCTATAAGATGAGCAGCGTGGCAGCTACACAGTATAGGGCAAAAGGTCAAATGACAGTGTTTTTGTGATTATTCAGAACTGTGACATTTTGATATTCTGCCACTAGTAAGAGGCTGGCATTTATGCTTCAAGGTTGGAGCTTTTGTTATAATAAATCCTCCTTACAATCACCTTTAACTAAGAGCCCTATTTTGTGTCCTGTGCGGTAGCAAATTCCACGGGTTACACATACACAGAGCTGTCACCAGTAATATGCATCTTGCATGAGCTCTAACTGGGATGTGAAGAATTGCACAGTCCTTTTGAGGCTGCGTTCGTTCCTGCTTCACCTGGCCTCTCTCCCTTGTATTTGAACAGGAAATGCGCAGATTCTGCGATTTTAAATATATAAATATTGTTGAAATGATTGGAATCATTCAAAAATTACATTTAGACCTACAAGACAAATTAATGACAAATAATAATAGGTTTATAATTCTTTATTTTTCATGATAACGGGTGATAGAGCCTCACCTGCCTTCCCTGACTGTACGTCACTGGTCATGTGGCAGTAAAGTTAGTTTTATGTTCTGACATGACTGAATCCTGAGAAGAGTATATTGACACTCTGAGATGCTCGTTACTTGTTGAGTGTTCATTCAGTGACAGACCATTGAGCACAGGAGCAGAATAATCCTATAAGATCTAAAGAATCAATGGTAGTCTACTCTTTGATTCTACAAAGGGGAAATGTGGTCTAATGTTACGTCATGGAGAGTTGCACAGGAATGACGGAGGCTAGAGAGAGGGCACAAAGTCTGTAAATGGAAGTTACAATAAAGTTCCACGTCACTGTACATGGCTCGACTTACTGCATAACACCACAAGAAAATAGTTACTGCTATTCAGCATTTTGTGTCCATCTATTTACCTGATAGATTCTGGAGTGAAATCCTTGTTAATGTAAGTGAAGAACTGACAAAATGGGTCATTGGTGCAGGCCCGCTGACATTCCTCATAGTTAGCTGTAAAGAAGAATTTGTAGTCTGCTCCTGGGAAGTCCACGTTCTGGTACACCTGAAACAGGCAAGGAACTGGTACACACAACAGAAATATAAAAAATTAGGCTGTGACCACAAGTTGAGAATGAATAGTTGTATAATTGGTAATGTTGTGAAATTACATGGTTCTGGGTTGCAGGGTTTAAGAGAAAATCCAGAGGTGACACCCAGTAGTGGAGTCCGAGTGTTGGGCTGTCCAGAGGGTGTATTCTTCAGGTAACAATAGAAGTGCCTGCAATAAGTGCCAAACATTTGCCACATAAAAAAGTTGAACAAGTGTAAAGCAATGTCTATGACAGGCATGGGCAAACTACGGCCCAGGGGCCATATGCGGCCCGTTAAGCTTTTGAATCCGGCCCGCCGAACTTGAAGAAATTATATTACTAAACCTTGTTAATGTTTTATTTTCCCTGCAATTCTCACGTTTTCCCACTTTTTCTTTTTGAGGTGCTCAAGGCGAGGTTGTCTGATTTGGAATCCCGGCTCCGCTGCATTGAAACACCATCTGCGCCAGTTACTCTCCACAGACGCCCCTTAGCTGCAGCGGAGCTAGCTAGCATAGGCCCCCCCGTTAACGGTCCTCCAGCTCGCCTCAGCAGCGAGGAGACTGGGTGGGTGACGGTGAGAAGGAAGCCTAGTCACAAAGCCCCGGTACACCACCAACCTGTTCACGTTTCTAATCATTTTTCCTCACTCAGCGACACACCCGCTGAGGAAAAAACTCATTGGCGACTCTGTAGTCAGAAACGTGAACCTAGAGACTCCAGCGGCCATAGTCCAATGCATTCCTGGAGCCAGAGCAGGCGACATCGAGTCAAATTTGAAAATGCTGGCTAAAAGTAACTGTAAATACTCCACAATTGTTATTCACGCTGGCATTAATGACATCCGTCTCTGGCAGTTGGAAGTCACGAAACATAATGTAGAATCGGTGTGTGACTTTGCCAAAACAATGTTGGACTCTGTAGTATTCTCTAAGCCCCTCCTCAATCTGACCAGTGATGACATGTTTAGCCGCTCGTCATCCTTGAACCGCTGGCTGTCTGTGTGGTGTCCTGCAAACAACGTGGGCTACATTGACAATTGGAGCTCATTTTGGGGAAAACCTGGTCTCATGAGACGAGGCAGCATCCATCCCACTTTGGATGGTGCGTCTCATTTATCTAACAATCTGGCATCATTTTTATCCAAATTTCCAAAACATTGACAACTCAGCGTTGGGACCAGGAAGCAGAGTCGTAGTCTTCCACGCCTTTCTGTAGCTCCTCTTCATCCGCCACCCCTCAACTTAGCCCCTGTCTTCCCCATCAGAGAATCATTGTCTGCTCCCTCCAAAGTAAATAAAAATATAATATATAAGCATCCAAAAGTGATTAAGCAAAAAATTGGTAAAACTCAAATTAAACATAAAGCCTCTAAACTGAATGATTTGGCCTCTGTTCCTCCTCATAATTTAAAAATTAAATGTGGTTTATTAAATATTAGGTCTCTAACTCTCAAGTCTCTGTTAGTTCATGATCTGTTAATTGATCATCAGATTGATTTAATATCCCTTACAGAGATGTTACACCCGTCGGGTGAAGAAGAGGCAATTTGTCGACTTTTCAGGGGTTTATTGACTTTCTTTTACAACACCAGGCACGGCACTTCGACACGGGACATCACTCGATAACTGCCACATCACTCTTCACCATTTTTATCACTCTTCACCATTCTCATCACTTCTTCTCTCGCGCTCTAACAACTTAACAGTGTCTCATCACAACCGAGCGCCACCTGTGGCGCAAAAGCGCTGTTGCTTTTACTGACAAACAGTTTAAATTAAAACAGTCCAAATTACAGTCCTTTAGTTACATTTCCTCTAAATGCTCATATTTGCCATCAATATCTAAATTGCAGTCTTTTAGATACATTTATTAGAAATGCTTATATTAGCCATCAGCATCTAATCAAAAATGTTTTCTGGGGTTTTCTAGAGGTTGTCCAAAATTTAATTTTTCCTACAGAGACTTGGTTAGGGCAAGAGGATTATGTTGGTTTAAATGAATCAACTCCCTCTGGTTATTTAAACTGTTAAAATCCCAGAAGTTCTGGTCGTGGAGGAGGAGTAGCAACAATTTACCATTCCAAACTATTAATTAATGTAAAGCAAAAAGCATGTTATAATTCCTTTGAGGGCCTGATCCTCAGTATTGGGCACTTTGGCAATTTTAGGTTAAACCCAATTTTATTTGCCATAGTTTATCGTCCTCCATCAACCTACTCAGAATTTTTATCCGAATTTGCTGATTTCTTAGCTGATTTAGTGCTGAAATCGAATAATTATAGTAGGGGACTTTAATATACATGTAGATGTAGATAGTGACTGCCTTAATGTTGCATTTAATTCAATATTAGACTCGATTGGGTTTTCTCAGAAAGTAGGAAATTCTACTCATTATCTCCACCATACGTTGGACCTTGTTCTGACATATGGCATAGAAATAGAAAATCTTGTAGTGTCTCCTCATAACCCTGTACTGTCAGATCATTGTCTGTTAACCTTTGATTTTACTATTTCTGACTATTTGGCTCCTAAAGAAAAATATTATGACAGTAGATGCCTCTCAGATGATGCTGTTACCAAATTTATGCAGATTGTTTCCTCTATGCCATGTGTCAACACAAAGGAAATAAGCTATAGACAGCTTGCTCCTTCTGTAATTGATAACATGGTGGATAGTGTTACAGCTTCTCTGCATCAGACTCTAGACGTGGTGGCCCCCTTAAAAAAGAAAAAGTCTAATCAGAGATTTCTAACTCCTTGGTTCAACACAGAAACTCATAGTTTAAAACAGAAGACTCGTCAATTAGAAAGAAAATGGCACTCCACTAATTTAGATGAAATCTATTTAGCTTGGAGAAATCATCTTTTAATTTATAAAAAAATCTCTTAGAAAAGCTAGAACGAGTTATTATTGTTATGACCTGAGCGCCGGTCTTGTCCACGCTCGGGCTACGTATAGCTCGCTGCCGGCTTTGACAGCTGTGGGTTATATTCTGGCTGCACCGGGCTCTTATTGTGAAGGCGCTCGGTGGGGCTCCCGGCTGTCAAGGTCGGCCAGCTGGCTGTCATTACTGCTCGTTAGCGTTCGGCTTTATTAGGCGGACGCTGACGGCAGTTAGATGGCAGGAGTATCGTCAAACAACCGTCAGACATCGTCTAAACCTCGTCAGACATTCATCGTTCTGGTCTTGTCAGGTTCGTGTGTATATTCTCATGCTTTTGCTCGTTCATGTCATGTCATGTTTTAGACCGTAAGTGGCTGGGGTTAGCCTTACGGTCCCATGCTCTATGTTCAATGTTCTTCGCCACAGTCATAATCTTGTATGTGTGTCTTGTGTCCTGTAAATAAATCACCATCATTGCAAACTCATCGGTGGACTCTTGGCGTCTTATGGTGATCCGCGAGGATCACCGCATGACAGTATACTCCTGCCACAGACGTCTAAACGGAGACGCCACACTGAGACGCCTTTCTTCCGTGAGTTTTGCTATTGTGTGGAGTTTTTTTCTCCTGTAGTTGGACTTGGTAGGGAGATGCCCGACAGCGAGTGTGATTATTGCCCGGAGTGGCTGGAGGAGATTGACGACTATCTGGCGGAAGCTGCCCGTCTCATGCCCACTGAAGCGGCTGATTATCCCTTTTACCTCGCCCAGCGGGCTGTGCACCGTTACCATCTTACCTATATTCCGGAAGGAAAAAAGAGGTTATCAGGGATTTTTGCACAGCGCACATTGAGGGAGAAGGTGCTCCTGGAAACCCCTCCACCTCCCGCGAGGACAGCGTCCCTGGTGAGAGTGGAGATTCATCGGCTGGAGGGAAAGCCCTGCAGGGGACCTGTGGATCGGAATCCAGTGCCTGTCGCCCGCCCAGTCCCAGCGTCATGTGTTCCTGGGCCCTTTGCCACTCCATCGGCCAGTAGGCCCCATAGCCGTGCTCCTACCAAGCCCCAACGAGAATCCCGTCCAGATCCAGCTCCGGGTCATCGGAGGGACCCAGCCTCCCTGTTGGCCGCATCATTCACGTCACGACAGAAGGGAATCCTCGCAGCCGCCGCCCATGGGTCATCTGTTCCAGCTGCGCTGTCAGCTCCTCGTGCCCGCTTCGCCCTGACTGCCATGTCCTCCTCTGTGACGTCACCCCCCGCAGCTGGGAATACTGTGAGTCGTGCTTCGGCGAGTCCTGTCAGAAATCCATCTCGAGCGGCTCCTCCTCGTGGCCCCGAGGAGCCTGCCGTTTTCTCCCGGATGGATAAAAGGAGAACTCCACCTGCTGCAGCAGGCACCATCTTCTCTCCAGGAGACAGGCAAGTGCAAATTGTTTCTTCCCATCATTATTATGATCTGCCTTGTCTGACTCCTTGGGCCGGAGTTCGGGGTTCGCAGCCCCCCGAGCTTCCGCCACCTGCTGTAACTGTTATTCCTAAACCCGCTGCCTCTGTGTCTCCCCCTGCCGAGTGGTCCGTGACGCCAGGCCTACGTCGCGGGAGGAGGAGGGGGCCTGCGCGGCTGGAAAGCCTGGATCCAGCCCAGCAGCCACATCGTGGACAGAGGAGGAGAGCAGACTGCGGCCCGGAAGCTGTGCCGACGGAGAAGCGTCCCCGGGTTTTCTCACTGGAACGGTCTGAGTCAGCGGGTCGAGTGTCCCCTGCCCCCACGCCACATGGGTCATCAGTGTGGACATCAGCGCGGGAGGAACCTCAGGCTGCAGATGTTATCTTGCCAGATGCGGAGCCCGACGCAGCTGAGTTGGAGCCTGCGGACGAGAGTCACCGCCCTGGACCTGGATCGACGAAGTCCTGGGTGGCAACAGAACCCGAGTGCAGGCAAGTGCTCCCTCTTGTGTCTCTGTCCTCTGTTTCGGAGCATTTGTACCTGCCTCTCGGGGAGACGAGTGAGGAGCAGCCGCTTGCTGCGCCCGAGCTCGTCTCGCTGGGTTCTGTTGCTACCGGTGATACTGATACCGGTTTTCTTGTTGTGTGTGAGCTTCATTGCAGTGTTGCCGGCATGGAGCGAGTCGGGGTCACCGATTTGGAGGTTCCAGGTTCGGGGGTGGAGATCGTCAGCTTTGCTGCACCGACCCAGTCGGGGTCTGTTGTGGAGGCTGCGGTGGCCCAATCGAGGTCTGACGGGGGGGCACCCGAGACCCAATCGGGTTCCATTGCGGGAGCGGCCTTGGCCCAATCGGGGCCGACGTGGGTGCACCAGAGGCCCAATCGGGGTCCACCGCAGGCGCGGTTCTGGCCCAATCGGGGCCGGACGGGAGTGCACCCAAGGCCCAATCAGGGTCCCTCGCGGGAGCTGCTTTGGCCCAATCGGGGTCCGACGTGGGTGCAGTCGGGACTCAATCGGGGTCCAGCGGAGGTGCAGCGCCGGTGTGGTCCACGGATGGTGGAGGAGCTGCAGACCCTTTGCCGTCGGATGGAGTTCGGGCTCATCTTTGCCTTCTAGTCCCTCTACTGAGTCGTCGCCCCTGCGCATCATCGCCAGGGGCAGTGGGGTCCCTTCTCGCTCGCCCCGGCTCTCCCGAGCTTTGTCTCCGCCAGGGAGGCTGCCGCGGGCTGTTTTCCCCTGGTACTGGTGGCTGAGGGACGCAGGTCGGCCGCCTGAGGAACTGCTTCACCGGTTCGGCGCTTCGGGTTGGCCACCCGACGTGTTGTGTGTTTTGCTGGGCGACCTGGTTCGGCCACCAGAGGAGTGGATGTGCTGGGCTTTGGACTGTGATGAGCCGCCTGGTCATGGCCCATCCCCCATGACCGCCCGTCGGCCGTTGGATGCGGGGAGACCACCTGAACTGTTCCTGTGGCGCCTGGTCTCCGCCGATCGGCATGAACTGTTGGGGGGGTAGAGGTCACTTTTTTGGTGGGGGTTGATCCAGTAATTGTTCTGTTTTTTTTTCTTGTTATCCTGTGTTTTTGTAATGGTTATTTGGGTATCTGTGAGTATTTGTGGTTTACCCTGCAGTTGCCTTATTTTGTTTTATGTGCAGTTAGGTTTGACACAGTAATTGTTCTGTTTTTCTGTTCTGTTTTTCTGTATTTGGTTATTTGAAGATTCACTCGAGCATTCATACAGGTGAAAAGCCATTTTCTTGTGAAACATGTGGGCAAAGATTTAATTTTTTCTTGCTGTCCTGTGCTGTTTGCTGTAATTGTTATTTTGGCATTTAATCTGATCTGAGTGTTTGGTATATTTTTTTGTCATTGTGCTGTGTTAGTTTTGTTTCCCTTGCCTGGTCTTGATTGTGTTTTATTGTACTGTTTCTGGGTTTGGTCTCTCTCTCCTCCGGACCTGCCCCCAGCCGCCCACCCTGGAGGGAGTGGGGGGGGGGCAGGGTGGTCTATGGGCGTTCTGGAATCCCGCCCTCGGAGGGAGGGTACTGTTATGACCCGAGCGCCGGTCTTGTCCGCGCTCGGGCTACGTATAGCTCACTGCCGGCTTTGACAGCTGTGGGTTATATTCTGGCTGCACCGGGCTCTTATTGTGAAGGCGCTCGGTGGGGCTCCCGGCTGTCAAGGTCGGCCAGCTGGCTGTCATTACTGCTCGTTAGCATTCGGCTTTATTAGGCGGACGCTGACGGCAGTTAGATGGCAGGAGTATCGTCAAACAACATTCAGACATTGTCTAAACCTCGTCAGACATTCATCGTTCTGGTCTTGTCAGGTTCGTGTGTATATTCTCGTGCTTTTGCTCGTTCATGTCATGTCATGTTTTAGACCGTAAGTGGCTGGGATTAGCCTTACGGTCCCATGCTCTATGTTCAGTGTTCTTCACCACAGTCATAGTCTTGTATGTGTGTCTTGTGTCCTGTAAATAAATCACCATCATTGCAAACTCATCGCTGGACTCTTGGCATCTTATGGTGATCCGTGAGGATCACCGCATGATAATTATTCTGCATTAATAGAAGAGAACAAGAATAATCTCAGGTTTCTTTTCAGCACTGTAGCCAGGTTGACAAAGAGTCAGGACTCTGTCAATCCTAGCATTCCCTTAGAGCTTACTAGTCAGGACTTTATGAACTTTTTCAATAATAAAATTTCATCCATCAGAGTTAAAATCAATCAGATTATTCCCACAGTTAACTTAAATACAGTAACTACTACAACTCCTTCAATTGGTGTCTATCTTGATGAGTTTACTCCAATCGACCTTTGTGAGTGAGACAAAATAGTTTCCTCATCCAAACCTTCAACTTGTCTTTTAGACCCTATTCCTACCAGGTTATTTAAAGAAGTCTTTCCACTAATTGGTAGCTTTATTCTTCATATAATCAATTCTTCATTAACTTTAGGCCATGTTGTAACGCCATCGACAGAACACAGTGCTTGGCTGCCCATTGTACACACAGGATGGAAGCGGTAGTCTGGAATTGGATTGTGTTGTCCAATCTTCAGACGATTATAGTTCCGAAGAATGGGAGGATAATGAAGAATCTGGGGTCATTAGACTGTATAGGTTTGAGCCGTGCCAAACGGGCATCGTGCTTAGCGAGTCAGACTCAGAGAGTGACAATGGAGAGGCACACATGCCCACCGCAGGAGCAGTAACAAACACACGGCAGGGGAACACCGAGTGTTATGCTTTTGTTACAGATATTGCAACAAATTATTTGTTCATAAATATAATTTATTTAAACTCGATTTTTCAATAAAATCATAGCAGTGTATTCTCTGTGGCTCAGGCATCGGGCTTATTATGTATTACCTTTTGAGTTCTTGTTGTTTTTGTTTTTTACATGTGAATAATGTGCCGTTTTGACCCACTTTCAGGTGGGTACTGCCCAAGATTCGCCGGTCCGTCCATGCTCTTTGACAGTCATGTCTCTCTTTGACAGTCAGCTGTTCATGTTTTGTGTGCATCATCTGCCGTGTTATCAGCCAGCCAATATTGCCAACACTATCACATGTTAGCCACTCCACACAGCTGTGGTTCTGTTGCGCCCCTTGAAGTGATGTTGGCCCTGGGGCACAACCGTGGTTAACACGTCTCCTCTCCATGTTTGCTGGGCGATGTCAACCCCGAACGCCAACTGTAAGTGTTTCTGTTTATTTTTGTAAGTCGTCACCTTTTTGGGAACTGTTGTCATCGTTCTTATGTTCAATACATGTGCTGTGGTGAATCATGCGCGTAAATCCTCGCGTAAATCCTCGTTATTTATGCGTAAATCCTCCCTCTCCATGCACTCTTACGCAGGGCACGGAGAGGGAGGATGAAATAACGAGGATTTACAGTACGTGCAGGGTTCACCACAGCACATTTAATACAGAAAGACAGACAATTCCCAAAACGGTGAAGACGTACAAAAAACACAAACACACTTACTGATGGCGTTCGGGGGCCGGCATCGCCCAGACAACGAATGAGAGGAGACGTGTTAGCCACAGGTGCGCCCCAGAGCGGTCATCGCTTCAAGGACGCACGAGAACCACGGCGAACATGGAGTGACTAACACGTCGTGAGAGTGCTGAAAATACTGGCAGACAAACAGCACAGATGACAATACTATGGACCAGCAGTGCGTGACTGGCAAACAGCCGCTAAGTACACGCACTGCTGGTGATGGTGTGATGAGAAGCACCTGGGCGAGGACCGGGAAAGATGATCAGAGGGAGTTTGAATCAGCTGGTGATAATGATAGGGGGGACATGGCCAGACCGGCAAGCGTCAGCATGCGATCACAGAAAGTAGGTCAAAGCGGCACATAAATCCATTAATCCTTCCCCTCCTCGTGCGCTCCTCCTGCCTAAAAGCACACGAGGAGACTTATGACAGTTGGAGCTGAAGCTTGTGATGTGGTCTTTCACAGCCTGCTGTTTATCTAAGCCTGCGACACAACTCGAAGGCATAGCCGTAAAATTAAAACAAGAAACCAGAGAAACTGAGCTACAAAGCTGCTGTCATTCCAGTCAACAACACCGGAATCCGTTCTGCCGCTTACGTCATGGTGGTGCCACCCTTCATTTGGTGGGCGGCACCACAGTCCAGTCAGTGGCTGCGGTTTTTTGATGATAACCAGTTTATGCAGGCGCGGATGTAAATATTATATTGATCATCGACAATGACTTTTGGGTTTACACAACATGCTAAAAAATGTCAAAATCGTGTCATCACACCTGTACTTAATGGTGAATGGGCATCTAGCTTACAGGACTAACACATAATCAAATGCCAAATTCCATATTAATGTACTGTATATGAAGGTGCACTCTGGATTTTTTTCCTCTACTGGATGTTGTGCAAGAGCTCTGTTCAAAAGCAAGCAAAACTGTAGCATGACCGCACCTTCTCATACCAACTGCCACTGGATCCTTCCACATTCCCTCTGCTAGCAAAATCCATGCTAACAACTAAATACATCTCTGTTAGTGGAATACAGTCTATGGTCAGTGGAGGAATGGCTCTCTGTGCTTTCCTTTTGCTTATCTCATCCCAGGCAGCAAGTCTTCCATGGTTCCTTTGCGGCCTCCAATGAACAGAGCGGAATGGGCACTCATCACAAGAGCCTCCACGAGTGGACTTGCTAGGACACAGAGACCTAGTTTCGCCTATCGACCAGCACCTGCTTTCTGGGGCCCAGGTGGGGCACATCCCAGGCTTGGCCTCACTGGTGGCACAGAGGCTTGACATTAACACCTGCCCACCCACCACTGGCAGTAGATTTCAGCAGTGACGGGTAAGACAGTGACTCCCACTAGCCACTTTGGCAGGTCGTAGTTTTCTTAGACAGTATCTAAAAATAAATAAATTCAACTCAATTCAATTCAATTCAGTTCAATTCAGCTTTATTTATACTGTGCTACATCACAACAGAAGCCGTCTCGTGGCGCCACAGTGCAGAAGAAAACACACAAAAACCTATCTGCAATGTGAGACTATGAAACTTCCAGAAGCACTATCTGCACACAGTGTGTGCTCATTAGGCCACTGTCACCATGGACGAAGTCTGGCTGGACCCCTGTAAATGTAGAGGCTTGGAAATAGTTAATAGTTATGTAAAAGGTGCTAAAAAGACATTTGGATAAGAAAATTTTAAAAAAAACAGGCACCCCTACAATTTTATTTTATTCTTTAATTGTTTTATTTTTCTACAATGCATTTGTAATCCACCTGGTTCCATTATAACTCACGTGAGTTGAGTGCAGTTCCGTACGCTGACCAATAGATGGTGCATGTCGCACAATGATAGAGAGTAGACTCACGGACCGGAGGACGAAGAATAAACTCCCCTGTGTGAAATAACGGCATGAAACGTGTCCTGTCTATTCTCCTATCACAGGTTGGTAAATACTAATAATTCAAGAGTGCAATATAAACTGTAAGAGTCCTAAGATGTCCGAGATTATATTGTGATAAGTGTGAGGCGAAAAGTGGGTTTGTAAGGGTATTTCTGTTAAAGTTGATGTGTTGTTGTGTAAGCTAACCTGCTAATGTTAATGATCGAGTGTATGGGATGTGCCACAAGAGTGAAATCTGCTCACATGTTAGGAACCATTTGATTACTTTATTTAAAGACATTCATGAAACGGTTTTCATACAGTATGACATTTACTGGTTTTATTTGTCACCAAGTGTGCATATTTCGGGTGTATTACCGAATACCAGGAATACTATTGTAAAAGTGTGTTAGATACACAGTAGCCAGGTCAGTGCATTGCTAAGAATAACACCACATACTGTACATTTATGACAGTGCTTAAAATGATTAAATTAAATGTAAATTCATGGGTTATTGTTTAAAATATAAATATTTGAACAAGTTAAAAGCTATATACAGTGGGGCAAAAAAGTATTTAGTCAGCCACCAATTGTGCAAGTTCTCCCACTTAAAAGATGAGAGAGGTCTCCAATTTTCATCATAGGTATACTTCAACTATGAGAGACAAAATGAGAAAAAAAAAATCCAGAAAATCACATTGAAGGATTTTTAATGAATTAATTGGTAAATTCCTCGGTAAAATAAGTATTTGGTCACCTACAAACAAGCAAGATTTCTGGCTCTCACAGACATGTAACTTCTTCTTTAAGAGTCTCCTTTGTCCTCCACTCGTTACCTGTATTAATGGCACCTGTTTGAACTCATTATCAGTATAAAAGACGCCTGTCCACAACCTCAAACAGTCAGACTCCAAACTCCACTATGGCCAAGACCAAAGAGCTGTCAAAGGACACCAGAAACAAAATTGTAGACCTGCACCAGGCTGGGAAGACTGAATCTGCAATAGGTAAGCAGCTTGGTGTGAAGAAATCAACTGTGGGAGCAATTATTAGAAAATGAAAGACATACAAGACCACTGATAATCTCCCTCGATCTGGGGCTCCACGCAAGATCTCACCCTGTAGGGTCAAAATTATCACGAGAATGGTGAGCAAAAATCCCAGAACCACACGGGGGGACCTAGTGAATGACCTGCAGAGAGCTGGGACCAAAGTAACAAAGGCTACCATCAGTAACACACTACGCCGCCAGGGACTCAAATCCTGCAGTGCCAGACGTGTCCCCCTGCTTAAGCCAGTACATGTCCAGGCCCGTCTGAAGTTTGCTAGAGAGCATTTGGATGACCCAGAAGAGGATTGGGAGAATGTCATATGGTCAGATGAAACCAAAATAGAACTTTTTGGTAAAAACTCAACTTGTCATGTTTGGAGGAGAAAGAACACCATACCTACTGTGAAGCATGGGGGTGGAAACATCATGCTTTGGGGCTGTTTTTCTGCAAAGGGACCAGGACCACTGATCCATGTAAAGGAAAGAATGAATGGGGCCATGTATCGTGAGATTTTGAGTGAAAACCTCCTTCCATCAGCAAGGGCATTGAAGATGAAACGTGGCTGGGTCTTTCAGCATGACAATGATCCCAAACACACCGCACGGGCAATGAAGGAGTAGCTTCATAAGAAGCATTTCTTTTTTCTTTTTTTTCTTTTTTTTTGTACTTATTTTGTACCCGTAGGTAGATTTGTTTTGCAGTCTGGTGACAAGACACCAGCTGCCGGTCGCTGCGTGCGCAAGCGCACCGTATCCCTAACCTGCATGTTTTTGACATGTCGGAAGAAACCGGAGAAATCCCGGAGTAAACCCACGCAACACGGGGAGAACATGCAAACTCCACACAGATCACTGTTGGTCGGGGGCAGGGATCGAATCCATGATCCCTGCGATCCCCCGGCCGAGGGTAAACTGTGCTGCCACAGTGCTAACCACTGCGCCACCGTGCAGCCCAAGGTCCTGGAGTGGCCTAGCCAGTCTCCAGATCTCAACTCCACAGAAAATCTTTGGCGGGAGTTGAAAGTCCGTGTTGCCCAGCGATAGCCCCAAAACATCACTGCTCTAGAGGAGATCTGCATGGAGGAATGGGCCAAAATACCAGCAACAGTGTGTGAAAACCTTGTGAAGACTTACAGAAAACGTTTGACCTCTGTCATTGCCAACAAAGGGTATATAACAAAGTATTGAGATGAACTTTTGTTATTGACCAAATACTTATTTTACCGAGGAATTTACCAATTAATTCATTAAAAATCCTTCACTGTGATTTTCTGGATTTTTTTTTTCTCATTTTGTCTCTCATAGTTGAGGTATACCTATGATGAAAATTGGACACCTCTCTCATCTTTTAAGTGGGAGAACTTGCACAATTGGTGGCTGACTAAATACTTTTTTGCCCCACTGTAAATGGGAAGGAGATAAAAACAATAATTCATTTCATGTTAAGGTAATTTGTTAAAAATGTTAAGTATACAGTTAATGTCACATCGAAAATTGTGATAAATGGACATGATTGTATTTTGTTTAATGGTGATGTGATCAGATAATAAGAGAGAAACTATGGACTTTGATAGTAAATACTAGTCAGTTGATGTTGGTCATGTGAATGATTTGGACGAAGAATAAACTCCCCTGTGTGAAATAACGGCACGAAACGTGTCCTGTCTATTCTCCTGTCACAGGTTGGAGGGTTTACTTCCACATCCACGTTGCCTCCTCCTGGGCCGCTACCCAGGGGAGCAACATAAAGCTGCAGACAGTCTGCTCTGTGGGTCGGTTTCCTGTCCTGCCCCTGTTCACACCACAACCCGATGGGAAGAAATGCCGTGATGGGTGACGACTTCGCATATGGAGTCCAGAGCAGAGTCAGGCTCCATTGCTGTTTCTCCAGACTGGTTCCAAAGTGAACTTGCTGTGGATGAACAGACAGTAGCTGGCAGAACACACCTGTACCCACTTTCAGCGGTCAGATCATCAGAACAGCTGATCACCTGTTGTCCGAGCGGCGAGTAGCCCCCAACATCAGCTCCTACCTCTGTGGATGAACATGAGTATTTTTAGAGCAAGAAGCTCACATTTAATGTCCACAGTTCTACAAATGTAAGTTTTGTTACCAGACAGCGAAAAGTGACTGTACTTTGATTTGTTGCTGTAAAGAATAAATGAAGCTTCTTCCAAGGTGAACTTTCATTTATCTGTGTTTTTTATTTTATTTTATCTTCTTTATTTACATGCTGTAGTGATATTCAGCTATTTCATAGAAGTAAATCCTCTAAATATGTATTTTTAATGAGCTGGTCCAGGGTGTGGTATATTACATGTAATCAGTCACATGATTGATTCAGTATCAGCCAGTCCTGAAGGGGGCACACTTATACTGCTCTTGGATGTCTCCACAAGGCATGAGAGGAGCCATGAACCTTTGCTATACTCTGAGCTGAGTAATTGTTAAATAAAAGTGTTAAGATACACTCGCTATCCTTTCTATTATTAACCACAAGACACAACACGGTACCAGGAGTGACAGAACTCACCTTCCAGTCAGCAGTTCAAGCCTATGAACGAGTGTGACAGTGAAAGGAGCCGACCTCGGAGTAAAGCTAAGTAAAGCTAACTGCTAGCACAAGCAGAAGATGGATCAATTAAGGCCTCCTTCTCCACTCAAGCTGACAGGTAATGTGGAAGAGCAATGGAAGCGGTTTAAGCAACGTTTCAGCCTGTATATTACAGCAATTGGAGCAACTCATCAGAGAAGTGTGCAGAAAGTTGCACTGTTCCTGACAGTAGCTGGCTCAGATGCTATTGACGTTTTCAATAGCTTTCAGCTAACAGGAGACCAACAAGCTGACTATAATAAAGTGCTGGAGGAATTTGAGAAATTCTGCACGCCAAAGAGAAATGAAACCTATGAACGACATATCTTTCAAAGTAGATGCCAGACTGAATCAGAGACAACAGAAGAGTTTATAATGGACCTTAAACTCAAAAGTCAATTGTGCAACTTTGGACAGTTGACAGATTCGTTAATCAGAGACCGCGTAATTATTGGAGTTAGAGACACCTTCAAGAAACCTTCAAGAGTGACTTGTGGGTGAAGGTGACGTAACACTGGGGAGAGCAATCTAGATATGCCAAGCTACAGAGGCTACACGGAGTCACATTAAAACGACTGACAGCGACAAAGCAAACAACAAAGACTACAGTGTGGAGGCAGTTGTGAGGGGGAAAGTGAACCCCAGTGCTGCTAAAACAGAGAGAGAAAGGCCAAGACAGAGCAAAGGTGGCAGAGAGCCAGCAACAGGGAGCCACGCAGATGTGACAGATGTGGAGGAGAGCACCCACCACCCCAGTGTCCAGCCTATGGGAAAGAGTGTTAGACCTGTGGACGAAGGAACCACTTTGCACAGGCATGCAAGCAAGCCAAGCAGAGAGGGGCGATCCACAGCATGGAGGAGGACGGCAATTGTGACAGCACCGAGAATGGAGATCTCTTTATAGGTACGGTGGGAGCTGAGACACAGGATGAAGACTGGACAGCAAGCTACGAGGTAAATGGTACACAGATCCAGTTCAAGCTTGACACGGGAGCACAAGTGAACATTATTCCAGAGACTGACTTACAGCACCTTAAGGTAAAACATGTGGTGAATGAGAAACAAATTATAAGACTGAAATCATGTAGTGGAGAACAGATTCCCACTGTTGGCACATGTACATTTTCAGTGCATGTTAATGATGAATGACATGAGATACCATTTGTGATTGTAAAAGTTTGACAAAATGCTGATTTTGGGTCTGAAGACATGTAATATGTTAGGACTAGTTAAAACAGTGCAGGATGTCTGTAAAAAGAAGACCGAGCCTCAGATTGAAAAAGAGTATCCAGATGGGTTCCAAGGCACTGGTAAGCTAAACGTAAAACACAAAATAACATTGGAGGAGCCAAATCATCCAGCTATTCCTGCTCCAAGACCTGTACCACTGGCACTCAGAGACAAATTAAAAGCAGAGCTACAGAGACTAGAAGCTCTAGACATAATCTGTAAAGTAGAAGAACCTACAAAGTGGGCACATTCAGCAGTCATAGTGGGAAAAAAGAACAGGTCTCTTAGACTATGCATTGACCCAAAGCAGCTGAACAAGTATGTGAAAAGAGAACATTTTCAGCTACCAACCAGAAATGAGCTACTCAGTGACAAATCAGGAGCCAAGTATTTCTCCAAACTTGATGCATCAGTGGGACTTTGGCAGATACCCCTAGACAAAGAGAGTACTGTGCTTTGCACTTTTAACACACCTTTTGGAAGGTACTCCTTTAAAAGGCTACTTTTTGGGTTAACATCAGCACCAGAAATATTTCATCGAATGGTACAGCAGATTTTTGACAAAGTGCCAGGCACAATAGTGTACATTGACGACATATTAGTTTGGGGTAAAACTGTTGAAGAGCACAACACCAGGTTAAAACAAGCTCTTGAAGCAGCCAGAGTGAACGGACTGAAGCTAAACGCAGACAAATGTGAATTCAGAAAAACATAAATAACTTTCCTAGGAGAGAAACTGTCCTGCACTGGTGTAGAGATTGATCAGAGCAAAGTAGCTGCTATTAATAACATGCCACCACCAACTGATAAAAAGGGATTTCAAAGATTTCTTGGCATGGTTAACTATGTAGGCAAGTTTGTACCTAACCTGGCGACGCATACTACTCAGCTTAGGAGCCTACTTTGTGACACAACTGAATGGAGCTGGGATGCTAACCATCAGAAGGAATTTGATGATCTCAAAGCACTGATCACGCAAGCTCCAATCTTGAGATTCTGTGATGACAAGAGAAAAACAAAAATTTCAGCAGATGCTTCTAAAGCAGGCATAGGAGCAGTATTGTTGCAGCACTATGGCAGCAGATGGAGACCAGTTGCTTATGCATCACAGGCACTAATAATGTCAGAGTGTAATTTTGCTCGGACTGAAAAGGAAGCATTAGCACTATCCTATGCATGTGAAAAGTTTCACTATCTGATTTATGCGAGAACAGTGTGGGCAGAGGCTGACCACAAACCTTTGGTGACTATTGCAAAAAAAGTCCTAGCCAACACACCACCAAGAGTGCAGAGAATTTTTCTCAAACTACAGAAGTATGATTTGCACCTTGAATATGGACCTGGTAAAGAACTTCTTGTTGCAGGTACACTTTCTAGAGCTGTAGACAGTACTGAGAACTCGCAAGAGTGTGAGCACAATGATACGATTCATGTGAACCTGATCAGAAAATCATGCCCAGTGTCAAATGAAATGTGGACTGTCATAGGAAGAGCAATGGCTAAAGATGAAACACTGACTGAAGTAATCAGAGCCATCTCCAAAGGATACGACTCACGGTCTAGTCCTTCTCCTTATGGACACTTTAGAGATGAGCTATCAGTTGTTGATGAAGTACTGTTTAAGGGCTCAAGAATCGTAGTACCTCAAATATTACGGGAAAACATGCTAATTAAGATACATGAAGGTCATTTAGGCATGGAGAAATGTAAAAGGAGGGCAAAAGCAGTCCTTTATTGGCCTAACATGAATGCCAACATTGAAAGAAAGGTCAGGGCCTGTGAAACGTGTCAAAAATACCAGACGAAACAGATTAAAGAGCCAGTATGGGTGGATGAAACAGATGCAGCAAATCCATGGCAGGAAGCTGGCATTGATCTATTCACATTGAGGGGCAAGAACTATGTTCTCATAGTGGATTCTTATTCTTACTATCCTGAAATGGCTTTACTGAAGGACACTACAGTCGAAACTATGATCACTCACATCAAGTCAATTTTTTGCACAGCATGGCATACCTGATGTGGTGAGATCTGATAATGGTCCACAATTCAGTAGTGCTGAATTCAGTGGATTCTCAAAACACAATGGGTTCAGACACATCGCCTCAAGCCCTGTGTATCCACAATAATGGACGGGTGGAAAATGGTGTAAAAACTGTCAAGTGTCTTGTTAAAAAAGCAATTGACTCACAAACTGATCCCTATTTAGCATTGCTGAACTACAGAGCCACACGTTTGAAAAATGGGCTATCACCTTCAGAGTTGCTGTTTAACAGAAAACTCAGAACGAGACTGCCATTACTGTTGGAAATGGAAAAGAACAGCAGAATCACTCAGACAAAAGAAAGGGAGAAACAGGTGCAGAAAAGGTACTATGACAGAGGTTCAAGACAGCTATCTACACTTAAATGCCATGATAGAGTAAAGATGCATGATGGGAAATATTGGAACATAGAGGCAAGGGTCCTGAAAACTGTACCACCAAGATCATATGAGGTACAGACATCTGAAGGAGTGACTTGTCATAGAAACAGGAGACACTTACTCCATGTACCGTACCTGAACCTGAGAAAACAAACAGTCAGAACAATGACAACTGAGATTCTACTCCTTGTCAGAATGATGAGCAGCTTGTAAGTGCTGTAGCATGACCTTGAGTTCCAATTTATTAAAATCATTCTTCGCTGAAGGACAATTGTTTCAACTCAAAAGATCTGGCCATGAACTGCCTCTCTCATCCAAGGACCAGGGCTGTAACACTATCTATCAGCCATAAAGTGGAAGTTAATCCCTTCTCCAAGACTTGGTTATCCTCCCTGTTCTGCTCTTTGGCAAAGGAATGTTTCAAATTGACAGATATATGGGTGACATAATCAAGACTTTGGAGCCAAAACTCTCCAGTAAACAACCAGACAGTTTCACAGTATCATCTGGTGGAAGAATCAGGAATATTTAACTTTTTCCCTTTGCAGTGGAATTTATGCATTATGGACAATGAATTAATTCATATTTTCTTTCTCAAGACAGTACCTGCTCCTGAAGACATGGTTGAACTCTCGAGACTGACAATGTGTTTCAAATGCTTTTATTGATATGATTTTGATATGTTCTGCTTTATTTTCAGGAATAAATTAATGTTTGCATGCTTACTATCACAAATTAGTCTCACAGTTACAATGTAGAGATATTGTGTGTTCCTTTATCAAGTAGAATTTCTTAGTCATGTAGCATCATCTTGCTTTGGCTCATCAATAAAATTATTCTTCATCTTAAAGACATTGTTTCACCCAGGAAAAGGCCAGTCAAGAACTGCTTTTTCATCTCAGGACCACAGCTGAACCAACATTCCTTTGTTGAGCAAAGCTTAGGAATGCTCTCAATCTATTAACTCACATCATAAATAACTTGGGGACTTGCTCAACTAAGACAGGTTTATATTCAACAGGCATACCATAAAACCTTAAAGGCATTCACTAAGGCCTTGGGTTGGCCACAGCTCAACACTGCCCCTGGTGGATGTCTATGGAGTAGACGGTCACTTTGACTGTACAAGTTTTGAACTGAAATTAACTCTTCAAGTTTCATTTCTCAGGATAATTCTAAGGACACCATTTGTTGAAGACCACTGCCTTGATGGGACTTTGATATTCTGTGGACAATCAAGGGGTTTGAAATATATATTAATCCTTGATTTTAAATATGTGCATGTTAAAATGTTTCAATGAATGTTTATTCTTGCATGTTAATTTAAAAGCACTAGTTATAAAGTTGCATGAATCACTAAAGCTAGCTTAGACTTTATACATAAGTAGGTTAAGGAATTCCCAGTGTATTAAAATTGTGTGTCATCCTGTGAGGACCGGTATCAGCCAATCACCACCCAGCCTATGCTGGGCTCCAGCTCTTTCATCCCATTGGTTCCTTACAGACAAAAGCCTGATCACTGGACTAAAGTTCATAAAACCCACCCACGATGGAAGACTACTGGCTGGGGCTCCTGCCAATCCCCGGAAGCCCATGAAAGTTGTCTGCAGATAAAAAGGAGAGACACCTTCTTTTCAAGCCTCTTTTCTCCTTTTTCTCCTTCTCTTCACTTCATGGCAGATGACTATGGGAGAACAAAGACTTCAGATCACTTCACTGCCACAGAACAAAGGAGACTTCTCGCACATGCTTTTTCTACGATCACCTCAGAGCAGAGAACATGAAATATTGCGTTTGTGTAAGCGTCTGTGTATTTTAATGTTTTTCTTTAAACGTCTAGGAGTTAATTCTTTTCTTTCCTGAGTTCAAATCCTAATTCAGAGTCAAACTCCTGCTCCTAGATGTCTATTTTTATAACTTCCTCCTGTTAAACTTTCTTTAAACTCACCGTTTTTAATTTTGACTTTATTTTTATTTTTCTATTGCCCACCACCACACTAGATGCTATTTTCACTCCACTAAGTCAGAAAGTTGTCATTTTAATTTCATATTGGGATCAGATTTTGTAATTATTCTCGAATTCCCTTGGGAGAAGCCACTGACCCATGACAGCCTCGACGCAGCTCGCCATTACACTGCATGAAGAAAACACCGTTGTCATCTTCACTGTACCTCAGCTCACCTGTGATCGATACATTCAAAATCTCATCTTGTGACAGTAGATTGGAAAGCTGCTGTACCTTGTTTGAATATCTGCTGGCAAGATATTCTGGTTTTTGTCACGACGGCCCTCACGGACCGTCACAAGACGCCTCAGTCACCAGTGAGTTTGCAGTGGTATTTTATTATTGAGAAGGACGAACACACACAGAACATATACAGTGGCTGGGTGAAGTCTGAGCCGGGGAACACCCGATGCGCCAGACGACAACGTTAACAAAGATGAGCTAGGCAAACAGGAACATACCTGAGCATATAGGAGCACCATCAGAACGTAGCTGAATATAACAGATGATCGCAACAGGTGGACATAACAGGAGAACATAACAGAGACTGCCGCGTTGGAGGACATTTAGCACCCGCTTATATCTCTGGCGGCTAATGACCCCAACGCGGCACAGCTGCTTCTAATGACAGCAGAGCAGCAGCTGACTTTGACAGCAGGGAGCTCCCCCGGGCGCCTTCACAATAAGAGCCCGGGGAGCTGGAAGGAATCCTCAGCTGCCAAAGCCAGGGAAAAAAAAGATATGAGACCCGAGTGTGGCCAGAACCGACACTCGGGTTATGACAGTCCATCCCCCTCAAGGCCGAGCTCTGAGCGGCCTGAGTAACACCCAAGCCCCCCCCCACCCCCCTAGGGTGGGTGGAAGGGGTGCTGGCAGGAGGGAGAGAGACAAACAACCAACAAGGCTATAAAGGTAGGGGGAGAAAAAAAAAACATAACCCCCAAAAATGTGGGCAACCACAATAAGTTCAAAATAGGCAAATAGAGTGACATAAGGTGGAAGGGAAAATCCCCCCCCCACCAAACTCAGAAACAACCTGGTGAGCCACAAAAACACACAACAATCCCCCTCCCCCCCACACACACCCCAACAGTCCCACAGACGAGATCAGGAACCCGGGAAGGGTGCAGTCCAGACCCGGAGGGATGGGGGCAAAAGGTTCGGGGAGTCGTCCGGCAACAAGAGACCACAGAACAAGGAGGGGAAAAGAGGACAGTTCGGGCGGCCTACCCCAGTCCCATACTCGGGAGAAGAGAGTTTCAGGCGGCCGGAGCAGGTCGCCGCACAGGAAGACAAATAGGTCGGGGGGCCAACCCAGAGAACCAAACCAACGAGACAGCCCTTCAGGCGGCCGCCCCGCAACACCAGCCCACCAGAACCATTGGGAAGAAGTAGACGGTGGTCCCGCTGAAAAGGGGGGAGATGAGGGGGAACCGGGCGGAGCGTTCGGGACCCCAATGGCCCCAGGTGGAGATGGGTAGTGCTCCTCAGGGAGACGAGGAGGATGACGGTGGAGATGAGGGTGATGAAGAAAACGAGCCTGTCCAGCATCCGGTGGATGGGGATCTGCAGCTCCCTCACCGAACCTAGGACCTGCTGGTGCAGCACCCACGGTGGACCCCGATTGGGCCTCCGGAACCAAACCCACGGTGGACCCCGATTGGGCCTCCGGAACAGCACTCCCGGTGGACCCCAACTGGACCGGAACAGCACTCCCGGTGGACCCGGTCGGCGTGGCACCAGACTCAACCTCGAATCCCGAAACCGGAACCTCTGGCGCAGCAGGCGAGAGCAGCCCCTCGCCGGCGACCCTGGGAGAAGACTCACACAAGAGAGAAAACCCGGGATCAGGATCACCGGCAGCGCCAGAACCCGGCGAGATAAGCTCGGACGCAGCAGGCAGCTGCACCCAGCTCACCTCCCCTTGGGACAGGCAAAAGTGCTCTAAAAGGTGAAGAAGAAAGATAAAACAGAGCACTTGCCTGAGCTCAGGTTCTGACGCCGTCCAGGACTGCGATGATCCGGGCTCAGAAGTCAGGAGGTCGTCTTCAGGCTCCCACTCAGCTGCGTCGGGCTCCGCAGCTGGCATGATGGTGCGTGCAGCTAGAGAGTCCTCCGGCACCGATGTCCACGCCGGTGGCCCGCACGGCGTGGTGGCAGGGGAATCTCGCCCTGCTGGACCGGACCGCTCCTCCGTGGAACCCCGGGGACGCTTCTTCATCGGCGATGGCTCCACGCTGCAGTCCGCTCTCCTCCTCCGCTCATGGCGTGGCTGCGGAACTGGAACCAGGCTCTCCAGAACCGCAGGCCCCCTCCTCATCCAGCGACATTGGCCTGACGTCGAGGACCGCTCAGCGGAGGGAGACACAGAGGAAGCAGGGTTAATACTTTCAGCCACAGCGGGTGGAAGGAGCTCGGGGGGCTGCATACCCCGAACTCCACCCCCAGGAGTCAGACAAGGCAAAACAATATCAAAAGGAGAGAAATTATCATGCACTTGCCTTTCCCCCAAGGGTAAGATGGATCCCGCTGTGGGGGACGTTGTTCCTTCCTTTCCCCGCTGGATGGCGACAGAGGGCCCTCTGGGAAGACGAGATAAGGCCACTCGAGGCGGATCCGGGATGAGGCTCGCCGAAACGGAGCTCTCGTGACACACAGCAGCCAGGATAGGCGACGAGGAGGAGGGGGCGACAGCCGGGGTCAGTCGGGCATGGAGCGCTGATGGGACAGCAGGCGAGGGCCCGGGAGAAGACGAGGCTGCAGGGATTCCCCTCTGACGAGGCGCAGGAGTGACAGCTGTGTGGGGGGTTGAGCCCTTGCGGCGACCCGGAACAGCATCCAGACGGGGTTCTAGCCGAGATTGGAAGCCGGAGTGACGACGGTTCCTTGTAGGGGGTGAGGTCCGGAAATTGCCGTTCCTGAGCAGAAACAGCGGCAAGCAAGTCCGCGAACTCAGGAAACTCCCGCAGTGCTGGATTCCTCTCCACCAGTCTGACCGCCGCCACCACATGCTTCATACACGCTGGAGGATTCCTAGCGGAGCAAGCAGCAGCCACCCGGTCCCAGATCTTGTCTGCTGTCAGCTGCAGCTTCTCTGGGGGAATCCCGAGTGACGACATGCCCGGTGGGAAAAGACCTCCGGATGGAGCGAACTCCCGGGCTGGAACGGAGGCAGGAGCGGGATCCCGAAGCGAGGGGCGACGTCTCCTCCGCTTCGGCTCCCTGCCAGGATTTCCCTCCAGCCCTCGGAGTCTCTCACGCTGGGTGGCGATGTCATCTCTCCTCACGCTTACCTCTGGATGATTGGTGAAGCGGGGAAGAGAATCCAGAATCTCCTCGGCTAGGTCCAGGTATCTACGAACGTCGCTGGGAGCGTCCAACAGCGTAGCGGTGAAGATGGTGTAGTCTACCTCCTTCAGAACCTCCGCTTGCTGCCTGCCAAGGTGCCGACAACGGCCCCTGGATGACGACATACTCCCCGCTGCAGACACTCAGACAGGTAGGAATAAACAGTCCACTACTGCAAACTGCACGGTGAATGGCGTCTCGAAACAACGCCTCCTCTCCGGGCGTTAGGCGGCAGTCTACTGTCACGACGGCCCTCACGGACCGTCACAAGACGCCTCAGTCACCAGTGAGTTTGCAGTGGTATTTTATTATTGAGAAGGACGAACACACACAGAACACATACAGTGGCTGGGTGAAGTCTGAGCCGGGGAACACCCGATGCGCCAGACGACAACGTTAACAAAGATGAGCTAGGCAAACAGGAACATACCTGAGCATATAGGAGCACCATCAGAACGTAGCTGAATATAACAGATGATCGTAACAGGTGGACATAACAGGAGAACATAACAGAGACTGTCGCGTTGGAGGACATTTAGCACCCGCTTATATCTCTGGCGGCTAATGACCCCAACGCGGCACAGCTGCTTCTAATGACAGCAGAGCAGCAGCTGACTTTGACAGCAGGGAGCTCCCCCGGGCGCCTTCACAATAAGAGCCCGGGGAGCTGGAAGGAATCCTTAGCTGCCAAAGCCAGGGAAAAAAAAGATATGAGACCCGAGTGTGGCCAGAACCGACACTCGGGTTATGACAGTTTTGGGTGCAATCTACAATTAAAACTTCGAGGAGATTACGATGAAGGATCTCCACCAATGCCATGGGTCACGTGAGCTGCATTCTTTATTCATCTGCTGAATAAAAAGTCTGAGATTTGAGAATAATTCTGCATCTGATCAGATACAAAATTAAAGAGCAATTAACATGACTCTTCTTTTCATTAAAATTCTGTTTTCATTTTCTTAAGAGTGAGCCAGAATTTTCCATATAATTAGTTTAATTTTCCCCATAAATTTGCGCTCAGTTTTCCATAATCCATTAACTTCAAACTGATCTAAATTCAGCTTACATTTTCACCCTGGTTCTGCAAATGTTCACATTGTTATTCTATCATTTACAAGTTTAATTTAATGGTTAATGCAAATCATTTCAATGTCCTTTAATCATCATTTCATTTAATAAATATGTGAAAATGAGAAGTTGTTGGGAATTTGTTTCATTCTGAGTCTGGTTTCAAAGCCCCAGTATCGAATTCACTAAACTTTTGAGACTGAATATTAATTAATTTGAGTGATTAAACAGGTATAAAGTGAAATTAATGACTAAAAGTGCTCACTAAAGAGGTGAGCTGGTGCCCCGATGAGTGTTTACTATAAACTTTTTCTGCATGTGGACCCGGAGTAAATCTCAGGTCCCGATACTTTAATAAAAATTAAATAATCTTTATACCTGATCATAATCATAAATCACATATCGCTACAGTCACTAAGTTGAAGGAATTTATGCTTTATTCAGCAACATGTGTCTTAAGGAGGACCTCACTTCTCATATCAAATGTCTCTTCCCCCTCCTCTCTCTGTTCTCTGGGAGACCATAGCTGAACCTTAACTGACCAATAGAACTCCAGGCTGCATTGCATTTCCCTTTTTAGGTCGAGTTTATGACTTTTGTTGAACAAAGTACAACTGTATTTGGTCCAGCTCAGGTTTCATGAAGCTTTGGACCACTCTACCATCCCTGAGAAAAAGTTGTTTTCTTTTTCCCTTTATTTCAGAGAGAGTTTTGGGCAGTGGCCAAGGCTGTGAGGAGCCTTCTCTGCTCCTCCAGATTTTTTTTCCCCTATCTTTAAGTAGGCCCAGAGTCTGTCATGTTCTGAGGAACTTCTTTTTCTTTTCTTTAAAATTCAATTTTCTTATTTTCAATTTTTTTCCTTTAAATCACCATGCAAGAAGGTCTTGTTTGATTTTTTTCTAAACTTAAACCAACTCATTCAAACCACCAACATCCGAAGAAACAAATTTGTAATGCGTTTTATCCCAATTTCACTTTCTGATTGGACTTTGCACAATAAACTAATTCCTTCTTCAGTGCCTCAGAAGACCTCACCCAGTTTGTTGAAGAACAGCCTTTGCGGTCTCGGGAGTAGGCCATAACAGAGGTAAGGAGTGTCTGTCTATCAGCCTGTCCATCAACAGAACCCACACTGGTCCAGTTGAACAGAAAAGCAGACTGCCTGCTACCCTCTGGGATGTAACGGCGCTATGGCTGATGGTCTGTTGTTTAATTTTCCTTAATTCTTCAGAATATTCCTGGTATAAGTTCTTTTAACTTAATTCCATGCAAACCCCCATCAGAATTTCAAAATGCATGTTGTCTTTCATTAATCTATGTTCTTTTTCAGGGTAACACAAATTTTCTATATTTTTTTTATAAATAATCATCATTTTCTTCATAAAATTGCATCCACGTTTCTTATCCAATGCTATTTTATGGTTTTCCCATTTACAGTATACTGACAAATTAAACTGTGCTTCATTTGGTTCCACAAATGCTTGATTCATAAGTCACTCAGTAACAGTCTGTGATGCTCATGATACATGTTGAATTCTGTGTTTTAAAGTTATCCAAATATGTTAACCTATGCTGACATTTTTTATTGAATGATTGAAAGACATATGGGAGTTATTGTTTGATTCCATATCCATCTTCTGGATCATCAGAGACAAGAACTTACAAAAGGGTTGTTTTGTGACTGATTCATAATTGGTACAAATAAAGAACTGGTAATAAAATTGCTCAGTAAATGGACTGGTGCCCCCAACAAGGATTTGAGTGTAATGAAAGTAAATCTTCATTTCTACTCACATTCATATTTAGATTAATACTTGTACCAACATTAAATTACCCATAAAAAAAACATAAATCCACTACAGTGCTCAAGATAATCCACAAGGAACAGTCATTAGAAGGTCTAACAGAGCTATCAAACCACCACATAGGTTACAGTAATAGAGGAAATGTAAAGATCAAGGGTGTTAATGAAAGAACCACTTGTGTCATGTGGTGATCCTCGCGGATCACCAAGAGATGCCACAGAGTTCACCAGAGAGTTTGGCTAAGATGTTATTTATTTTCAGACGTGACAAAACACAACTATGAACCCCTTAGGGCAAACACGCACATAACTGAGACTTGGGCTCGTAGGGCTAACCCAGCCGCCACGAGCTAACTGTGACAAAACTATGATCAGAACAAGACTTGGGCTCGTAGGGCTAACCCAGCCGCTACGAGCTAACTGTGACAAAACTATGAAGACAAACCTGACATGAAGGTCTACGGCACTCTCTAACATGACGAGGCGTAGACTCCGGACTTGACAAGACAAACGAGACGAGATGTTGACAGAATGTAGACCAATAATCCTGCGTCTTACCGTCGTCAGTGCCGGGCTTAAAAGGGCGAAGCACTAACAACGGTAATGACAATCAGCTGACCGGCCGTTGACAGGCGGAAGCCCCACCGAGCACTTTCACAATAAGAGCCCGGTGAGGCCAGAATACAGCCCGCAGCTGTCAAGGCCGGCAACGAGAAATAACTTAGCCCGAGCGTGATCAGAACCGGTGCTCGGGTCATAACAACTTGAGTCTGTCAGAAATGATGTTTATTATACTTCACATAGTTCCGAATAATAGTGAAGTTATTGATTCTGAAATGTATTTGAATTGTTGCTAGTTGTTATACGCGCAAGATGCGCAAGATGGCGCCCACAGTGGTCGCCATGGTGCTTCGCTGCGTCCTTTGTTTGTTTTTGTTTGTCAATTGTGTGTCTGTTTGCTCTTATACCTGTGAAGAGCTTCTAAATATCAGGACTTTCACTCCCACGGACCTACTCCCAGTTTTTTTAGCTCCTGCCGCCGATCTGGTTCATTGCTTGGCTCGGAAAGTGAGACGGCGAAAGAGAGGAAGGCGAGCGGGCGCTCTCGTTCGGCTCTGCAGGAGAGGCACGCGCACGGCTTTGCCTGGCATATTTCTGTCCAATGCCAACTCTCTCTCTAACAAGGTAGATGAACTAAGATTGCTGATGCGTTTTAAGGACCTCTCTACCTCGGCTGCCCTCTGTTTTACTGAGACCTGGCTCAGGGAAAATACTCCGGACAGCGCGCTGCGCCTCGAGGGATTTCAGCTGTTTCGTGCTGATCGTGACACAGAGCTCTCCGGTAAATCCTCAGGAGGTGGAGTCTGCTTTTACATCAACAGCAGCTGGTGCTCTGATGTAACGGTAATTTCCAAACACTGTTCTCCCACCCTGGAATTTCTTTTTATTAACTGCAAGCCATTTTATTCCCTGCGGGAGTTCGCTTCATTCATCCTCGCCGCTGTGTACGTCCCTCCCGACGCGGACGCGCGCGTAGCTCAGCGCGCGCTCGCGGATCACATCCAACATACGAAGCGCACTTTTCCAGACTCTCTGGTTATTGTTGTTGGCGACTTTAACCAGAGCAATCTGAGCCACGATCTCCCCCACTACAAACAGTTTATTAAATGCCCCACCAGAGGAAAAAACACGCTGGATCACTGTTACACCACAGTTAAGGACGCGTATCGCGCTGTTCCCCGCGCTGCGCTCGGACTATCTGATCATGTGATGGTCCACCTCATTCCCACTTACAGACAGAGACTGAAGCTCACTAAACCTGTTGTGAGCACTACGAAGAAATGGACCAGTGAAGCTGAGGAGAAGCTGGAAACGTGCATGGAAATAACTGACTGGGGCATGTTTAAAGGAGTCACGCATGATTTGGATGAATACACGGACACTGTGAACTCATATATTCACTTTTGTGAGGAGAGCATTCTTCCATCGCGCACCAGGGTGAGGTACTCCAATGACAAGCCCTGGTTCACTGCTAAGCTCAGACAGATCAGGAAGGAGAAGGAAGCAGCACTGAAAAGTGGAGACAGGGACCGCTACAGAGAGGTTAAATATCGGTTTAACAGAGAGCTGAGGAGAGCTAAATCTGTGTATTCTGAGAGACTCCAGCAGCAGTTCATTGCTAACGACTCGGCTTCTGTGCAGAGAGGACTGAGGCAAATCACCAACTATCGGCCTCAGGCTCCGAAAGGTCAGGATGACAAAGCCCTTTGTCAAAGACTGTCCCAACACTATGCCCGTTTTGACACCTCGTCAGCTGTGTCCAACTCCCCCCCTCCCTCCAGCTCCACAGCCTCCATGGTCCCTACTTCATCAAAGACGGCCCCCCCTCCTCCCCCCTGCCCTTGTCATCAGTGAGCAGGACGTGCTCAAACAGTTCTCCAGACTGAACCCACGCAAGGCCCCCGGTCCAGACGGCGTGTCTCCCTCCACCCTGAGACACTGTGCGAAAGAGCTGGCTCCTGTCTTCACAGACATTTTTAACACCTCCCTTAAGCTATGCCACGTGCCGACCTGCCTCAAATCCTCCACCATCATCCCTGTCCCCAAGAAGCCACGGATCACTGGACTTAACGACTACAGACCTGTAGCGCTCACCTCTGTAGTCATGAAGTCATTTGAGTGCCTGGTCCTGCCCCACCTCAAGTCCATCACCACTCCCCTCCTGGACCCGCTGCAGTTTGCCTACCGAGCCAACAGGTCTGTAGACGATGCAGTCAACCTGGCCCTCCACTCCATCCTGCAGCACCTGGACTCCCCGGGAACCTATGCCAGGATCCTGTTTGTGGACTTCAGCTCCGCATTCAACACCATCCGCCCCGCTCTGCTCCGGGATAAGCTGTCCCTGCTCAACGTGCCTGACTCCCTCTGCAGGTGGATCACCGACTTCCTGACGGACCGGAGGCAGCATGTGCGGCTGGGAAAGACTGTCTCAGACTCTGTTAGCATCAGCACCGGATCACCCCAGGGCTGTGTACTTTCCCCCCTACTCTTCTCCCTTTATACCAACTCCTGCACCTCCAGCCACCAGTCTGTCAAGCTGATCAAGTTTGCGGACGACACCACCCTCATCGGGCTCATCTCCAATGGCGACCAGTCCGCCTACAGGAGAGAGGTGGCCCAGCTGGCGTCCTGGTGCAACAACAACAACCTGCAGTTGAACGCTCTGAAGACAGTGGAGATGATTGTGGACTCCAGGAAAGTCACAACCCCTCTGCCCCCCCTCACCCTCACAGGCTCTCCCATCACCACTGCAGATTCCTTCCGCTTCCTAGGCACCACCATCACCAGGGATCTCAAGTGGGAGCCAACCATCAGCTCCCTCATCAAAAAGGCCCAGCAGAGGATGTTCTTCCTGCGGCAGCTGAGGAAGCTCAAGCTACCCACCAAGATGTTAGTGCAGTTCTACACAGCCATCATCGAGTCCATCCTCACCACCTCCATAACCGTGTGGTACACAGGAGCCACTGCCAGGGACAGACTAAGGCTGCAGCGCGTCGTGCGCACTGCTGAGAAGGTGATCGGCTGCAAGCTCCCATCGCTCCAGGATCTGTACATCTCCAGGACCCGGAGGCGTGCTGGCCGGATCATAGCCGATCCTTCACACCCTGGTCACGTACTGTTCGCCCCTCTCCCCTCAGGTAGAAGACTTCAGTCCATTCAGACTAAAACCTCCCGTCACATGAACAGCTTCTTCCCCTCTGCCATCAGACTGCTGAACACTAAGTGACTTATTGACTCTCGTGCACTATGTACAGCAGCTCAACCAGACTCATGTCAATCATCACTGTTTTCTTCTTGCATTACCGACTGCACTATATGGTTCTCCACATTATCTGCTGCTCGCTAATATATTTAAACTGCTGACTAGAATTACTCATTCTTATTCTACACTTTATTGCATGTATAGTTTATTTCTTTTATTTTATCATGTTTAATGTTGCAGCATTGCACCGAGACAAATTCCTAGTTTGTGTACTACATGAACAATGGCAATAAATCTGATTCTGATTCTGATTCTGATTCCGATTCTATACAACAAGCATGAAAAACAAGCTTGTGTACAAGTGTGGAAAAATATTGAACATACTGTTTGATGTAATGCAAGTGAGCTTATGGAACCTACATCTTGAGAAGGGGGATATGGTATCATATAATCAGTTACATGATTGACTCAGTATCAGCCAGACCTGAAGGGGGCGCACTTGTACTGCCCTTGGATGTCTCCACAAGGCATGAGAGGAGCCATGAAACCTTTGCTGTATTCTGAGCTGAGTAATTGTTAAATAAAAGTGTTAAGATACATCCGCTGTCCTTTCTATTATTAACCACAAGACACAACATGGGGGTGTCAAACACAGGGGTGTCAAACATATGGCCCACATGGAGGGGGGTCCAGATTTTTCTCTGTGAATTTACAGCATTATTTCTAGCACATTTTTGACTTTTTTTTTTACTGATTAGAATAGTTTGAGTAAATATGAGGCATTTTTCTCCATAAGATGACACTTTTTTCTCATTAGTTCTGTTTTTCTTCTTTTTTCTGATGAGAACAAGGAGCCCTTGATTTCAAGGGCCAAGGAGAAGGGGAAGAGATAGAAATGAGAACTGGGACGGACCCCAGATCTACCTGTACTTCACTCTCACATTGTAAATATTTTTCTCGACTGTTTTACAGTATTTATTACTGTTAATAACGACTTAAACAGACAGTGTTTCTCTTGCTATTTTTATGTATGTATAAGAGTCATTGAATTTAAATAGGTTGTACTGTAGCGGTTTGAATTCAACCCCCACAACACAGAGACAGTCAGCTCGCACTCCTGGGTTTTTTCCGCTGCATGCTGCGTTTACAGCTGTGAGGTTAAAGTGTCATCCATGCATTGTGTTCATGCATCCTGTCTGTACCTCTGATATGCAAATGCCCAGATTGACTGCTGTGAATGTCTTTGATCTATTGTTTGAGTTGAGTATATATGCTGCACTGTGCTGTAAATCTGCCTCTCATTCACTCACTCTGATTCTGCATCTGCTGCGAGACACACACACTGTCTCCTCTTTGAGAGCTGGAGGAACGAAGTTGCAGCCTGCTCAAACCATAGGCTGTAGCCGAGTTCTGATGAAGGCGGGTGATAATAAAGCTATTTAAAAATCCAACGCTGCCTTTATTTTATCATCCTCTTCAGTACATTTAATTCAGCTAAAATTTAGCATGCAATAGTCAAATTTTATCATATTAAACATAATTTTCCAACTACAAAATTGTGGTTAGAGAAAAGGCTTAGTGGCTAGTAACTCTGGAAAATCAGTAGCCACAGTGGTCGGTGAGCAATAAAGTTCATGTCAAGCCCTGGTCGCATCTATAATTTAATGATGACTTGGAGTAATATATAAGTTTCAGTGTGATTTGCAGAGTCATTAGAGCCCATGCAGTGATATTTAGAATCAGTAAATGTTATCATAACCTACGTAAGACCAAAGACCATGCAAAAGTAGACCTTCCTGCTGTCCAGCTTGGTGCTCAGCAATAATGGAAGGAAGGTAGAAAAAAAACGTTAGTTATCCAGCCACAGGGAGGGCACAAGCCAGTGTACTCCCTGCGCCGGTCCCAAGTCTGGATCAAAATGGACAGGGTTGCGTCAGGAAGGGCACCTGGTGTAAAAACTCAAGCGTCAACTGCAAGGATATGGCAGATACGTTGATGTCTGCTGCAACAACTTGTCTAACCCACTAATGGAAAAAACGGACGTTAAAAGAATAAAAAAAAAAAGTCAACAAGACAGTAGTTGAGCAATACAACAACTGGCTCCCAGAAGCCTTTGGAACATGATGGTGTTAAGACGTCAAGTTACCAAGCAACAGAAGTGGGCCAAAGATTTCAAGGGGAGGACCTAGAAAAGTTGGCAGCTGGCCAGCTACAGGAGTGAGAATCAACAGAAAGACAGCCATAGGGAGTCAGTTCACTGCAGTGGGTGATAGAACTAAGCCACTGCTGAAGTAATCAGCTTTTTTATTTTAAGTACAAAATCTCACTTATTGCACCCTTAAGAATGAGACGGAGCTAATGTGAAACAGTAGGTCACCCAGTACTTCTGTCTATACTGTATATTGTAAGTTGGCTGACTTGAATCACAACTTTTTTAATGGTTTCTGTTCCAAAACAGCTCAAATTATAATAATATCAATGATAGAATATCTTTCAAAAACTGTAAAAAAAACCCAACAACAAACAAAACAAAACAAAACAGAAATGACAGCATCCCCAGACATTTTAGTAAATTTATCATTTTATTTAATTGAAATCAGAGTTGAAATCTGATTTCAATTAGATTTCAAGAAAAATGATGCAAGGTTAGGAGTACAAAGATGAAAATTTATGTGAAAAATATTATCAAAAAAAATCATAATTTTTTTTAAAAAATCTCAAATTTATAAGAAAAAACACTGAAATTTAATGTCTTAAATATAGAGCAAAAAATACAAATTTACTAGACAAAAATTCTAATTTATAAGAAAACAGGTTGCAAAATTATTTTGAAAAACCAGAGTCTTTGCAATAAAAAAAAAAAAAAATAAAATTCAACAAGGAAAAGTAAAGTAACTTTTTTTAGCTGATGCTTTCTTACTGTTACTCAAATAAAACTTTTTTGGTGTGTACTCTTATTTGTACTTGAGTAAGCAGAGGTGCTCTTACTTGAGTACAGTTTCAGGCTACTCTGCCCAGCTCTGTAGTTCATTTCTTTATTTTATTTATTGATAAATAAAATCAAATACGCTAGTATTTACAAAAATGATGTAAGTATTTAGTTCTAGTTTTTAAAACGTACCTGTTATCTCTGGTCCAGTCAGGCCGAATAAAGGTAAAGAAGAGACAGGAAGGGTGCTGGGTGCACAGGTGCTGACAGTGCTTCACATCAGGAGAATAGACAAATTTTATATCTGTTCCTGGGAAATCCACATTCTCAAGAAGTTCCTGATTACATTCTAAAAGACAGTTTACATATAAAGTTGGTGAAATGGTTACACTAGCTAGGGTAAAACATTACAACAGTGCAGAGGGCAGGTATTACCTTGACTGAAAGAAAAACTGCAGAGGGAGAGCAGGCCCACCAAAATCAAGCAGCTTACCATCTTTGATGTTTCAACAAAGAATGTAGATTTGTGAAGCCCGTATTCATTTAAAGAAGGGTTCCAAAAAGGTTTGCTGGTCAAAGTACAGTTCTGCAATCCAAGCTGTGTGTCCTTGTTCTGTTTGCTCTATTGATTTTTGCAAGTTGGCTGGCAAATATCAAAAACAACAACAAAGTGCAAGTTTTTATATTTTTAAAATTTTACCTTTATTTTAAAGTCATTGAGACCCCTTTAGCTATGTTATCTATGTTGTTGCATGTGCATTGTGGGTCTGATACCAACACTCCAAAAAATACTAAAATGGCTTTCCATATTATTGGCAGAGCAACAGTTTGATAGCCTCAATGGTAGAATGCTGTTCACTGCTGTGTTTATAATGGCATATGTTTATTCATAATCGTGTTGGATTACTGTAAAAGCCCTGAATTTGTCATTAATGGAATTAGTGTAACACATTATTGTATTAAATCTGCTACTGTACCATAAAACTTTACATTCTGCTTGGTGTTTTTCAGTTCCCCAAAAATATGTCACAACCCTCATGCAACAGTTTTCAGCTAAATTGGAAGTTTAAGGAGTAGTGTGAGAAGGTGGGTTGAATGCAGGACCCAAATGCCGGACTCAAGTTCTGAATATTTATTTGGAGCTGGTCAGCACTCCAGCTCGAGGGCTGAAAATAATAATTACAAACAGGCGAGACACGAACAGGCAAAACAGGACATGAAATAAACTTAAACTTAGGAGGACAGAAGCGTGGACTCATGCCAGCATTGATGAGGATGCCGAACCATAGTAAGGTGCGGGGTCCCTTAAATAGGACACGGTGATCAAATCAAATTACAAACAGACGTGGGTAATCAAGAAATTAACAAGACACAAACCAAGCTAGACTAAGGTGGAAATAAACAAAGACGCTGTCGAAATAAAAGCTCAAACCAAAGCTCTGAATACTGACAGGAATAAATATATACAAACTAATCATAATAACAACAATCAAACTGAGACCATGATGAAAATCAAGACAAAATAGAGAATTTCATAATTACATTAAAGCGAGGATGTGGACTGGAGCTCATGCCCTGGTGACAAGAAATACAAATTATAAATTAGGATGAGGACATGGGGCTCAGCCCATGGCCTGACAACTGGAGTGCTTTCATCAGAAAGCACTGTATACATTTTCATTGTTACACAGATGACACACAACTATACCTGTCAATGAAGCCCGATGATTGTGATCAGTTGGCCAAGCTTGATGCCTGGCTTAAGGACATCAAAGCTTGAATGACTTGTCATTTTTTACTATTGAACTCTGATAAGACTGAAGTCATTGTTGTTGGCCCAAAACATCTTAGAAATTCCTTTTCAGATTATGTCCTTAATTTAGATGCTGCCACTCTCACTCTGAACAGTTGTGTGAGGAACCTTGGAGTGATTTTTGACCAGGATTTGTCCTTTAATTCACATATTAAAACTGTTTCTAGGACCGCCTTATATCATCTGCGCAATATTGCTAAGATCAGGAGCATCTTGTCTCTGGGTGATGCTGAGAAACTGATTCACGCCTTTGTCAGTTCGCGATTAGATTATTGTAATTTGCTATTATCTGGTTGTCCTAGAGTATCTTTAAAAAGTCTTCAATTGATTCAAAATGCTGCTGCTAGAGTTTTAACTGGTTCTAGAAAAAGAGATCATATTTCCCCGGTTCTGTCCTCCCTCCATTGGCTTCCCATGTCACAGCCCGCTCCCGCCTGTCATCCGCTCCAGCTGTGCGCACACCTGCACCTCATCAGACCGCACCTATTTAGCCTGCTCTGCCCTGGGCTTTGGCCTGGAGTCGTCAGCTCTCCTTCTCGTCAAGCTCTGCGTTCGCCTGACTCCCACGGCCAGCGCTCCTCTCATCTGATGCACGTAAGCTCCTTCTCTTACCTGCTCTCTCAGTTCGTCCCCTGTGCACAGGTGGATCCTCCTGGTGGTGGAATATCCTCCCTCATCGCTGTTCCTCTCCAGTCCTCCTCCCGTTGTGCTGATCAGGACGCTGTCTCCCAGGCATGAGCTCATCTTGCCAACGCCGGCCACCAAACCCCTGCAAGTAAGCCACATTCACACATTCATCATATCCCCGTGTGTTCAGCTCACCCTTGTCCTCTGCTCTGTCCTCAGGGTTGCTTGGCTGTACGGTGTTCTGTTCTGCCCTTGGTGCTCCTGTCCCCGACAAGACATCTACATCCCTCACTCACGCATCCATACACCTGTTTTCAATAAAGACTCTTAAATCTCACCCGAGCCTGTGTGCGTGTTCCCTGGGCTAGCCTAACATGTCATCCCATTGAATTCAGAATCAAGTTTAAAATCCTTCTTCTTACTTTCAAAGCTCTTAACAATCTGCCCCCCCAATATATAAAAGATCTGATATTACCTTACCATCCTAACAGAGCATTATGCTCCCAAAATGCTGGCTTACTTGTGGTGCCCAGAATCTCCAAAAGTACGGTGAGAGGCAAAGCCTTCTGCTACCAAGCCCCTTCTCTCTGGAACCAGTTACCACTGTGGGTCCTCGAGTCAGACTCGGTCTCTGTCTTTAAGAAAAAGGTAAAATCCTTCCTTTTTAATACACCTTTCGTTTAAGGAGGGTTTTTCTGTCGTTTAACCCCACTCTTGTTCTATTGTTATCTGATCCATACTGCTGGTTGACCTCCAATATTGTACTTGGCATCTTACTGCTTTGTTCTTTATGTCTGTCCTTTCCATCCCCCCTATCCCCTCATCCCCGGCCAGTCGCAGCAGATGACTGCCCCTCCCTGAGCCTGGTTCTGCTAGAGGTTTCTTCCTTCCAAATGGGAGTTTTTCTTCTCCACTGTCCCTTAGTGCTTGCTCATAGGGGATCGTCTGATTGCTGGGTCTTTCTGTGACTGTGTGTTTTTTTTTTCTGCACTGTGGCGCCACGAGACGGCTTTTGTTGTGATGTGGCGCATTATAAATAAAGCTGAATTGAATTGAATTGAATTGGACATATGGACATTACTTTTTAAAACTGAATAGATGTACAGAAGCCATGACATTCAGCCACAGTTATCAAAGTATTTTCTAATACAGACCTAAATTATTTATCTAATCTTACTTTATCCATCAATGAATAATTTTCAGAGTAAACTTTTTTCCCTTCTTTGAGTGCCATGAAAGGTAACAGCTTGTTTGTTTCTTTGTTTGTTTTGGGGTGTTCATTTTTACCATTTTACAAGCTGGATTAAATCAAATTCTACTGTTTATGTCTGTATTTACATTTGTAATACACAATTTGTTCAGAAGAGGTCAGTATTTTCCCATCTTCTAAACAGGAAATGGTCAGCTGTGATAATGGGTCCAGTTCTGACGATCATCAGCAGACTTTTCCACCAGACTTTCTGCCGTACACCACTGTTTTTGTTAGTTTCTGTCAGAAGCGGAAGCCATTCAGAGAGCAGCGCTTATACCTTTGTTCCTCTGACTTAGTGCCTGAAGCCAGGTGCTGTCAGACGCTGCTAGACGCTATCAAACAGGTGGAATTTCAGCATCATCGTTCTCGACGATTTTTACCCACATAATTTTACTGGACTGTGGATTCTTGCCACTTGATTTTTCTAGGTCAACAAAGCGGGCTAGGCTAACCTGTTTGTTTTGGTGAGCCACCCCTGGCCTGGAAAGCCATGGCTCCCTCTCTGACCTGTGACAGCTGTGTTTAAGATAAGATAAGATAAGATAAGACAAGCCTTTATTAATCCCACAATGGGGAAATTCCAGGATTGCAGCAGCACAGGGATAGCAACACTCAGAGCAATAATTTAGAAGATAAGAAAATAAGAGCAGTGAATATACATATGTACACATAAATATATAAATATATATACACAGTGTGGATCATTGTAGCTAGATGGAATAAACAGCATAACCGTCTATTTACTTACCCTACATAGTATGAATATGTACCCATACATATTGTCACCCTCCATAGCGAATGATATTATCCTAGTTATATACTGGAGGGGACCATTTGTGTAAGTCTGTTGCGTCTTTTGCATTCAATACTATTAGGTCATCACGTTTTTTTGCTATCTCTGCGAGCAGCCCTGCTTAGGTTATACAGTCTGACAGCCGTAGGTAGGAAGGACCTGCGAAACCTCTTGGTCGCGCACCTAGGATGATGTAGTCTACTGCTAAATGAGCTCCTCAGTGTGTTCAATATGTCCTGCATAGGGTGGGACTCGGACTCCAGCAGAGATGACAGTTTAGCCACCATCTAACTGGGTCAAGGCGTTGCCCCAGCACAGAGCTAGCTTTCTTGGTCAGTTTGTTCAGTCTCTTCCTATCGGCTGCTGTAATGCCGTTGCCCCAGCAGATCACTCCAAAAGTGATGGCTGATGCCACCACCGTGTCGTAGAATGTCTTCAAGAGCACCTCCTTGTACACCAAAAGACCTGAGCCTCCTCAGTAGGAACAGCCTGCGCTGTCCCTTCTTGTAGAGTGGTTCGGTATTGTGTGACCAGTGTAGTTTATTGTTCAGATGAACACCCAGGTACTTGTAGGATGTCACCATCTCAATGTCTATTCCCTGGATGTTCACTGGTGCTGTGAGGTGTTGTCCTTGCCTGCGGCAGTCCACCACCAGCTCCTTAGTTTTCCTCGCGTTGATCTGGAGGCAGTTCTGATGGCACCAGTCCACAAAGTCTTGGATAAGTCCTCTGTACTCAGCTTCATCTACGTTGGAGATGAGGCCAATGATTGCAGAGTCATCAGAGAACTTCTGTAGATGGCAGTGTGTTGTGTTGTGTGAGAAGTCCGCGGTATAAAGGGTGAACTGGAAGGGAGCCAAAACTGTTCCCTGGGGGGCCCCCGTACTGCCGATGATCATGTCGGACACACAATCCTGGGTTCTCACAAACTGTGGCCAGTTAGTGAGGTAATCCAGGATCCATGATGACAGGTGCTGGTCCACCCCTGTGCACAGCAGCTTGTCCTTCAGGATCATCGGTTGGATGGTGTTGAAAGCACTGGAGAAGTCAAAGAACATGATCCTCACCGCGTTCCCGGGCTTCTCCAGGTGGGACAGGGAACAGTGAAGGAGGAAGATCACTGCATCCTCCACCCCAATGCCATGCTGGTAGGCAAACTGGAGTGGATCCATCGCTGGTCCCACCAGGGGGCGGAGGTGAGCAAAGGAGCAGTCTCTCCAGGGTCTTCATCATGTGAGACGTCAGGGCCACTGGCCTGTAGCTGTTCGGGTCTCTGGGGTGGGAAGTCTTTGGTACAGGTACCACACAAGATGTTTTCCACAACTGCGGTACCCTCCCCAGCTTCAGGCTCAGGTTGAAGATGTGCTCCACAATCCCACACAGCTGATCTGCGCAGGACTTGAGGAGCTTCGCGCTGATGCCGTCCGGTCCCGAGGCCTTCCTCGCCTTGATCTTCCTCAGCTCCGTCCTCACCTGGGTCTTAGTGAGGGTCAGGTTGGGGGGCTGTGTGCTGGGAGTGGGGGGGGGGTGTTGGTGGAGTGGGGTGTGGACAGCAGGTCTCGATGTCTTTAGAGGCAGCAGTGGTTGTTGTGCAGTTGGGGAGGAGGGCGGTTGGTCAAACCTATTAAAAAACAGGTTCAGATTGTTCGCCCACTCCCTGCCCCCCGTGGCCTGGGAGGAGGTATTCTGGAGCCCAGAGATGGTTTTAAGGTTTCTCCAGACCCCGCCGGTGTCGCTCCGTTGCAGTTTGTCCTCCATTTTCTTCCTGAAGCTGTCCTTGCCTTCTTTGATCTTCCTCCTCAGCTCCCTCTGTACGGACTTCAGCATCTCCCTGTTCCCGACCTGGAGATCCTCTTCTTCTCTCTCAGAAGTGTTTTTATCTCAGGGTTGATCCAGGGTTTGTTGTTCGAGCCACACCGTATGGTCTTGGTGGGTACGGTGTTGTCCACACAGAAGTTGATGTAGTCCATGATGGTGTGAGTGAGGCCATCAATGTCCTCACCATGTGGATTGCAGAGCTGCTCCCAGGCAGTGGTTTCAAAACAGTCCTTTAGAGCATCCATTGCCTCCTCAGACCATAACTTCACCATGCGCATGACTGGAGGTTGTCTGTGTACTAGGGGTTTGTACACCGGCAGGAGATGAACCAAGTTGTGATCCGATCTCCCGAGTGGGGGTGGTGGTGATGAGGTGTACGCCTCCTTAGTGTTTGCATAGAAAAAGTCCAGTGTTTTATTGTCTCTAGTGTGGCATGTGACATACTGGGTGAACGTGGGCAGAATGGGGGACAGTGAAATATGGTTGAAATCACCTGAGATGAGGAGAAGAGCATCTGGGTGTTCTGTCAGCAGCCTGCCAGTTACTGAGTGAATGGCGTCACGCGCTGTCCCCAGCGTTTGCCATCGGATTTGCATAAATAACGATGCAGATCACGTGTGAGCATTCCCTCGGGAGATAGGTAGGCCGCATGCTAACAGCTAGCAACTCGACGTCTTTGCTGCAGTGTTGTTGTTTAACCGTGATATGTCCCGATCTGCACCAGCTGTTATTGACATACATTATCACTCCTCCGCCCCTTGCCTTCCCAATGTCTGGTGTCTGGTCTGCCCGTATTGCGTGGAAACCCTCCAGTTCAATGTTAGCATCTGTTGCTAGTTCTGTTAGCCACGTCTCAGTAAACAACATCATGCTAATCTCTTTGAAGATGCTCTGGTAATGAGCCATAGCCGCTAGCTCATCTGTCTTATTGAGTAGCGATCGTACATTCCCCATAATAACGGATGGAAGGACGGGTCTGTACCTTATATTTCTCACCCGCTGTCTTGCTCTAGCATGGCATCCACATCATTTCTGTCTTATTTCACCCCGTATATCGAAGTCTTGCGCTAGCATCTTGGTCCGGTTAAGTGCTAACAGCTGGTCTCTGCTGTAACGTATCCTGCTGAAAACAGTGGCTTCATCTGCCAGCTCAGGAGACATTTGGGCGATCCGTGTGTCCGGCCGTCCGTGATGGGTAAGGTATCGCCGGATCAGAAAGATTAGCAAGAGAAGCCAGATAGTAAATAGAAACAGGAAGAAATTGATCCGCTGTTGCAAAAAGGCAGCCTACTCGTGTGGCGCCGGAAGTCATAGAAGGTTCTCTCTAAGAAGGTTTCTGAGTTGGGACTGAGACTCTATACCTCTAAACCTCTATAAGATTTGGGAGGCTGAAAATCATCTGGACACGATCATTTTCAGTCGGACATCGGCGCCAACCACGGATTCGCAGCTAGCAGAGACAGCTATCTACCTCGGTGAAATTAGCATATCACCATCGACCTCCACCCCTACTCCAGTCACCTCAGCTGTCCAGGACTGTAGCAATAAACACTGGCTTCAGCTCGGAGCTAAACCTAAAGCCTCAGGTGGTTCTTCTCAGCCCTGGACCATGGTTGGATCAAACAGGAAATGTCGGGGATTGACCAGGCACGGCTGTGCCCCCTCCCTTCCCCTCTCATTGGAAAATAGATCCAACAGCTTTTCCTTGGAAGATTTCCCCCACCTGGATGCTGATCTTCCTCCCATGGCTGCCCCTTCTCCATTAGCAGAGGCCCAAACCTGCAAGCCCTGGATTAAAACTACCCTAGGTGTGCCAAACTTTACACCAGATCCAAAAAGAAGACAGCGCAACCCCCCGTGTCACCCCTGCACCAGCATCCCGCCGCCTCAACAGCAACAACAATGGCAAAACTATTTACCACAACAGATGCCACCGACAAGGTCTCTCCAGACGATGCTGGTAATTGGTGATTCCATGATGAGAAACGTCAGAAGCAGGTACTGTGTTACAAAATGTTTTTTCTGGGGCTAAAGTGTCAGACATTGAGGCTCTTACCCCTGACCTATTAAATGAATACCCCCACACTAAAACTGTTATTGTGCATGTCAGATGCAACAACAACCCAGATGAAGTGTCTGACATCTTAAAGAGAGGCTTCAGGAGCCTTCTGTCCACTCTTAAGAATTGTGGCAGACCTGTGTTTACCTCTGGATCACTTGCTCCTTTTAGAAGAGGCTGCAGTTATTTCAGCAGAACTCTTTCCCTTAATTCCTGGTTGTGCTCAACATGTCCTACTTTTAACATTGGTTTTATAGACAATTTCAATCTGTTTTGGAACCGCCCATTATTTATGAGGCAGATGACATCCATCCAAACAGACACGGTGCACATGTTTTAAGGGACAATTTGTTTTATTTGAATCAGCATTTTTTAGTACAGTTACTGAAAGCTGATGTGTCACCTCACCCCAAAGTGCCTGGGTCTGCCAACCAGCTTTCTTTTGCTTCCACTTCTCATATTACTCCAAATAATTATCTCTGTTTAGATCAGTCTTCAATTCACAACCCTATAGAGATTGTGTCTGTCCCCCAATACCCAAAACATTATAACCCAAGACAAATACAACATAACTTGATAAAGATTAAAATCATTAATCTACCACAGAAAAATAAAATAATTAAAAGCGGATTGCTGAATATAAGATCTCTGTCCGATAAAGTGACCTTAATTAATGATATGATCATGGATTGCAATTGTAGTGTGACCTTGAGTTCCAATTTATAAAATTATTCTTTGCTGAAGAAATTTTTTTTTCAACTCAAAAGTCTGGCTCTTGAGACTGCTTCTCTCACCCAGGGACAAGAGCTGTAACATGATCCCTGAGGCATAAAGTGGAAGTTAATCCCCTTCTCCAAGACTCTTTGGCAAAGGAATGTTCCTAAACAGCAGATTTATTGAGCGACATAAACCAGATGGGGAAGCCAAGACTCTCCAGGAAACAACCAGTTTCACTGTGCCATCTGGTGGACAAATCAGCAATATTTAACTTTTTCCTTTGCAGTGGAACATATGTCTTATGGACTATGAACTAACTCATATTCTTTACCTTAAGACAGTAGCTGCCAACAAAGACCTGGTTGAACTCTGGGATGGACAATATGGGTTTCAAATGCTTTTATTGATATGATTCGATTTGATATGATTGTGATATGTTCTGCTGTTTTCAGAAAGAAATTAATGTTTGCATGCTTATTATCACAAGTTAATTACAGTAGCTGTAGATGCATTTTATGCTCCTTTATTGACTAGAATATCTTAGTCACTGAAGTTTAAGGAATTTATGCTTTATTCAGCAACATGTGTCTTAAGGAGGATTTCACTCCTCAGATCAAATGTCTCTCTCTCCCCCTCCTCTCTCTTCTGTTCTGCAGGAGTCCATAGCTGCACTTAACTGGCTAATAGAGTTCAAAGCTTCATTGCATTTCCCTTTATAGATAAGATAAGATAAGATAAGATAAGATAAGATAAGATAAGATAAGCCTTTATTAGTCCCACAACGGGAAATTCTAGGATTGCAACAGCACAGGGATAGCAACACTCAGAGCAATAATTTAGAAGATAAGAAAATAAGAGCAGTGAATATACATATGTACACATAAATATATAAATATATATACACAGTGCGGAGCATTGTAGCTAGATGGAATAAACAGCCTAACCGTCTATTTAGTTACCCTACATGGTATGAACGTGTACCCGTACATATTGTCACCCTCCGTAGAGACTGATATTGTCCTAGTTGTATACTGGAGGGGACCATTTGTGTAAGTCTGTTGCGTCTTTTGCATTCAATACTATTAGGTCGTCACGTTTTTTTGCTATCTCTGCGAGCAGCCCTGCTTAGGTTATACAGTCTGACAGCCGTACGTAGGAAGGACCTGCGAAACCTCTCGGTCACGCACCTAGGATGATGTAGTCTACTGCTAAATGAGCTCCTCAGTGCGTTCAGTATGTCCTGCATAGGGTGGAACTCGGACTCCAGCAGAGATGACAGTTTAGCCACCATCCTTCTCTCTCCTATCTCCTCCACTGGGTCAAGGCGCTGCCCCAGGACAGAGATAGCTTTCTTGATTAGTTTGTTCAGTGTCTTCCTATCGGCTGCTGTAATGCTGTTGTCCCAGCAGATCACTCCAAAAGTGATGGCTGATGCCACCACCGTGTCGTAGAATGTCTTCAAGAGCACCCCTTGTACACCAAAAGACCTTAGCCTCCTCAGTAGGAACAGCCTGCGCTGTCCCTTCTTGTAGAGTGCGCTGGTATTGTGTGACCAGTGTAGTTTATTGTTCAGATGAACACCCAGGTACTTGTAGGATGTCACCATCTCAATGTCTGTTCCCTGGATGTTTACTGGTGCTGTGAGGGGTTGTCCTTGCCTGCGGCAGTCCACCACCAGCTCCTTAGTTTTCCTCGCGTTGATCTGGAGGCAGTTCCGATGGCACCAGTCCACAAAGTCCTGGATAAGTCCTCTGTACTCAGTTTCATATCCGTTGGAGATGAGGCCAATGATCGCAGAGTCGTCAGAGAAATTCTGTAGAAGGCATTGTGTTGTGTTGTGTGAGAAGTTCGCAGTATAAAGGATGAACAGGAAGGGAGCCAAAACCGTTCCCTGGGGGGCCCCCGTGCTGCCGATGATCATGTCGGACACACAATCCCGGGTTCTCACAAACTGTGGCCAGTTAAGCCTGTTTTCCACTAGCCCAGCACACCTCGGTGCGGCTCGATTCACTTCAGTACGGCTCGGAATGCTTCTGTCTCCATTAGCACGGTGTTGTGCTTGTGCTGTGATGGTTTGTGTTAGGAGGTTTTAGAAGCGAGGCGGCGCCAGATTCCCAGCGAGGCGGGGCCACACTCCCGTGACGTTACGCACCCGACTGAGTCCTTATTTACGCGAGACAAAAAATGGAGGATCCAAGGATTATTGCCTTGCTCGCTCTGTGGTTTTATCTCACAATTAATTTTATCTCATAATTAAGCTGCAACAACACAAGTCACTTTTGTTTTGAATTAACTGCCAAATGACCTAGAAATAATGAGCTGAAACTTGTTTTTATTCGTATTAAATAATGAGACAGTGGCACACTGGCCAACACCAAATTGTATTATTTTTTACATCCTAGGGCATTTTGGATGTACTGAATAAAACAAATTCATGTTTTTCACCTTCAGGTCAACGTTTGGAACAACAGTATTATTATTTTCCGTTTAGATGATGCTACACTCCTTCTAAAGTATTGTAATTCTCTGAATTTGGAATGCCGATAGAACATTCAATTTACATATACTTGTACCTACTTTGACTTGGTGCTAATTTTTTATGATATTTCAATAAAAAGAACAGAAAGCTTACAAAAACATTTGTTTTTTGGTCTAGTTAAAAATTACATTACCTTTACAATGGTTGACCCCTGACAGGATGATCAGCATCATTTTCATCAGACTAGGCAATGGAATTTCTATGTAATTATACTGTTTTATAATTCAGTGTTATAACAGACAAACCACACTTTCCAAAACAATTCCATTTTATTATATACAAAATATTAAAATAAAAAAAAAAACTTTGCAACACAACATGAAGGTTAATCGACATTTTATACACGCCGATCACTGAGTGCCTCTACACCAGCTTCCCAAACTGGGTCAGGAAGGCTCGGTTGAATGAAGCCGTCTCTGCCTGCTCTGGGCCAGGAAGGCTCGGTTGAATGAATCCGGGCGGGCTGTCGCGGCGGACGCGTGGGATGATTCTACAAGGAAAATGCACACAATAAAATACAGCACGAAAGTGCAAGATATACAGAAAAGACAATAGTTTTTAACAAGATTACATAAGCTTATTTCAGTGTATTGTTCACATGAATAATTAAAATAAAAGCTTTAGTCCGCAGTGTGCTGCAATAAAGCAGCGATCATCATCCACAAATGAACAGCTTTTTTATTGCATAAATAAACTGAGCGTCTTACCGAATATATTTGCGAAAAAACGCACAATAAAAAAAAAATTAAAACTCACCGTAAAAGGACTCCGATGTCGAGACCTCCCGGTATATTTTTTCATTCCGGGCGGCTCCGTCTAACTCGCGCTGGATACGTTCGTCTGACAATGCAGTGAGCAGACACTGCACCTCCTTATTGGTCCATGGAACACCCTTATTACGCGAAGCCATTTTTGATAGAGAATAAATGAAAATAGCACAGCAATACACTGAAAATAAACCGCCAACAGTGATTGCATGCTGAGTAATGGCGGTCGTGAAGATTCTTTTTTTTTTTTTTTTCAAAAACTTTATTGAGAAGGTCGTGAAGATTCAGTAGAAGAGGAGGAGGAGAGGGGCGGTTACAACCTGACCAATCAGCGGCGACCAGTCTGTTAACGTCACAACACGGCACAGCTCAGCACTGCTGTACCCTGCCCTGGAGCGGGGCTGAGAATCGTGGCTGTTAAACCGTGTTGGGGCTTGTGGAAAAGCGTACAAAGCGTGCTGAGCCGTCCCGTGTCGCGTTAAAGCGTGCTAGTGGAAAAGGGCCTTTAGTGAGGTAGTCCAGGATCCATGATGACAGGTGCTGGTCCACCCCTGCGCACAGCAGCTTGTACTTCAGGATCATTGGTTGGATGGTGTTGAAAGCACTGGAGAAGTCAAAGAACATGATCCTCACCGCGTTCCCGGGCTTCTCCAGGTGGGACAGGGAACAGTGAAGGAGGAAGATCACTACATCCTCCACCCCAATGCCATGCTGGTAGGCAAACTGGAGTGGATCCATCGCTGGTCCCACCAGGGGGCAGAGGTGAGCAAGGAGCAGTCTCTCCAGGGTCTTCATCATGTGAGACGTCAGGGCCACTGGCCTGTAGCTGTTCGGGTCTCTGGGGTGGGAAGTCTTTGGTACAGGTACCACACAAGATGTTTTCCACAACTGCGGTACCCTCCCCAGCTTCAGGCTCAGGTTGAAGATGTGCTCCACAATCCCACACAGCTGGTCTGCGCAGGACTTGAGGAGCTTCGCGCTGATGCCGTCCAGTCCCCGAGACCTTCCTCGCCTTGATCTTCCTCAGCTCCGTCCTCACCTGGGTCTTAGTGAGGGTCAGGTTGGGGGGCTGTGTGCTGGGAGTGGGGGGGGGGGTGTTGGTGGAGTGGGGTGTGGACAGCAGGTCTCGATGATCTTTAGAGGCAGCAGTGGTTGTTGTGCAGTCGGGGGGGAGGGTGGTAGGTCAAACCTATTAAAAAACAGGTTCAGATTGTTCGGCCACTCCCTGCCCCCCGTGGCCTGGGAGGAGGTATTTTGGAGCCCAGAGATGGTTTTAAGGTTTCTCCAGACCCCGCCGATGTCGCTCTGTTGCAGCTTGTCCTCTATCTTCTTCCTGAAGCTGTCCTTGCCTTCTCTGATCTTCCTTCTCAGCTCCCTCTCTACGGAAGGTCGGGAATAGGTCGAGTTTATTACCTTTGTGCAAAAAGCTCAAATATAATTGGGCCAGCTCAGGTCTCATGAAGTTTTGGACCACTCTGCAACACTAGAGAAAACTTGATTTTTATTGCCCTTTGTTAGAGTCTGTTCTGGGGCGTTGGCCAAAGCTGTAAGGAGCCCCCTTCTTCTCTCCAATTTTTCTCCTATCTCTTTAAGAAGGGCCCAGAGCCTGTCATGCTCTGTGTAAATCCTGTTTCTTTTCTTTAAAATTCATTTTTCTTATTTAATTCTTTTTTTTTCTTTAAATCATCGTGCAAGAAGATTTTGTTTAATTTTTTTAAAAGCTTAAACCAACTCATTTAAACCACCAACATCGGAAGAAACAAGTTTGTGATGTAATTTGACTTTCTGATGGGACTTTGCACCGTAAACTAATTCCTTCTTCAGTGCATCAGAGAAGACCTTGCCTGCTGAAGACCAGCCGCTGTGATCCTGGGAGTTAGGCCATGAGTGGTAAGGATCCTGTTTTCAGCCTCCCCACAGACCCACGCTGGTCCAGTGAAACAGAATCCAGTGGACCTGCCTGCTACCCGTTAGGATGCAAGGATTCTGCTTGGCTGATGGTCTGTTGTCAATTTAACCTTAAATCTTCAGAATATTCCTGATATAAGTTCTTTTAACCTAATTTATGCAAACCCCCATAAGAATATCAAAATGCATGTCATCTTTCATTAATCTTCTTTTTCAGAGTAAAACAAATTTCCTAAATTTTATAACATTAATTAGCATTTTCTTCATAAAATTGCATCCACTTTTTCTTAACCAATGTTATTTTGTTGTTTTCCAATTTCCAGTATACTGACAAATTAAACTGTACTTCATTTGGTTCCACAAATGCTTGATTCATAAGTAAGTCAGTAACAGTCTATGATGCCCATGATACATGTGAATTCCCTGTTTTAAAGTTATCCACATATGTTAACCTATTCTGACATTTCTTATTAAACCATTGAAAGACATATGGGAGCTATTGTTTGATTTCATGTCCATCTTGATCATCAGAGACAAGGACTCACACAAGGGGTTTTTATGAGGCTGATCAAATATTTTCAATAGGATTATTAACTAAGGCTTAACTTACCAATTGCTAAATCCGTAAGCTTAAGTCTTTGTTCATAAGAGTTTCTACCTCTATAAAACGTGGATGGTGCCCTAACGAGGAATTGAGTGTGATGAAAGTTAATCTTCATTCCTACTGACATTCATATTTACATTAATAAATGTACCAACATTAAATTACCGATAAAAAACCCTTAATTTCACTACACAATATAAATATACTCTGTCTTACAGAGACATGGCTACGCCCCGATGACTTTGTTAGTATCAATGAGGCCACCCCTCCCAGCTATGGTAATATTCATGTTCCTAGAAACACAGGCCGAGGTGGTGGTGTCGGGGTAATATATGAATCCACATTACCAGTGAACCCTTAGCCTAAGCTAAACTCAAATTATAATTCTTTTGAATGCTTAATTTTTAGCTTAGCACACCCATCCTGGAGGACAGAACAGCCTATTTTATTTACCACAGTATATCGCCCTCCCAGTGCTTCTTTTGCTGAATTTATGTCTGAATTCTCTGAGTTCTTAAGAACCTTAGTCCTCAGTTCAGACAAGATTATCATAGCTGGTGATTTTAATATTCATATAGACGTTGATAATGATAGTCATAGTGTAGCATTTCTCTCCCTCTTAAATTCAACTGTTTTTTCTCAGTGTGTTAGTAAACCAGCTCATCATCATAATCACACCCTTGACCTGGTCTTGGCCTATGGTGTAGAAATTGATGAGCTGCTTGTCATCCCTCAAAATCCTACACTGACTGACCATTACTTGATACAGATGTGGACAAAATTGTTGGTACCCCTCTGTTAATGAAAGAAAAACCCACAATGGTCACAGAAATAACTTGAATCTGACAAAAGTGCTAATAAATAAAAATTCTATCAAAATTAATCAATGAAAATCAGACAATGCTTTTGAATTGTGGTTCAACAGAATTATTTTAAAAAAACAAACTCATGAAACAGGCCTGAACAAAAATGATGGTACCCTTAACTTAATATTTTGTTGCACAACCTTTTGAGGCAATCATCGCAATCAAACGATTTCTGTAACTGTCAATGAGACTTCTGCACCTCTCAGCAGGTATTTTGGCCCACTCCTCATGAGCAAACTGCTCCAGTTATCTCAGGTTTGAAGGGTGCCTTCTCCAGATGGCATGTTTCAACTCCTTCCACAGATGTTCAATAGGATTTAGATCACGGCTCATAGAAGGCCACTTTAGAATAGTCCAATGTTTGGCTCTTAGCCATTCTTGGGTGTTTTTAGCTGTGTGTTTTGGGTCATTATCCTGTTGCAAGACCCATGACCTGCGACTGAGTCCAAGCTGTCTGACACTGGGCAGCACATTTCTCTCTAGAATACTTTGATAGTCTTGAGATTTCATTGTACCCTGCACAGATTCAAGACACCCTGTGCCAGATGCAGCAAAGCAACCCCAGAATATAACAGAAGCTCCTCCATGTTTCACAGTACGGACAGTGTTCTTTTCTTGGTATGCTTCATTTTTGCATTTGTGAACATAGAGCTGATGTGCCTTGTTAAAAAGTTCCAGTTTTGTCTCGTCTGTCCATAGGACATTCTCCCAGAAGCTTTGGGGCTTGTCAACATGCAGTTTGGCAAATTCCAGTCTGGCTTTTTTATGATTTGTTTTCAACAGTAGTGTCCTCCTTGGTCGTCTCCCATGAAGTCCACTTTGGCTCAAACAACGACGGATGGTGTGATCTGACACTGATGTACCTTGACCTTGGAGTTCACCATGAATGTGTTAAGAGGTTGTTCTGGGCTCTTTTGTTACCATTCGTATTATCTGTCTCCTCCTGCAGCCACGTCCAGGGAGGTTGGCTACAGTCCCGTGGATCTTAAATTTCTGAATAATATGTGCAACTGTAGTCACAGGAACATCAAGCTGCTTGGGGATGGTCTTGTAGCCTTTACCTTTAACATGCTTGTCTAAAATTTCTTTCTAATCTCCTGAGACAACTCTCTACTTTGCTTCCTCTGGTCCATGTTTAGTGTGGTACACGCCATGTCAACAAACAGCACAGTGACTACTTGTCACCCTATAAATAGGCCGACTGACTGATTACAAGTTTGTAGACACCTGTGATGTTAATTAGAGGACACATCTTGGTTAAACATGTCACTATGGTCACATTATTTTCAATCTTTCTCAGGGTACCATCATTTTTGTCCAGGGCTGTTTCATGAGTTTGTTTCTGTTGAACCACAGTTCAAAAGCATTGTCTGATTTTCATTGGTTAATTTTCATAGAATTTTTATTTATTACCACTTTTGTCATATTCGAGTTATTTCTGTGACCATTGTGGGTTTTTCTTTCATTAACAGAGGGGTACCAACAATTTTGTCCATGTCTGTAACTTTCAAATCTGTGTTATCTGATTTTACAGCATCAAGCAGAAATATAGTTACCAGATACTTACCTGATAGTGTTGTGGCTCGCTTTAAATAATTAATCCCTTCAGCACTTACTCTATTACCATGTCTCAATATAGCATAGGACAGCACTGTCTGCTTGAATTCATTAGAATTAGACCTCTTAGTTGATAGTACTGCAGCCTCACTGCAGACAACACTTGACTCAATAGCCTCTCTTAAAAAGAAAACTATTAAAAATAGGAGATTAGCTCCATGGTACAACTCCCACACTCGTGAGTTAAAACAGAAAGTTAGATTCTGTGAAAGGCTTTGGTGTGCAAAAAAGACAGAAGAATCATGTTCAGCCTGGAATGCCAGCCTTATCACCTATAAGAAATCTCTCCGTAGTGCTAGGCGACAGTACTATTCATCCTTGATAGAAGAAAAAAAAAAACAACCATAGATTTCTTTTTAACACTGTGGCTCAGCTAACCAAGAGCCAAAATGCCATAGATCCTTACATTCCTCCAACTCTTAGTGCTGATGACTTTTTTATTTTTTTAATGATAAAATTGTCAGTATTAGTTAATACTATTCCAAAAAATAGCCCCCTTAAAAATACCAAGCCTCTGCCCAACACTGCTGTGTCCACAGGCTCAGAACTCCATTTTTCTGAATTTTCTCAAATTAGTCATTCTGATCTAGCCCTAATAGTGTCAGCCTCTAAACCAACTATCTGTCTTAGACCCAATCCCCGTTAGACTCCTGAAGGAATCACTATCTCTGATTAGTCCACCGCTTTTGAACATAATTACTAACTAACTAACTAACTAACCTGCACTTATATAGCGCTTTTCTAGTCACAAAGACCACTCAAAGCGCTTTCATTAATACTAACCCTCTATTCTAAGGGCCTATAGGAAACAGATATCTAGGGACAATTTAGAACAGCCAATTAACCTAACATGCATGTTTTTGGCATGTGGGAGGAAACCGGAGAAATCCCGGAGTAAACCCACGCAACACGGGGAGAACATGCAAACTCCACACAGATCACTGTTGGTCGGGGGCTGGGATCGAACCCACGATCCCACAATCCCCACAATCCCCCGGCCAAGGGTAAACTGTGCTGCCGCAGTGCTAACCACTGCGCCACCGTGCAGCCAAATAATAATTAATATGTCTCTATTGATAGGACATGTACCGCAGTCTTTTAAAGTGGCAGTAATTAAACCTCTGCTTAAAAACCCTTCACTTGATTCCTTGATTCTGGGATTTTGGCCAATTATAGACCAATATCTAACCTCCCCTACCTTTCCAAGATCCTCGAAAAAGTAGTCGCCAACCAACTGTGCACTTTTTTAGAAAATAATTCTATATTTCAGAAATTTCAGTCAGGTTTTAGGAAACACCACAGCACAGAGACAGCCTTAGTGAAAGTTACTGATGACCTCTTTATGGCATTTGACAAAGGACTTGTCTCCATCTTTGTCTTATTGGACCTTAGTACTGCCTTTGACACCACTGACCATCATATTCTGCTAGAGAGACTTGAACACCGAATTGGTTTGAATGGAACAACGCTAAGATGGTTCCAGTCTTATCTATCAGATCGTTTCCAGTTTGTTCATGTCTCATAACAAGTCCTCTACCCAGACCACGGTTAGCTATGGAGTTCCGCAGGGATCGGTACTTGGACCAGTACTGTTTACATTATACATGCTGCCTTTGGGAGACATTATGAGGAAGCATTCTATTCATTTTCATTGCTACGCTGACGACACTCAATTATATTTATCCATCAGTCCAGATGATCCCAGCCATTTGGGTTCACTCCAGGAGTGTCTTTAGGATATTAAAACCTGGATGAACAACAACTTTCTATTGCTGAATACAGATAAAACCGAAGTCATTGTTCTTGGCCCCAAACATGTTAGAAGTATTCTTTCTAGAAAGATAACAACACTAGATGGCATTGCACTGGCTTCTACATTTTCTGTTAGGAATTTTGGAGTTGTCTTTGACCAAGATATGTCTTTCAACTCTCATAAACAGCAAACCATTAAGACTGCCTTCTTCCATCTGCATAATATTTCTAAAATGGTAAATGGCATTCACTTATATAGTGCTTTTATTCTCATCTCTTGATAACCAAAGCGCTTTACAGATCCTGCTATCCACCCATTCACTCACACTGATGGCGGGTCTGGAAGCACCATGTTAGGTAGCATGGTGCTTCCAGACCCACCAGGAGCAATTAGGGGTGAAGTGCCTTGCCCAGGGACACAACGGCAAGATATCCGGGGAAAGTGGGATTCGAACCGCCAACCATGTGGTTATTGGACGACCTGCTCTACCTCCTGAGCCACTGCCGCCCCAAAAATTAAAATTCTAAAATTAGGTCCATCCTGTCTCATAAAGATGCAGAGAAACTTGTACACACCTTTATCACCTCTAGGTTTGACTATTGTAATTCACTTTTATCAGGTTGTCCTAATAAGTCCATAAAGTTTCCCCAACTCATTCAGAATGCAGCTGCATGTATCCTAATGAGAACAGGGAGAAGAGATCACATTACCCCAGTTTTAGCTTCTCTTCATTGGCTCCCAATAAAATTTAGAATTGAATTCAAGATATTGCTCCTAACTTATAAAGCCCTTAATGGTATGGCTCCTTCTTATCTGTAAGAACTCATTAATCCCTATCAATCAACCAGAGCTCTGCGCTCCCAAAAATCCAAACTACTGGTGGTCCCCAAGGTCTCTAGAAGTAGATTGGGAGGTAGAGCTTTCAGTTATCAAGCTCCTCTCCTGTGGAACCATCTTCCCAGTTCAGTTCGGGGGGCAGACACTCTCTCTTTATTCAAGCGTAAGTTGAAATCTTTTCTCTTTGATAAGGCCTATAGTTAAAAATGTTGCCGCTACCAGGCCTTCACTTGCATATGCAGCCCAACCAGGCTTGATACTGGAATGTCTGGCTTTGAATATTGTATTTGTTATATTTGTTTTGAATGTAGCTTCTGCAGGCCTCCTACGTTTTATCTTTTTTTTCAACCCAGCCGGTCGAGGCGGATGGCCATCCTCTATGAGCTATGGTTCCGCTTGAAGTTTCTGCCCGTTAAAGAGAAGTTTTTCCTCGCCTGTGTCACCGCAGTGCTTGCTCTTAGGGGTCTCTGCTGGGCTCTATAAATTTGAGAACATGGCCTTAACCCATTTTTTTCTGTAAAGTGCCTTGAGATGACCTGTGTTGAGATTTGGTGCTATATAAATAAAATTGAATTGAATTGTCAGTACATTGTCTGTTTTTCTTCCCTGCCGGACGAAGCCCAAAGGGGTCGAAGAGCCTTTTGAGCGAAGACCAAAGGGGGATTATGTTATGAGTCTGTCCGTCCATCTGTCTGTCTTTCCATCTATCCATCCGTTCGTCCATCTGTCCCACTTTTGTGAAATCAACTCCTCCTACAGTTTTGTTCCGATTGTTTTGAAACTTGGTACCATGGTTTCATTTACTCTGATGATGTGCATATTCCAATTTCACTCTCATAGTTTGACCTCGGGGTCAAAGGTCAGAGGTCAGATTTTCCCTAAATCTTCAAAACACAGTAAAAACTGAAAGAAATGATGTAGGCTAACTATGGGTATGGGGTCAAGGGGTCAACGATCAAAGTTCTAAGTTAACATTGTAGTTGCACTATGGTAAATGCGCCATCTACTATTACTATAAAACCAGTAAAGCTAGGGCCACCTAACCTGGTATACAGGTTCACCTTGGAATCCTGACCTCTGACTATGGGTTTGGGCTTAAAGGTCAAGATGAGTATTTCCTATCCCTTATTACTGTACAACCAGTAAAGCTAGGGCCGCCATACCTGGTACACAGGCTTACCTTGGGACCCTGACCTCTGACTATGAGTTTGGGGTCAAAAGGTCAAAGGTCAAGGTTAACATTCCCTATGCCTTATTACTGTACAACCAGTAAAGCTATGGCCACCAAACCTGGTATACAGGTTCATCTTGGGATCCTGACCTCTGACTATGGGTTTGGGGTCAAAGGTCAAGGTTAATATTCCCTATGCCTTATTACTGTACAACCAGTAAAGCTAGGGCTAGGTCAAAGGTCAATATCAAAATGGCTTATAAACTATATCTCAACAACAAAGAAAGCTAGGGTTACCGAACCTGGTACACAGGTTCACTCTGAGACCATGACCTGTGACTACAGGTTTGGGGTCACAAGGTCAAAGGTTAAGGTTGACACTCCCTATGCTCTCTTACTACACTGCATTCCAAATTGTTATGCAAATAGGATTTGAGTGTCATAAACATTCATTTTTTGTTTTTCAAATAAACTCATGGATGGTATTCTGTCTCAGGGCTCTTTGGATCACTGTTATCAATCTCAGACACCTATTATAATTAGTTTGCCAGGTAAGCCCAATTAAAGAAAAACTACTTAAGAAGGATGTTCCACATTATGAAGCATGCTACAGGTTTCAAACAATATGAGAAAGAAAAATGATCTCCCTGCTGCTGAAAAGTGTCAAATAGTGCAATGCCTTGGACAAGGTATGAAAACATTAGGTATTTCACGAAAACTTAAGCATGATCATCGTACTGTGAAGAAGTTTGTGGCTGATTCAGAGCACAGATGGGTTTGTGCAGATAAAGGCATAATGAGGAAGGTTTCTGCCAGACAAATTTATCGGATTAAGAGACCAGCTGCTAAAATGCCATTACAAAGCAGCAAACAGGAATTTGAAGCTGCTAGTGCCTCTGGAGTCCCACGAACCACAAGGTGAAGGATCCTCCAGAGGCTTGCAGTTGTGCATAAACCTACTATTCGACCACCGCTAACCAGTGCTCACAAGCAGAAACAATAGCAGTGGGCCCAGAAATAAATGAAGACTAATTTTCAAACAGTCTTGTTTACTGATGAGTGCCGTGCAACCCTGGATGGTCCAGATGGATGAAGTAGTAGATGGTTGGTGGATGGCCACCATGTCCCAGCAAGGTTGCAACGTCCACAAGGAAGTGGTGGAGTCTTGTTTTGGGCCAGAATCATGGGGAGAGAGCTGGAAGGCCCCTTGAGGGTCCCTGAAAGTGTGAAAATGCCCTTGGCAAAGTATATAGAGTTTCTGACTGACCACTTTCTTCCATGGTACAAAAAGAACCATGCCTTCCGTAGCAAAATTATCTTCATGCATGACAATGCACCACCTCATGCTGCAAAGAATACCTCTGTGTCATTGGCTGCTATGGACATAAAAGGAGAAAAACTCATGGTGTGGCCCCCATCCTCCCGTGACCTCAGCCCTATTGAGAACCTTTGGAGCATCGTTCATCAAAAGATCTATGAGGGTGGGAGGCAGTTCACATCAAAACAGCCACTGTGGGAGGTTATTCTGACATCTCGCAAAGAAATTCAAGCAGAAACTCTCCAAAAACTCACAAGTTCAATGGATGCAAGAATTGTGAAGGTTATTTCAAAGAAGGGGTCCTATGTTAACATGTAACTTGGCCTGTTAAGATGTTTATGATTGAAATAGCTTTTGATTTCAGTGAACATGACCTTCTACTGCTGCACAGTCAACAACTGACCATTTTCAGTTCTTTAGAACAAATAAAATGTTTTGAAACTCTGTTGTGCATAATAATTTGGAACAGTGTATTTTGAGTTTTTTTTATTTTTGCAAAAAAAATAGTTATCAGTGGGAGGTTTGTTCAGTAAAATTTAAATTATGTTCTAATGGTTGATGACTTGAAAGTTATACTGACTGTCATTTGCATCGACTATTCAGGAAAATCAGAGACAAATATCATTTGCATTGTAGAGGAATGAAGGGAAGAGACATGAGAGCTGCCAGTTCAGAACTTTACTTAACTCCAGCAATAGAGGAATGACATTTGGTCCTAATGTGCACACATAAATGTTTCTCCATCTCTCCACCCTTCTCCCCAAGTCACTGGATGTGAGTGTAGCCTTCTAATGGTCCACCACACAGCCCCCCCACCCCCCAAACGCCCAGAAGGTGCCTTATCAGTCCAGCAACCTGGGCTTGAGTAATCACCCATAAAGGCTGTATCGTGGAGCAGCTGGGCCAGCCAAGGGGTCTCCAGGTCGAGGTGGGGAGGAAAAAAACTCAGTCTTCGGTCTTGGCAAAAAGTCCTCTGTAGAGGAAAGATCAACCTGTGAACCCATCGCAGGCGGACGTCCACGCCAAGGAGTCTGGGTCAGCACCACCTGCTCGTCTGCCAACAGGTGAGTGGGCTTAAACCTATCTATGCAGTTGGTTTCCCTGTGCCCCCCAAAATCCAACGCAAAATGTTTTGCACCCGTTTCCAAAATACTGAAAGGGCTGTCATAAAGCGGACGCAGCGGAGTCCTGTGGGCATCGTGTTTGATGAAAACAAACTTTGCATGCTCCAAACGCTTCAGAATAAAAGCATGGGGGAAACAATGGTGCACCAGCCCTGAAACACTAACGGACTCGACCCTAGGAAAAAAGTGCACGGACGAGGTGGCGCCAGGTGTGAGACCTTCCAGCAAAAATTCACAGGGGACCTGCAATGGCTGACCAAAAACAAGCTCAGCCGGGAAAGTGGCAAGATTCCCCTTGGGCATGGAGCGTAACCCAAGTAGGACCCAAGGGAGGCAGTCGACCCAATTTGCGTCGGTCAGTGAGGCTCTAAATGCGGCTTTAAGTGACCTGTGGGCCCTTTCACACAAACTATTAGCCTGTGGATTGTATGTGGTGGTACGGTGAATTTTGACCCCCAGGCTCTCAGCCATGGTGGACCAGAGTTCCGAAATGAACTGGGGCCCCCTGTTGAAGGTAATGTCCGATGGGAAACCGAAACACGCGACCCAAGATTATAAAAATGCACGTGCTACGTCGACAGAAATGGTGGAAGCCAATGGAACTGCCTCTGGCCAACGTATGGTGCGGTCCACCATCGTCAAAAGGTGTGTGAAACCTTGCAATGGCAGAAGGGGGCCTACTAAGTCCACATGGACGTGGTCGAATGCTTGAAATCCGGAAAGGTTCAAGGCGGGCCCTGGTGTGCTTCTGAACCTTAGCCCATTGGCATGCAATGCAAGCTGCAGCCCACACCTTTACATCCTTGCATAAGCAAGGCCAAACGAATTTGGACCCCACCAGCTTAACCGAAGAACATATGCCAGGGTGCGAGAGAGAGTGAATGGACTCAAAAAATGTGACGGCACCAAGAGATTGGAACAACTGGGCGGGGATGGCCAGTGGAGACGTTGCAAAGCAGGGGGACAACCCTCTTGTACTACCTTGCTCTCTAGTCTAAGGCCCGTAACTGTGGAATGGAGCGCGAGAATGTCTGCATCTCCCGGCTGGTCGGTGGCCATGGCGGAAAAATCAATGCCCAAGTAGACTGGAGAGACAAGCGCATGTGACAAACAGTCGGCCACAACGTTGAGCTACATGCTGAATGTCGGTAGCGAACTCTGATATTGCAGCTAGATGACGTTGCTGACATGCTGACCATGGTTCCGAGATTTTGGACATAGTGTAGGTTAGAGGTTTGTGGTCGACAAATGTGGTAAATACGTGACCTTCAAGCCAAAACTGGAAGTGGCACATGGCCAGGTCGTCGTCGTTGGCCTCCGTCGGTCTATGATGACCATGGAAGAGAATCCTAAACATCTACTCTGCTGGAACAGCACCACCTGTGGCTGAACAGGCCGATGCGCACCGGTGTTCTACCTTCCAGCGTTGGGCGTTGGTAGGATTCAAGCCTGGTCAGGAAGATATGGAGGACAAGATGTTACCCATGTAGCATGTCCCTCTCTCCACGTCACTGATGAATCCAAAGGAACAGCAGGGCTGCTATGGTTTGGCACCAGCGCCGTCACAGGAGCTTCCAGAACGATGTTGAGCACAACAGAGAACTGCCTTAGGGGCTCCGACTCCGGATTTTTCCTCAGGGTTGACTCCCGAAGCCTTTCCCGTGACCGGGTGTGCTGCAAGACAGCGGAGGTTTGAAATCATTGTTTACCTTCCCCTAGATGGGCTACCTTCCCAGGTTGATGAGCCACCATCTACCCGAAGCATCTGGTTTTGAGGTGCCAGAGATCCGCCCTCGCCCCTTCTCCTATTAGTAAAAGCAGTTCCGCCGGGCTTAGAGACTAAACCACACGGGCAGGCTAGGAGTTGGACTTAGTTGTCAGAGGCTTTTCGAGACGCACACTGTAAGGAGCATTTTATGAGCACTGGGAGCTTAACCCCAGTGCCGCTCCTGGCTATGACAACCTTGGAACCGCATGGCCAGGTAGAGAGCCAGTAACCCTCTGTCGAAAGTGCTGTACTTACATTCGTTGTCGCGCAGTGTGTAGCTGAAAAAGGCAAGAGGTTGCCAGAGACGTACTGTTCCACTACTGCTCTAACCACAACGTCAGACGCATCTGTAGTTAGTGCAATCTGTGCCGATGGGGTCGATGGGCCAGCAAAGCTGCATTGGCGAGTGCAGTTTTTGCGCCTGAAAAAGCCTGGACCCAATCAGGGGTCATGTCGATGCCATCCATGGGTTTCTTCTTGAGTATGTCGTAAAGTGGATGTAGCAGCTGGGATACCCGGGGAAGGAAACGGTTGTAAAAATTAACCATCCCCCAAAACTCCTGCAATGCCCTCATGGTCTGTGGACGTGAGAAATCAGACACTGTCCGCACCTTATCAGGCAGCAGAACCATGCCCTCAGATGAGATGCAATGGCCCAAGAAATCAATTTCTGGCAATCCGAACTAACATTTTGCTGGATTAGCTATCAATCTGTGTGCCTCCAGCCATTGGAAAACTTGCCTCAAATCAAAGAGGGGTTCCTCTTTAGACACGCTAGCCACCATAATTCCATCCAGGTAGACAAACACGAACGGCACATCACGGAGCACCACGTCCATCATCCATCTGAAAAGTCTACGCCACGCCCTTAAGCCCAAACAGCGTGCAAAGAAACTTAAAAAGGCCGAAAGGTGTTGTTACCACCATTTTAGAGACATCTTCAGCACGCACCAAGACCTGGTGGTAGCCGTGGATCAGATCCACCTTAGAAAAAAATGGACATTCCGGCCAGGTGCACCAAAAAAATCATGAATGCAAGGGATGGGATAACGGTCGTGCTCCGTGATGTTGTTCGAATGACGGAAATCACCACACGGCCGCCACGAACCATTAGACTTGGGCACCATGTGTAGTGAGGAAGCTCAAGGGCTATTGGAGCATCTAACAATCCCTAAACATTCCAAGTTAGCAAACTCTTCCCACACGATGGCTAGCTTAGTCATGTTGAGGCGGCGTAAGCACGTGAAAACCAAAGGGCCCTTTGTGGTGATAAAATGCTCAACCTCATGCTTGGTCACAACAGCGGAAAAGTTAAGCACTGCGAGTGAAGGAAAATCAGAAAGAAAGTGCTGGTACACATCCCCCGAGGCTAAAAAATTAGTATGTGTTTGTGGCCCAGCTCCCCGAGTTATACAAGGCAGAGAAGAAAAAGAAACAGCATCAACCAGAGTCAACCAAAAACCGTCTCCTGGAACATATGTCCTCAAGGAAAAGCAGCTTCTCCTTGTTGCCAGCAATTGTAGCTGTGACTGACCGCTGGTTGGTCCGTTTCCTGGCATCTTGAAAAGATATGTCGGGAGGTAACGCTGCGTGTCAGTGCCAAAACACAGTCCTGTTCCGGCGTCTCCGAGTGGCTATCCCAGCCCCAACCGTTGTCTCAGCAGCCTCCTTGGATTCCGCCAAAGGTCCCGGTGCTACTGCCTGGACACCAAAACTCCTATTTGCCAGGATAATGCGGTCCGCTTCTTCCGCCAGGGCACAATAGTCTCTGGCAGCCAGCAGTGGTTAGTTGGCCAAAATTGTCCACGCCGAAACCAGCAGTTTCCTGAGGAAGAGATGGGCGAGGATAAAAGATCCATCATCTGTGCCCAGCAAAGCCAGCATACTTTCCATTAACTCCACAGCCAAGCCGTCACCTAACTCAGAGTGGGAGAGGAGCTTCTCCGTTCTCTCCCTGTCAGAGGGTGTAGCGCCGTAACAGCAGCTGTTTGAGAGCGGTGTATTTCCCCCGGGCTGGAGGGTCTTGGAGTAGGCTCATGGTATGCTGAGTGGAGCGCGGGACAAGCAAAGCCACCACGTAATGGTATCTTGTGTCGTCCGCAGAAATCCCACGGAGGGCAAACTGAACCTTAACGTAGATGAATCAGGCAGCGGGATCATGGAGCCAGAAGTCTGGGAGCTTGACTGCCGTGGCAGACGAGGCTGGGTGTCGGAGGGAAACCTAACGTGGGTGTTCCTGAAGAGGTGCTCGCTTCATCTTCCATTTTGAGCATTATCAATGTTGTAGGTCACTAGTGTGGAGGAACGAAGGGAAGAGACATGAGAGTTGCCAGTTCAGAACTTTACTTAACTCCAGCAATAATAGGAATGACATTAGGCACCAATGTGCATTCTCCACACTAGTGACCTACAACATTGATAATGCTCAAACCCTCAAACATTTAATTAAATGTTTCCCCATCTTTTCACCCTTCTCCCCAAGTCACTGGGTGTGAGTGGAGCCTCCTAGTGGTCCACCAAAGCATAATAATTTGGAACGTGGTGTATAGAATGTGTAAAGCTCTCTAGGGTCACCAAACCTGTTACACAGGTTCACCTTGGGATTCTGTCCTACAACTATGGGTTGTATCCTTTGTTGTATATTCATGGATGAAGGGTTTATCATAATTTGGTTCTGCCACAGTAATTATATTGAAAAGTTGAAAACTGCTCTCTAAGTATCAGTGCTGCCAGATGGGAAATGAAGAAATATAATACCCTCCTTTAAAATTATCATATTTTGAGCCAAACTATCGTATGTGCTAAAATAACTTGAAAATTCACAGACTAGGACAGTGCATTTAAAAATAAAGCTATTCTATATGCATGGAACTGCAGTAACCTAAGGAATAAACGCAGAGGGTCGGCCATTTGAATGAAACGACTGCTTTATGCATTTCACAATTAAACACACCCACCCACAAAGTGAACTGCACCTCTTTGCAGAACCACTGATTCTGTCCTTCAACTTAAGGTCCAACTCCCAGGCAGGGCGATAAAGCTGCTATGCCTGGCAGAGGTGCTTTGTTTTCTTACCGCTGTCTGTGCTGCCAGACTTTTTTTCTTTTAGTACTTTTTTCCTCCGAATCCAAACTCATGCTCACTGATTTTTTTTTTTTTTAAGTTTGTTGTGATGCCAGTATACAGGTACATCTCAAAAAATTAGAATATCATGAGAAAGTTCAATATTTTTGTCACTCATTTCAGAAAGTGAAACCCATATATTATATAGATTCATTACACAGAGGGTGATATATTTCAAGTGTTTATTTATTTTAATTTTGATGATTATAGCTTACAGCCCATGAAAAACCCAAATTCAGTTTCTCAAAAAATTAGAATATTACATAAAATTAATTTAAAAAAATAGTTTTTAAATAGAAATGTTGGTTCACTAAAAAGTCTGTCCATGTACACACTCAATACTTGGTCAGTGATCCTTTTGGATTAATTACTGTATCAATGTGGAGTGGCATGGAGGTGATCAGCCTGTGGCACTGCTGAGGTGTTATGAAGGTCCAAGTTGCTTTGATAGTGGCCTTCAGCTCGTCTGCATTGTTGGGTCTGGTGTCTCTCATCTTCCTCTTGACAATACTCCATAGATTCTCTATGGGGTTTAGGTCAGGAGAGTTTGCTGGCCAATCAAACACAGTGATGTCATGGTCATTAAACCAGGTTTTGATACTTTTGGCAGTGTGTGTGTGTGTGTGTGTGTGTGTGTGTGTGTGTGTGCGTGTGTGTGGGGTGATGCCAAGTCCTGCTGGAAAATGAAATCAGGTTCTCCATAAAGCTTGTCAGCAGAGGGAAGCATGAAGTGCTCTATAATTTCCTGGTAGACGACTGCGCTGACTTTGGTCTTGATAAAACAACACCAGCAGATGACCTCTGTTCAGATAAAAGTAAATTTTGCAGTTCATTTGTAGATCAAAGCCCCAGAATCTCGAGAAAGAGTGAAGAGGCACAGAATATAAGTTGCTTGAGGTTTAGTGTGAAGTTTCCACAGTCAGTGATTTGAGGAACCATGTCATCAGCTGGTGTTGGTCCACTGTGTTTTATCAAGACCAAAGTCAGCGCAGTTGTCTAACAGGAAATTTTAGACCACTTCAAGCTTCGCTCTGCTGACAAGCTTTATGGAGAAGCTGATTTCATTTTCCAGCAGGACTTGGTACCTGCCCACAGTGCCAAAAGTATCAAAACCTGGTTTAATGACCATGGCATTACTGTGTTTGATTGGCCAGCAAACTCTTGAGATGTACCTGTAGATGCTGTGTTCACTAAAAGGGGGAGATATAATGTGATGTACAGTATCTGTATGTACCATTGGAACTTCCATAGTCGCTGGAGTGTGACATCATGAGGTGCACCTAGTTTATATATATATGAGTGACGCTCCTGCCAGAACGGTTTTTGCAGTTGTTGGTGATGTTGATGCCATTGCATGAGTGTGTTACTACAAGCTGTAAGTAGCAGTTGTACAAAGCTCTTGGCTACAGAATAAATCTACCATTAACACAAGTGGAGTACTGTAGTTAACATGACAGGCATTATCCTCTTTTCCTGGCATTTCAACCCCATTCATGTCTGTGTGTTGCATTCGTGTGCACTACAGTAAACCATTCCACTGATTTTTCATCTCAGCATTCTTCCCCCTTTGTTCTTTCTCAATTAACTAACTGGACATCAACCGTGATTGATGTCTTCCTTATTAAATTAAATTAAATTAAATCACCCTTTATTGTCATTCAACTGTACAACCAATCATGTACAGTAGAACGAGATTGTGTTTTACCTATCTACTGTGTTAATCACACACACCCCAAGTGCAGAATCAGAGGGCTGCTGCCATGCAAGGCGCCGCCACAAATTTCCCTCCTCCATTCCATTATTGCTGAGCACCAAGCTGGACGGCAGGAAGTTCCACTTTTATATGGTCTTCAGCATGACCCGGCCGGGATTTGAAACCCTGCCTCCCGGGTGTGGGGCGGATGCTCTACCAACTGAGCCACCCCTCCGGTATCCAAGCAGCGTTACTATCACATGCATTCCGGCTCACACGCATGGTCTTAAACCACCATGATCAGCGTTCTTTAGGTAATGTGCATCTTTGCATTAAAGGGATGGGCAGAAAAACTTTGAATTGGATTATCCAAAACACACCTCTGAATAATAAGACAGGCCTCCTTTGCACCATGCGCACAGCGGAAAGTTTGTTTCTATGCTGTTCTGTTTTGAAAATTAACTTGGAAATGCCATAGACACGTTCTGCCTCACTGACAAATGACTGACCGACTGCGTCCTGGTAATACGGCCCAATATCATGTGTATAAGGGCTCACATTTCGTTCCAGGTAAGTTTTAATTTGACCATTCACTCTAAACATGAAATGCACATTAAGAGTAAAGTGTCTAGAAATACTGTGATGCTTTAGCTTTATACAAGAGTGGTAGTAGTAGAGCATCCGCCCCACAGCCAGGAGGTTGTGGGTTTACGCCCCAGCTGGGTCGTACCAAAGACCATCTAAAAATGATACTTCCTGCTTTCTAGCTTGGTGTTCAGCATAATATTGGACTGGGGGAGGGTTCCAGTTTCAGCAGTGTTCACATGTATCAGTTGCCACTTGATTCAATTTTTAAAAAATTGCTGGGATGTACAAAGATCTATTCAAATTAAATGTCAGGGGTATTTTAGCAAGTCTGGCCAGCTGATGCAAACATTTTATTCTGAGGTTTTAATGTGCTGATCCTAAATCCCAAATTATACATGTATTTTTGTTCAAGCAAACATCCCAAAAACTGAGATTTGTGACAAAAATTAAAATATTGTGGAGAAAGGAGGCAGGCGAGGCAACGAGTTGAATGACACAGAAACTTTATTGTTTCTCCAACATAACTTACAGCAAAAAAAAAAAAAAAAAATTGATCCTGGGTCTCTGTGCATTCCTCTTTTATATCGTTAATACCGTGCATCGAGACCCGGAACTTCTGACCATCATACATTATGTTTAGAACAAAGCCTGTGTGGCACATTAACATGACATGACGCCGGCACCGCTCTCACACCCTTCTTCTCCCCACGGCTCCGGCATTTACTCCTCTCCCCGGAGGGCGCAGTCCTTACTGTTCCGTTTGATACCAGTGACACCTCCTCTTTCGGTTCATTGTTCCCTGGGTGAAGAAGGGAACAATGACATGCCCCCACAATGTAAAAGTTTTGGCATCTTGATTTACAGTAGTTAGCAAGGTTTCTTGGCCAATATCACGGTCTGTCACCAAGACTTTCAGTTCTTTGATGTACTAAAGGGGTGAAAACTTTCATTAAAATTTAAAAAAAAAAATCTGCTTGCATCTTCTGGGGTAGCCCATTGTAGATTTTGGGTGATTTCTTGATCTACTTTAAATTTTAAAAAGACAACAAAAATCTATTTGGATAATTTGCTTTTTAAACAAAAACTTTTTTCTCCTCTCAACAAGGCCAAGGCATTCACATTCAGCTGCCAATCTGAAATCAAAAGCTGAAACCACTAGCCTCTTTATAAGAAACAGGGTGATAAGAATAGCTAATGTTTAAATGAGTAATTGTATAATAAAACTAGCTTTACTTTTATACTATAGTCTGATAAGGGGTAAAAAGAAAAAAACTTTTCAGGCCTTCTGTTTATCTACAAACTGTTGTGTAATTTGGTTGAACTAAAACAGGAAATCTTCAAAAATAAGTGAACGTGTCACGAGCTGAGCACTGGAAGTTTCCGCCATGCTCAGTCTAGTGGCTTTTTTCTCTGTATTTATTTATTTGTTGTATTTTGTGCCTTTTGGGTTTTGGTATTCTTGTACTGTTTTTTTCTTTTATTTTTCTGTTTATGTTTCAGTTTTGTTACGCTCATGTTTTAAGATAAGATAAGCCTTTATTAGTCCCACAACGGGGAAATTCCAGGATTGCAACAGCACAGGGATAGCAACACTCAGAGCAACAATCAGAAGGCAAGAAAAAAAACAAGCAAGCAAGAGCAGCTAATATACATATGTACATATTACTATAAAATATATATATACACACACACACACACACAGACACACAGTGCAGAGCATTGTAGCTGGATGGAATAAATATATGAATATATGAACACACAGTGCAGAGCATTGTAGCTAGATGGAATAAATATGTAAATATATAAACACCCACAGTACGGAGCATTGCAGCTAGGTGGAATAAATATGCAAGTATATAAACACACACAGTGCGGAGCAATGTAGCTAGATGGAATAATATGTAGATATATAAAAACACAGTGCGGAGCATTGTAGCTAGATGGAATAAATATATAGATATATAAATATAAACACACCCAGTGCAGAGCATTGTAGCTAGATGGAATAAATATGTAAATATATAAACACACACAGTGCAGAAACACAAATTTTGTATCAATTTGTAATTATTAATCAGTCTGCATTTGTTGATGTTTATTCTTTATATTCTTACTGTGGTGTTCTTTCCCGGGGTTGACAGCTGTCAGGTGATGTTTCCGGTTTTGTGCTCTGTGTGGGCGTCGTCCTGTCAGCTGTCAAGTCCAGTCGCTTCTCTCTCATTTCTCCCAGCTGACCCAGATTATCAATCAGTGTTTTCTCCTGCCCACTCTGGTATCCACACCTGTGTCGTATTATGTTGTGCCTTTGTGGGACACATATGTGGGTTTCATATGCACAAATGTATATCACCTTATGCTTCATATGTATATCACTGTATGCTTACTGTATGCTTCACGTCTCAGATGAACAAAGGACTGAGCCTCCTCAGAGATAACAGGAGGATGTGAAATGTGGTCTTTGGTATGCAAAGAGATGGCCGTGGGGGATTTCCTGGCTGCCAGTGACTTTGGGTGGAGGTGATAAGATCTGAATGGGATGCATTGTTACTTGGGATTAAATGCAATGTGTCTGGAGCTTTGAAGCTCCTGGGGTATAAAAAGGGATGAAGGTCTGGGTTTCTTCCTCTTTTTCTGTATTGCTGATGTTGGAGAATGTGAATAAACCTGACTCGTGAGATAAACTCTGCCTCGTCCTTTCACATCTCCACACTGGTGACCCTAAGACGATGAGTGAAAGAAATTCCCCTGAACCAGCTGGGTCAGGAGCTCCCAGCCAGGCGTATGTCGCTACCGTCCATCTATCGGACTTTTGGTGACACAACCCGTGCTCCTGGTTCCTCTTGGTCGAAGCACAGTTCGCCCTCCAGGGGATAACGGTAGATGAGACGAAATTCTACCATGTAATTGCCAAGCTCGACAACCGCACGGCTCGACATGTGCAGAGCCTTTTGGAGAAGCCACCGGCCGACGACAAATACAGCGGGTTGAAGGCTGCGCTCATCCAGTGCTTTACTCTCTCAGCCCAGGAGAGAGCAGAGAGACTCCTGGCTCTGAACGACTTGGGAGATAGCACGCCCGTTGACCTGATGGAAGACATGCTGAGGTTGAGGGGCTCAGACGGCGATGACTTCCTCTTCACCCACATTTTCCTGAGAACCCTACCGTTGACCACGAGAGCGACCCTGGCCGGTTCATCGTTGTTGGCCCAGCCGGACTTCCACGCGCTGGCCCAGGAGGCGCAACGGATTCTCAACGCCAGCAAACAGCACGCGGCCACCGCGGCAGTGACGGAGTGTGGCACGACGGCTGGAGACGGCGAGGGGCCAGAGACGGCGGTAGCAGACCCACCGACGACGGCGGCGGCGGGGGCCAAGGATCGCGGAGGAGACACCCTCTGTTTCTACCATCGCCGCTTTGCAGAGAAGGCAGCAAGATGTATACCACCGTGCCATTTCAAGCGCTCGGGAAACACCAAGACCGGGGGTCGGTAGCAGCTGCGGCCCTCGGGGAGGAGAACAAGCTGCTCTACTTGAAGAATGCCGCTCGGGGAGGCATTTCCTCGTGGACACAGGCTCCCAGTTGAGTTTCATCACACCTTCCTCCGCTGACTGGCTGGCGCCTTCCAGTGGTCCCGGGGTGTCAGCAGCGAACGGCTCGGTGATTAAGACCTTTGGTGAGAGGACTCTGCATCTGTCCCTACACGGCCGTACATTTGAGTGGACTTTTGTCATAGCTGCAGTGAATTTCAATATGTTAGGGGCTGATTTTCTGTGCTCACATGGTTTGTTGGTTGATCTTGCTAACAGGCGCCTGGTTAATGCACTCTCTTTTTATTCTATTCCCTGTACAGCTCGAGTGGCCCCACCAACAGCACAAGCCAACGTCACAGCTGCAGGTGGTAAGTTCCACACACTGCTCACTCAGTTCCCAGCACTCACGGTCCCAACATTTTCGGCGGCCGTGGCTAAACACGGGGTGGAACATTTTATTACTACCACCGGACCGCCCGTTTTTGCAAAAGCCCGGCGCTTGGATTCAGCTAAACTGACCATAGCGTGCGAGGAGTTCGCCAACCTGGAAAAGTTGGGCATCATCAGACGTTCGAAAAGCCCATGGGCTTCATCGTTTCACATGGTCCCGAAAGCTGATGGCTCGTGGCAACCTTGCGGAGATTTCCGCAGGTTGAACAATGTTACAGCGCACGACCGCTACCCAATCCCGCATATCCAAGATTTTTCAGTTCATTTGGCGGGGGCGCGCGTTTTTTCTAAGATAGACTTGGTACGCGGTTACCACCAAGACCCAGTACGCGCTGAGGACATACCCAAAACAGTGGTAATAACTCTGTTCGGTCTATTCGAGTTTTTGCGCATGCCGTTTGGGCTTAAAGGCGTGGCGCAGACGTTCCAACGCATGATGGACGCGGTGTTGCGCGATCTCCCCTTCGTGTTCGTCTACCTGGACGATATTTTGGTAGCCAGCGCGTCCAAAGATGAACACGAAAACCACCTCACAGCAGTTTTCCGGAGGTTGGGAGAGTACGGGTTAATAATCAACCCAGCGAAGTGTCAGTTCGGGGTGATGCAGATTGATTTTTTGGGGCATCGCGTCTCTCTAGAAGGACCGGTTCCTCTGCCTGACAAAGTGCGTGCAGTAACAAATTTTCCCCAGCCACAAACGGTCAAAGCGTTACAGGAGTTTTTGGGAATGGTGAATTTTTATAACCGTTTCCTCCCCCGTGCAGCGCAGCTCAGGCAACCATTATATGCTGCACTAAAAAAACAAAAACCCACAAATAAAATCGAATGGTCTCCGGAGCGAGAGTGAGCATTCTCGGAAGTCAAAACAGCCCTGGAAAACGCCGCGTTGTTAGCACATCCAGACCCAATGGCCTGCATAGCGATCACTACTGACGCGTCATATGTGGCCATAGGGGCGGTCGTGGAGCAGCATGTAGCCGGGGCTTGGCAACCACTCACCTTTTTCAGCAGGACCATGCAGCCATGGCCGCGGATCAGGTTAGCGTCGCGGACGTGCCCGCACTCCAGTCTGGACCAACAGGGTTAAGGCTGGAGAACAGGGTGCTGCAAGACGGTATGCCCCCCTAATCTGCGACGTCTCCACTGGGCGACCGTGTCCGGTGGTACCTGCCGAGTCGCGCTGCCGCGTTTTTGACTTGATTCATTCTCTGGCGCACCCGGGAGTGCGCGCGTTGGTCAAAATGGTGGGAGAGAAATTTGTACGGCCGAGCCTGCGCAAACAAGTTAGGGAGTGGGCAGCAGCCTGCATGGCCTGTCAACGAGCCAAAGTACACAGACACACGAGAGCTCCCTTGGAGCCGTTTCACATCCCGGCTAAGAGGTTCGATCATGTTCACGTGGACCTCGTAGGCCCCCTTCCGCCGTCGCAGGGGTGCACACACCTTCTGACAATGGTAGACCGCACCACACGCTGGCCGGAAGTGGTTCCACTGGCGTCAGCCACAGCTGAGGAGGTGGCGCGCGCGTTTTTAACAGCATGGGTAGCGCGTTTTGGAGTCCTGTCGGACGTTACATCCGACAGAGGCCCTCGATTTGTTTCAGAACTTTGGTCAGCAATGGCCCTCAGCCTGGGGGTAACGATCCACCGCACAACCTCGTACAATCCGCAGGCTAACGGGTTATGCGAACGTTTTCACAGGTCATTGAAAGCGGCTCTCAGAGCGTCGCTTACGGATGCAAATTGGGTGGACAGGCTACCATGGGTTTTATTGGGGTTGCGTTCTGCACCTAAAGAGGATTTAGAAGCCTCCCCGGCGGAGCTAGTTTTTGCGCAGCCACTTTGGCTGCCCGGGGAGTTTCTCCCAGATAATCCTGCGCCAGAATGTTCCCCGGCTCAGTGGTTGCAGCGTGGCATGGAATCGGGCGTGCTGCCTGGCCCCGTTCAACCACAGTTTTCCGTGCGTTTTTGTACCTAAGGCTTTAAAAAAACGCAGAGTTTGTTTTTGTCAGACATGATGCCCATCGCCCACCGCTACCACCACCTTACGATGGGCCATTTAGAGTGCTGGAAACAGGGGATAAGCATTTTTTGCTAGATTTGGGGGGCAGGAAGGAGAAGATTGGCATTAACAGGCTCAAACCTGCCTTTGTGGTGGTGGATGATGATGTGCTGTTGGCCACGGCTCCTCGGCGCGGCAGACCCCCTAAAGAACATCCCCCAGAACACCCACAGGGATTGACTAACAATTCTCACCCTCAGACAGCAGCCCCCCAGCAGGATGGTGCTACGGAAGTGTTGAAGCTGGCTTACAGCAGATACGGGAGGAGACTGAGGCCCAAGCAACACGTGGGCTGATGTGTAATGATTTTGTCATGACAGGCTGACTGTTATTCTGTTGTTACATCTTAGACGTTTGGGGGGGGTCATGTGGGACACATATGTGGGTTTCATATGCACAAATGTATATCACCTTATGCTTCATATGTATATCACTGTATGCTTACTGTATGCTTCAAGTCTCAGATGAACAAAGGACTGAGCCTCCTCAGAGATAACAGGAGGATGTGAAATGTGGTCTTTGGTATGCAAAGAAATGGCCGTGGGGGATTTCCTGGCTGCCAGTGACTTTGGGTGGAGGCGATAAGATCTGAATGGGATGCATTGTTACTTGGGATTAAATGCAATGTGTCTGGAGCTTTGAAGCTCCTGGGGTATAAAAAGGGATGAAGGTCTGGGTTTCTTCCTCTTTTTCTGTATTGCTGATGTTGGAGAATGTGAATAAACCTGACTCGTGAGATAAACTCTGCCTCGTCCTTTCACATCTCCACACCTTATTTAAGACCGGGGTGCCTCGCTTTCCTTGCCGCGGTCTTGATTCTTGTGTCCTCTGTGATCACTTCTAATGGAAGTTTAAATATACTCTGTTTCATCTCTTCACTGTGTTTATCCCCTCGTGTTTTTGAGTTGTTTTATGCACCTTATGTTTTCCAATAAACCTCACAACTTCACAGTCCAGTGTGTGGGTCTTCCTCTCTGCCCCAAGGGGCAACTCATGACAGAAAGACCACGGCCAGTAATAGACCCAGCTGCTGCGAGTTGTGGGTTTTCATTTTTCCTTTTTACTTCAATCATCTGCTTCCCTGGAGTGTATTATGTCAGACTCTGCAGGTGGGCACAGTTACCTGAGCCTGGGGTGGGAGTGCTGCAAAGCCCTCATTGAGATCAATGGGCTGATCTCTGCAGCGCGCACCGGTTTTGCGCGGAAGGACTCATTATGGTACCTGGGCCTCGTGGAGGCAGCTGTTCGCCGGTGCCCCCAGCTTTGAGAGCTGAAGGGGTGGAGAGGATTTCTCTGGTGGTGGCTCTGCAACAAGAGAACAATGAGATGATGAGGAATTCCCCGAGCAAACCTGGGCCCGCACCGAAGGGCAGGTGTTTCTGGGCTTCTGAAGTATCGGTGCATCACCAGTCTCTGACATCTGTTCCCGCTTCTCCTCCACCTGCTCCAAAATGCCGCCATCCAGGGAAATCTCGCCTGAGGAATGTCTCCACCCCTCAGGCAATAGCCTCTCATTCGCCAAGGCAGAAGACTCCTGCAGCAGTGCACCCTCTGCACCTTTTTTCTTCGGCTGAATCATCAGTTTCCTCCCTGTGCGCAGTTGCTGATCCCTGCCTCTCCTTGGCAATTCCTTCCGCTGCTGAGAGGCCCACGGTGTCCTTCCCGGCTCCACCCGTCTCCGTGTCGGCAGGGGCAGCTCCTCCACAAGCCACTGAGGGGCCCATGTTCACCGTAGCCACGGAGAGGGGCGACTCAAGACCATTTGCAGCAGGAAACATTGCACACCAGGAAAACAGGCAAATGTCTTGTCATTTTTCAACACTTTATGATAATTTGCCTTGCCTGATTCCTGGTGGAGAGGCTCAGTGTGCGTAGTCCCCTGATTCCTCACCGCCTGCTGCAGTCATCAATTTTTCACCTACCCTCTCCGTTTCTCCTCCTTCTTTCCTTGAGTGTCCACTGACCCCAGGATCGTGTGGCCGGATGTTGGAGGAGCTGGAAACCGAGCTGATGCCTGCGCCAACGAAGAAGCATCCCCTGGCCTCAGCTAAGCAGAATCCAGCGTCGGCAGGAAATCGACGTCCTGAAACAGCCTTATTGAAGGTCACTAATGACCTCCTTATTGCATCTGATAATGGACTCATTTCTGTACTTGTCCTTTTAGATCTTTGTGCAGCCTTTGATACCATTGACCATGATATTCTACTTGATAGATTAGAACACTGTGTTGGACTAAATGGAACTTCGCTGTAGTGGTTTAGATCTTATTTGTCCAATAGACTTCAGTTTGTTCATATCAATAATGAGTTTTCTTCCAACTCTAAGCTCAGTTATGGAGTTCCACAGGGATCTGTGCTAGGCCCTACTCTTTTTAGTTTATACATGCTTCCGTTAGGTAACATCATTAGAAAGCACTGTATATATTTTCATTGTTACGCAGACGACACACAATTATACCTGTCAATGAAGCCTGATGATTGTAATCAATTAGCATGAGTGGGTGTGAGTGGGGGCTTGTGTATGAGCGGAAGTGGATGTGTGAATTGAGTGGGCAGGTGGGGCTGTGTGTGGGTGTAGGTGGGCATGTGTGATGGTGGGTGGGGTTATGTGTGTGTCACCATACTGCATACTGAATCTCTGGACGGTGCTGGAACGTCACTTGTGGTAACGTATCGTCACTTCCTGTTTTGCTGTCTGTCTGTGTGGTTTGCTCTCCTCACTCTCCTGAGCTTTGGGTTAGCCACCAACTATGGCTACTAGCTCTCCTTCCTCTCCTCCTCTGGTGTTCTCTCTCTGTCAGATGTTTAGCTACACCTCTGCCTCTTTTAGTGATAACGGTAAATGTAATAAATGTTGTCTTTTTGAGGCGCTCGAGGCAAGGTTGTCTGATTTGGAATCCCGGCTCCGCTGCATTGAAACACTGTCTGTGCCAGTTACTCTCGACGGACGTCCCCTAGCTGCAGCAAAGCTAGCTAGCATAGGCCCCGTTAGCGGTCCTCCGGCTCTCCTCAGCAGCGAGGAGACTGGGTGGGTGACGGTGAGAAGGAATCCTAGTCGCAAAGCCCCGGCACACCTCCAACCTGTTCACGTTTCTAATCATTTTTCCCCACTCAGCGACACACCCACTGAGGAAAAAACTCTGATCATTGGCGACTCTGTAGTCAGAAATGTGAACCTAGACACTCCAGCGGCCATAGCCAAATGCATTCCTGGGACCAGAGCAGGCGACAACGAGTCAAATTTGAAAATGCTGGCTAAAAGTAACTGTAAATACTCCACAATTGTTATTCACACTGGCATTAATGACATCCAGTCGGAAGTCACGAAACTTAATGTAGAATCAGTGTGTGACTTTGCCAAAACAATGTCGGACTCTGTAGTATTCTCTGGGCCCCTCCCCAATCTGACCAGTGATGACATGTTTAGCCGCTCGTCATCCTTGAACCGCTGGCTGTCTATGTGGTGTCCTGCAAATGACGTGGGCTACATTGACAATTGGAGCTCATTTTGGGGAAAACCTGGTCTTATGAGACGGGACAGCGTCCATCCCACTTTGGATGGTGCGTCTCATTTATCTAACAATCTGGCATCTTTTTTATCCAAATTTCCAAAACCTTGACTACTCAGAGTTGAGACCAGGAAGCAGAGTCGCAGTCTTACATGCCTCTCTGCAGCTCCTCTTCATCTGCCACCCCTCAACTTAGCCCCAGTCTTCCCCATCAGAGAATCACTGTCTGCTCCCTCCAAAATAAATAAAAATATAATATATAAGCATCCCAAAGTGATTAAGCAAAAAACTGGTGAAACTCAAATTAAACATAAAGCCTCTAAATTGAATGATTTGGCCTCTGTTCCTCCTCATAATTTAAAAATTAAATGTGGTTTATTTAATATTAAGTCTCTAACTCCCAAGTCTCTGTTAGCCCATGATCTGTTAATTGATCATCAGATTGATTTAATATCCCTTACAGAGACTTGGTTAGGGCAAGAGGATTATGTTGGTTTAAATGAAACAACTCTCTCTGGTTATTTAAACTGTCAAAATCCCAGAAGTTCTGGTCGTAGAGGAGGAGTAGCAACAATTTACCATTCCAAACTATTAATTAATGTAAAGCAAAAACCATGTTATAATTCCTTTGAGGGCCTGGTCGTCAGTATTGGGCACTTTAGCAATTTTAGGTTAAACCCAATTTTATTTGCCATAGTTTATCGTCCTCCATCAACCTACTCAGAATTTTTATCCGAATTTGCTGATTTCTTAGCTGATTTAGTGCTGAAATCAGATAGAATAGTTATAGTAGGGGACTTTAATATACATGTAGATGTAGATAGTGACTGCCTTAATGTGGCATTTAATTCAATATTAGACTCGATTGGGTTTTCTCAGAAAGTAGGAAATTCTACTCATTATCTCCACCATACGTTGGACCTTGTTCTGACATATGGCATAGAAATAGAAAATCTTGTAGTGTTTCCTCATAACCCTGTACTGTCAGACCATTCTGTAAGCCTTAACCTTTTGATTTTACTATTCTGACTATTTGGCTCCTAAAGAAAATATTATTACAGTAGATGCCTCTCAGATGAGCTGTTACCAAATTTATGCAGATTGTTTCCTCTATGCCATGTGTCAACGCAACCGAAATAAGCTATAGACAGCTTGCTCCTTCTGTAATTGATAACATGGTGGATAGTGTTACAGCTTCTCTGCATCAGACTCTAGACTTGGTGGCCCCCTTAAAAAAGAAAGTCTCTGAGAGATTTTCTAACTCCTTGGTTCAACACAGAAACTCGTAGCTTAAAACAGAAGACTCGTCAATTAGAAAGAAAATGGCACTCCACTAATTTAGATGAAATCTATTTAGCTTGGAGAAATCATCTATTAATTTATAAAAAATCTCTTAGAAAAGCTAGAACGAGTTATTACTCTGCATTAATAGAAGAGAACAAGAACAATCCCAGGTTTCTTTTCAGCACTGTAGCCAGGTTGACAAAGAGTCAGGACTCTGTCAATCCTAGCATTCCCTTAGAGCTTACTAGTCAGGACTTTATGAACTTTTTAAATAATAAAATTTCATCCGTCAGAGATAAAATCAATCAGATTCTTCCCACAGTTAACTTAAATACAGTAACTACTACAACTCCTTCAATTGATGTCTGTCTTGATGAGTTTACTCCAATCGACCTTTGTGAGTTAGACAAAATAGTTTCCTCATCCAAACCTTCAACTTGCCAACGCTAGATCCAGGAGATCAAAGCCAACGCTAGATCCAGGAGCTTTAGCTAACTATAGACCAATCTCTAATCTCTGTTTCATTTCAAAAATCTTAGAAAGAGTTGTTGCTATATTTGACCACCTGCAGGGAAATGGTTTACGTGAAGAGTTTCAGTCTGGGTCTAGAATCCATCATAGTACTGAAACAGCCTTAGCGAAGGTCACTAACGACCTCCTCATCGCATCTGATAATAGACTTGTTTCTGTACTTGTCCTTTTAGACCTTAGTGCAGCTTTTGATACTATCGATCATAATATTCTACTTGATAGATTAGAACACTATGTTGGACTAAATGGAACTTTGTTGCAGTGGTTTAGATCTTATTTATCTGATAGGTTCCAGTTTGTTCATGTCAATAATGAGTTTTCTTTCAACTCAAAGCTCAGTCATGGAGTTCCACAGGGATCTGTGCTAGGCCCTACTCTTTTTAGTTTATATATGCTTCCGTTAGGCAACATTATTAGAAAGCACTTTATACATTTTCATTGTTATGCAGATGATACACAATTATACCTGTCAATGAAGCCAGATGATAGTAATCAATTAGCGAAGTTGGAAGCCTGTCTTAAAGAAATCAAAGCTTGGATGACTTGTAATTTCCTGCTATTAAATTTAGATAAGACTGAAGTCATTCTTGTTGGTCCAAAAAACCTTAGAAATATCTTTCCAAATCAAACTTTCAGTTTGGATGCGGTTACTCTTTCTCTTAATAGCTCTGTGAGGAACCTTGGAGTTATTTTTGATCAAGAGTTGTCCTTCAATTCACATATTAAATTTGTCTCTAAGACTGCCTTCTATCATTTGCGTAATATTGCCAAGATTAGGAGCATCTTGTCTAAGAGTGATGCTGAGAAACTGATCCACACTTTTGTTAGCTCGAGATTAGATTATTGTAATTCTTTATTATCAGGCTGTCCTAAAACATCTTTAAAAAGTCTTCAGCTGATCCAAAATGCTGCAGCAAGAGTTTTAACAGGTACTAGAAAGAGAGATCATATCTCTCCGGTTCTGGCCTCCCTTCATTGGCTTCCCATAGAGTTTAGAATTAAGTTTAAAATCCTTCTTCTTACTTACAAAGCTCTAAACAATCAGGCTCCTTTTTATATAAAAGATCTGATACTACCGTATTATCCTAACAGAGCACTACGCTCCCAAAATACAGGATTACTTGTAATACCTAGAATCTCCAAAAGTACAATGGGAGGCAGAGCCTTCAGTTATCAAGCTCCTCTCCTGTGGAATCAGCTGCCAATCTGGATTCGGGAGTCAGACTCGATCTCTGTTTTTAAGAATAGGGATAAAACCTACCTTTTTGATATATCCTACAATTAGGGAGGGATCATGTGTTTCTGAACCCTCCCTTAGTTATGCTGCTAATAGGTTTAGTCAGCCGGGGGACCTCCAATAATGCACTGGGCCTCACTCCTTTCTTCACTCTCAATGAAATATATTTTTTTTTGCTGGTCATTAACATCTGTTTGTTCTCTCCCATAGATTGAGTCCCCATCGTGCTGTTTGCTCTCTACATGTTTGTTCTTTTCATCTTCTCTGTCCCCTCACCAGTCACAGCAGATGACTGCCCCTCCCTGAGCCTGGTTCTGCTGGAGGTTTCTTCCTGTTAAAAGGGAGTTTTTCCTCTCCACCGTCACCAAGTGCTTGCTCACAGGGGATCGCCTGATTGCTGGGGTCTTTCTGCAACTCTGGGGGTCCCCCCTACAGTTGAAAGTGCTATGAGATGACTGTTGTTGTGAAATGGCGCTATATAAATAAAGTTGAATTGAATTGAAGTGTATGCGTGCGGTTACCTGTTGGTGGATGTCTGGGGGGTGGAGAATGTGTGTATGGGTAGGAGAACTTTGTTGGGTGGCAGGGGTTGGGCAGTCCATCTAGTGGCATGGGGGTTGGCGTTTCGAGGCCTGTTTGTCCTGGCCGCCCTGCCGTTGTGTTGCGGGGTGAGGCTCTTTATCGCATCGCCCCTGGTGTCATTGGCGGCGGATGTATGTTGGTGCTTGGGGGTAGTTGGGGGGCCATTGGGGTGGGTTGATGGCTGTGTTACAGTCGGGTTGCTCCAGGGTGGCTGTGGTTGCAGGGCGGCCTGTGGCTGTTGGTGTGCATCTGGGGTGGCGGTCGTGGGCCTGCGTGTGGTGCTCGGGGGTGTCGCTTCGCATCTTCAGCGCCATGTAGGTCCGGCCTATTGTTCACTATTGTGACTATTGTTGTCCATGTTTGTGTGTGTAAGATGAGTGGAAATTGATATGGCTGCCCCATCATGTTAGTGGTGCTGGGAGTGCCGGGGCGCATTGCTGGTGGGTCCTGGGCTGCTTCCACTGGTGGCCCTCACCCTGGGTTGGGATTTGGGGGCAGTGGGTGGCCTCATGAACCAGTTTGCAAGCTGGCTTCTGGGGGGGGGGCGGCCTCGCTTTTAGACCGCCTACCTCCCAGTCTTATTTCCCACCCTAACCCTCCCCCTGACTCTGGGTGGAATATACATCTTCTTTGTTACATTTAGAGCTTTGGGGTGGGGGTGTGCCACACTATGTCGGCGAAGGGGATACCTTTGCTGCGCAGTGGGGCTGCACTCACCTCAATTTTAATTGCATTTTAGACATTAAGGGCTTGAGGGGATGGGGGCCCTGCTGCCCATCGCAGTGGCTAACGGTGCTCCAATCACTATCCCCCCAATTTTAACTGCACTTTGGTAGTCCACACATTTACACACAATTACATCATATAACCGACACCCACCCACCATGTTTTGTGCAGGGGAGGGGGGTGGGGGTCTTCCCCCACCCCTGTTGTGCATGGGGGCCTGGTGGGGAGCCTGGGACCTATCATATTGTCAAAATCCCTGGGTGCTACTGAATGTATAGATACAACCAAGGGAGTGCGAGGGGGGCTGAATATGAGCGTAAGGGGTGAGTTTGAATGGGTACAGATGTGAGAGAGAATGGGTCGGTCTGGGTGAGTGAGAGGGAGTTAGTGCATATGAGTGCGCATGGGAGCATGTGGGTGTGAAGGTGTGGGGAGGGGTGTGTCTGTGAGTTGGGAGGTTCTGGGTTAAGGGGGGTAGTGCCTCTCGGCAACGTGGGCTCCTCTGGGGGGGGGGGACTTCTTTGGGCATGGGGGTTCCCGGGGTGTGCGACAGAGGAGCTGGGGTGGGCCCGCTGTGGGGGTGCCTGGGGGGGTTCGCGCCGGGGGGGCACAAGCTGGTCTCTGCCCCGGGGGGTGGGGTCACTGGCCTCCTAGTGCCTGGGGCCCGGGGGCGGGCGTTGGCCCCACTGGGGGGGGGGGGGGTCGGGCAGGTCCAGGGGTGTGGGTTCGCTGCACCGGCCACCGAGCAGCCTGGCCTCCCTTCATTGTCCCTCCAGGGGTGGATGCCTGGCTTTCCTGGGGCTTGCTGACCTCCGACGCTTGTGCCCTGTGGGGGTTGGTGGCGCTGCCTTGCCTGCTCGGGGTTCCCGGCGGGAGAGCTGCTGTGACTGGCCCTCCGCTTCTTATGTTTCCTAACAAACCACTCACATGCACACACTTATTTTGCGCGCATTCTCATATATATGCACGAAGACATACACGAACAAGTGTCTCTCCTTTAACAGGTGCGGAAACCAGACTCGTGTTGAGACATCTTCGGTGGAAGAAGCAATTTGTCTTTTGTTTGTTTTAGTTGTTGGTTTGTTTGTTGGTTTTTTTTATGTCTGTTCCCCTCCCTTTTCTCCCCCCCCCCCTCCACACACTTTGTTTCCCTCTTCCCCATCCTGTTGGGTCTTCCATGGGAAAAATAATTAAAATAAAGTATTAAAAGTTATTACAGGAGGAGTTTACAACAATATACAATACACAGTTAGGTACTGTATAAGCTCCTCTTGGCAAAGTAAATTTGTTTTGGCACAATAAGGGTGACAGATCCCTGTTCTGTTTGCCTAGCTGCCTGACAGGACGGGGGGGGGGGGAGCACTGTATACAATTTCATTGTTATGCAGATAACACACAATTATACCTGCCAGTGAAGCCTGATGATAGTAATCAGTTAGCCAAGTTAGATGGCTGTCTTAAGGAAATCAAAGCTTGGATGACTTGTAATTTTCTGCTATTAAACCCAGACAAGACTGAAGTCATTCTTGTTGATCCAAAAAACCTTAGAAATACCTTTCCAAGTCAAACTCTTCAGCCACCAATTGTGCAAGTTCTCCCACCGTAAAAGATGAGAGAGGTCTCCAATTTTCATCATAGGTATACCTCAGCTATGAGAGACAAAATGAGAAAAAAAAAATCCAGAAAATCAAATTGTCTGATTTTTAAAGAATTTATTTGCAAATTATGGTATAAAATAAGTATTTGTTCACCTACAAACAAGCAAGATTTCTGGCTCTCACAGACCTGTAACTTCTTCTTTAAGAGGCTCCTCTGTCCTCCACTTGTTACCTGTATTAATGACACCTGTTTGAACTTGTTATCAGTATAAAAGACACCTGTCCACAACCTCAAACAGTCAGACTCCAAACTCCACTATGGCAAAGACCAAAGAGCTGTCAAAGGACACCAGAAACAAAATTGTAGACCTGCACCAGGCTGGGAAGACTGAATCTGCAATAGGTAAGCAGCTTGATGTGAAGAAATCAACTGGGAGCAATTATTAGAAAATGGAAGACATACAAGACCACTGATAATCTCCCTCACTCTGGGGCTCCACGCAAGATCTCACCCCGTGGGGTCAAAATTATCACCAGAACAGTGAGCAAAAATCCCAGAACCACACGGGGGGACCTAGTGAATGACCTGCAGAGAGCTGGGACCAAAGTAACAAAGGCTACCATCAGTAACACACCAGGGACTCAAATCCTGCAGTGCCAGACGTGTCCCCCTGCTTAAGCCAGTACATGTCCAGGCCCATCTGAAGTTTGCTAGAGAGCATTTGGATGATCCAGAAGAGGATTGGGAGAATGTCATATGGTCAGATGAAACCAAAATAGAACTTTTTGGTAAAAACTCAACTTGTCGTGTTTGGAGGAGAAAGAATGCTGAGTTGCATCCAAAGAACACCATACCTACTGTGAAGCATGGGGGTGGAAACATCATGCTTTGGGGCTGCTTTTCTGCAAAGGGACAAGGACGAATGATCCGTGTAAAGGAAAGAATGAATGGGGCCATGTATGCATGAGATTTTGAGTGAAAACCTCCTTCCATCAGCAAGGGCATTGAAGATGAAAGGTGGCTGGGTCTTTCAGCATGACAATGATCCCAAACACACCGCCCGGGCAACAAAGGAGTGGCTTTGTAAGAAGCATTTTAAGGTCCTGGAATGGCCTAGTCTCCAGATCTCAACCCCATAGAAAATCTTTGGAGGGAGTTGAAAGTCCATGTTGCCCAGCGACAGCCCCAAAACATCACTGCTCTAGAGGAGATCTGCATGGAGGAATGGGCCAAAATACCAGCAACAGTGTGTGAAAACCTTGTGAAGACTTATAGAAAACGTTTGACCTCTGTCATTGCCAACAAAGGATATATAACAAAGTATTGAGATGAACTTTTGTTATTGACCAAATACTTATTTTCCACCATAATTTGCAAATAAATTCTTTAAAAATCCTTCAATGTGATTTTCTGGATTTTTTTTTTCTCATTTTGTCTCTCATAGTTGAGGTATACCTATGATGAAAATTGGAGACCTCTCTTATCTTTTACAGTGGGAGAACTTGCACAATTGGTGGCTGACTAAATACTTTTTTGCCCCACTGTAAAGACTGGATAGCTCGTAACAACAAGCTTGATACCCCATACTCCCAAAGCACCCCCACAAAAAACCACGAGGGACATGGTCGAATGCGTTCTCTAAGTCCACAAAACACATGTAAACTGGTTGGGCAAACTCCCACAAACCCTTGAGGATTCTTGAGAGGGTAAAGAACTGGTCCAATGTGCCATGGCCAGGACGAAAACCACATTGCTCCTCCTGTTCGACCAACGGCCGGACTCTCCTCTCCAGTACCTTGGCATAGACCTTCCCAGGGAGGCTGAGGAGTGTGATCCCTCTAAAGTTGGAGTACATCCTCCAGTCCTCTTTCTTGAAGAGAAGAACCACCACCCCAGTTTGCCATACCAAAGGCACTGTCCCCAACCTCCACGCAATGTTCCAAAGGCATGTCAACCATGACAGCCCGACAACATCCAGAGCTTTTTAACCACCTTGGCAACCTCAGCCCCTGTGATGGACAAGTCATCCCCCTTGTCCACAAGCCCTGCTTCCTCTGTGGAAGGCATGTCAGTGGGATTGAGGAGATCCTTGAAGTATTCCTTCCACCACCCAACAATATCCCCAGTTGAAGTCAGCAGCACCCCATCCACACCATACACAGTGTAGACAGGGAGCTGCTTCCCGCTCCTGAGCCACCAGACAGTTTGCCAGAATCTCTTCGAGGCCGACCGTAAGTCTTGTTCCATGGCCTCCCCAAACTCCTCCCACACCCACGTTTTTGCTTCAGCAACCACCTGAGCTGCACTCCGCTTGACCTGCCGGTACACCTCAGCTGCTTCGGGAGTCCCACAAGCCAACCAAGCTCAATAGGACTCTTTCTTCAGCTTAATTGAGAACATGGCCCATTCAGACTCCATGTCTCCCAGACTCCCTTGGAATGTGGTCAAAGTTCGACCGGAGGTGGAAGTTGAAGACCTCCCGGACAGAGGCTTCAGCCAGACATTCCCAGCACACCCTCACTATATGTTTGGGTCTACCAGGTCTGAATGGCTTCCTCCCCTGCCATCGGATCCAACTCACCACCAGGTGGTGATCAGTTGACAGCTCTGCACCTCTCTTTACCCAAGTGTCCAAGACATACAGTTGCAAGTCTGATGACACAATAACAAAATCAATTATCGACCTGCGACCTAGGGTGTCCTGGTGCCAGGTGCACATATGGACACCCTTATGCTTGATCATGGTGTTCGTTATGGACAAACTGTGGTTAGCACAGAAGTCCAATAACTGAACACCACTCGGGCTCAGATTGGGCAGGCCGTTCCGCCCAATCACACCCCTCCAGGTTTCACTGTCGTTGCCCACGTGCACATTGATGTCCCCCAGTAGGATAATGGAGTCTCCAGGAGCACCCTCCAACACCCCAGTCATAGACTCCAAAAAGGGTGGGTACACTGAACCATCATTTGGTGCATAGGTACAAATGATGGTCAGGACCCGTTTCCCAACCCAAAGGCGCATGGAAACAACCCCTTCATCCACTTGGGGAAACTCCCATTTAGGGGAGAGGCCGCAAGGTGGGGGGATTACAGAGAATATCCACCCCCTGCTCGTCACCTCTCGCCCCAGGGCAACTCCAGAGTAGGCCAAGCTCCAGGACCCTCTCCAGGAGACTGGTTCCAGAACCAGGAGCTGTGTTTGAGGTGAGGCTGACTATATCTAGCCCAGTATCTCTCAACCTCATGCACCAGCTCAGGCTTCTTCCCCACCAGAGAGGTGACATTCCACGTCCCAAAAGCCAGTTTAGGAATCCTGGAATCAAACTGCCAAGGTCTCTGCCTTCAACTGCCACATGATCCACATAGCACCGGACCCCCATGGTCCCTCCTGCAGGTGGTGAGCCCACTGGGGGGCGGACCCATGTAACTCCTTTTGACTGATACTTCCTGTTTCGTCAAAAGCCATTGAAAAGGTGGTAGTAGAACAACTGGTAGAACATCTCGAATCTGCCCAGCTGCTGCATCCCATGCAGTTGGTTTCAGGGCCGAACCACTCAATGGAGACGGCATGTTGTTACTTTAACTGATGATTAAAGATAAAATCTGGACAAAGAGGGGGTGGTAGGTAGCCATCTTTTTTGACTTACGTAAGCCTTTGATACGATCAATCACTCAGTCCTTCTATCTAAACTATCAGGATATAATCTGTCCATGAATCCTTTAGGTCTGTTAAAATCATGATATGTCTGTCACTTCCCATGTGTAAATTATTACACAGCATAAACAATATTGTATCCAAATCAAAGGCATGCCACCATGGGAGTACCACAAGGTTCAAGTTTAGGCCCACATGCTTTTTACTTTGTACAGTGGCATTCGGGAAAGTATTCACAGCACTTCACTTTCATTTCAAAATTCATTTATTCCCTCAAAATTCTACACACAATACCCCATAATGACAACATGAAAAAAGTTTTTTTTTTTTTTTTAGATTTTTGCAAATTGATTAAAAATTTAAAAAACTAAGAAATCACATGTACATAACTATTCACAGCTTTTGTTCAACACTTTGTTGATGCACCTTTGGCAGCAATTACAGCTTCAAGTCTTTTTGAACATGGTGCCACAAGCTTGGCACACCTATCTGTGGGAAGTTCTGCCCATTCCTCTTTGCAGCACATCTCAAGCTCCATCGGATTGGATGGGAAGCATCAGGATGTATCTGTACATCACTGCATTCATCTTTCCCTCTATCCTGACTAGTTTTCCAGTTCCTGCTACTGAAAAAAAACATCCCCACAGCAGATTGCTGCCCACCACCATGCTTCACTGTAGGATGATATTGGCCTGGTAATGAGCGTTGCCTGGTTTCTTCCAAACATGACATCTGACATTCACACCAAAGAGTTCAATCTTTGTCTCATCTGACCAGAGAATTTTGTTTCTCACGGACTGAGTCCTTCAGGTGCCTTTTGACAAACTCCAGGTGGGCTGCCATGTGCCTTTCACTAAAGAGTAGCTTCCATCTGGCCACTCTACCTTACAGGCCTTATTGGTGGATTGCTGCAGAGATGGTTGTCCTTCTGGAAGGTTTTCCTCTCTCCACAGAGGAATGCTGGTGCACTGACAGAGTGACCATCGGGTTTTTGGTCACTTCCCTTACTAAGGCCCTTCTCCCCCAATTGCTCAGTTTAGACGGCTGGCCAGCTCTAGGAAGAGTCCTGGTGGCTCTGAATTTCTTCCATTTATGGATGATGGAGGCTACTGTGCTCACTGGGACCTTCAAAGCAGCAGAAGTTTTTCTGTACCCTTCCCCAGATTTGAGCCTCGAGACAATCCTGTGTCAGAGGTCGACAGACAATTCCTTTGACTTCATGCTTGATTTAAGCTCTGGCATGCAATGTCAACTGTGGTACCTTATATAGACAGGTGTGTTCCTTTCCAAATCATGTCCAATTAACTGAATTTACCACAGGTAGATTCCAGTGAAGCTGTAGAAACATCTCAAGGATGATCAGTAGAAACAGGATGCACCTGAGCTTAATTTTGAGCTTCAAGGCAAAGCCTGTGAATACTTATGTACATGTGATTTCTTGGTTTTTTATTTTTAATAAATTTCCAAAAATCTCAAAAAAACTTTTTTCACATTGTCATTATGGGGTATTGTATGTAGAATTTTGAGGAAAAAAATTAATTTAATCCATTTTGGGGGGCGTGGTTATGGTGCTGAGCTGAACGGACGTGATTGCTCCTGACTGAATTTCTGAAAATGTCCTTCAAAAAGCTGACTTAAATGCCAATTCTTTGCCCAACTGTGACAAGCCATTAAAGCGACATCATGCCTGTCACGAGCCGAGCCAGTTTGGCTTTCCCCGGCTTGGTCTCAATCTCTTTGGGGGTTCTGGTTTACTGGTTATGTGCATTTTTGGTGTATTTGTACAATACTTCCACATCCGTAGCCACTGCCTGACCGGCAGCTGTTAGTCAGTATTGTGACCTACTTTCTCCCACGCTACTGACAGTCTGTCGGTCTGGCCACACCCCCTCGCTCTCCCTTGACTCCATCAGCTGTTTTCCTACCGTCCGGTAATCATCTTCCCTCGCGCCTCGCCCAGGTGTGTACCCTTATTCGCTGGCATCAGCGGCGTTTGTTCATAAGCAGCTCATTGCTGGACAAACGTGTCACGGTCCGTGTGCTGACTCTGTCTTGCACTCGTGTGCTGTGTCCCGGTCGTCTCCGTTCTCGTCCTCTGGCGCACCTCCAGGCTTTTGTGTGACCAGCGTCTCGGCGAGGGCTTCCGGCTGTCAAGAGCGGAGCTCCACTGTACGGCGGGGAATTCCAATCAGCTGAATGACCCTTGCATCCAGCTGGTTTAATCTGTCAAGCGCTATTTTAAGGGATCAGCCCTGTTTCCTTGGGGCTGCGACCTCGTTTTATGGATTCTTTCTGGCTGGGTCTCCTCTGGTCTCCCAACATTAGACTGGAGTCCCTACGTCCCGGCTCCAGTCATCCTCTGACTCCTCTCAGCTTTCTGTAAGTTTATTCCTTTATCAGTGGTTTATCGTCAGTGTATCCTTGCCTTGGTCCTTACTTGTGTTTTTGCCCCTCGTGGCTCATTATTTTGTACCTTTTGTCATTGTTTAATAAATACGCAACTCCACTGGTCACCTATAGTGTCTCACTTGCGGTCCGTGAAAGCTGCTCATAACAAAACGTCGCTGGTTCATTGTACGTGTTGGATGGTCGGTCATCCAATCTAACCGTCACATTAGGAAGGACTGTACCCGTGTTTGCTCGCTGTCGTCGCTGTGACTACTCGGCCTGCCCCCGCACTGTGAGTATCTGTCTGTGCACTGTCCGCCGCTGTATTCCTCAGTGTGTGTGTTGGGGCGGCCTTGGAGAACTCTATGTTATCCGAGCTGTTTTATGTTTGTATGTTTTGTGTCAATAAATGTGTGTGTGGTGTAACCCAGCGTTTAAATCCTCATCCGTTTTTTCTCGCCCTCGCGTGCGCCATGGAGAGGAGCACGGGGAGTTTATGACAATGCCACCAAATAAAGAGAAGAAAAGCAGAAGTAATACATAATTGATGGCGGACGAGGAAGATGAGGAGGCTAATATTAGCATTGCTAGCTCAACTGGTGATGCTAGCCCAGTGAAACAGCAACATACGGCCCCAGCTGTGATTACCCAAAACACAAATATCATGCAAAAGCTAGACATGATACAAAATTGTTTTGACAAAAAGATGGATGAAGTACTGCTGGCAATTGAAGACGTTAAAGCAGACGCTCGTAACTTTGCAGGGCGCATGGACAAAGCAGAACCACTGGAGCATCAGCGACCTAGAGGACTTCTTCAACTCAGAAAAAGGCAAAATCAAAGAGTTAAACAAACAAATTGACCCCCCCCTTCCCCCCGCGAGCAAGCTAAATCAGGCTGAAAATATCTCCCGGAGGTGTAATTTCAGACTGGTAAATACTGTATGCCCGAAAAAGTGGAAAAAAATGGCTTGGCCGCCTTTTTGGAAAAGTGGCTGCCCGAAGGTGCTTGGACCGAAACCTTCCCTTCACTGCCACTCATTGAAATCGCACATCGTCTCCTGACATGGAATCGGACAAAGCCCAGAGCCCTCATATTTAAATTTCTGAACTTCCAAGATAAAGTTTGAGTGATACGAGCAGCCAAGGCCAAAGGGAAGGTAATGTTTTGGTGAACAGGAGATGATGTTTTTTTCCCGGACATGCCATCAGAAATACACTACCAGAGGAGCCGCTTCAATTGGGGTAAAACAACAGTGAAGATCCCTAAACATTCGGTACGAGCATGCTGTATCCAGCCAAACTTTGTCTGAGACGACGGATGGAGGACATATGAGTTGAATCATCAGAGGATGCTGAGAAGTTTATCTGAGACTTGCAATTCCAGAGGAAATCAGTAAGATACTAAAAATACATCTAATCAAGACCCTGCTGAGGCTGGATACTTAATGGTGAATGATAGGACAGGATTAATGTTGAAAAATTGTGATGATTGGGTGAGCGCGCTCCCCCTCCCTTTCTATGGGAGGTTCTTCGTCTGTTTCCTGGCTCCGCAGGTCATCAACGCACGTACATGAGTGGACACATCTGCTGCCTCTTCACTGCCAGCATTTAAAAGGATCAATCTGTGAATGCTTCAGCGCTGGACTGTTGGGTACTGGTGCCGTAATCAAGGTTAAAGTCTATTTATTGAAACTCTAGCCTAATCTTCCTTCTCCTCCTCTTTCCCCAGGTTGCTGCCTTCTCAGCGGTGTGTCCCCGGGATTGCAGCGTGCTCACCTACTCCCATCATCACCATCTCCGAAGCTGGCCTACTCCACCCGGATAGACCTTCCCTAGCTCCATACCTACTGCTCTCCTTCTCCAGCTCCTCTCGCCAGCTCAGCCCCACTGGCTTCTTCAATTCCCCACTGAATTTCACTGCCAGGTTCTTTGCTCAAATCTCGTAAAATGTCCTCATCACACACCCCTTTATTCCCAGTATTATTTCCTGCACCTAATCAGCTCTCGCTCTCTCCCCCTGCAGGCTGTGTGTTCCTCTGGCATGTGCCATTTCTTTACATTTGTGTGTTTTCAATAAGTTGCACTAAAACGTCTTTCCCGTGTCTGAGTGCTTTTCCTCTGGTGTTAGTTGCCTTGCACGTGAGCCTCCAGCTAACTAGTCATGACAGAATGGTCCAGCCATGACCGAGGCTCAGCAGGCGCTACATCAGGGAGCACTCCACGCTTTTCCTATTAGACGCCACAGAGTGACTGGTGGCTTTGCTCACAGAGCAGTTGCAAACTATTACACAACAGTTGACTACAGTTTCAAAGCACCTCTGCCATAGGTCTCATCCGGGCCCTCCTTCTCCACCTGCTGTTCCGGCAGGTACCACCACCTACCGAACCATCACGGTTCCTTCACCTGCCCCGTACGCGGGGGAGGTGGGGGGATGTAAGGGGTTCTTGCTGCACGCTCGCCTTTATCTGCGACAGGTGTATGTGTGTGGGTACTCAGACGACACATCCAAGATTCATTTCATGACCTTCCTGCTCTGGGCTCGGGTGCTAAATTGGGCTCAGTCCATTCTTGGCAGTTCCGAGGGCCTCAGTTATACTTTCAAACGATTTGTGCAGGAGTTTTCCCGGGCATTCGATCATTCGGAGAGTGAGGGGAACATCATGAGCCGCCTCATGTTGCTCTGGCAGGGGAATCGGTCTGCGGCCGATTTCTCTGTGGAGTTCCGAGTTGTTGCAGCAGACTCTGGATGGAATGATGTTGTCTTACGCAGCGCCTTCCTCCTGGGTCTGAATTCCAACCTCCGATCCAACGATCTGGCAGTTCATGCGAGCCCCTCCTCTCTAGATGAGCTGATCGAACAGGTCGTGAGCCTAGATAAGTGGTACCACAAACGCACGAAGGAGCAGAAGATCTTCAGTCCGGCCTCTTCGCGAGCACCTCCCCCCTCCCCCCCCCCCCCCCCCCCCCCGGCTACGAGCTCCACCAAATTTGATTCCTCCTTTGAGCCAATGGTTCTGGGTCAAGCCCGTTTGATTCCAGAGGAGGACCAGAGAAAGGCCGGCGCTTGTATGTATTGTGGGTCCATGGAGCATAAACTACCAAATTGCCCAATTAAGCCAAACGATGCGACCTGTCAGTAGCCGTGGGGGGTCTGCGGGCAGTTATTCCATCAACTTTTCGCTCCCAACTCTCATTCAGTTACCGGGGGCTGAGAAGAAGGTCTCAGCATTAATTGATTCAGGGGCCAAACAAAACTTCATTTCACAGTGGCTCGTGCAGGAGATAGGTATTCATATTATTAAACTGCCGGCTCATTGAATTTAGCGGCACTATCTGGCTGTAGAATATCCTCTGTTACCAATCGTACCGAGCCAGTATCCGTTCTTCTCGCCGGGAGGCCCTCTCCTTTTTCGTTCTCCCCAGCTTGTCCTCTCTGGTGATCTTAGGTTACCCTTAGCTCCAAAAATATAATCCTATAGTTAACTGGGCGCAGAACTCCATTTCCTCATGGAGCCCCTTTTTCTTATCTTCCTGTGTCTGTTCGGCCGCCTGTTCTCCTATGGTCCCCATCTCCTCTCCTCCGGGAAAGCCGCCGGACCTCAGCCTCGTGTCCGAGGTCTACCATGACCTTGGGGAGGTCTTTAGCAAGTCGAGAGCCCTCTTATTACCACCTCACCGCTCCTACACCTGTGCTATTGACCTCCTCCTGGGTGCACGGTTGCCATCCAGCCGGCTCTATAGCCTTTCTGGGCTGGAGAGGGAGGCAATGGAAAGCTACATTAAGGACTCTCTGAATGCCGGCCTCATTCGACCCTCTTTGGCTCCCCTTGGAGCAGAGTTTTTCTTCATAGGAAACAAGGACGGATCCCTGCGGCCCTGCATCGATTACTGTAAGCTCAACATGGTAACTGTCAAAGACAAGTACCCACTGCCCCTGATCAATTCCGCGTTTGAGCTCCTTCAGCATGCGTGGGTGTTCACGAAGCTTCATTTGTGCAATGCATATCATTTGGTGCGCACACATGAGGGGGATGAATGGAAGATGGCATTTAAGACACACTTGGGCCACTTCAAATATCTCATGATGCCCTTTGGGGTCACTAACGCCCCGGCCGTCTTCCAATGCATGATAAATGATGTCCTCCACGATGTGAATCAATTCGTTTTCGTGTACCTGGATGACATTTTAATTTTTTCCCGCACGCCAGAGGAACACACAGTCTATGTCCGGGCTGTGTTACAATGGCTCCTAGAGAATCAGCTCTTTGTGAAGGCTGAAAAGTGTGAGTTTTCCACCCGCTCCACTTCCTTCCTGGGCTTTATTGTAGCCGAAGGTGAGCTGAGGGCTGCCCAGGCCAAGGTTAAGATGGTGTTTGATTGGCCTACCCCTCAATCCAGGAAACAGCTCCAATGCTTTTTGGGCTTTGCTAATTTCTATCATAGGTTCATTAGAAACTACAGTAAGGTTGCTCAGCCTGACTCAGCTGACCTCGACCAAAGCCCCCATTAAATGGTCTGAGGCAGTGGTGCAGGCCTTCGCTGAATTGAAGGCCTTATTCTCCAATACGCCCATTCTGATGTAGGGCGACCCTCAGCTCCAGTTTGTAGTGGAGGTGGATGCTTCGGATTCAGGGGTGGGTGCTGTTCTCTCGCATCGCACGCCTCTGATCAGAAGCTCCACCCATGCGCATATTTCTCTCGGCAGTTGACCCCGGCCCAAAGGAACTACGATGTAGGAGATCGAGAGCTGGTGGCCATTAAATTGGCATTGGAGGAATGGAGGCACTGGCTAGAGGGAGCCATTTTATCCCATCATTGTGTAGACCAATCACAAAAATTTAGAGTACTTAAGATCAGCCCTCAGGCTTAATTCTAGGCAGGCCCGCTGGGCCTTATTCTTTCTCAGGTTCAACCTCATCATTACCTATTGGCCTGGGTCACGTAATATTAAGCCTGACACTCTCTCTCTCCAGTTCACCTCCAACCAGTCATCTTCCTCTACCCCTCCTGAGTCCATTTTACCCTCTTCTTGCATTGTTGGCGCCCTCTCTTGGGAGATTGAGCAGAGGGTCCGGCAGGCTCAGTCCACTGAACCCAAGCCCGAGGGGGGCCCCAGTGATCGCCTGTTCATCCCTTCCGCTCTCTGGAGTGACATCATTCGGTGGGGGCACACCAGCCACTTTGCCTGTCACCCCGGCATATCCCGTATCATCGAGCTGGTGCAGTGGGTATTCTGGTGGCCTATGCTGCGGACGGACGTTCATGACTACGTCAAAACTAGCCAAGTGTGTGCCACGAATAAATCGGACTCTTCACCTCCAGCCAGCCTCCTGCACCCCATGCCGGTCCCCAGTCACCCCTGGTCTCACATTGCCATGGACTTTGTCACAGGCCTCCCTCCCTCACAGGGCAACACTGTCATCCTTACTATTGTAGATCATTTCTCTAAATCTATCCATTTGGTGCCCCTCCCTAAACTGCACTCTGCTTCCGAGACCGCCAACCTACTTACCATTCATGTCATCCGTCTTCATGGAATACCCTTGGACATTGTGTCTGACCGGGGTCCTCAATTCACATCTCAAATTTGGAAATCCTTCTGTCACTCCCTTGGCACCACGGTCAGTCTCACCTCCGGTTACCACCCTCAGAGCAACGGGCAAGCTGAGCATGCTAACCAATCCCCGGAGGCCACCCTGAGATGTGTGGCTTCCTGTAGCCTGACCACCTGGAGCTTTCAAATGACCTGGGTGGAGTACACTCATAATTCAGCTGTCTCTCTGGCCACTGGAGTAACACCGTTGGAGGCGTCTATGGGCTATACCCCCCCCCTTCCCGCTGCCCATGGCGGATAGAGATGTTGCCGTTCTGTAACGTAGCGGGAGCGGCCTGGGCATACCAGACCAGAAATGGAGGCTTCCAGACAATTTGCAATCAGCAATTGTCATTTATTCCACAAAAGTCTTCACAGGCAATAACTTCAATGAAACACCCGACATCTCCACACCGACACGACTCTCAAGAACTTACTTTTTCATCAAGAACATAAACCAAATAACCAACACCTGTTATATACTGTGTGATAATTAGGGTTAATTAGAACATACCATAACTCCAGGTAAGACAATAAACATTTTCATCTTTCCACACATACCCAATAACATCTAAAAAAGTCATAAATAATTAAATAATTATCCCACCTATTTACAGAATAAATAATACACCATAAATAATACAATAAATAATTTAAACCCCTATTTACATATTTAAATTAGCCCTAAACTCACCATCACATGCTTCCTTCCTGCTGATATCCTTTAAAAAGCATTCAACCCCTAAAGAGTCTTTTGCCCGGACACCATCAGGAAGCATGTTGGCAAAGGTATGTGGATTTAATAACCAATTGCCTCACCCAATCAACACAATTACCATAAGAATTATCTCACAAAGGGAATTCAGAATTAGTCAAAAACAGATCCTGAAATAATATGTGCACTTTAACAAACAATCATATTGACATTTACACATACTACACAAATAATATAATCACAATTACAGAAAAACATGGCAGTGGCGACACTCCGTCGTCACACGTTCCATCCGTGAGGGCCCGCACTCGCTGTTGCTGCCGGGTATGGAGGTCCACCTGGGCTGCCCTTCTCCATTCAGCTGAGCGGAATTACCAGTACACGGACCGCAGGCAGATTCCAGCACCCAAATATGCAAACGGCTAGAGCGTGTGGTTGTCGGTGGACCAGATTCCGTTGAAAACGGAGTCTAGGAAACTGTCACCACGCTTTCTGGGTCCCTTTACCATCTTGAGGATCATCAACGATGTGACTGTTCGTTTAAAACTGCCGCCGACGCTCCGCATCCATCCCACCTTTCATGTGTCCAAGCTCAAGCCCTTGTAAGGGAAAATAGAAATATTAATAAGTAATAAATATGATCAGGTATGAATTATTTAATTTATATTGATGTATTGGAATCTGAGCTCAAATCTCATTTCATATACATACATCAGAAAAGTTAATAACACTCGTAAGGGGCACCAGCTTCTGTCTTTAAGAAGCAATTTAATCTTTAATTTCACTTTATACCTGTTTGATCACTCAATAAATTAATCAATAATCAGTCTCAAAAATTTTCCGTGAATTCGATACCTGGGCTTGAAACAGACTCAGAATGAAATAAATTCCCAACAACTTCTCTCATTTTTAAATATTTATTAAACGAAATGATTAACAGACATTGCAGTAATTTCCTTAATCATAAAATCAATCTTGTGAATGATAGATTAACAATGTCAATATTTTCGGAACCAGGGTTAAACTGAGAAATGAATTTCTATCAGTTTGAGTTAACAGATTATTAAAAAAAAAACGCAAATTTATGGAGAAAGTTTACTAATTATATGAAGAAGTCCTAAATTAATCTTAAGAAAATAAAAACGGAATTTTAATGAAAAGAAGAGTTATGTTAAGGGCTTCTTAATTTGCATCTGATTAGATATACAAATTATTACCGAACCTCAAAATTTTAATTCAGCAGAGGAATTAAAGTTTTTTTTTTGCAGCTCACGTGATTCTCGGTGATGATGGTTCGGTCGTCGTCCTCAGCCCAAGATTTCGTGGATGTTAGGGGAAATATCTGCCCGCAGATATTTCAGGGTCCACAGTTCGACCTTTAGATTCAAGCGGTCGAAGGGGGCTGGATTCTGGGCTGTATGACCCAGAGTTGTAACTGGGCTCGGAGCCAGATGGTGACGTTTCTTCAGCGCGATGTGGGAGCTGCGTCTTCTCAAGAGGTCTTCGATAATAATTAAACGATATCTAATCCGATCTCAAATTAAAAAGGCTTCGGACTTTAGATAAAAATAGTAGCTTCTGGTGGGTGCTTGGTCAAGAAAAATATTATAAAATAAAGTCAAGATTAAAGTTTACATTAAAATTAAACAAACGGTGGTTTTACAGAAAGTTTAACAAACAAAAAGTGATGAATAAAAATTGGAGTTTAACTCCGATTAAGAATTGAGCTCAAAGAAATAGGAATTCCTAGGTATTTAAGAGGAAAAGAAAATACAAAGTGACATAAACAAATTACGAGTTATCTGCTCTGTGTTCAGAAAAGCGACACATAGTCAGATGGTCCTTTGTTCTTCCTTGCTGTGTGTAGACAATGGAGAAGATCAGAGAAAAAAAACGGGCCGGACAGAAGATCTGCAAAAGAGTGTCCGGAGCAAAAGAGTTGACGAAAAGAGTGAAGCAAAAGAGGGTCCGGAGCAAAAGAGGGGCTGAGGAAAAGGGGGTCGAAGCAGGGGTCCCTCTCCTTTATATAAGCTCTGTTGAGTTTCGCGGGCTTCCGGCCTGACCGGAATCTCAGCCAATGAGTGTCCTTCGTGGGCAGGCTCGATGAACTTTTAGTCCAATGAACAAACAGTCTATTGTTTGGAGTCCTTTGGGATGAAGAGTTGTCATGCAGAGATTGGCTGTGGGAGTCACATGGTTTTAGAGGCAAAACTTTGATACATACTGGAAGTTAATATTTCCCTTTATGTATTAAACTAAGATAACTTTAGTGATTAGTATAAATTATAAGCAGTGCTTCTAAATCAACATGCAGGAATAAACATTCATTTAAACATTAGCATGCATATATATAAAATCACAGATTAATGCATTTCACACATATTGATTTTCCACATCAAAAACATCAGAGTCCATCTGCATTTTCATAGTTCTGAAAAGAATGAAGGTTTAGAATTGAGTTTGTAATAATGTACTTTAAAGTTCACTGTTTAAATCCAGCATGTCCAGAGTTTAAGAAAATTAGCTGAGTCGTGGATCTGTTGCATGTTTTATGGGGGCAATAAAAGTGAAGCCGGACATTGGGGAAGTTCCTTAGGCTGGTTTTAACAAAAGAAGGGGGATTTCAGCTGTGGGCTGGAGGAAGAAAATCCATTTTTTTGTGTTATTCCTGGATGAAACAAAATGTATTTAAGCAGAAAAATAATTGTTGCTGAGCCAAAGTGAGATGATGCTACACCCTTCTCTGCCAGCCCTCTCTGCACCCCCCCCCCCCAAGCTGCCTCCTCCTCCCTGGAGCCTCCAGCTAACTAGTCATAGCAAAAAATATTGTTCTGACCATAGAAATACCTAAAATAAGTTACAGTAAAATATGCTGAGTTACATACTACTTTTACTATGATAGGTATGCCTTTTTTTATGCTCATGTTTTGTGCTTCCTTAGTATTCTTAGTCCCATTTTTAACAAGAGTTATTTTAAAGTCAATTCTAGGTGAGACATTAGTCCTGACCCCACCCTAAATTTATGATAGAGATATTCCATCTTACTCTCTGATATGTACCAAAAGTAAATTCATCCACTGTGACACTTTCATTATTTTCATTATATAGGGCAGTATTGAAAATGAATTCCGTCTATCCATCTATTTTTATGTGTTAACCTGTGATATCATAATTATACATAGTTAAGAAAGAAGTTTTACATATATTGTTTTTATAGTCAGGAGACACAAATACTTGTCATGATCTGAGCACGGGGGATTCCACCGTGTTCAGTCTCATTGTCTTTTTCCTTATTTGTTTATTTGTTGTATTTTGGAGTTCTGAGTTCCCGTCATTTTATCCGTGAATGGTTTTCATATATCTTGTATTATTTCTTAGTTCCTCTCATTCACCTGTTTACATTCATTGCAGTCTTGTCATTTATTTATTTGGTATTATCTTTATTTATCCTTCAGTTTATTTGTCCTTATTGCACTTCTTTCTCGCTCTCTCCGGGACTGCAGCTGTCAATGACACTTCTGGGTTTTGCTCTGATTGTGGGCGGTGCTCCTGTCAAGCTGTCAGTCCCCTCTCCTCTCCTCTCATGACTCACAGCTGTTCTTAATTGTGTAATCAATGTCACCTCCTGCCCTATTTAAGCCTGCAGCGCTGATCATTTGGCACTGTGGTCTTCTCTCGCTGATCAGACGTGGTTTCTAGTCTGCATCTTTACTTGTGAGTACCTTTTTCACTCTGACAGGTATTCCCTGTCTAACTACGGTTTGTGTGGTTGCTATTGTTCTGATGAGCCTCCCTTGTCTCCCGGGGTTTTTCCTACGCCTTAGCCCTTAGGCTATTTTTGGGCAAGTGACTTTCATTCCGGCCATTCCTGCTATTTTGTGTGTTGTGTTTTTGTGGATTGTGGACTTTATGTTTATCAATTTGGTTTAAGGTTTGGGCCTTGGTTTGGCTCCACCACTATGTCCAGCGAGGAAGAGGAGCACCCGCTGTGTCCCGAAGCCAGTGCCGATGAGTGAGCGTCCCCTGTTTTCAGCATCGTGGGATCCCACACCATTGGTGAGGCGATCCCTGGCTCTGCTCCTCGGGGATTGGGGCTTTCCCACATCAAAGTCTGTGCTGACGACCAAGCGTCCCCTGGCTCCGACGCCTCGTCCACTTTGCTGGAAGCCCAAGTCTCCACCTGTCATCGTGCCTGCAGGGGCGGCTCCTCCATGTTCTTTAGGGGGGGGCCACAATCACTGCAGCCACCAAGAGGGATGACTCTGGACTCGCAGCAGCTGTATCCATCATGTCCCGGGAATTCAGGCAAGTGTTTTTTCATTTTTTACCTAAAAGTGAATCCTCTTGCCTAATTCCCGGTGGTGAGGCTCAGTATTTGCAGCTCACTGAGTCCTCACCACCTACTGCTGCTATTATTTCCTCACCTGCGACCCCCGTGTCTCTTCCATTCTCCCCTGAGTGTCCGGGGGCCCTGGAATTGAACTACTGGACGATGGAAGAGCCTGTGGCCCTGGAGAACCTCTTTCCAGCCCCGCAGCCACGATCTGGATGGGAGGAGAGCAGACCCTGTGACCTGGAGCCTGTGCTGACAATGGAATGTCCCCCGGTTTCAGGTGTCCGGGGTTCGGTGCCAGTGGTGAAGCGACCTCCAGCTGCCACGCCAGATGAGCCACCTGCATCGGCCGCCTTACTTGGAGGTCCTGGAGCTGCACTCACCATCACACCCGCTCTGGTATCATTGCAGCAGGTTCGCTGGAGTTCTGGACGGCAGTGGAGCTCGAGTCCAGGCAAGTGCTTTGTTCTGTTTCTCCTTTCGCAGATTCAGAGAAATATTATCTGGCTCTTGGTGGGGAGGATCAGCTGCAGATGTCCTCGGCTCCTGAGTTCTCCTCGCTGGGCTCGGCTGCTGCCGGTGATTCTTCTACAGTTTCTTCTTTCTGTCCTTTTCCCAAGGTGACCATGTTGAGAGAGGGCACTCCGGTGGGGAGACTTGAGACATTCCTGCTCGGATCGCTGGAGTTCTGAATGGTGGTGGAGTCCGAGACAAAGCAAGTGCTCGGTTCTGTGTTCACATCATCAGATCTAGAGATTTCTTGTCCTGCTCATGGTGGGGAGAGCCGGTCGCAGCTGCCAACTGCCTCTGAGCTCTCCCTACCGGGCTCCACTGCTGCCAGTGGTAGTAACCCGGTGTTTGTTTCTTCTCCCCTGTTCGAGTCATCATCTGAGCTCATTGATGGTTGCCCTCCTCCCTCACCTGGGGTCACCGTGGGTCCTCATCCTCAGTCCGAGGGCGCCGTGGGTCCTCATCCTCTGTCCGGAGGCACCGTAGGTCCTCATCCTCCGTCCAAGGTCACCATGAGTGCAGCTATGGCCCAGTCCGGGTCCACCGCGGTTGCAGCTATGGCCCAGTCTGGGTCCACCATGGGTGCAGCTTTGCTCCAGCCTGGAACCACCACGGGTGCAGCTTTGTTCCAGTCCAGAGCACCCGTGGTGGTTCCAGGCTGGAGCAAAGCAGCACCCGCGGTGGACCCAGGCTGGGCCATAGCTGCAGATGGCCATCTATGGGCCATCTATGGCCAGCTGCATCTATGGCCATAGCTGCAGTTCCAGTCCAGAGCACCTGTGGTGGCTCTGGTGCTGCTTTGCTCCGGTCTGGAGCCACCGTGGGGCCTGCTATGTCCTAATCCAGGGCTTCTGCGGGTGCTGCTATGTCCCAGTCCGGGGCCACCAAGGGTGCTGCAGGCCTGTCCAAAATCACCGGGGGTGCAGTTACGCTCCCATCTTTAGCCACTGTGGGTGCTGATATGCTCCAGCCCGGATCCACCATGGGTGCAGCCTTGGTCTAGCCTGGAGCCACCGCAGGTGCAGCTTTGCTCCAGCCCAGAGCCTCCACAGATGCAACTTTGCTCCAGCCCGGAGCCTCCGCGGGTGCAGCCTTGCTCTGGCCCAGAGCTGCCGTGGGTGCTGCTCCACCTCAGCCCGGGGTCACCCCTTGTGCTGCCACGTCCCAGCTTGAAAGCGCCTGGGTCCCCTCTCCTCTGCCTGATGCTGCCATGGCTTTCTCTCTTTTGCCCGAGGCCTTCATGGTCCCCCCTTCTCTGCCCGAGGTCGTGGAGGGTTCCCGTCCAGCATCCCCGCTGGTCAGCCATCTCTCTCATCGGGCCCTCATCTCCTAGCTCCTCTGGTCTGCAGCATGCAGTGGTTCCATCTGCCGCCTCCAGGAAGGGGTGTGTTGTGCTCCGTGGCCCATTGGCTCGGGGATGCTGGGAAGCCACCTGGGGAACCCTTCCTGCTGTGTGGGTGGCTCTGGAGGCCTGGGAGACCACCCGACAAACTCGTTCAGTTGCTTGGGTGGCTAAGTGACTCAGGAAGACCACCCGAACTGGACATTTACCCTTCTCTACATTATTCGTATTCTATGTCTCTTATTTTGGGTGTGAGTCATGAGTGTTTTTCTTATTTTTATTGTTTTTTTCTCTGGGTTGTTTTGGTCCATCCATGCCTGGGTCACCCTCTTCCTGCCTGGGATGGGTTTTGTTTCCTTGTTTTTTTTAGGGTGGGTCTTCTATGTGGGTGGGTCCTTTTCCTTTTCTTTTGATGTTACCCTGGTTGTCTGGTAACCACACCTTGGGGAGGTGGGGTGGGCTCTGTCATGATCTGAGCACGGGGGGGTTCTGCCATGCTCAGACTCATTGTCTTTTCCCTTATTTGTTTATTTGTCGTATTTTTGGGTTCTGAGCTCCTGTCATTTTATCCTTCAATGGTTTTCATATATCTTGTATTATTTCTTAGTTCCTCTCATTCCCCTGTTTACATTCATTGCAGTCTTGTTATTTATTTATTTGGTATTATCTGTATTTTTCCTTCAGTTTGTTTTTTGTCCTTATTGCACTTCTCTCTCTCTTTCTCGTGCTCTCCGAGACTGCAGCTGTCAATGGCACTTCTGGGTTTTGCTCTGATTGTGGGCAGTGCTCCTGTCAAGCTGTCAGTCCCCTCTCCTCTCATGACTCACAGCTGTTCTTAATTGTGTAATCAATGTCACCTCCTGTCCTATTTAAGCCCGCGGTGCTGATCATTTGGTGCTGCGCTCTTCTCTCGCTGATCAGACGTGGTTCCTAGTCTGCATCTTTACTTGTGAATACCTTTTTTACTTTGACAGGTATTCCCTATCTAGCTACAGTTTGTGTGGTTGCTATTGTCCTGACTAGCCTCCCTTGTTTCCCGGGGTTTTTCCTTACACCTTAGCCCTTAGGCTATTTTTGGACAAATGACTTTCATTCTGGCCATTCCTGCTATTTTGTGTTTTTGTGGATTGTGGACTTTATGTTTATCAATTTTTCCAAGTGTTGTACTTTTGTTATTTTGTGCACTTGGTGTCTGGATTTATTGTGAATGTAACAGTACTTTTTGTTTCTTGTACATGGTGTGCCTTGAGTTATTTAATAAATATGCAACTCACAGTTCCTGCAGATGGCATCATTAATCAGCTCTTGACAGGGCAGTTCATGACAATACCTGGGACAAAAAAATTAGTTTAACTTAGTTAACTGTTCCCCTATTGGATCAGTCACTGCATATAACTACACCCTAGGAAAAGGGAAGGAATTGATGGTTCAAAGGCTGTTAAGTTCAGTTCAACAGCCAGAGAGTTGTGGATGTGCTTTACTTGTTCTTGTTTGTTTTCTTTTTTTTTTTCTTTCCAGCAGTATATATGTTTTTTCCCTCACTTTTGTATTTCTCTCAGATTACACATATTCATATAAATCTATGGGCATTACTTACATAAGGAACTTAAATTAGACTAAGATGACCTCCCTCAAGAAACTGAAATTTACCTCCTGGAATGTTAGAGGCATGACTAAGATTTCAAAGTTAAAACAGGTACTAACCAAGTTCAAACAATTAGACTCAGACATGGCTTTTATTCAAGAGACCCATCTATTGAGAGAACACATCATGAAGATTCGAAAGAGATGGCCTGGGCAAGTGTTTCACTCTTGTTTTTTTCCCACTCAAGAGGAGTTTTGCTGTTGATCCATAAATCAGTGCCTCTTGAAGTGACCAACACAGTAGTAGATGGAGCAGGTAGATATTTAGTGATTCAGGGTACTCTCCTAGGTGAAAATATTAATTTGGTAAATGTATATTGCCCGGATGATGATAATCCCACATTCTTTGAAAACCTATTTTTACTAATTGCCTCTTTCACAGGGAATGTAGTGATTGCAGGTGATTTTAATTGTACTCTTGACCCTCTACTTGACCGCTCCTCTGGAGTAGATTCCTCTCACCCTCTAAGCAGGAAGAAAATACACCAATTTATGAGCGACTTAAATTTATATGACCACTGGGGAACACAAAATCCTACTACAAGGGAATTTTCATGTTACTTTTCAACATTTAAAATCTATTCCCGTATAGATTATTTTCTGATTTCCTTCTCCCTTCTACCCAATGTTGAGAAATGTGCCTACGCCAGTATCGTACTCTCTGTCATTCCCCCACCTCTCTATATTACAAGAACCCACAACTAACCAAAAGCTCCTTTAGGTGGTGCCTCCACCCTAAATGGATACAGGGCAATGACTTTATTACATTTATAGGGGCGCATATAGATTTATATTTTACAATAAATACAAACCAAACATCTGCAGCCATCAGATGGGAGGCCTTCAAAGCTTATATCAGAGGGCAACTGATTAGTTACACAAGCTCCAAATTTAATAAATTTAAACAAAAAAAATGAATAACCTAGATTCAGAAATTAAGGAACTAGAGGAAATAGTGAATGTCATGAGCCGAGCCGGCTTGGCTTTCCCCAGCTCAGCCCTGATCTCTCTGTGGGGTTTGGGTCTGTTGTATATGTGCATTATGTGTATTTGGTACTCCTTTCCATATCCATAGCCACTGCCTGACTGGCAGCTGTTAGTCAGCCTCTGTAACCTACTTTCTCCCATACTACTGACAGTCTGTCGGTCCAGCCACGCCCCTTGCTGTCTTTCTCTTTTCCATCAGCTGTTCCCAGTCCCAGTAATTATCCTTCCCGCGCCTCACCTAGGTGTCCCCAATTTGTGAGGCCAGTGGTGTTTGTATTAAAGCAGCTCTTTGCTAAACAAACACCGCTGGACCATTATACGTATTAGATGGTTGTCCTTCGCCGTCGAACCGTCACGTTGCTAAAAGGACTGTTGTTATGTGTGCTCGTTGAAGACGTTGGGATTACTCGGACTGCCCCCTCACTGTGAGTACTGTCAGTGTTTCTGTTCGCCCCTGTGCCGCTACGCTTTGGCTCTTTGCCCAGTATGTTCCACCGGTGTGTGTTGGGCGTCCTGGAGGACTCTTAAGTGTACCCGAGCTGTCTATGTCTTTGTGTATATTCACTTGTGTGTTAATAAATGGGTGTTGGTGTACTCAGCAGATAAATGCATTCATCCTTTTTCTCCTCCTCCGTATGCTGTGGAGAAGCGCACGGGGAGCTCATGACAGAATGGTCCAGCCGGAATAAAGGATTTAGCGGGTACACCCACAAATCCTTTTCCCATTTCCCTTTTTGTATAATTTTTTGACACTGAGCTGTGTTGGAGTTGGCCATGGATTTGGTGCCCCGCAGCTATCCACTGAACTTGGGATGGGAGAGTTGCAGAGCATTAATGGACATTGATGGGCTCATCGCATCGGCCAGCATGTATTCTACCCTGGAGGACATTCTGTGGTATGTAGGTCTGGCGGAGGCAGAGGTCTGGTGGTGCCCTCAGCTCACTCGGCATGCCAAGGGAATAGAGAGGATTAACTGGTTGGCAGCGCTGTGGCGTGGGTGCGGCAAAGGGGTGAGGAAATTTCCTAGGAAGACCGAGCTCGCGTCGAGGGTCAAGTGCTCCTGGGGCTTCATTCCTCCTGCCTCCCGCCAGAGCAAGATGCCCGCTCCCATCCCGGATCCTCCAGCTCCAGCACCCAGTTCTCGACATCGTCCTAGGAGACACCGGGAGAAGCCCCCCTCGTCTGAAGCGATCCCTGTCACCCCAGCTGCCATGAGGTCCACTGAACTCACCCCGGCCACTCCTACCTCTGTCGCCATGGAGACGGCTCCTCCACCAGTCTGCAGAGGGGCCCACGTCACCGCTGACATGGAGAGGGATGAAAGTCTGCTATCTGCAGCTGCTAGAACCAACGACCAGGATGACAGGCAAGTATTTTATCTTTCTATTCCATCAAACAGTATTAAATCTTGCCTGTCTCCCGAGGGAGAGGCCCAGTTTAAGCAGTCCGCTGGTTCCTCTCCTCCAGATGCAAAGATTAATTCATTTGAGATTGAGATTGAGATTGAGATTCAGCTTTATTGTCATTACACATAAGGTAACGAAACGTGACTTGGCATTTGGGCACGCTCTGAGCGCATGTAAGGCCGGGGCAGCCGCTAGGCGCCAGTCATTTCTCCCCCCCTCCATGTCTCCACCCATTCTCCCTGAGGGCCTGTTGGCCCAAGGTCAGCGCCATCAGACGGTGGAGGAGCCAGTGGCCTTGGATGATCCATTCCCGGAGCCAGCATGGAGAGGCTGCCCTGCAGCCACGCCGGAGGATTTCCCAGCATTGGAGCTGCTGCAGTAGGAGCATCGGACTGAAACTACCATCTCGCCAGCTACAGCCAAGAACATCAAATGCCGAGATGATAGGCAAGTGTGTTTTCATTTAACTTAATTTACCCATAAAAACTCTTGTCTGTCTCCCGAGGGAGAGGCCCAGTCTCAGAAGTCCACTGGGTCCTCTCCTCTGGCTGCAGCTGTGAACTCCTCCCCTACTCCCTCTGTTTCTCTTCTCTTCATCCCTGAGTGCCTGCCAGTCTTGGAATCGAGCCACAAGACTGTAGAGGAGCCGGTGGTTCCAGACAATCCCTTCCCGGAGCCAGCATGGAGAGATCCCCTTGCAGCCACGCTGGCTGAATCCCCTGCATTGGAGCTGCTGTAGGAGGTTAATCGGACTGCTATCACCATTTGGCCAGCCGTGGAGGCGTCTGCAGCGGACTGGGAGCCCGAGCTGGCCCTCTTGGAGGCTGGGCCCGAGTGTTCATCGCCAGGATCGACGGAGTCCTGGACAGCGGTGGAGCTCGAGCTCAGGCAAGTTTCTCTCTTGTTTTTCTTATGACAGTTCTAGAGAGATCTTGTCTGGCTCTGGGTGAGGAGAGTCAGGCGCAGGGCACAGCTGCGTCTGAGCTTCCTTCGCTGGGCTCTGCCGCTGCCGGCAACCCTAACTATCTTTCTTCTCCTGCTTACCCTGAGCCTTCACCTTGGGTCGCCAGAGAGGATGTGTCACCACCAGAGGTCGCCAAGGGTCCGGTCCTGCCGAAGGAGGACGTTGCTGCTCCAGCCCCTCCTGCCAGGGTCATCAGGGCTCCTCCCATCTATCGTCTCCTCAGCCTGGTGCTCCTGCGGGTTGGCCCGCTCACCGTGGGTGAAGCTTTGGCCCAATCGGGGCCCACCATGGATACAGCTGAGCCTCAGCTGGAGGTCACCACGGGTGCAGCTGAGCCTCAGCCGGAGGTCACTGCGGGTACAGCTGAGCCTCAGCTGGAGGTCACCATGGGTGCAGCTGAGCCTCAGCCGGAGGTCACTGCGGGTGCAGCTGAGCCTCAGCCGGAGGTTACCATGGGTGCAGCTGAGCCTCAGTCGGAGGTCGCCGCGGGTGCAGCTGAGCCCCAGCCAGAGGTCACCGTGGGTGCAGCAAGGCTCCCGCTGGAGTCCATCGTGGGTGCAGTGGAGCTGGCTTGGTCAGGAGCCACCACAGGTGCCGTTGCGGACCACCCTGAGGATGCCGTGGAGGTCCCCTCTCCCCAGTCCGGTTACCCACCAGTCAGCTTTCCAGTGGGCAGGCCGCCTCCTGCTTCACCCCTTCAGTCCTGGTGGCTGAGCAACGCTGGCCGGCTGCCAGAAGAATTGACTCCTCAGGTCAGGTGGCTAATGTTTTCCGGCAGGCCGCCGGATTCCATCCACTGGACCTTCTGCTGGGCCTGGGACTCTGGGCAGCCTCCTGAGCCCCAACGCCCGTGGACTTGGGGGGGTTAATCGTGGGCCCTGGGCGGGGCATTGTGTTCCCTCCTTTCCTGTTCCCCCTGCCTCCCACCCGGGTTCATGTTGTTGTTGTTGCTCCTGTTTTTTTTTTTTTTTTGGGGGGGGGGGTCCTCTTGATGTTACCTTGGGTGTCTTGGAATCCACCCCTTAAAGGGGGGGCTCTGTCATGAGCCGAACCGGCTTGGCTTTCCCCGGCTCGGCACTGATCTATCTGTGGGGTTTGGGTCTGTTGTATATGTGCATTATGTGTATTTGGTACTCCTTTCCATACCCATAGCCACCGCCTGACCAGCAGCTGTTAGTCAGCCTCTGTAACCTACTTTCTCCCATACTGCTGACAGTCTGTCGGTCCAGCCACGCCCCTCGCTGTCCCTCTCTTTTCCATCAGCTGTTCCCAGTCCCGGTAATTATCCTTCTCGCACCTTGCCCAGGTGTTCCCAATTTGTGAGGCCAGCGGTGTTTGTATTAAAGCAGCTCTTTGCTAGACAAACACCGCTGGACCATTATACATGTTAGATGGTTGTCCTTCGCCGTCGAACTGTCACGTTGCTAAAAGGACTGTTGTTGTGTGTGCTCGTTGAAGACGCTGGGATTACTCGGACTGCCCCCTCACTGTGAGTACTTTCAGCGTTTCTGTTCGCCGCTGTGCTGCTACGCTTTGGCTCTTTGCCCAGTATGTTCCACCGGTGTGTGCTGGGTGTCCTGGAGGACTCTTAAGTGTACCCGAGCTGTCTGTGTCTTTCTGTATATTCACTTGTGTGTTAATAAATGTGTGTTGATGTACTCAGCACGTAAATCCATTCGTCCTTTTTCTCCTTCTCCATGCGCTGTGGAGAAGTGCACGGGGAGCTCATGACAGTTAAGGTTGATAACTCAGTTCAGACAAGAGAACTTCTGGCCCTCAAAGCTCAATATGAAGAGGTCTCTACAGCTAAAGCTGAAAATAGTCTATTGAGGCTCAAACAGATTTTTATGACCAAGGAGAAAAATCCGGCAAATTACTAGCCTGGGAAATTAAAAAACTAGACTCAGAAAGAGCAATAAATACAATAAAGGACAAAAAAGGACACCTAACAACAAATCCAGAAGAAATTAACCAAGCCTTCTTTTCTTTTTATAAAACCCTTTATCGTTCTGAACATTCAGGAAATTTAAGGGATTAAAATTCCTTCCTAGACTGATTAGACCTTGTATTCCTGCAGACACCAAACTAGAGCTGGACCGGAAACTGAGCCCAGAAGACATCTACAGGGCCATTTCTAGTATAAGGAGTGGTAAAGTAGCAGGACCAGATTCTCTTCTGATTGACATCTACAAAATTTTTTTAAAGAAAAATTAATACGCTCTTTGCTAGATATGTACATAGAATCCTTTGAAGAAGGGTATCTACCCCCTTCATTACGTGTTGCTCTCAACACACTCATACCGAAACCTGGAAAACTTTTAACTGAATGCAGTTCCTATAGGCCGATCTCTCTCTTGAATTCAGATGCAAAGATCATTGCTAAAGCCTTAGCTATGAGATTAGAAAAAGTTCTCCCTAATATAATAGATTCTGATCAAAATGGTTTCATAACAAATAGACAGGGCTTCCATAATGTGAGAAGAGTGCTCAACATTTTATACGAGTGCGAAGGAACACCTGATACGGCTATACTATCACGAGACGTGGAAAAAGCCTTCGACAGGGTCAAGTGGCCATACCGTGGGGCAAGAAAGTATTTAGTCAGCCACCAATTGTGCAAGTTCTCCCACTGTAAAAGATGAGAGAGGTCTCCAATTTTCATCATAGGTATACCTCAACTATGAGAGACAAAATGAGAAAAAAAAATCCAGAAAATCACATTGTCTGATTTTTAAAGAATCTATTTGCAAATTATGGTGGAAAATAAGTATTTGGTCAATAACAAACGTTCATCTCAATACTTTGTTATATACCCTTTGTTGGCAATGACAGAGGTCAAACGTTTTCTGTAAGTCTTCACAAGGTTTTCACACACTGTTGCTGGTATTTTGGCCCATTCCTCCATGCAGATCTCCTCTAGAGCAGTGATGTTTTGGGGCTGTCGCTGGGCAACACTGACTTTCAACTCCCTCCAAAGATTTTCTATGGGGTTGAGATCTGGAGACTGGCTAGGCCACTCCAGGACCTTGAAAGGCTTCTTACGAAGCCACTCCTTCGTTGCCCGGGCGGTGTGTTTGGGATCATTGTCATGCTGAAAGACCCAGCCAGGTTTCATCTTCAATGCCCTTGCTGTGGAAGGAGGTTTTCACTCAAAATCTCACCATACATGGCACCATTCATTCTTTCCTTTACACGGATCAGTCGTCCTTGTCCCTTTGCAGAAAAACAGCCCCAAAGCATGATGTTTCCATCCCCATGCTTCATAGTATGTATGGTGTTCTTTGGATGCAACTCAGCATTCTTTCTCCTCCAAACACGACAAATTGAGTTTTTACCAAAAAGTTCTATTTTGGTTTCATCTGACCATATGACATTCTCCCAATCCTCTTCTGGATCATCCAAATGCTCTCTAGCAAACTTCAGATGGGCCTGGACATGTACTGGCTTAAGCAGGGGGACACGTCTGGCACTGCAGGATTTGAGTCCCTGGCGGTGTAGTGTGTTACTGATGGTAGCCTTTGTTACTTTGGTCCCAGCTCTCTGCAGGTCATTCACTAGGTCCCCCCGTGTGGTTCTGGGATTTTTGCTCACCGTTCTCGTGATCATTTTGACCCCACAGGGTGAGATCTTGCGTGGAGCCCCAGATCGAGGGAGATTATCAGTGGTCTTGTATGTCTTCCATTTTCTAATAATTGCTCCTACAGTTGATTTCTTCACACCAAGCTGCTTACTTATTGCAGATTCAGTCTTCCCAGCCTGGTGCAGGTCTACAATTTTGTTTCTGGTGTCCTTTGACAGCTCTTTGGTCTTGGCCATAGTGGAGTTTGGAGTCTGACTGTTTGAAGTTGTGGACAGGTGTCTTTTATACTGATAACGAGTTCAAATAGGTGCCATTAATACAAGTAACGAGTGGAGGACAGAGGAGCCTCTTAAAGAAGAAGTTACAGATCTGTGAGAGCCAGAAATCTTGCTTGTTTGTAGGTGACCAAATATTTATTTTCCACCATAATTTGCAAATAAATTCTTTAAAAATCAGACAATGTGATTTTCTGGATTTTTTTTTCTCATTTTGTCTCTCATAGTTGAAGTATTCCTATGATGAAAATTGGAGACCTCTCTCATCTTTTACAGTGGGAGAACTTGCAAAATTGGTGGCTCACTAAATACTTTCTTGCCCCACTGTATATGCTAGATGTACTTAAACGTTTTGGGTTCGGAGATTACTTTTGTAAGTGGATTGAAGTCTTGGACAAAGGCGCCTCCGCCCTAGTACTTACAAATTATCTGGTCTCTTAGCCATTTGAGTTAACACAAGGTGTTCGCCAAGGCTTGTCAATTTCTCCATTGTTATTTGTGATTGCTATGGAACCACTGGCACTGGCAATCAGATCACACCCAACTATAAGAAGTATTTTGATAGGGAACTTTGAACAACAACCAGCACTATTCGCAGACGATTGTGTATTATTCTTATCCAAATTGGGCCAGTTGATACCCTCTCTTTTAGATTTGATTAGTCATTTCTGTGTTTTCTCCGGGTTTAAAGTGAATAAAGATAAATCATCAATAATGTTCCTAAGTGATCAGGAAAGAAGAAACCCAGTAATACCACATCTATTTAATAATGCCAAAGATGGATTTACCTACTTGGGCATTAAAGTCACACCCTGGTTAAAAACTTCCAGCTCAGCAAATTATGAGCCCATACTAACCAAACTGTCAAACAATTTTTTTTAATATATATGTTTCAATCAATTCCATTGGCTCCACCACGTAAATTATTCTCCCAAATTAAACAACTTTTTTTTTGAACTACATTTGGAACAATAGAAAGCCCAGACTTAGACTGCCTCTCTTATATCTGCCATATGACAGAGGGCGACTCAAGCTGCCAAACCTCCAGTGGTACTACTGGGCGGCTCGGTAAAGAGCAGCAACATTTTGGTTTTCCAAAAAGATGGCTCAGGCCTGGCTGCAAATTGAACAGATGTCCTCTAATGGTTTACCACTAGATAGCTTTCTGTACTCAGCTCCCATTAAAAATTTAAAGAAAAATATAATAAATCCTTTTGTAAGAAACACTATAATGGTCTGGTATGATGTTCATAAATATATAGGGGACATGCCGAAGCTGTCTTGCTTCTCACCAATCTGGGGCAATGAACAATTTAAACCAGCTACAAATGAGATGGGATTTAAGAAATGGTTTGAAAAAGGCATAACTAAATTGAATGATCTTAACATGGAAGGTAAATTTCTGTCTTTTGAGGAATTAAGGGGGAAATACAATGTACCACAGACCCATTTAAAAAAAAAAATACTTGCAACTTAAAAGCTTTATCAGATCAAGATTAGATTGTATAGTACAACAACCACCCTTGTCAACACTGGAGAAATTATCTACTCAAAATTGCTTAGCTAAGGGAATGGTTACAAAATTGTACAATATAATGTTAGGAAATCATCGAGATAATACAGAAAATAGACGGCAGGAATGGATTCAAGGCTTAAAAGAAGACATCACGGTAGAGGAATGGAAATTGATGTGCTCAAAAGCTCACTCACAAACTATTAATACTAGACTGAAACTAATACAATACAACTGGATAATGAGAACTTACATAACTCCAGAAAAATTACATAGCTTTAACTCAAATATTCCAGACCTTTGTTATAAATGTAATACTGTGGGAATGTGAGAATGATGAGACGGGTTTCTCTCAAACCAAGTTTATTCACACTCACCATCATGTCACACAGAAGAAAAAGAGAACGATACAGGCATCTCTCGCCCTTAAATACTAGGGCTTTCCCAGTTCACAAGTCACATGTATCACAGATTAAGTTGCATTACAATGGACAGTAACAAAGCATCCCCTCTCTTTCATCTCTCTCACTGTCTGCCATGCATCCTCCTTAATCCCTTAATAATCCACCCCCACATCCTTGCAGCTTCCTGTCATCTCCAGGAAGCTCTACCTTTGTCCTGATTCTAAAATGTGAATTACAAAGTAGATCAAATGTATATATCCGCTACCCCCCCCCCAGCATTTTAGAACAACAACAGAATCACAACATGCATGTTGTAATAGAATCAATACACATCAGTCCACATGCTGTCTAGGCTTCAGTCTCCTGCCATATCTGCTGAAGCTGGGATTCAACGTCTCTGTCACGCTGGGGGTTTGCCGTCTGGTGGTGGAAACCTTTTGTCGGTCCCTGCGGGAGATCTGGTGAAACATTACTGTGTGGAGTCCCCCGTGGGGGTCTGCCTCGCCGCGGGGGCCTTGCCAATAGCACTTGCTCATCTGCCACCACAAAAGCGGGTTTGAGTCAGTTTATGCCAAATTTTTCTTTCCTACCCCACAAATCTAGCAAAAACTGCTTGTCCCCTGTTTCTAGCACTCTGAATGGTCCATCATAAGGCAGTCACAGCAGGGTTCGATGCGCATCGTGTCTGACAAAAACAAACTCTGCGTTCTTCAAAGCTTTCGGCACAAAAACGCGCGGAAAACTGTGGAGCACAGGGCTGGGCAGCGTGCTTAATTCTCCGTTGCTCCGCAACAACTGAGACGGGAAAGTGTCTGGCGCAGGGTTATCTGGGAGAAACTCCCCCGGCAGCCGAAGTGGCTGCGTGAACACGAGCTCCACTGGAGAGGCTTCTAAATCCTCTTTAGGCGCAGAACGCAACCCCAATAACACCCATGGTAACTTGTCTTCCCAATTTGTATCCGTCAGTGACGCTCTGAGAGCTGCTTTCAATGACCTATGAAAACGTTTGCATAACCCGTTAGCCTGCGGATTGTATGCGGTTGTGCGGTGAACTGAGACACCCAGGCTGTGGGCCATTGTCGACCAAAGTTCGGACACAAATTGAGGGCCTCCGAAACGCGCCACCCAAGATGTTAAAAACGCGTGCGCCACCTCCTCGGCCGTGGTTGATGCCAGCGGAACCACTTCAGGCCAGCGCGTGGTGCAGTCCACCATTGTTAGAAGGTGTGTGCACCCCTGTGACGGCGGGAGGGGTCCCACGAGGTCCACATGAATGTGATCAAACCTCTTGGCCGGAATGTGAAACGGCTCCAAAGGAGCTCTCGTGTGCCTGTGTACTTTGGCACGTTGACACGCCGTGCAGGCTGCTGCCCCATCTTTGACTTGTTTGCGAAGACTCGGCCACACAAATTTCTCTCCCACCATTTTGACCGACGCACGCACTCCCGGGTGCGCCAAAGCATGAACGGAGTCAAAAACGCGGCGGCGCCACGCAGCCGGTACCACTGGACACGGCCATCCAGTGGAAACATCGCAGATTAGGGGGGGCATACCATTTTGCAGCACCCTGTTCTCCAGCCTTAACCCTGTTGGTCCAGACTGGAGCGTGCGCACATCCGCGTCACTAGCCTGCTCCGCGGCCATGGCTGCGTAATCTATTCCTCCGCTGACTGGGCCCGTTACAGCGCGTGAGAGGCAATCTGCCACCACATTCAGTTTACCCACTACATGCTGAATATCAGTGGTAAACTCTGAGATCGCGGCCAGCTGTCTCTGCTGCCGGCCTGACCACGGTTCGGAAACCTTGGCCATCGCGAATGTTAGAGGTTTGTGGTCAACAAACGCGGTGAAACGGCGTCCTTCCAGCCAGAATTGAAAGTGGCAGATGGCCAAATGGAGGGCCAGCAGCTCCCTGTCGAACGCGCTGTATTTTCGTTCGCTATCGCGCAAGGTTCTGCTGAAAAAGGCGAGGGGCTGCCAAACCTCGGCTACATGCTGCTCTACGACCGCCCCTATGGCCACATCAGAGGCGTCAGTAGTAAGCGCTATGCGGGCCGTTGGGTGTGGGTGCGCCAACAACGCGGCCTGTGCCAAGGCTGTTTTAACCTCCGAGAATGCTTGGTCCCGCTCCGGGGACCACTCGACCTTATTCGCGGGTTTTTGTTTTTTGAGCGCGGCATACAGCGGCTGCATGAGTTGCGTCGCGCGGGGGAGAAAACGGTTATAAAAATTCACCATCCCCAAAAACTCCTGTAACGCCCTGACCGTCTGCAGCCGGGGAAAATCTGCTACCGCGCGCACTTTGTCAGGAAGCGGCACCGCTCCTTCAGGGGAGACGCGGTGTCCTAAAAAGTCGATCTGCGCCACCCCAAACTGACACTTCGCTGGGTTGATTATTAGCCCGTGATCTCCCAACCTCCGGAAAACTGTAGCGAGGTGTTCTTCATGTTCGTCTTTGGAAGCACTGGCTACCAAAATATCGTCCAAGTAGACGAACACGAAAGGGAGATCACGAAGCACCGCGGCCATCATGCGTTGGAACGTCTGTGCAGCCCCTTTGAGCCCGAATGGCATGCGTAAAAACTCGAAAAGGCCAAATGGAGTTATTACCGCTGTTTTGGGTATGTCCTCAGCGCGCACTGGGACTTGGTGGTAACTGCGGACCAAGTCTATTTTAGAAAAAATGCGCGCCCTTGCCAAATGAACGGAAAAATCTTGTATATGCGGGATTGGGTAGCGGTCGTGCGCTGTAGTGTTGTTTAACCTGCGGAAATCCCCACAAGGTCACCATGAGCCGTCAGCCTTCGGGACCATGTGTAGTGGGGAAGCCCAAGGGCTATTTGAACGCCTGATGATGCCCAGCCTCTCCAGGTTGGCAAACTCCTCGCGCGCTATGGCTAGTTTAGCTGCATCCAAGCGGCGAGCTTTTGCAAAAACGGGTGGTCCGATAGTGGTAATAAAATGTTCTACCCCGTGTTTAGCGACAGTTGCCGAAAATGTGGGGACCGTGAGTGCTGGGAACTGAGTGAGCAGTGTGTGAAACTTACCGCTTGCAGCTGTGACGTTGGCTTGTGCTGTCGGTGGGGCCACTCGCGCTGCACAGGGGACAGAATCAAAAGAAAATGCATTAACCAAGCGCCTGTTAGCGAGATCAACCAACAAACCATGTGAGCACAAAAAATCAGCCCCCAACATATTGAAATTCACTGCTGCTATGATAAAAGTCCACTCAAATGTACGGCCCTGCAGAGACAGAAGCAGAGTCTTCTCACCAAAGGTCTTAATCTCCGAGCCGTTCGCTGCTACCACCCGGGGACCTTTGGAACCTGTTAGCCTGTCCGCGTAGGAAGGAGTGATGAAACTCAACTGGGAGCCTGTGTCCACGAGGATATGCCTCCCGGAGCGGGCGTCCAACAAGTAAAGCAGCTTGTTCTCCTCCCCGAGGGCCGCAGCTGCTACCGACCCCCGGTCTTGGCGTTTCCTGAACGCCTGAACTGGCACGGTGGTACACATTTGTGTTCCCTCTCTGCGAAGCGGCGATGGTAGAAGCAAAGGACGTCGTCTGATCCGCGTTTCCTGGCCCCTGCCACCGCCATCGTCGGTGAGTCCGGTACTGCCGTCTCTGGCCCCCTGCCGTCTCTGGATGTCGCGCCGAGCTCTGCTGCCGCGGCCGTGGCCGCGCGCTGTTTGGTGGCGTTGACGATCCGTTGCGCCTCCTGGCCCAGCGCGCGGTAGTCTCGTTGGGCCAACAGTGGCGAACTGGCCAGGGTCGCTCTCACCGCTGACGGTAGGGTCCTGAGGAAGAGGTGGGTGAAGATGAAGTGATCATCGCCAGCATCTTTCAACCTCAACAGCTTCTCCATCAGGTCCGCGGGCCTGTCGCTTTCAAATTCAGTCAGCGCCAGGAGCCCCTCTGCTCGCTCCTCCGCCAAGGGGGTGAAGTGCTGGATGAGTGCAGCCTTCAACGCGTCGTACTTGTCGCTGTCCGGCGGCTGGTCGATCAGGCTCTCCACATGCTGGGCTGTGTGGTTGTCCAGTTTTGCAACCACATGGTAGAACTTTGTGGCATCTACCGAAATCCCCCGGAGGTTGAACTGCGCCTCAACCGCATTAAACCAGGAGCGCGGATTGTTCTGCCAAAAGTCCGGTAGCTGGACTGTGGCTGCATTTGCTTGGCTGGCTCCTGACGAGTCTGGCTCGGGGGTATTCTCCTCTCGCTGCATTGTACGTCTCGGGTCACCAGTGTGGGAATGTGAGAATGATGAGACGGGTTTCTCTCAAACCAAGTTTATTCACACTCACCATCATGTCACACAGAAGAAAAAGAGAACGATACAGGCATCTCTCGCCCTTAAATACTAGGGCTCTCCCAGTTCACAAGTCACAGGTATCACAGATTAAGTTGCATTACAATGGACAATAACAAAGCATCCCCTCTCTTTCATCTCTCTCACTGTCTGCCATGCATCCTCCTTAATCCCTTAGTAATCCACCCCCACATCCTTGCAGCTTCCTGTCATCTCCAGGAAGCTCTACCTTTGTCCTGATTCTAAAATGTGAATTACAAAGTAGATCAAATGTATATATCCGCTACAATACACATAAAGGGACGTTGTACCATTTTTTATGGGATTGTAAAGAAATGCAAGTTTTCTGGGTCTCAGTAATGCATTATATAACTCAAATGACATCATCATCTGTACCCTTTATTGTGCTTACTACGTTTGGATGGGGTTACTCTATCTCCTAACAGTTCTGTGAGGTACCTTGGAGTTATTTTTTTTTAAATCAAGATCTGCTCTTTAATTCACGTATTAAACTTGTTTCTAGGGGTGCTTTCACACCTACAGGCTTTAGTTCATTTCAATCAAACTCAAGTTCATTTTCTCAGTTAGTGCAGTTCATTTTGTCTGGTGAGAACACAGTAATCGCACTCAGGTGAGCACCAAACCTACCGTACTGAGACCTCCTGAAAGAGGTGGTCTTGATTCGAATCACATGGCAAACTCTGGTGCAGTTCTGCAGGTGACAAAAGAGACCGTGCTAAAACAGGACCAGCTGCAAAAAGTAAAACATTGTATGCCACTGTACATACCTGATAGATCTTGTGGCGGCATGAAATAATAAGGCAGCGGACTGTGAGTTTTTGAGGGAGTTTATTAATCATACCGCCATCACAGACTCACTCCGGCGCCATGCATGCGCGCCAGAGTGAGCCCGGAGGCTCTCCAGCAGATAGGCAATGAGTGCAGTCAGATGAGCAGTGAGAGAGAGAGGGAGTTACAGAGCAATGCAGTTTTTATACCCAGTTACAGACAATACATGAAAGGCATGGGACATTTGCATCACAGTGAGAGCAGGAAGCATGAATGTTTGCATTTGAGTCATACATATCAACAGCGGAACTGGCAGGAAGAAGCTAGACAAAGAGCGGCTGCCTATTGATATCAATACACACATCCTATTGTTCTGCTAATTGCCCCAGCTGAGCGCTTTGCTTGTCCGTGGCTGTTGTGGGGGTTACCCATACACTCCCCCCCAGAGGGCTCAGCGGGAAGCTGAGGCCTCGATAGTCCGGCTTTGGGAGCGAGCTGCGGGGGAAGCTCGCTGCAGGCGGCGGTGGAGGGAGGGGGTGGGGGTAGCAAATGCTGGCCCGGGACGGCGAAATTGTCTGGGCCACACAAAAATTGCCTGTGGATCTGCGATGTTGAGGGGCTGTCCCATTGAACGTGTGGGGGTCCACAGCAGCTGTAAGAAGAAAAATTTGTCTCTGACTCCTCTCGCGGCCATGAAGAAAAAAGGAGCTGCAGCTGTGAGGGACTTGGCGTGTTGACTTTAGGTGTGCGCGCAGCCCTAAAGTCCTCGGGGAAAGCTGACGGCTGAATTCCCTTGTGCGCCATGGCTGAGACCATTAGAAAATCCTGTGAGCAAACTGCGTGCGTGCTTCAGGTGTGTGAGCAGCCCTGAAGGTTCTGTGTGCAGAGGACGGTGGCGGTCTGTGTGGAGCCGGTATTGTCCCGTGCATGGTGCGCTGTCCTCGGAACCCCCCGGTGTGCGTGCGGGGTTCGGTGCATGGCAGGACCGCTGTAGAGGCGAGTCAGGGTCAGGGAGCTTGCTGGAGATCAGCGCAGTTGGCGCCGATGGTCCTCCCTGTCTTGGCTGTTGCTGTAGTTAGTGCCGGGTCATGGTGCGTTCAGGTCCACGCGCTGCGTTCTCCTTCGGCCCTGGAGGTCGCTGTCGTGGAGAGAGGACGAGGTGCATGCGCTTTCGTGTGGAGGAGCTGTGAGAGCGGCCGGTCCCAGCGTGGATGTGCAGATCTCAGGCGTGCAGATCTCACCATGAAGCTTTCTGCAGCTTTCCCGATCGTGGGTGATCTCCGGAGAGTTTCGCCTGGTGGTGGCTCTGCGTCGAGGTCTCCCGTGTGGCAGAAGGGAGGGCAGATCATTTGCGTCAGGCTGCTGCGTTCGCTTGTCGTCGGAGAGTCACCGCCGGGGCTGCGTCGTTCGTCGTCAGCGTGTTCTTTCTCGAGGTCACCAATGTGGCGCCATGGAATAATAGGCAGCGAACTGAGAGTTTTAAGGGAGTTTATTAATCATACCGCCATCACAGACTCACTCCGGCGCCGTGCATGCGCGCCAGAGCGAGCCCGGAGGCTCTCCAGCAGATAGGCAATGAGTGCAGTCAGATGAGCAGTGAGAGAGAGAGGGAGTTACAGAGCAATGCAGTTTTTAAACCCAGTTACAGACAATACATGAAAGGCATGGGACATTTGCATCACAGTGAGAGCAGGAAGCATGAACGTTTGCATTTGAGTCATACATATCAACAGCGGAACTGGCAGGAAGAAGCTAGACAAAGAGCGGCTGCCTATTGATATCAATACACACATCCCATTGTTCTGCTAATTGCCCCAGCTGAGCGCTCTGCTTGTCCGTGGCTGTTGTGGGGGTTACCCATAATCTGCTCTTTAATTCACATATTAAACTTGTTTCTAGGGGTGCTTTCACACCTACAGGCTTTAGTTCATTTCAATCAAACTCAAGTTCATTTAAAACTGTCATGGCGGCCTCTGGGCCGTCATTGGCGTCATCAACTCCAGCTGCGCCCAGACCAACAGGTGCCAATCAACGGCTGTTAAAAGCCAGCGTCGCTGACAGCCCGTCACGGAGTCGTCTGTCCTCCTTGTCGGAGTATGAGCCTGAACTCCGCTCTCTTGTCTCGTCAGGAACCTCTCTTGCCTCATCAAGAACCTCTCTTGCCTCGTCAAGAATGTCTCGTCAGTTTCAACCAAGTAAGAGAACAATTTGTTACTCAACCCCTTGTCTATACCCCTGTGCACAGGTGGACCTCCTAGGCGGCGGACCTGCGTCCCCAGCTGACGGGGCAACGCCATCTCGCCCACGTAGTGCTTTGCTACCACCGCGACTACCGGTACGTCTTGCTCCTCAGCTTCAAGAACTACTGTTAACTCAGTTGCAGGAGTATTCGCCACCGCTATCAGTGGAGTCCCTGTCATCGTTATCAGCTGTATCATCATCACCACGTTCAGTGGAATCACTAACCTTGTCATCGTCTGGATCATCGTCATCCCGGTCTGTGAAGTCACGGCCGGTGTTATCACAAGGATTTCCCTCGTCACAGCCACAGGTGGTATCTCCAGCACGTTCACGGACACCTTCACCTCCACGCTGCACGGCCGCTGGAACTCAGCAGGGCGAAACCTGTGCTCCACTCAAGTAAGCCTCTCCACCTGCAGCTCTTTACGAGTGTGGAGCAAAAGTAATTATTTCTGCTTGTATGTTCCAGGGTTGCCGGGTCTCCGTCCAGGCTGCTCAGCTCCAGTGACCAGAACACGATCCACGCACTCACTCATGCACTACACACTCTCACTATTAAATAAAAGGATTATTGTCACAAACTGCCTGTGTAAGTGTCTGTCTCCTGGGTCCTAAATCATGTCAGTACGACTCCGTCACGTTGACCCAGCGGACAGTTCACTGTCGCGCCAACTCAACACTCTTAGCGCCCGGGTAGATTTACTAGTACACCAACAGACAGCAATCTTAAACCAGTTAACCTTAATTAATGGTCGGCTGGATCGCCTGGAAGGACACCAGACGTTTCCCCCGACCGCAAATATCTCAGCCCCTGCAGGCTTAGCATCAGGACAGGCTAACGCCTCTACGTCTTCTCGCCTCACCCCTATTCCCACACCTGCCCGGTTCAGCGGAAAACTCGGGGAAGCTCGAGGATTCCTATTACAATGTGAATCAGTTTTTCTTCGCGTTCCGGGAGATTTCACCCTTGATTCTAGTCGGATTGGTTATGTCATAAATTTGCTGGCAGGAAGAGCATTAGACTGGGCGTATTCTATCATGGCTAAACCAAGCTATTCCCTGCTTACTTACCAGGAGTTTGTGACAAAGTTTATGTCCGTGTTTGACCATACTGATAGGGGTGAGGTGTTGACAGAACGGCTGCTGAGCCTACAGCAGAGAAAAAGATCAGCTGCTGACTACGCTATTGACTTCCGGGTCCTGGCTGCAGAGATTGGGTGGGGGGAGCCATCACTGTGTGGTATTTTCCTACGTAGTCTTAACGATGAGTTAAAGGATGAGTTAGCGGCACGGGATAAACCAGACAATTTGCGGGATTTGATCGCCTTAGCGGTTAGTCTGGATAGCAGATTAAGGGACCGGGCGGCTGGACGGCGTACTACTTCCCGTTCGGTTAGACTCCGCCCCCGCGTCCCTAACTCTCCTCTTCTCGCTTTACCCGCGTCAGAGGAATCCCCGGATCAACAGGCTATGACTATTGGCCGGTCAAAAGTGTCAGCAGCTGAGAAGCAACGCCACAGGGATCAGGGCCTTTGTTTCTACTGTGGGAAAGAGTCACATGGGGTGTTCGAATGTCCCAGTAAGTTAAAAGGGAAGGCCCGTTGATCGCAGTAGAGGGATTCACGGGCAAGAATTCAGAAGAACCCCTTACTTGTTGTCGATTACCCCTCAGACTAATCCATACACATACAGAACACTCCACGTTAGCGTTAGTAGATTCTGGAGCTGAGCAAAATTTCATTTCTAGAGACCTGGCAACCCGGATGGGCCTCAACTGTCAGACTCTAGACCCCCCTGTCAAACTGATCACCTTGTCTAAAGCGTCTTTGACCACCGTTGCCCATCAGACGGCCCCCGTGTCAATCATTGTATCAGGAAATCACAGGGAGGAAGTTCAGTTTCTAGTGCTGCCCGTTTCTTCTTGGCCCGTTATCCTGGGGTACCCCTGGCTGCACCTACATAACCCCACCATTGACTGGCAAGCTGGGAGAGTAACGGCATGGAGTACGTTCTGCCTTAGTGCCTGCCTCCAATCAGCGGCGTGCGCCCCATCCATCAAGGTGCCTCTGCCTCATTCATCTCCACCGGACCTGTCCAAGGTGCCAGAGGTCTACCACGATCTGGGGCTAGTGTTCAGCAAGTCTTGGGCGTTGTCCTTACCCCCCCCATCGTCCTTATGACTGCGCGATCAATCTGAAGGCTGGGGCCCCTCTTCCTGCAAGCCGCCTTTACAGCCTATCAGCCCCAGAGCGCGAGGCCATGGATACGTACATTAAGGAGTCCTTGTCTTCTGGTATCATCCGCCCGTCGTCTTCGGCAGTGGGAGCCGGGGTTTTTTTTGTTGGGAAAAAGGACGGTTCACTACGCCCCTGCATTGACTTCCGGGGACTGAATGAAATAACAATAAAAGACAAATATACTTTGCCTCTGATGAACACTGCTTTTGACTCCTTCCAGGGGGCATCCTGGTTTACCAAAGTGGACCTTAGGAATGCCTACCATCTAGTGCGCATAAGGGAAGGAGATGAGTGGAAGACGGCTTTTCAGACCCCTAGCGGACATTTTGAGTATCTGGTAATGCCGTTTGGGTTAACTAACGCTCCAGCCGTTTTCCAGCGATTGATAAACGATGTATTACGGGATTTTCTGAACTCGTTTGTCTTTGTTTATCTTGACAACATTCTCATTTTCTCCCGCACACTAGAGGAACATCAGGTGCATGTCCGCAGAGTACTACAGCGCCTCCTGGAGAATCAAGGCAGAGAAATGTGAGTTCCACACTGACCAAACCTCTTTCCTTGGGTTTATTATAGCTCGGAACCAGGTGCTCCCTGACCCGGCCAAGGTCAAGGCGGTAGTGGATTGGCCTGCACCCACCTCCAGAAAGCAGCTTCAAGGGTTTCTGGGGTTTGCTAATTTTTATAGGAGGTTCGTGCCAAATTTTGGTAATATTGCCCGTCCTCTGACTGCTCTCACCTCCCCTAAGACCCCGTTTTGCTGGAGTAAAGAGGCAGCTGGAGCATTTGAGAAGCTCAAGAGGGAGTTCGCCTCGGCCCGAGTCCTTACTCAGGTGGACCCGAAGCTGCAGTGTTTGGTGGAGGTGGACGCCTCTGATTCGGGAGTTGGAGGGTACTCTCCCAACGCTCTCCTGAGGATGGTAAGATTCGCCCATGTGCTTATTTCTCTCACCGTCTCACCCCTGCAGAGAGGAATTACAGCATCGGAGACAGGGAGTTGCTGGCAGTGAAACTCGCTTTGGAGGAGTGGAGACACTGGCTGGAGGGGGCTGCTCAGCCGTCTGTGGTTTGGACTGATCATCGCAACCTGGAGTACCTCGGGACGGCGAAGTGCCTGAATGCACGCCAGGCTCGCTGGTCCCTCTTCTTCGGCTGTTTTAACTTTTCCATCACTTACCGGCCGGGAAGCAAGAACGGTAAGCCGGATGCCCTCTCACGGCAGTTTGACGCACCATCCTCTGAAGACCAGGAGACCCCTATCCTGCCGCCTTCCTGCGTCGTGGGCGCCCTGTCCTGGGGGATCTGCAAGACGGTTCGCCGGGCTCAGAGGACCGAGCCGGACCCCGGGGGGGGGGGGGGGGCCGGGCCGCTTGTTTGTTCCACGCGCTATCCGGGGTAAGGTGATCGAGTGGGGTCACGCTTCCAAGTTGGCTTGTCATCCTGGAGTGGGTCGGACCGTGGATCTCCTCCAAAGGACCTTCTGGTGGCCAGGGCTATGGAAGGACGTGATAGGTTACATCCGGGCCTGCGCTCAGTGCGCCACCGGGAAGACGGCATCATCCCCCCCGGCGGGCCTGCTACACCCGTTGCCGGTTCCTTCACGCCCCTGGTCTCATGTAGCTATGGACTTTGTGACTGGTTTACCCACTTCAGATGTCTTCACCACGGTTTTAACCATCGTGGACCGGTTTTCGAAGGCAGCCCATTTTGTGCCACTTCGGGGTTTGCCTTCGGCCCAGGAAACAGCGGACCTTCTTGTGCAACATGTGGTCTGTCTTCATGGCATCCCTGCTGACATAGTGTCGGATCGGGGACCTCAGTTTGTCTCGCAAGTTTGGAAGGCTTTCTGCGCGGCACTGGGAGCCACAGCCAGCCTCTCCTCTGGTTATCACCCTCAGAGCAATGGCCAGTGCGAGCGGGCTAATCAGGAGCTTGAGGCCGCCCTACGCTGTGTCATCTCCTCCTGCTCATCCTCCTGGAACAAGTTCCTTCCTTGGATTGAGTACGCTCACAATGCCACGATCTCCATGGCTACGGGCGTCTCCCCTTTAAAGGCATCATTCGGGTTTGATCCACCGCTGTTCCCGGAGGAGGAAAAGGAGGTAGTGGTTCCCTCAGTCCAGGCACACATCAAGCGCTGCCGGCGAGTTTGGCTCATCGCCCGCCAAGCCTTGCTTAAGACTACCAAATGCAATATCCAGGTGGCCAACCGGCATAGGAGACCTGCCCCGGACTATAAGGTGGGTCAGCAAGTCTGGTTGTCAACCCGGAATATTGGTGTACCGGCCGAAAAGCGTAAGCTCACTTAACGCTTCATTGGCCCCTACACCATCAGTCGTGTTATTAACCCTGTGTCTGTGCGCCTGTCTCTCCCCTCTTCGATGCGTATCTGCCCCACCTTTCATGTCTCCCAGGTCAAACCGTACGTCTCTGATCCCCTGTGCCCTGCTCCTGCGGTTCCCGCACCCCCGAGGATGATCGATGGCCATCCGGCCTGGGGGGTGACTGCCATCCTGGATGTCCGCAGGCGGGGTCGTGGTCTTCAGTATTTGGTGGACTGGGAGGGCTTTGGACCGGAGGATCATTCTTGGATTCGCCCAGCGTTGATCCTGGATAAACAGCTGATCCGCGATTTCCATCGGGCGAATCCAGGTAGAATTGGGCAGGTGCCTGGAGGCACTGCTAGAGGGGGGAGTACTGTCATGGCGGCCTCTGGGCCATCATTGGCGTCATCAACTCCAGCTGCGCACAGACCAACAGGTGCCAATCAACGGCTGTTAAAAGCCAGCGTCGCTGACAGCCCGTCACGGAGTCGTCTGTCCTCCTTGTCGGAGTATGAGCCTGAACTCCGCTCTCTTGTCTCGTCAGGAACCTCTCTTGTCTTGTCAGGAACCTCTCTTGCCTCGTCAAGAACCTCCCTTGCCTCGTCAAGAATCTCTCGTCAGTTTCAACCAAGTAAGAGAACAATTTATTACTCAACCCCTTGTCTATACCCCTGTGCACAGGTGGACCTCCTAGGCGGCGGACCTGCGTCCCCAGCTGACGGGGCAACGTCATCTCGCCCACGTAGTGCTTCGCTACCACCGCGACTACCGGTACGTCTTGCTCCTCAGCTTCAAGAACTACTGTTAACTCAGTTGCAGGAGTATTCGCCACCGCTATCAGTGGAGTCCCTGTCATCGTTATCAGCTGTATCATCATCACCACGTTCAGTGGAATCACTAACCTTGTCATCATCTGGATCATCGTCATCCCGGTCTGTGAAGTCACGGCCGGTGTTATCACAAGGATTTCCCTCGTCACAGCCACGGGTGGTATCTCCAGCATGTTCACGGACACCTTCACCTCCACGCTGCACGGCCGCTGGAACTCAGCAGGGCGAAACCTGTGCTCCACTCAAGTAAGCCTCTCCACCTGCAGCTCTTTACGAGTGTGGAGCAAAAGTAATTATTTCTGCTTGTATGTTCCAGGGTTGCCGGGTCTCCGTCCAGGCTGCTCAGCTCCAGTGACCAGAACACGATCCACGCACTCACTCACGCACTACACTCTCTCACGATTAAATAAAAGGATTATTGTCACAATCTGCCCGTGTCAGTGTCTGTCTCCTGGGTCCTAAATCATGTCAAAAACAAAAGTAAAACATTGTATGCCACTGTACATACCTGATAGATCTTTGAAAATATCTGTGGCTAAGCATGTCACGGTTCTGGAGGATTAATGAACGTTAATATGTTATTTTCCATCTGTGGCCGCACATCATTTTCAAACTGTACGATTTTCCGAAAGTGGTATATGCACGTAATGTAATAAACAATAACCAGGGCAATGAAAACCCCACGTAGATTAAGCTACAATTTGTATTATTTTCTCTCCAGAAATGCATAAATGCACAGTAGTCATTCTACTTCCTGTATTTTCCTTTCCTGTTCTCGTGGCAAAAAAATCTGACCAATCCACTATTCCTAGCCCCCATGATGCCTTGCATGAATTACACAGGGTTACAAAAATAATTTTTTTTGTAAGTTGTCTGGTTTTTTTTCAACTGATTTAAGACAATTTTGAACCGCTGAATCCGAAAATGACATCAGTTTCTCTCGATCAGGTGGTAAGTAAAAACCTCTACTTACTACTTAGTGACATAACGCACGGCCCAGGAGACACACACGCAGGCTCAGGATAGATTTAACAGCTTTATTAGCAACAGGGAAGTGTATGGCTGCGTGTCTGTGGAATAAGAATGTATTGGTGGTGGCGTCTACGTCAGGCACGGGGGCAGGAGGCCGTACAGCCGGACAACCCTGTGGGAGAGAGCAGAGGGAGAAGGGTAACGGGCACCACACCAATACAAGGAAATGATGATGATAGCTGGCTTACTTGGTTGTGACAGGTGGCTGGCGTCGACAAGGGCGGAGCCCGTGAGACAGCGACCTGCGGTACCTGTGGCAGCAGCGTAGAGCCAACGGCGAGGTGATGAAGTCTGCCACCGGGAATGTCCACCTGTGCACAGGGGAAAGCTAGAGGAGAGAGGTAAGGGGAGCTTACCCAGGATATCTTCGCTAGTAGGTTTGAGATCCGTAGTAGCAAAAGGGCCGAAGTAGAGAGATGGCTTCAGGCCGAAGCCCAGGGCAGAGTGCATTAAATACCTCGCCGCTGACGAGGAGCAGGTGTGCGCGTGGCTGGCGCTGCTGATGAGCGGCGAGTCATAACAGTACTCCCCCCTCTAGCAGCGCCTCCTGGCGATGGTTTTTCCGGGTGCGCTCGATGAAACTCAGAAATGAGTGACCGGTCCAACACCAGCGAGGAAGGCACCCACTGTCTCCACTCGGGTCCATAGCCCTCCCAATCCACCAGGTACTGCAATCCGCGACCCCGGTGTCGGGCGTCCAAGATGTCAGCGACGGTCCAGGCCGGATGGCCACCAATCATCCGGGGAGCGGGGTGCGCCGCAGGTGGAGGGCAGAGGGGGTCAGAGACCACCGGTTTGATTTTGGAGACATGGAAGGTGGAATGGATGCGGAGGGAGGAGGGAATAGCCACACGCACAGCCACCGGGTTGATGATCCTGGTTATGGGATAAGGGCCGATGAACCGTTGAGCCAGCTTTCTCCTCTCACCCTTTAGGTTTACGTCCTGTGTGGATACCCAAACTTGCTGTCCCACCTGGTAGGCAGGTGCAGGTCTCCTATGTCAGTCCGCCGTAGACTTATTGCGCTCCGCCGTGCGTAAAAGCGCATTACGCGCCGTGGACCAAAGGGAACGGCACCGCCTCAGATGTGCCTGGACAGAGGGAACAGCCAACTCGCCCTCCTGTGCGGGGAACAGAGGTGGATCATAGCCCAAGGATGCTTTAAAGGGCGACATCCCGATGGCCGTAGAGCGAGAGGTGTTGTGGGCGTACTCCACCCAGGCGAGATGAGAACTCCAGGACGTGGGTTTAGATGAAGTTACGCAGCGGAGCGGAGCCTCCAGCTCCTGGTTTGTCCGCTCATACTGCCCGTTAGACTGGGGGTGATGGCCGGAGGAGAGGCTTACCTTGGCTCCCAGGGCGTTGCAAAATGACCTCCAGACGTCCGAAGAAAACTGGGGGCCGCGGTCGGAGACCACGTCGACCGGGATTCCATGCAGTCTGACCACGTGCTGGATGAGGAGGTCCGCCGTCTCCAAGGCTGAGGGAAGTCCACGTAGGGGCACGAAGTGGGCGGCCTTGGAAAAACGGTCAACGATGGTCAGAACTGTGTCAAAGTTGTTGGAGACAGGGAGCCCGGTGACGAAGTCCAGAGTGATGTGCGACCAGGGCCTACCAGGGACGGGCAGGGGCTGGAGCAGACCCGCAGGGGGGGGCGTTACCTGACTTATTGGCAGCACAGATGGGGCAGGCCCGGACGTAACGGGCGGCATCCCGTTGACTCTGCGATCGTTGGTCTCATCTCCAGCGGAGATGAAGCTGAGTACAGAGGGCTTATCCAGGACTTTGTGGACTGGTGCCATCGGAACTGCCTCCAGATCAACGCGAGGAAAACTAAGGAGCTGGTGGTGGACTGCCGCAGGCATGGGCAGCCCCTCACAGCACCAGTAAATATACAGGGAACAGACATCGAGATGGTGACATCCTACAAGTACCTGGGTATTCATCTGAACAATAAACTAGACTGGTCACACAATACTGACGCACTCTACAAGAAGGGACAGCACAGGCTGTTCCTGCTGAGGAGACTCAGGTCTTTTGGTGTACAAGGGGCGCTGCTGAAGTCATTCTATGACACGGTGGTGGCATCAGCCATCACTTTTGGAGTGGTCTGCTGGGGCAGTGGCATTACTGCAGCCAATAGGAAGAGACTGAACAAACTGATTAAGAAAGCTAGCTCTGTCCTGGGGCAACGCCTTGATCCGATGGAGGAGATAGGAGAGAGAAGGACGGTGGCTAAACTGTCATCTCTGCTGGAGTCCGAGTTCCACCCTATGCAGGACATACTGGATGCACTGAGGAGCTCATTTAGCAGCAGACTACATCATCCCAGGTGCACAACCGAGAGGTTTCGTAGGTCCTTCCTACCAACGGCTGTCAGACTGTACAACCTAAGCAGGGCTGCTCGCAGAGATAGCAAAAAGACGTAACAAACTAATAGTTTTTTTTTAATGCAAAAGATGCAATAGACTTACACAATGGTCCTCTCCGGCATACAACTAGGAACATACCGGTCGCTATGGAGGGTGAGAATATGTATGGGCACATAATCATACCATGTAGGATAACTAAATAGACGGTTATGCTGTTTCATCCCACCTAGCAACAATGCTCTGCACTGTGTGTGTTTATATATTTACATATTTATTCCATCTAGCTACAATGCTCTGCACTGGGTGTGTTTATATTTATATATCTATATATTTATTCCATCTAGCTACAATGCTCAGCACTGGGTGTGTTTATATTTATATATCTATATATTTATTCCATCTAGCTACAATGCTCCGCACTGTGTTTTTATATATCTACATATTATTCCATCTAGCTACATTGCTCCGCACTGTGTGTGTTTATATACTTGCATATTTATTCCACCTAGCTGCAATGCTCCGTACTGTGGGTGTTTATATATTTACATATTTATTCCATCTAGCTACAATGCTCTGCACTGTGTGTTCATATATTCATATATTTATTCCATCCAGCTACAATGCTCTGCACTGTGTGTCTGTGTGTGTGTGTGTGTGTGTGTGTGTGTATATATATTTTATAGTAATATGTACATATGTATATTAGCTGCTCTTGCTTGCTTGTTTTTTTTTTTTTTTCTTGCCTTCTGATTGTTGCTCTGAGTGTTGCTATCCCTGTGCTGTTGCAATCCTGGAATTTCCCCGTTGTGGGACTAATAAAGGCTTATCTTATCTTATCTTATCTTATCCTTCCGCAGACCTGGCCACCAAAAGGATCGCTGGAGAAGGTCGATCATCCGCGAAGCTCCAGGATGGCAGGTGAGCTTGGAGGTATGGAGCCAGTGTATAACGTCCCCCCGGACGGCAGATGGCATGAAGAGCCTCCCCTCCGGTCCGCCGCCAGGGTCCGGTTCTGATTCCTGCACCCTCCGGATCTTGTCTTCTATGTCCCATGTAACAGCCCCCACAATGCACGACCTGGGCAAGATGGTATGAGCAACTTCATCTGCGGCCTCTGGGGCAAATTGCCTGGAGAAGGCGTCGGGTAGGCCGTTCTTGGAGCCAGGCCTATATGTGATGCTGAACTTAAACCTTGCAAAGAACAGGGACCAACGCGCCTGGCGGGCGTTCAGACGCTTGGCAGATCTCAGGTACTCCAGGTTCTTGTGGTCAGTGAGGACCACAAAAGGCAAGGCTGCCCCCTCCAGCCAGTGACGCCATTCTTGAAGGGCAAGCTTGATGGCAAGAAGCTCTCTGTCCCCCACGTCGTAATTTCATTCCGCCGGGGACAGGCGCCGAGAGAAGAAGGCGCAGGGTCGCTTGACTCCATTGGCTGGGGACCACTGGGACAACACCGCCCCCACCCCCGTGTCCGAAGCGTCCACCTCCACAATGCACTGCAGCGCGGGATCGACCTGGCTGAGGACCCGGGAGGAGGAGAACTCCGTCTTCAGCGCCTGGAAAGCCGAAGCGGCCTCTTCAGTCCACCGGAACAGGGTCTTAGGAGAGGTGAGGCGGGTCAGGGGTCCCACGATGGCTCCAAAGTTCGGGACAAAGCGGCGGTAGAAATTAGCGAACCCGATGAACTGCTGAACCTGCTTTCGAGAGGTTGGTGTGGGCCAATCCACCACTGCTTTGATCTTTGCTGGGTCCGGAAGCACCTGGTCATGGGAGATGACGAACCCCAGGAAGGAAGTTGTTTTGGCGTAGAATTCACATTTTTCCGCCTTGACGTACAGACGGTTCTCCAGCAGTCTCTGCAGGACCCGCCTCACGTGGACCCGGTGTTCATCCCTGGACCTGGAGAAGATGAGAATGTCATCCAGGTAGACGAATATGAACAGGCTGATGAAGTCCCGGAGGACGTCATTGATGAGGCGCTGAAAGACGGCTGGAGCGTTGGTCAACCCAAACGGCATCACGAGATATTCAAAATGCCCGTTAAGGGTTCGGAAGGTGGTTTTCCACTCATCTCCCTCCCGGATCCGGACGAGGTGGTAAGCGCTGCGGAGATCCAGCTTAGTAAACCAGGTCACCCCCTGGAGGGAGTGGAAGGCAGTGTCCATAAGGGGCAGGGTGTACCGGTCCTTCTCCGTGATATCGTTGAGAGCCCGATAGTCGATACAAGAATGAAGAGATCCGTCATTCTTTCCAACGAAGAAGAACCCTGCACCTACTGGAGAGGAGGACGGTCGGATGATCCCAGCACTGAGCGACTCCTTCAAGTAGCTGTTCATTGCCTCCTTCTCCGGCGCTGACAGACTGTAGAGGCGTCCTGAGGGTAAGGGCGCCCCCTGGCGGATGTTAATGGCGCAGTCGTAGGGCCGGTGAGGAGGTAGAGACATCGCCTTGGATTTACTGAAAACGGCACCCAGGTCATGGAACTCTGAGGGCACTAGGGTGAGATCTGGGGGCGCGGTGTCCTGAGCTGTGGGAGGCGAGGATGGGGCGCAGGCCGCGGATTGGAGACAGGTACCCATGCAGAAAGTGCTCCACGCTGAAACCTTCCCAGTCTTCCAGTCCAAGGCGGGGTTGTGGAGGCGGAGCCAGGGATAACCGAGGATGACAGGTGTTACTGAGGTGGGCAGGACATAAAAGGAGATATCCTCCCGATGGGTTCCAGAGATGATCACCGGGACAGGGGATGTTTGGTGAGTTACCTTTCCCAGGGAAACTCGGGAGAGATTAACCAGGGCGAGATGAGTATCAAGGGGGTGACAGTGGATGCCCAGTCGGGTTGCCAGGCTTTGTGAAATAAAGCTACCCTCTGCGCCTGAATCCACCAGTGCATGTGTGAGATGCCCAGTGAGGTTGTGACAGAAGCGGATGGGCAGCGTCAAATGTGTGAGGGGATTCAACCGATTAGCGTCCGCGAGGCCCCCTACAGTGACTCGCGGACCACCTCGTTTGGCTTCTCCGAACAATTCTCCACCGTGTGCTGGCTACCTCCGCAATACATGCAGAGGCCCAGGTCACGACGGCGCGGTTTCTCCGCCAGGGGGAGCTTTGTCCGGCCCGTCACCATTGGTTCCGACTCCTCGGAGACCTCCGACGGCGGTAACGCCAGGTGGCGAGCTTGGGGCAGACGTGCAGAGGCACCCCGCGAGCGAGAAGCCTGCTTCCACTCGGAGGTGCGCTCGCTCAGCCTGTTATCCAAGCTGGTGATGAGAGAAATCAGCTCCACCAGCGTCTCCGGGGTATCCAGTCCAGCCAGCTCATCCCTCAGACCAAAGTTTAGACTGCGGAGGAAGATGCCGCAGAGCGCGCGCTCTTCCCAGCCAACTTCCTCCGCGGTAACCCGGAAGTCGATCGCGTATTCGGCCGCCGATCGGCTCCCCTGTTGGAGTCCGAGAAGGCGGTCGACCTGGACACTGTCCAAATGCGAATGATCGAACACTTCCAGAAATTGTCGCACGAACTGGCCATAGGTGAGGGTGGCGTAGCTGGGCTTCACCATAATGGCGTAAGCCCAGGTGGAAAATCTCCGGGAACGCAAAGAAACACGGACTCACACTGCATAACAAAACCCCGAGCTCCACCCAGCTTACCGCTGAAGTGAGCAGGAGTGAGGATTGGTGTGAGCCGTGTTGGTGCACCCGGAGCAGGCTGGACAGCCACCGGAGCCGCAGGAGCCACGCCACCCGGACGAGCCAAGGGGAACGGCTGCTGGGGGTCCAAGCGGTCTAATCGGTTAGTAATGTTAATTAATTGATTTAATATCACCTGTTGCTGATAGGCTATTGAATCCACCCGAGCCTCGAGGGTGGAAAGACGGCGTGCGAGCCCGCTGTCTGCCGAACCACTCTGCTGAAGCCGTACTGACATAATGCACGGCCCAGGAGACACACACGCAGGCTCAGGATAGATTTAACAGCTTTATTAGCAACAGGGAAGTGTATGTCTGCGTGTCTGTGGAATAAGAATGTATTGGTGGTGGCGTCTGCGTCAGGCACGGGGGCAGGAGGCCGTACAGCCGGACAACCCTGTGGGAGAGAGCAGAGGGAGAAGGGTAACGGGCACCACACCAATACAGGGAAATGATGATGATAGCTGGCTTACTTGGTTGTGACAGGTGGCTGGTGTCGACAAGGGCGGAGCCCGGGAGACAGCGACCTGCGGTACCTGTGGCAGCAGCGTAGAGCCAACGGCGAGGTGATGAAGTCCGCCGCCGGGAATGTCCACCTGTGCACAGGGGAAAGCTAGAGGAGAGAGGTAAGGGGAGCTTACCCAGGATATCTTCGCTAGTAGGTTTGAGATCCGTAGTAGCAAAGGGGCCGAAGTAGAGAGACGGCTTCAGGCCGAAGCCCAGGGCAGAGTGGATTAAATACCTCGCCGCTGACGAGGAGCAGGTGTGCACGCGGCTGGCGCCGCTGATGAGCGGCGAGTCATAACACTTCGTACTGTGCATGTACTTACCTTTATATAAAGGCAAGTACATGCAAATTGAATGTTACGTCATCATTGTTCAAAATTCAGAGAATTTCAAGACATAAAAAAGAATTTTGCATCATATAAAGCGAAAATACCCGTACATGTAAACAACATGCAAAAACATATAAAACAACATGTGACCATAATTCAAAAAAGTTGACCTGATTGAGCAAAACCATTGTGATTTTTGGATTCAGCACATCAAAATTGTCCTAAATCAGCTAAAAACAACTTATATAATAAATTTGGTGTTGACCGGTGTTATGGGTGCAACTTCTGGTACTAGTTTAGAAAGTGGGGATGTCACAGAAACAGGACACTTTTCCTTGTCAAAAAACAATTACTTCGGCATAAAAAATGCAGGAACACAATCTATTACACCTCAAAAAGAGTAATATAATCATACCATTTCCCACGACTATTGAGGGGTGAGAAGATGACCTTAAAAAGTGGCCTGGCAGACAGTAGCTCTGTTATTTAGCTCTGCTGCTAAAATGCTAACGCTGTAAACAAAAGCCCTGAGATATACAGTGGTGTGAAAAAGTGTTTGCCCCCTTCCTGATTTCTCATTTTTTTGTATGCTTGTCACACTTAAATGTTTCAGATCATCAAACAAATTTAAATATTACACAAAGATAACACAAGTAAACACAAAATGCAGTTTTTAAATGCATCGTCGGCCTCCGTCGGTCTATGATGACCATGGAAGAGAATCCTAAACGTCTACTCTGCTGGAACAGCACAACCTGTGGCTGAACAGGCCGATGCGCGAATGGCAGTCCCTGTCACACAGGTCGCACTTGTGGGTGGTCTCCGTGCTGTTGGAGCTGTGGGGGTTCTTCCTGTGGGTCCTTTTTTCATCTGCTGCAGCAGTCAGTCTCTTCACCCGCCTTGAGCTGTCTGGTCAGGGTGCCTCTCCATTTGGAGCGGTCCGTTGCAAGGTCCTCCCAGCGCTCTGTGTTGATCTCCAGGGCCTTCATGTCTCTCTTGCAGACGTCTCTAAAGCGCAGCTGTGAGCGGCCAATGTCTCTCCTGCCAGTCGCCAGTTCTCCGTAGAGGACGTCTTTGGGGATTCTGCCATCCTCCATACGGTGAACGTGGCCGAGCCAGCAGCGCCTGCGCTGCCTGAGTAGAGTGAACATGGAGGGAAGGCCGGCGCGGGACAGAACTTCTGTGTTGGGCACTTTGTCCTGCCAGGATATGTCCAGGATGTGGCGAATGCAGCGCAAGTGGAAGGAGTTCAGTCTCTTTTCCTGCCGGGCGTATGTTGTCCACGTCTCACTCCCATAGAGCAGTGTGCTGATGACGCAGGCGTTGTACACTGCCATCTTCGTCTTGACAGAGAGTTTGGGATTCTCCCACACTCGTGTGGTGAGGCGAGTGAGTGTGGAGGCTGATTTTCCAATCCTCTTGTCGATATCTGTATCAAGGGAGAGGTTGCTGCTGATCGTGGACCCCAGGTACGTGAACTGATTCATGACCTCCAGCTCGTAGTCGTCGATGGTGATGGTTGGTGGTGCTTCCGTGCCTTGTGCCAAGACGTTAGTCTTCTTCAGGCTGATGGTAAGCCCGAAGTCCTTGCATGCCTGGGAGAAGCGGTCCATCAGGGTCTGCAGCTCCTGCTGTGTGTGGGTCGCAACTGCAGCGTCGTCTGCGAACAGCATGTCTCTGATTAAAGCCTCGCGTACTTTGGTTCTGGCTTTCAGGCGGTCGAGGTTGAAAGGCCTGCCGTCAGATCTTGTATGCAGGTAGATTCCCTCTGTTGCTGTGCTGAAGGCATGCCTCAGGAGCATAGCAAAGAAAATCCCAAAGAGGGTTGGCGCAAGTACACAGCCCTGTTTCACTCCGCTGCGTATGTTGAATTGCTCTGAGACATTGCCGTCGTGCTGCACTATCCCCTGCATGTTGGTGTGAAACGATTCGATGAGGCTTTGCAACTTTGGTGGGCATCCTGTCTTTGGCAGGATCTTGACAAGGCCCTCTCTGCTGACCAGATCGAACACTTTGGTGAGGTTGATGAAGGCGACGTACAGGGGCATGTTCTGTTCTCTGCATTTCTCCTGGAGTTGGCGGATGGAGAATATCATGTCTACTGTCGATCGCTCAGTGCGGAAGCCACACTGAGACTCGGGGTAGACACGTTCAGCAAGCTTCTGTAGACGAATGAGAACAACTCGTGCATAGACTTTGCCAACAACGCTGAGGAGGGAGATGCCCCTGTAGTTGTTGCAGTCGCTTCTTTCCCCTTTGTTTTTGTAGAGGGTGATGATCTTGGCGTCCCTCATGTCCTGTGGTACGGCACCTTCCTTCCAGCACTGGCAGAGGACGTCATGCAATGGCAGCAGTAGGGCGGTCTTGCAGTGCTTGATCAGGTTGGGGGGTATGCCATCGTTGCCGGGTGCCTTGCCAGCGGCCAAGCTATCAATGGCCTTGCTGAGTTCGTCGATGGTTGGCTCAGCATCAAGTTCGTCCATGGATGGCAGGCAATCGATGGCATCAAGGGCTGACGGTGTCACGGTGTTCTGTCTGGAGTAGAGGTCGGAGTAGTGCTCCACCCATCTCTCCATCTGCTTGTTCTTTTCTGTGATCATCTCCCCAGTGGAGGATTTGAGGGGGGCCGTCTTGCTCTGAGCCGGACCAAGTGCTTTCTTGATGCCATTGTACATACCACGGATGTTCCCTGTTATGGCAGCGGTTTGAATGTCTTGGCTGAGCTGAGTCTAGTACTCGTTGGCACAGCGCCGAGCAGTCTGCTGACCTTTGCTTCTCGCAGCCCTGAGAATCTGGAGATTCTTCTCGTTTGGGTACTTCTTGTACTCGGCAAGAGCTGAGCACTTGGCTTCAATGACGGGGGTCATCTCGGTCAACTTGGCATCAAACCAGTCCTGTGACTTCGAGGTCTTCCTCCCAAAGGTAGCCAAGGCTGCGCGGTGGATGGTGTTTCGCAGCTCTTCCCACTTCTGCTTTGCTGATTCTCCTTCTTGTGGTACACCAAGTTCCTTCTCAAAGGTGGAGGCAAACCGCTCAACAAGTTCTGGTTGGGCTATCTTGCTGGTGTCAATCCGTGACTTTCCAGGCTGTCTAGCACAATGAAATTTCTTCAGCTGCAGCTTGACCTTGCAACACACCAATGAATGGTCTGTGTCGCAATCTGCACTCTGGAATGAACGGGGGATTAGCACGTTCTTCAGTGAGGTGCACCTGGTCAGGATCAAGTCCAGCTGGTGCCAGTGCTTTGAGCGCGGATGTCGCCAGGAAACCTTGTGTTGGGGCTTGGTCTTGAAGAACGAGTTTGTGATGCACAGATTGTGATAAGTGCAGAACTCGAGCAGCCGCTGTCCGTTGTCGTTCATTCTGCCCACGCCAAATGGTCCAAGACAGGAGGGCCAGGAGTCGTGGTCAGCACCCACTCTGGCATTGAAGTCTCCAAGAAGAATGAGTTGTTCAGAGTTGGGGATGATCCTGACAGTTGTTGCGAGATTCTCGTAGAACTCGTCTTTTGCCTCTGGTGTGGCTGTCAGTGTTGGGGCATACACACTGACGAGGGTGACTGGGCCTTGAGTGGTGTTGAGGCGGAGGGTGAGGAGTCGTGCAGAGCCATTGCTGCCCGGTTTCACCATCTTCAGCAAGGTGTTCTTCACTGCGAAGCCCACTCCGTGTTCCCTGTGTTCGTCACTGCTCTTTCCCTGCCAGTAGAACGTGTAGTCCTTCTCTCTCAGTGTGCCTGCGTCAGCCAACCGTGTTTCCTGGAGAGTGGCGATATCCACTTCCAGTCTCTTCAGCTCATTATTGATGATGGCAGTCTTCCTGGTGTCGTTGATGTCCTTGAGGTTAGCAGCGAGTCCTGTCATCATAGTGCGGACGTTCCAAGTTCCCAGTTTTAGAATTGGTCTCTTTTTTTTTTTTTTGTCTTGCCTGGTGCGAAAGTTCTCAGCCTGCCGTTCAGACTTCTCCTCATCCCCATGCACCCAATGAGGAAAGCAGGCTGTGGCGGGACAACACCTTATTGGCTGGGGGTTGCCCAGCTTGAGGCGGGCGGTAGCTGTCCAGTGAGATCCGATGATCCCTTCCACCGTCGGGAACAACCCCTGGCGCCGCGCTCTACGCCAATTGAGCGGTGGCTTATAACCGGTAACTGTCATTCCCCGTGTTTTGTCTACGCCAAAGGCGAAGCTGGAGTGTCCTCTCCAGTGATCCGGTGTTCTACCTTCCAGCGTTGGGCGTTGGTAGGATTCAAGCCTGGGCAGGAAGATATGGAGGACAAGATGTTGCCCATGCAGCATGTCCCCCCCTCTCCACGTCACTGATGAATCCAAAGGAACAGCAGGTCTGCTACAGTTTGGCACCAGCCCCGTCGCAGGAGCTGCCAGAACGATGTTGAGCACAACAGACAACTGCCTTAGGGACTCCAACACCGGATTTTTCCTCAGGGTTGACTCCCAAAGCCTTTCCCGTGATCGGGTGTGCCGCAAGGCAGCAGAGGTTTGAAATCAGGGTTTACCTTCCCCTAGATGGGCTACCTTCCCATGTTGACGAGCCACCATCTACCCGAAGCATCTGGTTTTAAGGCGCCAGAGATCCACCCTCACCCCTTCTCCTATTAGTAAAAGCAGTTCCGCCGGGCTTAGAGACTAAACCACACGGGCAGGTTTTTAAACGGGCAGTTTAAAAACTTCGTTTAAAAACGGGCAGTTTTTAAATGAAGGTGTTTATTATTAATGGTAAAAAAAATCCAAACCTACATGGCCCTGTATGAAAAAGTGATTGCCTCCCTGTTAAAACATGAATTAACTGTGGTTTATCACATTTTTGAAAAGCTGAGTTCAATTTTCTAGCCATTTCTAAAGCTTTGGGACTTCAGCGAACCACAGTGAGAGCCATTATCCACAAATGGCAAAAACATGGAACAGTGGTGAACCTTCCCAGGAGTACCGGCTGATCAAAATTAAGATAAGATAAGATAAGATAAGCCTTTATTAGTCCCACAATGGGGAAATTCCAGGATTGCAACAGCATAGCGATAGCAACACTCAGAGCAACAATCAGAAGGCAAGAAAAAACAAGAACATCTAGTAAACATATGTACATATTACTATAAATGTATATATATAGACACACAGTGCGGAGCATTATGGTTGGTTGGTGAATGTGCAGCAGAAAGTCTAAGCTCTCTCTCCGCGGTTGCGGCGGGCCAGCTGGAAGTCTTTGGGTATGATGGGGACCCTCTTGGCGAAGAAGAGACCCACCAGGCAGGCCTCGCTGGTCTCCTGCAGAGCCACGACGGTGAAGCTCAGGAAGCGCAGGATGGTCCCGAAGTCCCGAGCGATCTCCCTCACCAGGCGCTGGACGGGCAGCTTACGGATGAGCAGCTCCGCGGATTTCTGGTAGCGACGGATCTCTCTCAGAGCCACGGGCCTGTGACGGCGAGGCTTCCTCACTCCGCCGGTGGCCGGAGCGCCTCTCCGAGCAGCCCTGGTGGCCAGCTGTCCCCTGGGGGGCCTCCCCCTCCAGCAGATTCCACGGGCGGTCTGCCTGGCCCTTGTCATCGCTCTCCATCACTCCGTCCCATATTTCTTGCACGCCGCCCAAACTCCAGCCCGGCACCCACGTCGCCTTCACTACAGCTCCCGGTATGTCGAGCCCCCCATTAGCACCGGGCGGCGGCCAAGTGCCAGCTAGCACTAGCTCCTCCCGCTGCAACGTCTCCCGCTGCAAACAGTGGCTCTGTCCGCCGACCCGGGAGACCCCCGGGGCGATCCAAGATTACCCCAAGAGCGTAACGACAACTCATCTAAGAGGTCACAAAAGACCGCACAACATCATTCAAAGAACTGCAGGCCTCACTTGCCTCAGTTAAGGTCAGTGTTCATGACTGCACCATAAGAAAGAGACTGAGTAAAAATGGCCTGCATGGCAGAGTTCCAAGACGAAAACCACTGCTGAGCAAAAAGAACATAAAGGCTCGTCTCAGAAGGCTGCAGTGAACAGTCAAAACATGTAAAGAAGATAAAAACATCTCCTTTCTATTTTTTGTCTTTAATGAGAACAAAAGGTAAATAAAAAACTGGGGCTGTTTTGCTGCTTCGGGACCTGGAAGACTTGCTGTGGTAAATGGAACCATGAATTTTGCTGTCTACCAAAAAATTCTGAAGGAGAATGTCTGGCCATCTGTTCGTGACCTCAAGCTGAAGCACACTTGGGTTCTGCAGCAGGACAATGATCCAAAACACACTTGCAAGTCCACCTCTGAACGGCTTAGGAAAAACAAAATGAAGACTTTGGAGTGGCCTAGTCAAAGTCCTGACTTGAATCTGATTGAAATGCTGTTGCATGACCTTAAAAAGGCAGTTCATGCTCGAAAACCCTCCAATGTGACTGAATTACAACAATTCTGCAAAGACGAATGGGCCAAAATTCCTCCACAGTGCTGTAAAAAACTCATTGCCATTTAACACAAACGCTTAAAGGGGACCTGTGGTGGTCGTGAAAAAAAAGATATTATATTGAGCCCCTGTCTCACGTTCTAGTTCAAGTTTAAGTTCAAGTTCAAAGCAATGTGATATAAATCCATTGCTGATGTGCTGGTTCAGCTATGTCAGCAAAACATGGGCGCAGCCATACTAGCGGCTACATGGCCTGCCAGGACGCTTCCTGTGACGTAGTGTCGTGGCTACCGCGATCTGGATCAATATTGGCTGAGCCTGGAGTGCCCGGATGAGCAGTGGCTTTCGGGATTTTCAAATTCAAATTCAAACGTTTATTTCAAAATCAGGGTTCATATAAAATGCAGAACTAAAACAAGTAGAAAATAAGTAAATAAATGCTTAAATTCAGCGGGTCGTCTCGTCTGATCTGAGGTCGTAACGGCCGCCAGACGAACGATGATTCGGCGCTGGGCTCTTCCCTCGCCGCTAAAACTATATACAGAGCAGTAGACACTCGGCGCTCTTGTAACAACAAAAACATACAATGCGATATGGATATCGCAACATGGCGGAATGTAAAGCCTTTGGATGTCTCAATAATAAGCGAAAAAACAAAGATAAACACTTCTTTTGTGTACCCAAACCCAGCTCACCTTGTCGGAAGATCGTAGCGGAAAAGTGGTTGTGCAATCTCGGAACAGGGCACAGACGATTCCTTTCAGACGAAATTGCGTTGTGTGTGAGGACCACTTCGTCACTTTCACCCTCAGAAGACCTTTCTGGCTCAAATCTGTAGCCATGTTGGACGAATTCTTCCTCAGAGTCCGACAATTCAGCCATAATAGAATAAAAACACTCACAAAAGCACCCTAGTCGCTCATACAGGCGGAGTATTGACTTTTCAGTAGCGACGTAGTGACGTCACATCCACATGTGTCATGGCTGCGCGCATAGTTTTCATTGGCTGGCCATGCCTGCGGTCGTATTTGCATATTTTTCTGGTGGTATATGGCTGGCAATAATTATTTAACCAAATAACGAATACTTTGCCTAATGTTTTCAAGTTGAATGCGTTTAGACGACCACCACAGGTCCCCAGTTGTTGCTGCTAAGGGTGGCCCAACCAGTTATTAGGTTTAGGGGTAATCACTTTTTCACACAGGGCCATGTAGGTTTGGATTTTTTTTCCCCTTTAATAATAAACACCTTCATTTACAAACTGCATTTTGTGTTTGCTTGTGTTATCTTTGTCTAATATTTAAATTTGTTTGATGATCTGAAACATGTATAGACAAACAACCAATTCACGCACATCCACACCTAGGGGCAATTTAGAGTCTCCAATTAACCTATCATGCATGTCTTTGGAATGTGGGAGGAAGCCAAAGCACCTGGGGAGAACCCACGCACACACAGGGAGAACATGCAAACTCCTCACAGGAGAGTCCCAGGTAATTGCTGGAATCAAACCCAGGATCTTCTGCATGTGATGGCACAGTGCTAACCACTGTACCACTGTACCCTGCCTCTCGCCCAAAGATGCTGGGATAGGCTCCAGCCCCCCCTGCGACCCGAAAAGGATTAAGCGGAAGAAGATGAATGAATGAATGAATGAATGAATGATCTGAAAAATTTAAGTGTGACAAACAGAAAAAATGAGAAATCAGGAAGGGGGCAAACACTTTTTCACACCACTGTATCAATGCTTCCACCACAATAAAGTCGGTTGCATTTTATTAAAATATGTTGGACATAATCAGATTTACCTCAGAGCAGACGTAGAATCTAGTCAGAGCCACAAAGAACCACAACACCGTGTTTGGGTGTTTTAATGTCGGTGTAAATACTAACAGCTGCAGCTGTTTGTTTTACCCCAAAATTAACATGCTCATGCCGCTGTCATGTTGTGAATGCTTGTTATTTAACTTAACAGGTACAGACCTTTTCTAACAACTGTTCAAAATTTTATTGATCTATATTTTGTGATAATTTGAAAATTAATGCATGCTGAAGCTACTAATATCAAGTCAATATTGTTCCAATGCAATGCAGCGAATGCAAAAAAAAAAAACAAAAAAAAAAAAACACCATTTGATATCTTTCTTAAATTGGTAAGCCTTAGGAAGCAAACTGTTACTGTCTTTATATTTATTATTTTACTTCACGCAGCCTTGCATCAGGTAACATATATAAACGTCAGATCTGTGACACTCATACAAGTGAAAACATACCTGGTGCTGTTGTGTCTGTCCTGTGTCTGTACCACCAATTACACGCCTGTTGAAGCAGCACAGATTTAGCTGAGGTTTACACCACAAACAGCAGCAAGTACCAGAACGATGCAAAAACATTAAAGAATACAAAAACTACTGAAATTATCTGCCACTTGACTGCAAAACACATATGTGGACTATACATTAAAATGAATTCAAAACACTTTTAAAAACGCTATTTTAAATGCCCCACTACTTCACTCTTGTTGACTGATTTAACACTACTTCAGCTGAAGCCGGAAGTTGCACCCATAATCGTTTTCACAGCAGTGCCCTCAGGAATAAGGTGGATAAGAACAGAGAATGTTCTGATGTAAGGCTCGCGAGATTCAACGTGACGCAATGTGGTCTGCTTGAATTTTTGCCTGTGTGAAAGGGAACCGAACCGAGGAGAAAATGATACAAAGTAACAAACTTATCAAGTGATTTGGACCAAAGTAAATAAATTTAGGTGTTAAAGCACCCTGAGACTGCTTTTTATCATTTGCGTAATATTGCCAAGATTAGGAACACCTTGTCTCAGAGTGATGCTGAGAGACTAATCAACGCTTTTGTTTTTGTTTTGCTTTAGCTCTAGATTAGATTAATGTAACTCTTTATTATCAGGCTGTCCTAAAACATCTCTAAAAAGTCTTCAGTAGATCCAAAATGCTGCAGCTTGAGTTTTAACAGGTACTAGAAAGCGAGATCATATCTCTTCGGTTCTGGCCTCCCTTCATTGGCTTTCCACAGAATTTAGAATTGTTTAAAATCCTTCTCCTCACCTACATACTCTAAATGACAAGGCTCAATGTTATTTAAAAGATCTGAGAGTACCTTATCATCCTAACATCCTAACTATGCTCGCAAAATGCAGGATTACTTGTAATACTGAGAATCTCTACAAGTACAATGGGAGGCAGAGCCTTCAGTGATCAGGCTCCTCTCCTTTGGAACCAGCTGCCAATCTGGATTTGGGGGACAAACTCACTCTCTGTTTTTAAGAATAGGATTAAAACTTTCCTTTTTGACAGAGCCTATAGTTAGGGTGGGATCATGTGACCCTGAACTCTCCCCTAATTATGCTGCTAATAGGTTTAGACAGCCAGGGGACCTCCCACAACGCACTGGGCTTCACTCCTTTCTTCACTCTCAATGTAATGTTTTTGCTGGTCATTAACATCTGTTTCTCCCATAGATTGAGTCCCCTTTGGGCTGTTTGCTCTCTACAGTTGTGCTCATAAGTTTACATACCCTGGCGGAATTTGTGATATTTTTTAGCCATTTTTCAGAAAATATGAATGATAATACAAAAACTTTTCTTTCACTTATAGTTAGTGGTTGGGTGAAGCCATTTAAGCATTGTCTGATTTTCATTGGTTAATTTTTATAGAATTTTTATTTATTAGCACTTTTGTCAGGTTCAAGTTATTTCTGTGACCATTGTGGGTTTTTCTTTCATTAATAGAGGGATACCAACAATTTTGTCCACGTCTGTATATAAATAAAGTTCAACTGAATTGAATGTAGCAACAAACTGTGCTAACTGACAATGGTTTTCTAAAGTGTTCCTGAGCCCACATGGTAATATCTTATACAGAATGATGATGGTTTTTAAAGCAGTGCTGCCTGAGAGATCAAAGGTCATGGGCATTCAATGTTGATTTTTGGCCTTGTCGCTTACATGCAGAAATTTCTTGATTCTCCAGATCTTTAGATGATATTATGGACTGTAGATGAGGAAATTTCTAAATTCCTTGCAATTGTACATTGAGAAACGTTGTTCTTAGACTGCTGTACTATTTGCACATGCAGTTGTTCACACAGTGGTGAACCTTACCCCATTCAATTCAATTCAGTTCAACTTTATATAGCACCATTTCACAACAACAGTCATCTCATAGCACTTTCAACTGTAGGAGAAACCCCCACAGTTGCAGAAAGACCCCAGCAATCAGGCGATCCCCTGTGAGCAAGCGCTTGGCGACGGTGGAGAGGGAAAACTCCCTTTTAACAGGAAGAAACCTCCAGCAGAACCAGGCTCAGGGAGGGACAGTCATCTGCTGCGACTGGCTGGGGGGTGAGGGGATAGAGAAGATGAAAAGAACAGATATGTAGCGAGAAAACAGCACGATGGGGACTCATTCTATGGGAGCGAACAAACAGATGTTAATGACCAGCAAAAAAAAAAAGTATTTCATTGAGAGTGAAGAAAGGAGTGAAGCCCAGTGCATTATTGGAGGTCCCCTGGCTGTCTAAACCTATTAGCAGCATAACTAAGGGAGGGTTCAGAGACACATGATCCCTCCCTAATTGTAGGCTATATCAAAAAGGAAGGTTTTAACCCTATTCTTAAAAACAGAGATCAAGTCTGACTCTCGAATCCAGATTGGCAGCTGGTTCCACAGGAGAGGAGCTTGATAACTGAAGGTTCTGCCTCCCATTGTACTTTTGGAGATTCTAGGTATTACAAGTAATCCAGCATTTTGCGAGCATAGTGCTCTGTTAGGATAATAACAGAGCACTATGTCTTATATCACGGACACACAGATCGTCCTAAATGTCTCCTGAGCCGGTGGACGGAGCCACTGTCTATAGCAGGATACGATACAGCAGAGAACAGCTGCTAGCATTCAACCGCCACCCCGGTCCCATTGGAAAAACTCGACATACCGAGAGAACTGAGGCGAAAACGCCGCGGCTGCCGGGCTGGAGTAAGGCGGAGGACAAAAAATATAAGGTACAGACCCTCCCTTCCATCTGTTGTCATGGGAAATGTACGGTCGATACTGGGAAAGTTAGATGAGCTAGCGGCTATCTCCCGTTATGATAGCACTTACCGGGAGTGCTCTCTCCTTTTGTTTACTGAGACGTGGCTAACTGAACTAGCAGCAGATGCTAACATTGAGCTGGAGGGTTTTCACATGATACGAGCTGACCGAACACCAGACAGTGGCAAAACTAGGGGCGGTGGAGTGATAATGTATGTTAACAACAACTGGTGCAGACCGGGACATATCACTGTTAAACAACGACACTGCAGCAAAGACATTGAGTTGCTAGCTGTTAGCATGAGGCCTACATATCTCCCGAGAGAACACTCACACGTGATCTGCATTGTTGTTTATGCAAATCCGACGGCGAACGCTGGGACAGCACGTGACGTCATCCATTCAGTAACCAGCAGGCTGCAGACAGAACACCCAGATGCTCTTCTCCTCATCTCAGGCGATTTCAACCATGTTTCACTGTCTCCCATTCTACCCACGTTCACCCAGTATGTCACATGCCACACTAGAGACAATAAAACACTGGATTTATTCTACGCAAACACTAAGGAGGCGTACACCTCATCACAACTCCCCCCACTCGGGAGATCGGATCACAACTTGGTTCATCTCCGGCCGGTGTACAAACCCCTAGTGCACAGACAACCTCCGGCCATGCACACTGTGGAGTTATGGTCTGAGGAGACAATGGACACCCTAAAGGGCTGTTTTGAAGCCACCGCCTGGAAGCAGCTCTGCGATCCACATGGTGAGGACATCGATGGCCTCATTCACACCTTCACGGGCTACCTCAGCTTCTGTGTGGACAAATCCGTTCCCACCAAGACCATACGGCGTCACTCAAACAACAAACCCTGGATCAACCCTGAGATAAAAACACTTCTGAGAGAGAAGAAGAGGATCTTCAGGTCAGGGAACAGGGAGATGCTGAAGTCCGTACAGAGGGAGCTGAGGAGAAAGATCAGAGAAGGCAAGGACAGCTTCAGGAAGAAGATGGAGGACAAGCTGCAACAGAGCAACATCAGCGGGGTCTGGAGAAACCTCAAAACCATCTCGGGGCTCCAGAATACCTCCCCCCAGGCCACAGGGGGCAGGGAGTGGGCGAACAACCTGAATCTGTTTTTCAATAGATTTGACCAACCGCCCTCCCCCCTGACTGCACAACAACCACTGCTGCCTCTAAAGAAATCAAGTCCTGCTGCCCACTCCCCACTCCACCAACACCCCCCCACTCCCAACACACAGCCCCCCATCCTGACCCTGACCAGGACCCAGGTGAGGACGGAGCTGAGGAAGATCAAGGCGAGGAAGGCGCCGGGACCGGACGGCATCAGCGCAAAGCTCCTCAAGTCCTGTGCAGACCAGCTGTGTGGGATTGTGACGTATATCTTCAACATGAGCCTGAAACTGGGGAGGGTACCACAGCTGTGGAAAACATCTTGTGTGGTACCTGTACCAAAAACTTCCCACCCCAAAGACCTGAACAGCTACAGACCGGTGGCCTTGACGTCCCACATGATGAAGACCCTGGAGAGACTGCTCCTTGCTCACCTCCGCCCCCTGGTGGAACCAGCGATGGATCCACTCCAGTTCGCCTACCAGCATGGCATTGGGGTGGAGGATGCGGTGATCTTCCTCCTTCACCGTTCTCTGTCCCACCTGGAGAAGCCCGGGAATATGGTGAGGATCATGTTCTTTGACTTCTCCAGTGCTTTCAACAACATCCAACCGATGATCCTGAAGGACAAGCTGCTGCGCGCAGGGGTGGACCAGCACCTGTCATCATGGATCCTGGACTACCTCACGAACCGGCCTCAGTTTGTGAGAACCCGGGACTGTGTGTCCGACACGATCATCAGTAGCACGGGGGCCCCCCAGGGAACGGTGCTGGCTCCCTTCCTGTTCACTCTTTATACTGCGGACTTCTCACACAACACAACACACTGCCATCTACAGAAGTTCTCTGATGACTCTGCGATCGTTGGCCTCATCTCCAATGGAGATGAAGCTGAGTACAGAGGGCTTATCCAGGACTTCGTGGACTGGTGCCATCGGAACTGCCTCCAGATCAACGCGAGGAAAACTAAGGAGCTGGTGGTGGACTGCCGCAGGCATGGGCAGCCCCTCACAGTACCAGTAAATATACAGGGAACAGACATCGAGATGGTGACATCCTATAAGTACCTGGGTATTCATCTGAACAATAAACTAGACTGGTCACACAATACTGATGCACTCTACAAGAAGGGACAGCGCAGGCTGTTCCTGCTGAGGAGACTCAGGTCTTTTGGTGTACAAGGGGCGCTGCTGAAGTCATTCTATGACACGGTGGTGGCATCAGCCATCACTTTTGGAGTGGTCTGCTGGGGCAGTGGCATTACTGCAGCCGATAGGAAGAGACTGAACAAACTGATTAAGAAAGCTAGCTCTGTCCTGGGGCAGCGCCTTGATCCGATGGAGGAGATAGGAGAGAGAAGGACGGTGGCTAAACTGTCATCTCTGCTGGAGTCCGAGTTCCACCCTATGCAGGACATACTGAATGCACTGAGGAGCTCATTTAGCAGCAGACTACATCATCCCAGGTGCACAACCGAGAGGTTTCGTAGGTCCTTCCTACCAACGGCTGTCAGACTGTACAACCTAAGCAGGGCTGCTCGCAGAGATAGCAAAAAGACGTAACAAACTAATAGTTTTTTTGAATGCAAAAGATGCAATAGACTTACACAATGGTCCCCTCCGGCATACAACTAGGAACATACCGGTCGCTATGGAGGGTGAGAATATGTATGGGCACATAATCATACCATGTAGGATAACTAAGTAGACGGTTATGCTGTTTCATTCCATCTAGCAACAATGCTCTGCACTGTGTGTGTTTATATATTTGCATATTTATTCCATCTAGCTACAATGCTCAGCACTGGGTGTGTTTATATATTTATATATCTACATATTATTCCATCTAGCTACATTGCTCCGCACTGTGTGTGTTTATATACTTGCATATTTATTCCACCTAGCTGCAATGCTCCGTACTGTGGGTGTTTATATATTTACATATTTATTCCATCTAGCTACAATGCTCTGCACTGTGTGTTCATATATTCATATATTTATTCCATCCAGCTACAATGCTCTGCACTGTGTGTCTGTGTGTGTGTGTATATATATATATTTTATAGTAATACGTACATATGTTTATTAGCTGCTCTTGCTTGCTTGTTTTTTTTTCTTGCCTTCTGATTGTTGCTCTGAGTGTTGCTATCCCTGTGCTGTTGCAATCCTGGAATTTCCCCGTTGTGGGACTAATAAAGGCTTATCTTATCTTATCTTATCTTATCTTATCTTATCTTAATAGGGTAGTATCAGATCTTTTAAATAAAAAGGGGCCTGATTGTTTAGAGCTTTGTAAGAAGAAGGATTTTGAACTTAATTCTAAACTCTATGGGAAGCCAGTGAAGGGAGGCCAGAACCGGAGAGATATGATCTGTCTTTCTAGAACCTGTTAAAACTCTTGCTGTAGCATTTTGGATCAACTGAAGACTTTTTAAAGATGTTTTAGGACAGCCTGATAATAAAGAGTTACAATAATCTAATCTAGAGCTAACAAAAGCGTGGATCAGTTTCTAGGCATCACTCTGAGACAAGATGCTCCTAATCTTGGCACCATTATGCAAATGATAGAAGGCAGTCTTAGAAACAAATTTAATATGTGAATTGAAAGACAGATCTTGATCAAAAATAACTCCAAGGTTCCTCACAGAGCTATTAAGAGAAAGAATAACTGCATCCAAACTGAAAGTTTGATTTGGAAAGGTATTTCTAAGGTTTTTTGGACCAACAAGAATGACTTCAGTCTTATCTGAATTTAATAGCAGGAAATTACAAGTCATCCAAGCTTTGATTTCCTTAAGACAGGCTTCTAACTTGGGTAGCTGATTACTATCATCTGGCTTCATTGACATGTATAGTTGTGTGTCATCTGCATAGCAATGAAAATATATACAGTGCTTTCTAATAATGTTGCCTAACGGAAGCATATATAAACTAAAAAGAGTAGGGCCTAGCACAGATCCCTGTGGAACTCCATGACTGAGCTTTGAGTTGAAAGAAAACTCATTATTGACATGAACAAACTGGAACCTATCAGACAAATAAGATCTAAACTACTGCAACAAAGTTCCATTTAGTCCAACATAGTGTTCTAATCTATCAAGTAGAATATTATGATTGATAGTATCAAAAGCTGCACTAAGGTCCAAAAGGACAAGTACAGAAACAAGTCCATTGTCAGATGCGATAAGGAGGTCATTAGTGACCTTCACTAAGGCTGTTTCAATACTATGATGGATTCTAAACCCAGATTGAAACTCTTCAAGTGAACCATTTCCCTGCAAGTGGTCAAATAATTGCATAGCAACAACTCTAAGATTTTTGAAATGAAAGGGAGATTAGGGATTGGTCTATAGTTAGCTAAAACTCCTGGATCCAGCACTGGCTTTTTGAGTAAGGGTTTAATTACAGCCGTTTTAAAAGCCTGCGGTACATGGCCTAAAGTTAATGAAGAATTGATTATTTGAAGAATAAAGCTACCAATAAATGGGAAGACTTCTTTAAATAACCTGCTAGGAATAGGGTCTAAAAGACAAGTTGAAGGCTTGGATGAGGAAATTATTTTATCTAACTCTAAAAGGTCAATTGGACTATACTCATCAAAACAGATATCAATTGAGGGAGTTGGAGTAGTTACTGTTTTTAAGTTAACGGTGGGAAGAATCTGATTTTATCTCTGATAGATGAAATTTTATTATTGAAAAAGTTAATAAAATCCTGACTAGTAGGCTCTAAGGGAATGCTAGGATTGACAGAGTCCTGACTCTTTGTCAGCCTGGCTACAGTGCTGAAAAGAAACCTGGGATTATTCTTGTTCTCTTCTATTAATGCAGAATAATAACTTGTTCTAGCTTTTCTAAGAGATTTTTTATAAATTAAAAGATGATTTCTCCAAACAAAATAGATTTCATCTAAATTAGTGGAGCGCCATTTTCTTTCTAATTGACGAGTCTTCTGTTTTAAGCTATGAGTTTCTGTGTTGAACCAAGGAGTTAGAAATCTCTGATTAGACTTTTTCTTTTTTAAGGGGGCCACAAAGTCTAGAGTCTGATGCAGGGAAGCTGTAACACTATCTACCATGCTATCAATTGCAGAAGGAGCAAGCTGTCTATAGCTTATTTCCGTTGTGTTGACACATGGCATAGAGGAAACAATCAGCATAAATTTGGTAACAACATCATCTGAGAGGCATCTACTGTAGTAATATTTTTCTTTAGGAGCCAAATAGTCAGAAATAGTAAAATCAAAGGTTAACAGACAATGGTCTGACAGTACATGGTTATGAGGAGACACTACAAGATTTTCTATTTCTATGCCATATGTCAGAACAAGGTCCAACGTATGGTGGAGATAATGGGTAGAATTTCCTACTTTCTGAGAAAACCCCATCGAGTCTAATATTGAATTAAATGCCATATTAAGGCAATCACTATCTCTATCTACATGTATATTAAAATCCCCTACTATAACTATTCTGATTTCAGCACTAAATCAGCTAAGAATTCAGCAAATTCAGATAAAACATGCCAAAAACATGCAGGTTAGGTTAATTGGAGACTCTAAAGTGGCCCTAGGTGTGAATGGTTAAGGGATAACGCCGTATCGTGGCTGCTTCATCCATCCAGGTGGTGGATGACCCTCAATTTCCCCTCTGGGGATCAATAAAGTATACTAAATCTAAATCTAAAAAAACCCCAAAAAACCTCTGAGTAGGTTGATGGAGGACAATAAACTATGGCAAATAAAATTGGGTTTAGCCTAAAATTGCTAAAGTGCCCAATACTGAGGACCAGGCCCTCAAAGGAATGAAAACATGTTTTTTTGCTTTACATTAGCTAGTAATTTGGAATTGTAAATTATTGCTACTCCTCCTCCATAACCAGAACTTCTGGGATTTTGATAGTTTAAATAACCAGAGGGAGCTGATTCATTTAAACCAACATAATCCTCTTGCCCTAACCAAGTACCAAGTCTCTGTAAGGGATATTAAATCAATCTGATGATCAATTAACAGATCATGGACTAGCAGAGACTTGGGAGTTAGAGACCTAATATTTAACAAACCGCATTTAATTTTTTAAATTATGAGGAGGAACAGAGGCCAAATCATTCAATTTAGATGTCATGGGGTGGCCCTCGCGAGCCACCATAAGATGCCACACCGTCACCAGAGAGTTGTGTTAGTGTCTTTATTAACGGTGAAATCACAACAAAACAAGCCGCTGAGGCTATGACACATAGTTTTCACACGCAGGGAGGCATAAGGCTAACAACAAGCTCACTCACGAGTCCACAGGGTTAGACGGTCACACCACAGACGGGCAATGTAACATAATCCAAGTAGCACAATCGCTCCGACGATCAGAGACGGACACTGCTGCAAGGATGCAGCCGCTGGCGCCGGCTTAAGAAGCCGACCGCTAACGACCGAAAATGCAGAACAGCTGTTCAGGTCTTGACAGCTGAGCGGAAGCTTCCCCGAGTGCTGTCACAATAAGAGCTCGGAGAGCCGGAATAATAACACCGCTGTCAAGACCTGACAGGAATAGCCCGAGCGCGAATAACATTAGCGCTCAGGTCATAACAGTACCTCCCCCTCAAGGGCGAACTCCTGGGCGCCCAGTAACACCTAGGGCCCCCCCATCTACCCCCCCCCCCCCCAGGGCAGGCAAGGAGGGGGAAAAACACAGATAGAACAAGGCCCCAGAAACAAAAAAACACATCCCCAGACATACCCATCACATTCCAGACAGAAAATAATAGAACAAATAGGGCACATACTCACAGGACATGCAAGAGTTGCAATACACGGGGCACAAACCATACAGAGCATGATTTACAGGACACAGAAAAGATTTCCCACAGTGACCACAGACAAACTGTTTAACTCCAGTATGCATGACTTCATGTGGTCTTAAGGAACTCATCTGAGTGAAGGTCTTTCCACACTGTTCACACACAAACTTTTAAATGCCACAATGGTTCAGTTTATGCTTTTAAGTTACCCAAGTGCATGAAACCACTGCCACATTCCCCCCAATAAACCATCATCCTCAAGCACCAGGGTGCCTTTGAAAAACCAAAGTAACATGCTATGACCCCTCCGATAGGAAGAAAAAAAAAAACCATACTACCTCGAACATACACATGCGGCAATCTTATCGTTCCAAATGACCTTCACACCATACGGTCCAAACAGACGATGGCAGGTGGAGACCAAACGCCCCAGGCATAGTTCCGGTGGTCTCCCCACGTCTGATGGCTGACGGGTGGTCACGGGGAACAGTACGTAGTCGGGCGGCCTGACCCAGTCCCAGGCCCCGAGAGTCAAGTCCTCCGACGGCCGAACCAGGCCACCCAGTAACAAACACAGTTCATCAGGTGGCCGGCCCAAGGCACTGAACAGGCAAAACAGCTCCTCGGGTGGCCGGCCCGCATCCCCTCAGCCACCAGAACCATGAAGGAACAGCGTGCGGCGGCCTCCCCGACGGAGAAACTACATGGGAGCGTCAGCCTGCAAGAAGAAAACCTCCAACAGCCCCCAGTGCTGACGACCCCAGCTGGTGGCTCCTGAGAGGGGAATAATTGTAATGACGAGCCCACATCACGTCAGGCGGCAAAGGGTCTGCAGCTCCTCCACCAACCTTGATCCACACCGATGCGGCCGTTGAAACGCCGCCTGCGTCGGACCCCGATTGGGTCACAGCTGCACCCGCGTCAGAACCCCACTGGGCCCCGTCGGACCCCGATTGGGTCACAGCTGCACCCGCGTCGGACCCCCACTGGGCCCCATCAAACCCCAATTGGGTTACAGCTGCACCCGCGTCGGACCCCACTGGGCCCCGTCGGACCCCGATTGGGTCACAGCTGCACCCATGTCGGACCCCCACTGGACCTCGTCGGACCCCGATTGGGTCACAGCTGACACCTGTGTCGGACCCCCGCTGGGTCACAGCTGCCCCCGCATCAGACCCCGACTGGGCTGGCACCACATCGGTGACGACCTCCACCCCCGAACTTGGGACCTTCTGCACCGCGACCTCGACAGCTTCCAAGCCGGCGTCACTGAAGAGGCTCAGAGGAACAGAGAGGACCGGGATCAGTATCCCCGGCAGCGCCAGAGCCCAGCGAGACGAGTTCGGGCGCAGCAGATGGCTGCCCCTCGCTCGCCTCCCTGCGAGGCAGGCAAAAATGCTCTAACACACCACAAAGGAAAACAAAGAAGAGCACTTGCCCGCACTCGGGCTCTGGAGCCGTCCAGGACTCCGTCGATCCAGGTTCAGGTAGAAGTTCATCGTCGGGCTCCCACTCAGCTGCGTCGGGCTCCGCAGCCGGCATGATGGTTTCTGCAGCCGGATCCTCTCGTGCTGATGTCCACGCTGATAACCCGCACGGCGTGGCGGCAGGGGACCCTCGACCCGCTGGCTGGGGCTGCTCCTCCGTAGAGACCCGGGGACGCTTGGTCATCAGCTCAGGCTCCACGCCGCAGTCCGCTCTTCTCCTCTGCCCAAGATGTGGCTGCAGGGCCGGGGTTGTTCCCAGAGCCGCAGGCCTCCTCCTCGTTCGACGACGTAGGCCTAACGCCGAGGACAACTCAGCGGAGGAAGACACAGAGGCAGCAGGTTCAGTACAGATGACTACAGCTGGTGGTGGGAGCTCGGGGGGCTGCAAACCCCGAACTCCAACCCCAGGAGTCAGACAAGACAGGTCACAATTATAAGTAGGGGAGTGAACTTGAACTTGCCTGTCTCCCGGAGGGAGGATGGTGCCAGCTGTAGAGGGCATTACTCCTTCCTTCGCCCGCTGGATGGTAACAGAGGACCCCCCGGGAGGACGAAGGGGGGCTGCTCTCAAGGACCCATGGACGGGGCTCGCCGAAGCAGGACTCTTGTCACACACAGCAGCTGACTGGTTGATTGGGTCACTCCGGCGGCCCTGAACTGGATCCGGAACAGGAGCTTGCTGGGGCTGCCCTTGGCCACGGCGCCAACGTCTACGATGACACCTGGATGGTGCAAACTCCTGGAGTGGATCGAGGACAGGAACGGGATCCCAAAGCGAGGAGCGTAGACACCTCCTCCTCTGCTTCTTGCCATAGTCCCCCTCCACCATACGGAGTATTTCGCGTTGCGCGGTGATGTCATCCCTCCTCGCGGCGACTTCTGGGTGGTCGCCGTAGCGGGGTGAAAGATGATTGAGCGCGTCCTCAGCACAGTCCAGGTGCCATAGTACGCTGTGGTCGTAGTTGAGGAGGGAAGCAGAGATGAGCGTCTCATCCACGTATTCCAGGACGTCCGCCAGCTCATGGCTCGGACTCCGAGCGCGGCTCCTCCGCGACGGCATTCCTCCAGCACACCATACCCAGACAGGAAAAGAGCAATGTCTAATTAAAACAAACTCACTGATGAAAGGCGTCTCGGTTTGGCGTCACCGTTAAAAACACCGTTTTGGCAGCAGTGTACTGTCATGCGGTGGCCCTCGTAAGCCACCATATGACGCCACACCGTCACCAGAGAGTTACGTTAGTGTCTTTATTAACGGTGAAATCACAACAGAACAAGCCGCTGAGGCTATGACACATAGTCTTCACACACAGGGAGGCGTAAGGCTAACAACAAGCTCACTCACGGGTCCACAGGGTTAGACGGTCACACCACAGACGGGCAATGTAACATAATCCATGTAGCACGATCGCTCCGACGATCAGAGATGGACACTGCTGCAAGGATGCAGCCGCTGGCGCCGGCTTAAGAAGCCGACCGCTAATGACCAAAAATGCAGAACAGCTGTTCAGGTCTTGACAGCTGAGCGGAAACTTCCCCGAGCGCTGTCACAATAAGAGCTCGGAGAGCCGGAATAATAACACCGCTGTCAAGACCTGACAGGAATAGCCCGAGCGCGAATAACATTAGCGCTCAGGTCATAACATTAGAGGCTTCATGTTTAATTTGAATTTTACCAACTTTTTGTTTAATCACTTTGGGATGCTTATACATTATATTTTTATTTACTTTGGAGGGAGCAGACAATGATTCTCTGATGGGGAAGACAGGGGCTAAGTTGAGGGGTGGCGGATGAAGAGGAGCTGCAGAGAGGTGTGTAAGACTGCGACTCTGCTTCCTTGCATGACTGAGCCTTTCAAGAATGTTCCTTTTATACCCAATCATGACACTCACCTGCTTCCAGTTACAGTAACCTGTTCACTTGTGCTTCACTCCCTCTGGCATTGGAAACCTGCAGCATGTGGAAGGCAAGATGGATTCAATCAAGTACCAGGACATCCTGGGAGAAAATGTCATGCCATTTGTGAGGAAGCTGAAGCTTGGGCATCATTGGACCTTCAACAGGACAATGATCCCAAGCATACCTTAAAGTCCACTAAGGTTTGGTTTCAGAAGTTCTGAAAGATACTAGAGTGGCCATCACAGTTGCCTGACTTGAACTCCATTGAAAATCTCTGGTGGGATTTGAAAAAGGCAGTTGCAGCACACAAATCCAAGAATATTAGTGAACTGGAAGCCTTTTCCCATGAGGAATGGGCTAAGGTTACTCAGGAACACTGCCAGAAGCTGGTGTCTCACATTTGCAGCAGGTCATAACAGCAAAAGGGTGCTCTACTAAGTACTAAAGATGCTTGTCTCTGAAGGGGTTGAATAATTTTGAGACTGCAGTAGTCATTAAAAGTGGCATTTTGTGTTGAATTTGGAGAAACCACTTGTGATATTAGTTGTGCTGAGCTGTTGTTCTTGTTTGACTTGTTTATGTTGTGACCCGAGCACTATGTTATTTGTGCTCGGGCTATTCCTGTCAGGGCTTGACAGCGGCGTTGTTATCCGGGCTCTCCGAGCTCTTATTGTGACAGCGCTCGGGGAGGCTTCCGCTCAGCTGTCAAGTCCTGAACAGCTGTTCTGCATTTGCGGTCGTTAGCGACTGACTTCTTAAACCAACGCTAGCGGCCGCATCCTTGCAGCAGTGTCCGTCGCTGATCGTCGGAGCTAACGTATGCTTTGGACTGTTTCGATTTTGTCTGTCTGTGGTATGACCGTCGCCTCCTGTGGACCCGTAAGTGAGCTGTTAGCCTTACGCCTCCTGGTGTGTGTAGACTTGTGTGTGTCATTTCCTCAGCAGCTTGTATCATTATTACTTCACCGTAAATAAAGACTCTTGCACAACTCTCTGGTGACGGTGTGGCGTCTTATGGTGGCTCGCGAGAGCCACCGCATGACAGTACACTGCTGCCAAAAACGGCGTTTACGGTGATGCCAACCCGAGACGCTTTTCACCAGTGAGTTGGTGTTTTTTTGGACATTCGCTTTTCCTGTCTGGGTACGGTGTGTGTGAGGAATGCCGTCACGGAGGGGCCGCGCTCGGAGTCTGAGCCACAAGCTGACGGGCGTCCTTGAATTCGTGGATGAGATGCTCATCTCCACTTCCCTCCTGGATTACGATCACAGCATACACTGGTACCTGGACGCTGCTGAGGATGCTCTTCGTCATCTCTCTCCCCGCTACGCCGACCACCCGGAAGTCAATGCGAGGAGGGTTGATATCGCAGCACAATGCAAGATATTCCTTATGCTGGAGGAGGAGGACGGCAAGAAGCAGAGGAGGAGGCGCTCCTGCTCTTTGCCTAGGGATCCCGATCCTGTCCTCGATTCATTCCTGGAGTTCGCACCATCTGGGGGCCGGCGTAGACGTTGGCGTCGTGGCCGAGCACATCTTCAGCAAGCTCCTGTTCCGGATCCAGTTCCGGGCCACCAGAATGACCCAGTCAACCAGTCAGCTGTCTCTTCGGCGTCACATCAGGAGGGAATTCCTGCAGCCCCTTTTCTCGGGCCACCACCCTCTGCTGTACGGTCAGCATGTTGTGCCCGGCCCGCTTCGGCTGCCGCTCCCTCGTCCTCAATGTCCTCTTCAGCTGCTGTGTGTGATCAGGGTCCTGCGCCGGTGAGCTCCATCCATGGGTCCTTTCCTACCACCCAGCGAGCGAGGGAAGGAGCAATGTCCTCTACAGCTGGCACCATCCTTCCTCCGGGAGACAGGCAAGTTCAAATTCACTCCCCTACTTATCATGGTGATCTGTCTTGTCTGACTCCTGGGGGTGAAGCTCGGGGTTTGCAGCCCCTCGAGTTTCCTCCTCCAGCTGTAGTTACCTGTACTGAACCTGCTGCCTCTGTGTTTCCTCCTGCTGAGTGGACCTCGGCGTTAGGTCCACGCCGTCGAACGAGGGGGAGGCCTGCGACTCTGGGAATAATCCCGACCCGCAGCCTTGTTTTGGACAGAGGAGGAGAGCGGACTGTGGTGTGGAGCCTGAGCCGACGAGCAAGCGTCCCCAGGTCTCCACAGAGGAGCAGCCCGAGCCAGCGGGTCGAAGGTCCCCTGCCACCACGCCGTGCGGGTTATCGGCGTGGACATCAGCGCGAGAGGATCCAGCTGCAGAGACCATCAGGCCGGCTGTGGAACCCAACGCAGCTGAGTGGGAGCCCGACGACGAGCTTCAACCTGAACCTGGGTCGACGAAGTCCTGGACGGCTCCAGAGCCCGAGTGCAGGCAAGTGCTTCTTTGTTTTTCTTTGTGGTGTGTTAGAGCATTTTTGCCTGCCTCACGGGGAGGCGAGCGAGGGGCAGCCGTCTGCTGCGCCCGAGCTCGTCTCGCTGGGCTCTGGCACTGCCGGTGATACTGATCCCGGTCCTCTCCTGTCCTCTGAGCCTCTCCACAGCGTAACCGGTTTGGAGTCTGTCGAGGTCGCGGGGCTGGAGGTCCCAGGTTCGGGGATGGAGGTCATCGCCGGTGCAGTACCGACCCAGTCAGGGTCCGTCCAGACCCAGTCGGGGTCTGACGCGTGGGCTGAGGTGACCCAATCGGGGCCTGCCGAGATCCAGTGGGGGTCCAACGCAGGTGCTGCTGTGATCCAATCGGGGTCCGACGCGGGTGCAGCGGTGACCCAATCAGGGCCTGACGAGATCCAGTGGGGGTCCAGCGCAGGTTCGGCTGCGACCCAATCAGGGTCCGACAAGGTCCAATCGGGGTCTGACGCAGGTGCGGCTGTGACCCAATCGGGGTCTGGCGCGGGTGCGGCTGTGACCCAATCGGGGTCCGACGAGGTCCAGTGGGGGTCCAACGCAGGTGCAGCTGCGACCCAATCAGGGTCCGACGAGGTCCAATCGGGGTCCGACGAGGTCCAGTGGGGGCCCAACGCAGGTGCAGCTGCGACCCAATCGGGGTCCGACGAGGTCCAATCAGGGTCTGACGCAGGTGCGGCTGTGACCCAATCGGGGTCCGGCGAGGTCCAGTGGGGGTCCGATGTTGGCGCTGCTGTGACCTAATCGGGGTCCGACGCGGGTGCAGCCGTGATCCAATCGGGATCTGATACAAGCGGAGCTGCGACGATCGCATCGGTGTGGACCGAGATCGGTGGAGGAGCCGCAGATCCTTCGCCGCCTGATGTGATGTGGACCCATTGTCTCGATTATTCCCCTCTCAGGAGCCACCAGCTGGGGTCGTCAGCGCTGGGGGCCGTTGGAGGTTTTTGTCTTGCAGGCTGGCGCTCTCATGTAGTTTCTCCGTCAGGCAGGCCGCCGCACGCTATTCCTCCACGGTTCTGGTGGCTGAGGGATACGGGTCGGCCACCCGAGGAACTGCTCCACTGGTTTGGCGCCTTGGGTCGGTCACCCGATAAACTGTGTTTGCTACTGGGTGGCCTGGTACGGCCACAGGAGGACTTGACTCTTGGGGCCTGGGACTGGGGAAGGCCGCCTGACCATGTACTGTCTTTTGTGACTACCCGTGGGCCATCGGATGCAGGGAGGTCGCCGGAGCTCTACCTGGGGCGTTTGATCTCCGCCGATCATCTTCTGTTTGGGACCATACGGTGTAAGGTTATTTGGAACAATTAAGATTGCCTCGTGTATGTTTGTAGCATGCTTTTGTTTTTTTGTTTTCCTCCTCTCTTCTATTTGAGGGCTATAGCATGCATTTCTTGTTTTTTCATAGATACCGTAGTGTTTGAGGCTGTTGTTTTTGGGTTTAATTGTGGCTGGGTTTCATGTACTTGGGTGACTTGGGAGTATAATTGTGGCATTTCAAAGTTTGTGTGTGAACAGTGTGAAAAGATCTTTACTCTGATGAGTTCTAAACCACATGAGGTTATGTACTCTGGAGTTAGACAGGTTGTCCGTGGTCACTGTGGGAAAGCTTTCAGTGTCAGGTAAATTATGCTCTGTATGGTTTGTACCCCTTGTATTGTAACCCTTGCCTTGTTTTTTTTTTCTCTTCATTGTTTCTGGGGGAATGTGATGGATATGTCAGAGGATGTGTTTTTCTTTTCCTTTTTGTCTGGGGCCTTGTTGGGTTTTGTTTGGCTCCCTCCTTGCCTGTTCCTCCATTCACTCGCCCTGTGGTTTGGGGGGGGGGGGGGGGTTACAAGCCGTTCGGAGCCCGCCTTTTGAGGGAGGGCTACTGTTGTGACCCGAGCACTATGTTATTTGTGCTCGGGCTATTCCTGTCAGGGCTTGACAGCGGCGTTGTTATCCGTTGTTATTTTGGTAGACAGCAGAATTCATGGTTCCATTACCACAAGTCTTCCAGGTCCTGAAGCAGCAAAACAGCCCCAGACCATCACACTACCACCACCATATTTTACTGTTAATATAATGTTCCTTTTCTTAAATGCTGTGTTACTTTTACGCTGGTTGTAATGGGACACACACCTTCCAAAAAGTTCAACTTTTGTCTCATCAGTCCACAGGGTATTTTCCCAAAAGTCTTGGGGATCATCAAGATGTTTTCTGGCAAAACTGAGACGAGCCTTTATATAGCCTTTTTTTTTGCTCAGCAGTGGTTTTTGTCTTGGAATTCTGCCATGCTGACCATTTTTGCCCAGTCTCTTTCTTATGGTGGAGCCATGAACACTGACCTTAACTGAGGCAAGTGAGGCCTGCAGTTCTTTGGATGTTGTTGTGGGGTCTTTTGTGACCTCTTGGATGAGTCGTCGCTGTGCTCTTGGGGTAATTTTGGTCGGCTGGCCACTCCTGGGAAGGTTCACCACTGTTCCATGTTTTCACCATTTGTGGATAATGGATCCAACCATGGTTCGCTGGAATCCCAAAGCTTTAGAAACCTTTTCCAGACTGATAGATCTCAATTACTTTGTTTCTTATTTGTTCCTGAATTTCTTTGGATCACAGCATGATGTCTTGCTTTTAAGGATCTTTTGGTCTACCTCACTTTGTCAGGCAGGTCCTGTTTAATTTTAATTAAACTTTTTTAATTTTTTTTTTTTTTTTTTTTGCTGGTCATTAACATCTGTTTGTTCTCTCCCATAGATTGAGTCCCCATTGTGCTGTTTGCTCTCTACGTGTCTGTTCTTTTCATCTTCTCTATCCCCTCACCCCACAGCCAGTTGCAGCAGATGACTGCCCCTCCCTGAGCCTGGTTCTGCTGGGGGTTTCTTCCTGTTAAAAGGGAGTTTTTCCTCTCCACCATCGCCAAGCGCTTGCTCACAGGGGATCGCCTAATTGCTGGGGTCTTTCTGCAATTGTGGGGGTTTCCCCTACAGTTGAAAGTGCCATGAGATGACTGTTGCTGTGAAATGGTGCTATTGTGGAGGAAAAATAAGTTCAGGCGAGATGCGGCGAGCTGGAAGGTGGCAGGATGTTATTTTCCTCCAACATCATAAGGCACACTGTAGCGCTGTGCGCTGTGTTGTGTTGTGTGTGCTGTGTGTATTGTGTTGTGTTGCACATGCTATTGAGGCATGTATAGCAAGCTCTTTTATACATGTTATACAAAGAGATAGAATGCATTGCACATTTGCATATTGATATACATATCAGTCAATACATATCAATCGCGTGACCAACTGGCGCCCGGATGTCTTCTCCTTAATCCGGGGATGTATAAACAATAGTCCATTGTTCTGGTTGTCCCCTCAGGGGTTCTCTGTCCGTATGCAATCCATGCTGAGCGTGAATAGTATCAAGCTGCATTGTGCTGGGTGACCACACGGCTCTCCCCCAGAACGCTCGGAAGGGGCTGTGACCCCCCCACCCGTCGTTTGGCTCCAGATCCGGTAGAACTGTTGGAGGGCATGTCAGTCCATGGGGGGGATGGGGGAGGGCTGGAAAAAAAAGTGTGCTCCGCTTCGAGTTCCAGCACGTTGAACGGCAGTGGATTGTGGGCACACGGGCCAGTGTGCGTCGTACGTAATGGAGCCAGACGGTGATCGGCCGGCTTTAGGGAGTGAGGTGCGGAAAAGCGCTGTGGAGGAGGAGGGGGAGAGGTGGGAGTAAGTGAGTGCCATCCCGGGATGTCAAATGTGTCTGGGCCACGCAAAAATGGCGTGTGGATCCGCGATGGTGAGGGACTTTCCCGGAAAACCTGGCAGAGATCCACAGTGGCTGCGAAAAAAAATTATATCTCTTCACTCCTCTCGCGGCTCGATCCAGCGAGGATGTGGGGAAGGCAAGTGGCCAAATTCCCCGAGGATGTGTAGCAGCTGTGAAACAACTGCAGCTGTGTAAGGGATTTGGTGGTTTGGCTTTTAGGTGCGGGAAATAGCCCTAAAGTCATCGGGGAAAGCAATCGGCTAAATTCACGTTGTGTGCCGTGGCTGAGAAACGCATACAAAATCCTGTGTGCGGGCTGCATGTCTGCTTCAGGTGTGTGGGCAGCCCTAAAGGTTCCAAGGATGGCGATCGGCCGTTTTTCTCGGGCATGTGCAGCGGCGGAGGACGGTGTATCAGTCTGTGGAGCCGGTTCGTTTCTGTGCGTGGTGCGCGCTTGGCGCCATGACCACATAACTGGCAGTTGCGCTGTCCTCGTAATCCTGCGGTGTGCGTGCGGAGCTTCTGTGCACAGGAGGTCTGCTGTCGTGTGAGTCAGGTTTGGGGAGCTTGGTGGAAATCAACGCAGTCGGCGTCGATGATTTCCTCGTTCAGGCTGCTTCCTTCGTTTTGTTCATGTCGCGGTTCATGGTGCTTGTCGGTCCAAGCGCTGTGCGCTATGGGGAGCACGCTCCGGTGAGGATGAAGAGGTTGCAGGCATTCTCTGGTCCTCTGAGATCCACAGCGCAGTGAGAGGGAGGAGACGGTCATTCTCCCTCGTCAGGTCACCAGTGTGGAGGTAAAAGATCAGGCAAGGGGCGCACCATGACGCTTGCTGAGGCTTCCCGTCCAGGCCATCTCTGGGGTGTTCGCCTCGTGTTCCATTCTTTGTCAAGTGTCACCAGTGTGGAGGAAAAATAAGTTCAGTCGAGATGCGGCAAGCTGGAAGGTGGCAGGATTTTATTTTCCTCCAACATCATGAGACACACTGTAGCGCTGTGCGCTGTGTTGTGTTGTGTGTGCTGTGTGTGTTGTGTTGTGTTGTGTTGCGCGTGCTATTGAGGCATGTATAGCAAGCTCTTTTATACATGTTATACAAAGAGAGAGAATGCATGGCACATTTGCATATTGATATACATATCAGTCAATACATATCAATCGCGTGACCAACTAGCACCCGGATGTCTTCTCCTTAATCCTGGGATGTATAAACAGTAGTCCATTGTTCTGGCTGTCCCCTCAGGGGTTCTCTGTCCGTATGCAATCCCTGCTGAGCGTGAATAGTATCAGTCTGCATTGTGCTGGGTGACCACACTATATAAATAAAGTTGAATTGAATTGAATTAAATTAATTGATTTCTTGGTTGAGAACAGGTGTGGTAATAATCAGGCCTGGGTGTGGCTAGAGAAACTGAACTCAGCTTTCCAAAGATGTGATAAACCACAGTTAATTTATGTTTTTACAGGGGAGGCAATCACTTTTTCACACAGGGCCATGTAGGTTTGGATTTTTTTTTACCCTAAATAATAAACACCTTCATTTAAAAACTGCATTTTGTGTTTACTTGTGTTATCTTTGTCTAATATTTAAATTTGTTTGATGATCTGAAACATTTAAGTGTGACAAACATAAAAAAAAAGAGAAATCAGGAAGATTTGTTTTGTCTGTTCCTCTCCCTTTTCTTTCCCCCTCCCTACACCTCCTCTCCCCATTCCCTTCCTATCAGGTCTTTCATGGGTAAAATCATTTAAATAAAGTATTAAAAGCTATTACAAGAGGAGTTTACAACAATATACAGTACATATAATATATGTACTGTACAAAGCTCCTTTTGGCAAAGTAAGTCTGTTTGGCACAATAAGGATAGCAGATTTCTGTTCTACTCACCTAGCTGCCTGACAGGACAAGGGGGAAAAAATAAAGGGTAATGATCATGAAACATCAAAACGTGAAGCATTTTGCACTGAGATTTTTGTGTTTCACATCATCAGCTTTATTGGACAAATATGCATAGGCGGATACATGTTGACTTCATTTTTGCCTTTTTATTGTAGCACTCTAATAAAGGCAATCTGACTTTAATACATGAGAAACTTTTTAAAGAATGAATATTTGTCACAGTTTGATTCAGCCATTACTGCACAATTGACAGAAAAATTCACAGCACTGTTTGTTTACATGTTGATTAATCATAAGTAATAACAGCATAGTTTTCAGACCCACTTTAACCACAATAATAACACTTTCTGTAGATGTGACACAACTCTTGCTTTGGAAAAGCTAATGAATGGATTTTTCAGCTGTCTGATGCTGCAGGTAGCTGATAAGCTTAACTTAGTGTCACCTAAAATCGTCTCCTTGACAAAAGTTAAGTTCAATTTTACAAACATTTCAATAACTTTTTGATGTAATATTTTCAGTTTCACTGAGGAATAGACCTGCATGAAAAGACTGAAGCTATTTTGGAGCAGCTATGAGCCCCTCCAACAATGTGAACTCGACTGCAAGAGCTAAAATGTGGAAAAAGGAGATTATTCACACTTTGTCATGCACAGATTTTTTTTTTAGCAATCTAAAATGCTATAGAGACAGATGAACAGTTGTGATCTTGCACAGGCCCATCAATTAAAGTGATTATTTTACTCTTGTGAAATGCTGAAAATAAAGCTAAGGTGCTCAGTTACTGTTAGACTAAACAGTGTGAAAGAGACTGACATGTTAAAAGAAGAGGTGGCAATTTTGTGACTAAATTGACAAATCTGGAGGGTATGTTTGGTATCAGACATGTGTGATGATGTGGTTAATGCTAAAGTCAGGTAACCCACACAGACTGCTGGTATTTGTTAGCTTGGTGTTCAAACAGATTTAGGTTGGACAGTTTTGAAGGGAAAAGCCAGACACGGCGTTGGCAAGTTTGTTAACTTTGGGGGGTGCAGGTATGGTAATGACACGTTTCCGATAGCAGCGACGCCTACAAAACAAACAGAAACATCCTGATTACTACAAATACATGTTAATGGACTGTAAAACAGTGGACCTACAACAAACTTACACTAAGTTTCCCACTAAGTTTTGGGTCATAATTTCTATTCTTTTCAATTAACATGATTTAAAATTAATCAATGTTGAGAAAAGAGGATACGTTACCAATAGTTACTGTCTCTGAAGTTTTCAGTGACATATGTGTAGAACTGGCAGTTAGGATCCTCTGTACATGTCATCTGGCATGTGTCTGCATCATCCAGTAGCTCAAAGCCAATGTCAGAACCGGGGAAACCTCTGTCACTGTAAACCACCTTAACCCAACCTGTTAGCAGAGACAAAATCTGTTGAATATGTAAAGTATAGTATAGCCATAATAATATTGGACTGAGTCTTTATCTTCTGCATCCAGTGGCGTAGTCAGATATGTGCCATGTGGGCAGGCACCCAGAGCACCATTTTTTTGAGGGCACCATAAGAATCAAAAGAATAAAAATAAAAGATTCATAATTATGTGTGCTGAGCGTGCATTTGTCACAAATGGGTGCCTTCTACAGGTGGGATGCCAGCGCCCTCTGGCTGCGGCTGGCAAACTCCAGTATGGCTGACATTCAAAATGGAGCAAAGGAGGAAAAAATATGTTAAAAGTAATTTTTTTCTTAAATTATGCAGCGGTTTGAATTTTAAAACATTGAGCCCTAAAATGGCAACATTTGGTTTTTACAGCTTGTATGCAACATAATTTTTCTCCAATGTGCTGTAGTCTGCTTTAGTTTACCGTACTGTCCACAGTTTCAGGGCTGTGCAGGGACATTTGAAAGGCAGGGGCGCAAATTGATTAAAAAAAAAAAGGGGGCACATAGAATGAGATTTGTTAAAATATATGTCAGTTTTATATGCTACTTAGTTGGCATATTTTACTTTAATAAGTATACACTCATGGACATATTTAATACCCCACAGATTTTTACAAATTATCAACTGCCACAGAGACCATGGTCTTCATCATTAATTATGTAAAGGTCAATGACAAAAAAAATTAAAAATTAAAAAATGGTTAGCTTCCACTGAAAAAATGATTATCTCTTCAAAATAAAAACATCTTTGCAAAAATCTGAAAAAAGTTTATCTTTCAATAAATAAATAATCAAAACTTCATTCAAATGACTAAATCGTTGCAAAAAAAAAATGAGCCAAAACCATCCCCTCTGTTTAACTGCTCTCTCCATCTCCACAAAGACTGCAAGGATAGTTTATACAGGACAACGTAGTACAGGTGCATCTCAATAAATTAGAATGTCATCAAAAAGTTGATTTATTTCAGTAATTCAGTAAAAAAAAAAGTCACATATTATACAGATTCATTACACAGAGTGATATATTTCAAGTGTTTATTTCTTTTAATGTTGATGATTATGGCTCATAGCATATGAAAACCCTAAACTCAGTTTCTCAAAAAATTAGAAGATTATGTATAATTAATTTTTAAAAATTAATTTAAAAATTAATTTAAACAACCATAGATTTCTTTTTAACACTGTGGTTCAGTTAACCAAGAGCCACAATGCCATAGATCTCTACATTTCTCCAACTCTTAGTGCTGACGACTTTTTGAATTTCTTTAATGATAAAATTATCAGTATCAGGAATAATATTCCAAAAAAATAGCCTCTTTAAAAATACCAAGCCTCTGCCTAGCACTGCTGTGTCCACAGGCTCAGAACTCAATTTTTCTGAATTTTCTCTTATTAGTCATTGTGATCTAGCCTTAATAGTCTCAGCCTCTAAACCAACTACTTGTCTCTTAGACCCAATCCATGCTCAACTCCTGAAGGAGTCACTACCTCTGATTAGTCCACCATTTTTGAACATAATTAATATGCCCCTATTGACAGGACATATACCACAGTCTTTTAAAGTGGCAATAATTAAACCTCTGCTTAAAAGATCTTTGCTTGATTTGGGGATTTTGGCCAATTATAGACCAATATTCAACCTCCCCAGCCTTTCCAAGATCCTTGAAAAAGTAGTCGCCAATCAAGTGTGCACTTTTTTTAGAAAATAATTCAATATTTCAGAAATTTCAGTCAGGTTTTAGGAAACACCACAGCACAGAGACAGCCTTAGTGAAAGTTACTGATGACCTCCTTATAGCATCTGACAAAGGACTTGTTTCTGTGGCACCTTAGCTGCCATTGACACCGTCGACCACCATATTCTATTAGAGAGACTTGAACAGCAAATTGGTCTGAAAGGAACAACGCTAAGATGGCTCCAGTCTTATTTGTGACCCATGTTGGCAAAATGAGTCGGAATGCGCACCGCGTCATTACGAGCTACAGGAAGGAGAAATCATAAATCATGACTCTTTCTTTGTTTCCTTACGGCAAGTCCCAGGAAAACCTCCATGAGTGCCTGGTATCATTGTAAAGCTTAGAAATCATACTTTCTGAAAATACATATGTTTTGGTGGAAGATGTAACTCCTTACCGATCAAACATGAGTTTTAAACCTAGCCAAAATATAAACAAATTGGCTTTTTCTGGGTCCATTTTTGCACATTTCGTCCAAATTAAATATCATTTTGAAGGTCTTTCAATGCAGCTGCATTGCACGGTGGCGCAGTGGTTAGCACCGCGGCAGCACAGTTTTACTCTCGGCCGGGGGATCGCGGGGATCATGAGATCGTGGGTTCGATCCCTGCCCCCGGCCAACAGTGATCTGTGTGGAGTTTGCATGTTCTCCCCGTGTTTGCGTGGGTTTACTCCGGGATTTCTCCGGTTTCCTCCCACATGCCAAAACATGCAGGTTAGGGAGTTAAGGGGCGTTTGCGCACGCAGTGACCAGCAGCTGGTGGGTTGTCACCGGACTGCAGAACAAATCTACCTACGGGTACAAAATAAGTCAAAAAAAAAAAATATGGAAAAAAAACGTTACCTCAGTTTTGATAATTTCCTCAAAATGGATAGGCTCCAGTCCCCCTGCGACCCAAAAAGGATTAAGCGGAAGAAGATGAATGAATGAATGAATGAATGACTCATTTTGACAGCACGGGCCACATTTATCAGACTGTTCCAAGTTTGTTTATGTCCATAACAAGTCCTCTATCCAGACCACAGTTAGCTATGGAGTTCCGCAGGGATCAGTACTTGAACCAATGCTGTTTACATTATACATGTTACCTTTGGGAGATATGAGGAAGCATTCTATTCATTTTCATTGTTATGCTGATGACACTCAATTATATTTATCCATCAATCCTGACAATCCCAGCCATTTGGGTTCACTCAAGGACTGTCTTAAGGATATTAAAACCTGGATGAACTACAACTTTCTATTGCTGAATACAGATAAAACTGACGTCATTGTTCTTGGCCCCAAACAAACTAGAAGTACTCTTTCTAGTAAGATAACGACACTAGATGGCTTTGCGCTGGCTTCTAAGTCCTCTGTTAGGAATCTTGGATTTGTCTTTAACCAAGATATGTCTTTTATCTCTCATATACAGCAAACTATTAAACTTCTATTAAACTTATCAGGTTGTTCTAATAAGTCCATAAAGTTTTTCCAACTCATTCAGAATGCAGCTGCTCGTATCTGTCATCACCCGCAGCTCACGGGCTTCCACCTCAGCTGCGCGCACACCTGCTCCTCGTTAGTGCGCAGCTATTTATTCTATCCTGCCCTGAGCTGCAGCCTGGAACCATCTGTCTCCCAACATTGAAATCTCCCAGCAGCTTCCCCCTCATCAGGCCTGCTGATCTACGCTAACGGACACGTAAGCTGTCATTATTGTCTGCTCATCTTCTTCTATCAGCCTCCCCTGTGCACAGGTGGATTACCCGGCGGCGGACTTACCTCCCATCGTCCCGCCGCTCCTCTGCCTCGCCGCTTTGCCCAGATGCACAGCAGGACGTTGTCTCCCAGGCTTGGGACCTGCCAACGCCAGCCACCGCATCTCTGCAAGTAAGCACAGCTCTTGATCACGTTCCCGTGTGGTTGCCTAGCTAACCCCTTTTCTCCTCTCTCCCATAGGGTTGTCTGGCCGCACGACGTGCTGCTCTGTCCTGGCTTGCATCCTCCACCCGCATCACACACTAATCTCTCATACACGCATCCATACACTCACCTTGTTGTTTAATAAAGCTTTCAAATCTACCTGAGCCTGCGTGCGTGTTTCCTGGGCCGACAATATGTCAGTACGGCTCCAGCAAAGCGGCCCAGTGGACAGCGGGCTCGCACACCGTTTTTCCACCCTCGAGGCTCGGGTGGATATGATAGCTCACCAACAGCAGGTGATATTAAATCAATTGACACTAATTACTAACCAGTTAGACCGCCTGGATCCTCCACGGTCCTTCCCTCCGGGTCCTCTTGGTGCCGCGGCTCCGGCTGTTCCCTCAGCCGGCCAGCCTGGCTCGGGGGCGCCAACCTGTCTCACGCCCATCCCAACCCCCGCTCGCTTCAACGGGAAACTCGGTGGAGAGAAGGGGTTTATCCTGCAATGTGAGTCGGTGTTTCTACGCGTCCCTGGGGATTTCCCCTCAGACCGTAGCCAAATCGGTTACATGGCCAATCTTCTCGAGGGGCGAGCGTTAGCTTGGGCTTATGCCGTAATGACGAAGCCCAGCTACGCTAACCTCTCGTATGACTGGTTCGTGCGGGACTTCCTAGAGGTCTTCGACCATTCCCGTCTTGACAGCGTCCTCGCTGACCGGCTTCTTAGTCTCCAACAGGGAGGCCGGTCAGCGGCGGAATACGCGGTCGACTTCCGGGTGGCAGCGGAGGAGGTGGGCTGGGGAGAGGCATCTCTCTGCAGCATTTTCCTCCGTAGCCTCAATTCTGGTCTGAGGGATGAGCTAGCTGGCCAGGACCTCCCAGGGTGACTCTCTGAGCTAATCTCACTCACGATTAGCCTGGACAACAGGCTACGTGAGCGGGTCGCGGAGCAGAAGTCTGCCAGCCGCTCGCGCGGAGCTTCCCTCCGTCCAGCTCTGTCGCGCCCTCTGGCGTTACTGGCTCCGGAGTCTGCCGACGAACCAGAGGCCATGGCCATCGGGCGCACTAGGCTCCCTCTAGCGGAGAGACAACGCCGGCGGGAACGGGGTCTCTGCATGTATTGCGGAGATGACCAGCATCCCGTGGAGCTGTGCCCGGTTAAGCCAAACGGGGAGGTCCGCGAGTCACTATAGGGGGCCTCGCGGACCCTAACCGGTCTAACTCCCTATACTCTTGTACACTGCCCTTACGGTTCTGCCACAACTCCACTGGGCACTCCATTCACGCACTGGTGGATTCCGGGGCAGAGCAGAGCTTTATTTCTAAGAGCCTGGCAACCCGTTTGGGCATACCATGTCAACCACTGCCTAACCCCCTAAACTTGGTCACTCTCTCCCGTTCTCCCCTGGGAACTGTTACACACCGCACGAAGCCAGTCCCCATCATCGTCTCCGGCAACCACCGGGAGGATTTGTCCCTTTACGTCCTGCCCTCCTTGTCAGACCGTGTCATCCTGGGTTACCCCTGGCTGCGGCTGCACAACCCTGTCTTGGATTGGAGGACCGGCAGCGTTCTGTCCTGGAGCACCTTCTGTTTGGGCACCTGCCTCCAGTCGGCGCCTTGCTCGCCGTCCTCCCCTCCCTCGGCGCCCGTCTCCGAACCTCTGGACCTGACACTGGTGCCGCAGGAATTCCACGACTTAGGGGCGGCGTTCAGTAAGTCCAGAGCCTTGTCTCTCCCCCTGCATCGACCCTACGACTGCGCGATCAACATCTGCCCGGGGGCCCCCTTGCCATCAGGCCGTCTGTACAGCCTCTCTGCACCGGAGCGAGAAGCAATGGACACATACATTAAGGAGTCGCTCAGTGCTGGGATCATCCGCCCCTCGTCGTCTCCACTTGGCACGGGATTCTTCTTCGTGGCAAAGAAGGATGGGTCCCTATGCCCCTGTATCGACTTCACAGCACTGAACGACATCACCATTAAGGATCGTTACACACTGCCCCTTATGGACACTGCCTTCCACTCCCTCCAGGGGGCGACCTGGTTCACCAAGTTTGATCTCCGCAGCGCTTACCATCTCGTTAGGATCCGGGAGGGAGACGAGTGGAAGACGGCCTTCAGGACACCCAGCGGCCACTTCGAGTATCTCGTGATGCCGTTTGGGCTCACCAACGCACCTGCCATCTTCCAACGTCTTATCAACGACGTCCTCCGGGACTTTCTGGGAGTGTTCGTCTTCGTATATCTGGATGATATACTCATCTTCTCCAAGGCACGGGATGAACACCAGGCCCATGTGAGGCGGGTCCTGCAACGGCTGCTGGAGAACCGGCTGTTTATTAAAGCCGAGAAATGCGAGTTCTATGCCCGTACCACCTCCTTCCTGGGGTTCGTCATTTCACATAACCAGATCCTCCCCGACTCCGCGAAGGTTAAAGCGGTGGTCGAGTGGCCCACGCCCACGTCCAGGAAGCAGGTGCAGCAGTTTATTGGCTTCGCAAATTTCTACCGGCGCTTTATCCCTAATTTCGGCGCCATCGTCTCCCCCCTGACCCGCCTCATGTCATCAAAGGTGCCTTTCCAGTGGTCTGAGGAAGCGGCCACCGCCTTCAAGACCCTCCAGGCGGAATTCTCGTCCTCCTGGGTCCTGACCCAGGTCGATCCTGCGCTTCAGTGCTTAGTGGAGGTTGATGCGTCTGATATGGGGGTGGGGGCGGTGCTTTCTCAGCGCTCGCCGGTGGATGGAGTCAAGCGTCCCTGTGCCTTCTTCTCCCGACGGCTGACGGCAGCGGAGCGTAACTATGACGTCGGCGACAGGGAGCTTCTCGCTGTCAAGCTCGCGCTAGAGGAATGGCGTCACTGGTTGGAGGGGGCAGCCCAACCTTTTGTGATCTGACGGACCACAAAAACCTCGAGTACCTGAGGTCAGCGAGGCGTCTGAATGCCCGCCAGGCGCGCTGGTCTCTATTTTTTGCTCGTTTCAACTTCACCATCACGTACCGTTCAGGCTCGAAGAATGGGCTGCCCGACGCCCTCTCCAGACAGTTTGCCCCCGAAGGTCCAGAAGAATCCGGCCATACCATCCTGTCCAAGTCGTGCGTCATAGGAGTGATCGCCTGGCCCATTAAGGACAAGATCCTGGACGCTGAGAAGACGGAATCGGATCCTGGCGGGAGGCCGGAGGGGAGGCTCTTTGTTCCATCTGCAGTTCGGGGTGAGGTGATCCATTGGGCCCACACCTCCAGACTCGCTTGTCACCCCGGCATTACCCGCCTGGTGAGTTGGCTGCAGCGCTCATTTTGGTGGCCAGGTCCCCATAAAGACGTTACCAACTATGTCCGGGCCTGTCCCCAGTGTGCAACCGGTAAGACCCAGAACTCTCCACCTGCGGGTCTACTCCAGCCCCTGCCGATCCCGGGCAGGCCCTGGTCACACATCGCCCTTGACTTCGTCACCGGTTTACCAGTCTCTAACACCTATGATACGGTCCTGACAATTGTGGACAGATTCTCCAAGGCCGCCCATTTTGTGCCACTGCAGGGTCTCCCTTCAGCACGCGAGATGGCCGATCTACTGGTCCACCATGTCGTCAGACTGCATGGTATCCCGCTGGACGTGATCTCGGACCGGGGCCCGCAGTTTGTCTCCCAGGTCTGGAGGAGTTTTTGCAGCGCCTTAGGGGCCACGGTGAGTCTCTCCTCAGGTCACCACCCCCAATCCAATGGGCAGTGCGAGCGCACGAACCAGGAGTTGAAAGCCGCTCTGCACCGCGTAACATCCTCCAATCCTTTGTCCTGGAGCTCCTACCTGACCTGGGTAGAATACGCCCATAATTCGGCCCAGTCCACGGCAACTGGAGTGTCACCCTTTGAAGCATCCTTGGGGTATAACCCCCCTGTTTTCCCTGAGCAGGAGGGTGAGCTAGCCGTCCCCTCCGTCCAGGCGCACATCAGGCGCTGCCGGAGGATTTGGGCCAAAACTAAGGACGCGCTTTTACGCACAGTGGCGCGCAACAGTTCCACCGCCAATCGTCACAGGAGACCAGCTCCTGCTTACCAGGTGGGTCAGCGGGTGTGGCTATCGTCTCAAGACATCAACCTGAAAGGAGAAAAGAAGAAACTGGCCCCGAGATTCCTCGGCCCCTTCGTGATCTCCAAAATCATCAACCCGGTGGCTGTGCGTTTGGCCCTCCCCCCCTCCCTCCGTGTGTGTCCCACTTTCCACGTCTCCAAGCTTAAGCCTGTTGTGTCCAATTCACTCTGCCCTCCTCCTAGGTCTCCTCCCGCGCCTAGGATGATCGACAGTGACCCGGCGTGGGGTGTTACTGCCATTCTGGTCTCCCGGCGTCGGGGTCGCGGGCTGCAATACCTGGTGGATTGGGAGGGCCATGGGCCAGAGTGGAGATCCTGGGTGCGCTCTTCGTGGGTGTTGGATCCAGACCTCATTGCGGAGTTTCACCAGACACACCCAGGTAAGCCAGCCTGGAACCGTCTGTCTCCCAACATTGAAATCTCCCAGCAGCTTCCTCCTCATCAGGCCTGCTGATCTACGCTAACGGACACGTAAGCTGTCATTATTGTCTGCTCATCTTCTTCTATCAGCCTCCCCTGTGCACAGGTGGATTACCCGGCAGCGGACTTACCTCCCATCGTCCCGCCGCTCCTCTGCCTCGCCGCTTCGCCCGGATGCACAGCAGGACGTTGTCTCCCAGACTTGGGACCTGCCAATGCCAGCCACCGCATCTCTGCAAGTAAGCACAGCTCTTGATCACGTTCCCATGTGGTTGCCTAGCTAACCCCTTTTCTCCTCTCTCCCATAGGGTTGTCTGGCCGCACGACGTGCTGCTCTGTCCTGGCTTGCATCCTCCACCCGCATCACACACTAATCTCTCATACACGCAGCCATACACTGACCTTGTTGTTTAATAAAGCTTTCAAATCTACCTGAGCCTGCGTGCGTGTTTCCTGGGCCGACAATATGTCAGTATCCTGACGAGAACAGGGAGAAGAGATCACATTACCCCAGTTTTAGCTTCTTTACATTGGTTCCCAATAAAATATAGAATTGAATTCATGATTTTACTCCTAACTTATAAAGCCCTTAACGGTCTGGCTCCTTCTTACCTGCAAGAACTCATAGTTCCCTATCATCCAACCAGAGCTCTGTGCTCCCAAAATTCCAAACTACTGGTGGTCCCCAAGGTCTCCAGAATTAGATTGGGAGGTAGAGCTTTCAGTTATCAAACTCCCCTCCTGTGGAACCATTGTCTCAGTTCAGTTCGGGAGGCAGACATTCTTTCTTTATTCAAGAGTAAGTTGAAATCATTTCTCTTTGATAAAGCCTATAGTTAAAAATGTTGCAGCTGCCAGGCCTTCACCCGCATGTGGAGCCTAACCCGGCTTGATACTGGAAGGTCTGGCTGTGAACGTTAATGTTGAATTGTATTTGTTATGTTTGTTTTGAATGTAGCTACTGCCAGTCCTTCTACTTTTTACCTCTTCTTTTCAACCCAGTCGGTCAAGGCGGATGAAAGTCCTCTATGAGCTATGGTTCCGCTCGAGGTTTCTGCCCGTTAAAGGGAAATTTTTCCTCACCTGTGTTGTCACAGCGCTTGCTCTTAGGGGTCTCTGCGGGGTTCTATGAAGTTGAGAGTGTGGCCTAAACCCACCTTTTTTTGTATAGTGCCTTGAGATGACCTGTGTTGTGATTTGGCACTATCCATCCATCCATCCATCCATCCATCTTCTATCGCTTTTCCGGAGGTCCGGGTCGCGGAGGCAGCAGTTCAAGCAGAGAAGCCCAGACTTCCCTCTCCCCAGCCACCTGCTCCAGCTCTTCAGAGGGGATACTAAGGCGTTCCCAGACCTTATCGCGGTGGGGGGGTTTGCGTGCCCAGTGATCCCGGGAGCTATGTTGTCCGGGGCAATTTGCCTCCGATAGGGTCTCCCAAGACAAACTGGTCCTGGGTGAAGGGCCAGACTAAGAACGATCCAGCAGACTCTCATGATAAATTGTATATCAAGGATTCAGTGTACCCCGCCCGGTATGAGGTTACCGGGGCCCCACCCTGGAGCCAGGCCTGGGGAGGGGCTCGAAGGCTAGCGTCTGGTGGCCGGGTTTCCACCCATGGGACCCGGCCGGGCTCAGCCCGAAGGCGTTACATGGGTCCGCCCTCCAGTGGGCTCACCACCTGCAGGAGGGATCATGGGGGTCCGGTGCTATGTGGATTAGGTGGCGGTCAAAGGCGGAGACCTTGGCGGACTGATCCCAAGCTCATTTGGCACTATATAAATAAAATTGAATTGAATTGAATTTTTAATAGAAATATTGGCTGACTGAAAAGTATGTCCATGTACACACTTAATACTTCGTCTGGGCTCCTTCTGCAAGAATTACTCCATCAATGCGGTGATCAGCCTGTGTTACTGCTGAGGTGTTATGGAGGTCCAGGTTACTTTGATAGTGGCTTTCAGCTTGTCTGCATTGTTGGGTCTGGTGTCTTTCATGTTCCTCTTGATAATACTCCATAGAGTCTGTATGGGGTTTAGGTCAGGAGAGTTTGCTGGCCAATCAATCACAGTGATACCATGGTCATTAAACCAGGTTTTGATACTTTTGGCAGTGTGGGCAGGTGCCAAGTCCAGCTGGAAAATGAAATCAGCATCTCTATAAAGCTTGCCAGTAGAGGGAAGCATGAAGTGCTCTAAAATTTCCCGGTAGATGGCTGCGTTGACTTTGAATTTTAAAAAAAATCAGTTTTTTAAAGGGCCTGTATCATGCAAAATTGACTTTTTTGAGCTTTTAAGCATATTATAATATTAATTCCTCACCAAAAACACCCCCAAAGTGGTATTTTGCTCCATTCACGCATCTCTGAGTATTCCTCCGAAACCCTGCTCTCTGAGCTGCTGCTCCGCCCTGTCCCTGATAATGACTGGGTCCCCATGTTCATACGTATGAACGTGGGTGAGCCTCCCACTCCAGGAAGTGCCTGTGCTGCCAGCACCGCCCCCAGGCTAACGCACACACCCACTTTCTCCGCGCAGCAAACAGAGCGGTGATCGGCAAAACTCTTTCACTTTAGCACTGACGCTGTGAAGAAATAGTTCCTCTTGCACCTAATCTGCTCAGTGACAACAACTGTTTGCATTTTTACGTAAGACAATGTCTTCTAATTGGCGTAAATGTGTCTTTGGCTGTGAGAGATTTAGGAGTTTGTTCAGCCTTCCTAAAGAAGAGCCTACTCGTCAGAAATGGTCAAAATAGACCAGAATGCAGAGGCTAAAATCATAATATTAAACGTGATTAACCATACACTACATAAGAATAATATTATAGGCTAAAATAATAACAGGAGGCTAAAGAGTTCAACATGCTCATCCATCTTTTTTAAAGTTTACTGTAGATGTTGTTTTCGTGGGCGGAACCCAGCGACACGCTGCAGCAGCCGGCTCAGGGGTTACGTCATGAAATGGGCGGCAGCCACAAGAAGGAGAGGCAGAGCCTCAGAGATCGAGGCATCTTACTTCCGGGCTCACGAAAATAACTCATATTTCATAAGAAATTCATTCTCCAGTGTACCAAAGGAAATATACTACCACATACATGCATATAGCTTACTCTGAAAGGCTTAAAATAGCATGACATAGCCCCTTTAAATTACTTTTTTATAATATTCTATTTTTTTGGGGGGGGAGAAATTGAATTTGGGGTTTTCATAAGCTGTAAGCCATAATCATCAAATTAATAGAAATAAATGCATGAAATATATCACTCTGTGTGTAATGAATCTATATAATATAGGAGTTTTATTTTTTTAATTGAATTACTGAAATAAATCAACTTTTTGATGACGTCTAATTTATTGAGATGCACCTATCAGTGAGAGGATAGGTGCAAATTGTCATGGTCCGTGTGCTGACTCTGTCTGCACTCCGGTTGTGCGGTAGTTCCCCGTTCTCTCCTCTGGCACACCTCTTGGCCTCCAGGCTTTTATTATGACGGCGTCTTGGCGGTGCTTCCGGCTGTCAGAAGCCAAGCTCCGCGGGACGGCTGGATTTCAATCAGTTGATGACTTTTCATCAGCTGATCAATCTGTCAAGCCCTATTTAAGGGAGCAGCTCTGTTTGCTCGGGGCTGCGACCTTTCGCCTTTCCAGTCTGGTTTTCCCTACGCCCGAAGCCAGTTCTTCCCAGCGTTAGGTTCTACCCTCGCTGATTGTATGTAAGTGTTGTCTTGCCTTTATTTGTGTTTTGTCTCACGAGGCTCATCATTTTGTACATTGTATCATTGTGGCTTCCTTTAATAAATGTGCAAAATCATCGGCTGGTCTATAGCGTCTCATTAGCGGTCCGTGAGGACCGCATCATAACAGTAGGTTGCAGCCAAAGGAGACGCCGGTCAATGTGAGTTTGCTTTGGTGCTTTTGTTTTTCCCCTTCCCTGGGTGCTCTTTTTGCACATTAGCATGTCTGCTTTCGTGCGAGATTATCGCCCCGAGTGGGTTGAGGAGGTTGATGGCTACCTGTCTGAAGCCCGTCGCCTCATGCCCCCCTACGCGGCATACGAGCACCTAGATCTCGCCCAGAGGACGTTGATGAAATATCACCTTACCTCCTTTCCAGAAGGGAAGGAGAGAGTGGCATGGATTGTGGCACAGCAAGAGCTGATTGAGAGAGCAGCCGTGAAAGCAGCCAAGGAACCCTCATCTCCTTCCCCGACTACGGCCGTCTCGACGAGGGAAGAGACCCACGGACTGGGGGTAAACTCTGGCAGGAGGCCGACAGTGAGGCATCCCCGCCCCTCGCCTCGGGATCCAGCTCCTGTCACCGTTCCAGCCCAGGAGCGGCGGTTTCCTGACTCAACCTTCGCCTCGCCCTCTGTCGGTAGTCATCGTCACAAAGCCCGTGCACATCCTCAGCGGGAACCCCGTCCGGATCCAGTTCTGGGTCACCGTAGGAACTTGGCCTCCCAGTCAGCTGTTTCTCTTGCGTCATGGCAGGAGGAGAATCCAGCAGCCCCCCCCCCCGGGTCATCTGTTTCTGCTGTCCCGTCAGCTTCTCGTGCCCCGATAACCTTGCCTGTCACGCCCTCCTCCTCGACGTTTTCCCCAGCTGCGGTGAGCTCCACGAATCCTGTCTTGGCGAAGCCCACCAACGATCCTGGTCAAATGGCTCCTCCTCGTCTTCCCGAGGGGGTCTCCGTCACCATCCAGCGAGGGAAGGGAAGAACGAAGCCCACAGCTTCCATCGTCTCTCAGCAGAACAGGCAAGTGCATTTTCATTCTTGTCCTTCACTGGATGAATTGCCTTGTCTGACCCCTGGGGGTGGAGTTCGGGGTTCACTGTCCCCTGAGCTTCCTCCACCTGCTGCAGTAATTAACAATGAACCTGCTTCCTTTGTGTCTCCTTCCCCTGAGTGTTCTTCGGCACCAGGTTTACGCCGTCGGATGAGGAGGGACCCTGTGGTCCTGGAATACCTGGTTCCAGTCCCGCAGCCACGTCATGGGCAGAGGAGGAGGGCGGACTGCATTTTGGAGCCTGCACCAACAAGTAAGCATCCTCGGGTCTCCACGGGGGGACAGTCCGACCCGGCAGGTCACAGATTCCCTGCCACCATGCCGTGAGGGCCCTCGGCGTGGACATCTGTGTCAGGGAATCTCCGGACTGTGGACACCATCATGCCGGCTGTGGAGCCCGCCGTAGCGGAGTGGGAACCAGAAGATGACCTTCTTCCATCGGAACCCGGATCGTCGAAGTCCTGGACGGCGACAGAACTTGAGATCAGGGTCACTGGTGCGGAGTCGATCCCGGTTGCTGTGCTGGAGGTTCCGGGTTTGGGTTTGGAGGCTGTTCCTGGTGCTGCGCCGACCCAGTCGGGGTCCGTCATGGGTGTGGTCCCGGCCCAGTCGGGGTCCATCGTGGGTGCGGCATTGACCCAGTCAGGGTCCGTCATGGGAGTGGTTCCGGCCCAGTCGGGGTCCGTCGTGGGTGCAGCTCTGACCCAGTCATGGTCTGTCATGTGTGTGGTCCCGGCCCAATCGGGGTCCATCGTGGGTGCAGCACGGTCCCGCTTGGGACCCAACGTGAGCGCAGTACCAGTCCGTGTGGGGTTCGGAGAAGGAGCTGCAGATCCTCCACTGATCGATGCTGGACTGGTCCCTCATCTTTTCCCCGATCCCTTTCCCCCCCACTGGGTGCCGCTGGGATTCCCCGTTATCGGCTCGGCTCTCCCTCACTATTCCTCTCAACAGGGAAGCCGTATCCGTATTCTCCCCTGCAGTCCTGGTGGTTGAATGAAGCAGGTTGGCCGCCTCGGAGATTGCTTCGCCCGTTTGGCGTTCTGGGTCGGCCACCCGACAAACTTAACTTTCTGTTTGGCGATCTGGTCTGGCCGCCAGAGGTACTGTTTTTCCTGGCCTGGGACTGGGGTAGGCCGGCCGAACTTATCCTTTTTCCCCTGCCAGCGATTTGGACACTAGATGCAGGAAGACCCCCGAACTATTTGCTTCCATGCTATTGTGTTTTGCCTGCTGTCATCCCTGTGTTTATTTTTCTCCTGCTCTGCTGTAATTTTTGGGATGTGCTGGTGTGTGTGTTATTGAATTATGTATTTCGCCGCTCCTTAGCATGTGTTGTTTTTTTTTTTTCTCTCCCTCCTCTGTAGTCTGAGGGTTGTTTCTCTGTTGGCTGCCCGTTACCTGGACTACTGTATTTTGTATTGATCACTGCTTTATTGCTTGAGGGTTTTTTTTCTCCCTCCCTGGTATTGTGGGAGTACGCTGCATTGTTTTCATGTGCTTGAGTTCCTTGTTTCTCTGTGGGTTATGAAGTGTTTTTGTTTTTTTCTGTGACTCTATTGGACTGTTTATTATGATCTGTCTGCAGTCATTTGAGTTTTCTGTCTTCTCCCCATAGGTTTTTTTTTTTTTTGGGTGCAGGATGTGTGCCTGTATTTTTTTTTTGGCCCCTGTTGTCCTTACTCGGTTTTCATTATTGTAGCCTGTTTTTTCCTATGTCTTCCTCTGTGATAAGGTTGGACTCTGGCCCTCCTTAGCCTTTTCCCCCCTCCTCCCTCCCTGGGGCGGTCCTGTTGACCTTCCAGGTGGGGGGGCTCGATGTTACACCGCGTCTGGAATCCGCCTCGTGAACGGGGGCAACTGTCATGGTCCGTGTGCTGACTCTGCAGTAGTTCCCTGTTCTCTCCTCTGGCGCACCTCTTGGCCTCCAGGCTTTTATTATGACATCGTCTCGGCGGTGCTTGCGGCTGTCAGAAGCCAAGCTCCTCGGGACGGCTGGATTTCGATCAATCTGTAAAGCCCTATTTAAGGGAGCAGCTCTGTTTGCTCAGGGCTATGACCTTTTGCCTTTCCAGTCTGGTTTTCCCTACGCCCGAAGCCAGTTCTTCCCAGTGTTAGGTTCTACCCTCGCTGATTGTATGTAAGTGTTGTCTTGCCTTTATTTGTGTTTTGCCCCACGAGGCTCATTATTTTGTAGTTTTGTCCTTGTTTAATAAATGTGCAAACTCATCGACTGGCCTATAGCGTCTCATTAGCGGTCCGTGAGGACCACACCATAACAGTAATATACAAGAAAATCATCAAACTATGAGAAAAAAAGATGAAGCATGGCAAAAGTTTAAAAAAGTGATAAATTTGCCAGGAAAAAGTTGCAAGAAAAACCTCACTATTTGTTGAGAAAACTGAACATTTGAACATTTAAGAGAAAAATAAAAAGTAAAAAAAAATGTTTAAAAAATGTGTCTGTGTGTGTGTGGGGGGGGGGGGGGCAGTCCACCCAGGGCGTCATACAACACCATACAATGCCAAGACCATACAATGCCGAAGACCATATAAAAGTGGAACTTCCTGCCATCCAGCTTGGTGCTCAGCAATAAATGGAATGGAGGAGGGAACTCTGTGGCGGCGCCTTGCATGGCAGCGGCCCTCTGATTCTGCACTTGGGGTGTGTGTGATTTACACTGTAGATAGGTAAAGCACAATCTCGTTCTGCTGTACATGATTGGTTGTACGGTTGAATGACAATAAGGGTGATAAGAAAAAAAGACAGGACCCCCCCTTTCTGCATCCACATAGAGTGGAGTTTTGGCAGTGAAATGGGTGCAGCTTTGTGGAACAGTGGTTAGAACTGTCATGGTCTGCTCTGTGATTGATTGCCAGCAGCTGGGCGCACACCTGCTTCCCATCAGGACTGGGCCTATTTAGACGACTCTGCCCAGGCTTCTGGGCGGAGATGTCTCACTGCGCTCCAGAGGAGCTTCATCCATCAATCCTCTCGTCCTTGCCAGAGTCTACAGTCCCTTGCTCCCCAAGCCTGCTGTCCCAACCCCTGAGGGACATCGTCCACAGCTCACGTAAGCTACCATCCCTCAACTCACCTTGTCTTCCAGTCCCCTGTGCACAGGTGGAGCGCCTTGGCGGTGGATCCTTTCCTCCTCTGTGGCGGCGGACTCCTATCCTCTCTCTTTCAGCACACCACTCCTCCACATCTACACACCAGCAGGAGCTACAAGACCCGACAGCGGACACTGTCTCCCTGGCCGCAGCCGATGAGATGAACCTGAGCCTCCCACCATCTTCACGCCCAGTAAGCCTCTGACTAATTATCCATAATCAATTGTCTCCTCCGCTAACTGTCACGCTTCTGTGTGTTTCCAGGGTTGCCAGGCCGAATGGTGTCCTGTTCTGTCCCCTGCTGTTCCTGTACACACTCACACGCACGCATTCACACACACATTTACATTAATAAATCTAATTGAATCTATTCTTGAGACTGTGTGTGGTCACCGGGTCATAAAACCATGTCAGTACATCTCCGCCAGAATGACCCAGCTGACAGCGCTTTGGTACGCCGAGTACATCTAACGGAGACTCGAATAGATCAATTGGTTTATCAGCAACAATCCACATTGGCCCAGTTAGCCCATGTTACGGATCGGTTGGACCAGCTAACTGGGTCTCAGTCCTTCCCCCCAGCGCCAGCTATTTCTTTTAGCTCCTCAGCTCCCGCTAGCCACCCGGCTAACCAGAGGACCACCTGCTCGACTAACCCCCGTTCCAACGCCCAATCGTTTTAGCGGTAAGTTAGGGGAGGCTAGGCCCTTTGTTATGCAGTGTGGGGTGGTTTTCCAGCGGGTGCCCGAGGAGTTAATTCAGACCACAGTAAGATTGGGTATATGATTAACTTTCTGGAAGGGCGAGCGCTAGCTTGGGCCTATGTGGTTATGGCCAGGACTAGTTATGCCAGCTTGACCCTCAGTCAGTTCATTGCTGAGTTTTATGAAGTGTTCGATCACTCAGATCGCAACAGCATGCTTACCTCTCAGTTGCTGAATCTGAGGCAGGGTTCCCAAGCCGTGGCCGATTACACTATCGACTTCCGGGTGTTGGCCGTTGAAGTGGGGTGGGAGGACGCCTCTTTATTCAGCATCTTTATAAGGAGCCTCAGCTCTGAGCTTCGGGATGAGCTAGTGCCGCTAGAAAAGCCCAGCAGGTTATTTGAGCTAATCTCCCTAGCCATCAACATAGATAATAGGCTGAGGGAGAGAGCCGCTGAGCGGCGAGCTTCCGGTCGTTCGGGAGCCCAGTTTTGTCACGCCCCTCGGTAGTCCCTATTGGCCCATCCTTCCTCCAACTCTCCTGAGACCCTGGAACCAATGGTGGTAGGGCGATCTAGGTTGTCTCCGGCGGAGAAACAGCACCGCCGAGAGTTGGGGTTGTGTCCATATTGCGGGAGTGAGGAGCACAAGGTAGTTTTTTGTCATCTTCGCCCCAATAGGGGGAGTCCGTGTGTCACGGTAGGTGGACTCAAGGACTCACCCCAGTCTAATCCCTTATTTAGCTTTCAACTCCCCATCCGTTTTATACACAAACATAAGGAGATTTTCACACAGGCTTTGGTTGACTCAGGTGCAGAGTAGAGTTTTATTTCTCAGGACCTGGCAACCCAGTTGGATTTACTCTGCCATCCACTCAAGTCCCCTTTGAGGCCTATGGCCTTATTCAAAGCTCCTATGGGCGTGGTCTCTCAGCAGACAATCCCTGTCCCGGTTATCATTTCTAGTAATCATCGGGAGGAGTTGCAATTCCTCGTTCTACCGGTGTCCACGTCCCCAGTCATTATTGGCTTCCCCTGGCTACGCCGCCACAATCCGTCAATCGATTGGCGTACTGGGAGTATCTTGTCCTGGAGTTCGTTTTGTCTCGGCACCTGTCTCCAGTCGGCCACTTGCTTGCCATCCATGCCCTTGGAGGCTTCCATCGCCTCATCTCCTGACCTCTCTAAAGTTCCTTCAGAATACCATGACCTCAGAGTCACTTTCAGTAAGACCCAGGCCCTGCCCCCCCCACCCCCACCGCCCGTATGATTGTGCCATAAATCTCTGTCCTGGAGCCCCGCTACCGTCGAGCCATTTGTACAGCGGGTCTCCTCCAGAGCGGGAGGCCATGGAAGCCTATATCAAGGAATCCTTGAGTTCTGGCATAATTCGACCATCTCCTTCAGTGGTGGGGGTGGGATTTTTCTTTGTTGGCAAGAAGGGTCTCTGAGGCCATGTATTGACTTTGGGGAGTTAAATAACATCACTATTAAGGATAAATACACCCTTCCCTTGCTCAACACAGCCTTTGACTCCCTCCGGGGGGCATCCTGGTTTACCAAGCTGGATCTCCGCAACGCTTACCACCTGGTGCGGATCAAAGAAGGCGATGAGTGGAAGACGGGGTTCTGGACCCCCAGCGGCCACTTTGAATATCTGGTAATGCCTTTTGGTCTGACCAGTGCCCCTGCGGTATTCCAGTGCCCTATCAATGATGTGTTAAGGGACTTTCTGTGTGTGTTTGTATTTGTGTACATTGACAACTTTTTGATCTTCTCTCAGTCCTTGGAAGAACACCGGGTGCATGTGCAACAAGCCCTGCAGCGGTTGTTGGAGAATAAGCTGTATGTTAATGCCGAGAAGTGCTAGTTCCACACCTCCAAGACGTCCTTTCTGGGGTTCATCGTCTTCCACAAAGAGATAATCCCGGATCCTGGCAAGATTAAGGCGGTAGTGGAGTGGCCGACTCCCTCATCCCGGAAGCAACTCCAGCAGTTCCTTGGGTTTGCAAATTTCTACCGCTGCTTCATTAAGGGTTATGGCATGATGGCACTCCCCTTGACACGCCTTACCTCATCCAAGGTGCCCTTCCTGTGGTCGGAGGAGGCGGCTATGGCTTTTTCAGCTCTCAAGGAGAGATTCGCCGATTCCTCCATCCTGGTTCAGGTGGATCCGGCCCTGCAGTGTTTGGTGGAGGTGGACACCTCAGACTCAGAGGTAGGGGCTGTCCTGTCCCAGCGCTCCCCGGCAAACGGCAAGGTCTGACCTTGCGCCTTCTTCTCCAAAAGGCTGTCGCCGGCGGAACGTAACTACAGCATCGGTGACAGGGAGCTTCTGGCAGTCAAACTTGCGCTGGAGGAGTGGCACCATTGGCTGGAGGGGGCCTTGCAGCCGTTTGTGGTCTGGACGGACCACAAGAATCTGGAATACCTCCAGACGGCTAAGCGCCTGAATGCCCGTCAGGCCCGCTGGTCCTTGTTCTTTGGGCCATTTGACTTCACCATCACGTACCGTCCCGGGTCCAAGAACACTAAGCCGGATGCCCCATCCAGGCAATTTGCCACTGATGTCTCAGATCCTGAGGACCACCCCATCCTGCCTCTTTCCTGTGTCATGGGTGCCCTCTCCTGGGGCATCAAGAAGAAGGTCTTGAGGGCTCAGGAGTCTGAAGCAGCCCCGGGCGGAGGACCGGAGAGTAAACTGTTTGTTCCTTTGGCCGTCTGGGGAGAAGTCATTCATTGGGCTCATGCCTTCAGGTTGGCCTGTCATCCAGGGAGAAAGTGCACTGAGGAACTCCTGAGACGTACATTTTGGTGGCCTGTTCTTCAGAAGGATGTCGGGGAGTACGTTCATGCCTGTCCTCAGTGTGCTGCCGGCAAGTCATCTTCTTCCTCCCCAGCTGGACTTCTCCATCCTCTCCCCGCTCCTGGCAGGCCTTGGTCCCATGTGGCGTTAGACTTCATGACCGGCCTTCCTCCCTCTGACAGTCACACTGTAGTGTTCACCGCAGTCAACAGGTTCTCCAAAGCTGCTCATTTTGTTCCTCTACAGGGATTGCCTTTGGCTAAGGAGACAAGACGTGGTGAGACTACATGGGATTCCCCTGGACATTGTTTCAGACCGGGAGACCCAGTTTACATCCCAGGTGTGGAAGACATTTTACAACGCCCTTGGGGCTACGGTAAGCCTGTCATCTGGTTATCACCCCCAGTCCAACGGTCAGTGTGAGAGAGCCAATCAGGAGATGGAGGCAGCTCTGCGGTGTGTGGCCACCACCAATCCTGCATCGTGGAGTTCGCACCTGCCCTGGATCGAGTATGCCCACAATTCTACAGTATCTTCAGCCATTGGTATGACCCCTTTCCAAGCATCTCTGGGTTATACTCCTCCGTTGTTCCCTGAGGAGAAGGCTGAGATCGCTGTACCATCCGTCAAGGCTCACCTTAAGCGCTGTCGTCGGCTGTGGAGGGTGACCCGAGCCGCGCTACGACGCACGGCGGAACATAACTCCTCGGTTGCCAACCGCCATAGGACTCCAGCGCCTTCTTACCAGGTGGGTCAGCAGGTTTGGTTATCTACCAAGAATATCAATTTGAAGGCTGAACCCAGGAAGATGACTCAGCGCTTTATTGGACCTTTTGCCATCTCCCGTATTGTCAACCCAGTATCTGTACGCCTGGCTCTCCCCCCCTCCCTCTACATCTGTCCCACCTTCCACGTCTCTCAGATTAAACTTTTTTGTTCCAGCCCTCTGTGTCCTCCTTCCAGGTCTCCACCTCCGCCGATGGTGATCGACGGCAACCCGGCATGGAAGGTCACTGCCATCCTGGATGTCCGTCGCCGGGGTCACGGCCTGCAGTACCTGGTGGACTGGGAGGGTTACGGACCGGAATGGAGATCCTGGGTGCGTCCTTCCTTCATCCTAGATAAGGACCTCATCAGGGACTTTCACCGGACGCATCCAGGTAGGCTGGAACGACCGCCAAGAGGTGTTCCATGAGGGGGGAGTACTGTCATGGTCTACTCTGTGATTGATTGCCAACAGCTGGGCGCACACCTGCTTCCCATCAGGACTGGGCCTATTTAGACGACTCTGCCCAGGCTTCTGGGCGGAGATGTCTCACTGCACTCCAGAGGAGCTTCATCCGTCAATCCTCTTGTTCTTGCCAGAGTCTACAGTCCCTTGCTACCCAAGCCTGCTGTCCCAACGCCTGAGGGACATCGTCCACAGCTCACGTAAGCTACCATCCCTCAATTCACCTTGTCTTCCAGTCCCCTGTGCACAGGTGGAGCGCCTTGGCAGCGGATCCTTTCTTCCTCTGTGGCGGCGGACTCCTATCCTCTCTCTTTCAGCACACCACTCCTCCACATCTACACACCAGCAGGAGCTACCAAGTTGAACCTGAGCCTCCCACCATCTTCATGCCCAGTAAGCCTCTGACTAATTATCCATCACCAATTGTCTCCTCCGCTAACTGTCACGCTTCTGTGCGTTTCCAGGATTGCTAGGCTGAACGGTGTCCTGCTCTGTCCCCTGCTTTTCCTGTACACACTCACACGCACGCATTCACACACACATTTACATTAATAAAGCTAATTGAATCTATTCTTGAGTCTGTGTGTGGTCACCGGGTCATAAAACCATGTCAAGAACCTTTGCATCACAACAAGAAAGTCCTGTGTTCAAACCCAACAGTTAGCCAGCTAGTATTTACCTGTGTGAGGTTTACATGTTCTCCCCATGTCTGTGTGGGTTTGCACCAGGTACTCCCAATTCCTCCCACAGTCCAAAGACATGCACATTAGATTAATGGGAACTGACTGGGGAATTTGGCTATAGGTATGAATGTCACAGTGAATGGCTTTCACTGTGTTGTCCCTAGGTTGGACTGCAGACTGTCAAGAGTGTACCCCGCCTCTTGCAAAAAGGAAAGTGGGATACACTCCAGGGCACCCGCGACCCGAAAACCGATAATTTGCAGTGGAATTATCGCAAAGCTGCAGCAAAAGGCCACCTAAACCAAAAGCAGAGGCCGGTGCGGTGGCGCAGTGGTTAGCACTGTGCCAGCACAGCAACTCACCCTTGGCCATGGGATCCCTGGTTCGATCCCAGCCTCTGACCAACAGTGATTTGTGTGGAGTTTGCATGTTCTCCCCGTATCTGCGTGGGTTTACTTCGAGATTTATAAGGTTTCCTCCCACAGGCTAAAAACATGCAGTTAGGTTAATTGGAGACTCTAATGTGGCCCTAGGTGTGAATGTGTGTGTGAATGGTTAAGGGATAGCGCCGTACCGTGGCTGCCTCATCCATCCAGGTGGATGTCCTCAATTTCCCCTCTGGGGATCAATAAAGTATACAAAATCAAAAAAAAAAATAAATAAAATCTGAGGAGGAATACATGTCCCTCGCACAGGTAAATGACTTACTGCAACAGCAAAAAGAATTATTTTCTGCATTGTTAAATCAACAACTGGAAACTTTCAAAAGCCTCATCAAAGTGATCATAGATTCAGCTAATGCAAGAGTGGAGACAATGACGAGAGAGTTGCAGGACATTAAAACCAGTCTACAGTTTACCCAGAAAGACGTATGTAGATGAAATAAAAGCTGATTTGTTTAAACAAGCAGACCGCAACAATGCACTACAATCAGATGTTTTTAAAGTGTGTGACAGTCTGTTGACTGTCACCGACAAATTTGAATACCTGGAAGGACAATCGTGGAGAAATAATCTGGTATTTGATGGTGTTGTGGAGGCACCAGGAGTGATCTGGGCTGACACGGAGGAGAAGATTAAAAATATTCTCATGGAGAAACTACAGTTACCACCGGGGATTGAGATGGAGAGAGCCCACTGCACCGGAAAACCTGGAGGAGAAAGACCAAGGCCGATTGTGGTCAAGTTCCTGTGGCACCAGGACAGGATGGCCATTCTTCAAAGAGCCAAGTCCCTCAAAGGAACAAAAATCTTCATCAGTGAGGATTTCACTGATGCGGTAATAAAGAAGAGAAAAGAATCAATGCCAGAGCTGAAAGCTGCAAGAGCATGGGGGGACTTAGCCTACTTAAGGTATGACAGACTCATTATTCACCCATGCCATCCCCATAACAGTACACCAAAATCAACTGAGCCAAAAATCAACCAGAAATGACTGATATTTCATTATCATCTGAGAGATATAAACTGTGCATTTGTTTCCATTGACTGGAATAATTAAGATGTTGTGGAGGATAGAATCAGACGAGACACAAGCTGATGACACACAACTTTATTCTCCCTCAGCTGGGCATCTACGTCATGAAACCAAAAATCCGTGAGTCTAACTGCAACGGCGCAGTGGGAGACCCCAGCAGGAGTGTCCCCACGGAGGAGCTCAGTCCGTTTTCCATTTCATGTCTCTAGGTCACCAATGTGGAAGATGGAATCAGACGAGACACGAGCTGATGACACACAATTTTATTCTCCTCCAACAAGCAGAGCAGACAGACTACCTCCTGGGTACCAATGCAAACTCCTTTATTCAACTTTATTCTCGCCTTTGGCTCCCAGGGTGAACACATTGAGACATGCATCAGAGACACTGTACACACATACATATACACGTCACAGAGCATGGCTAACACAATACTTCTGCGCTCCAGAGTCCTCACGTGTGAAAAGCCTCTTACTTCTCCACAATACATCCCACACCTGGCACAACGGGGGCGAAGGCGCATCTTTATTCAGTTTAATACCCCCTAGCGCTCTGGTGCCCGTCTCACTTCTTCCCCCATTACCATCTCTTCTTTCCTTCCCCTCATGCCCCAAAGTCCTGGGTGGAGCACCATCTCCTATTGTGTCACAACAATGCAAACTTTTATAGGAAACAACCCCATTTTAAAGGGTACAAATATACTGAGCATAAGCCACACAATGCTGAATATGAAACTGATCCTGAAAACCACCTTTTCAACAGTATAAAACATCAGTGTAAATACTTTAGCTCAGACCAACTAAAAAATACTATTTCTGACCAATCATTGTCAATAATATGTGGCGTCCATAATTGTAAATGTATGTGACTCACATGGATGCATGCTTGAATTCAGCCTAGAGAGACTTTAGGCTGGCAATGTGTATTGACATCACACCTCAAGAGGACAATACGTCTGGACCACCTACAGCTCGAGAGAAAGGAGAGGATCCCTCGCGTCTGACCATCTGGGGTCAGACAGGAGAACAGAAGGACTCTGGAGTTTTATAATGCAAATGGGAGAATGTAACTGAAGTGTGTGACTTTGTATGTGATGTAGTATTGGAGGTATGTATAAATGGATGTGAGAGACTGCGTTCTGTCTCTTTTACTCTGACTGAGAGAGAGGACGTAGGATGCGAGAGAATTAAAGAAAATACTGGAAAGACACCCAGTCTTGTCAATTCTTGACTCCTACACTGGTGACCTATACATGAATCTGAGCACGCTGAGGCTGGAAGACAGCTTCGTGATCGACATGGAAGAACCGGGAGACAGCCGCTCAGACCCGGATTCACCGGGAATTGCCCACAGGGGCGCAAGCCTGATTAAGCTCCCCGAGTTTTGGCACGATGACCCGCACTCATGGTTCCAGCACGTGGAGTCGCGTTTCCTACTCGGGGGAGTATCAGCGGACGACATTAAATTTCATAATGTCATCGCGAGACTCGACAGCCGCACAGCCCGATGTGTGCGGAGCCTGGTGCAGCAGCCGCCCGCTGCTGGCAAATACGACGCGCTGAAAGCCACCCTCATCAGGAGCTTCGTGCCATCGCCCGAGGCAAGGGCCAGGCAGCTGCTGGACCTGCGCGACAGAGGTGGATGCAGGCCGACTGTCCTCATGGAGGACATGCTACAGATGATCGGGACGGACAACGACGCGTTCCTCTTCAAACACATTTTCCTGAGGACGCTCCCAGCGCACACGAGAGGTCCCCTGTCCAGCAGACGATGTGTGAACCAGCAGGACTTCCGCGAGCTGGCCCAGGAGGCGGAGCGGCTCCTCAACGCCTGCGATGAGCAAGAGAACTCCGTGGCAGCGGCAGACCTCGGTGCGGCGGATGGGGGCAGTGTGGAGCCAGAGGCAGCAGAACCCACCCCAGCGACGACGGTGGCGGCGAGTTCCCGAGCCAGGGGAGATGACAGCCTCTGCTATTACCACCGACGCTTCGCCGAGAAGGCGCACAGATGCATCCCGCCGTGCAGTTTCAAAAAGCGGGGAAACAACCGGGCCGGGAGTCGTTAGCAGCTTCCACTCTCGGCAAACGGAACAAGCTGCTTTATCTGACAGACGCGGGCTCCGGGCGGCAATTCCTCATGGACACCGGAGCCCAGAGGAGCTTCATCACTGCAACTTATGCAGATCGGGTGGCTGGACCCCGCGGAGACGGAGCAACAGCGGCCAACGGCTCCAGCATCAAGACTTACGGAGAGAGAACCTTGACTCTGTCCTTCCACGGCCGCGCTTACGAGTGGACCTTCATCGTAGCGGCAGTGAGCTTCAATATGTTAGGTGCTGATTTTCTGTGTTCACATGGTTTGTTAGTTGATCTGGCCAACAGACGCCTAGTAAATGCACTCTCTTTCTGTTCTATCCCTTGTGCAGCTCGGGTGTGCCCGCCAACAGTACAGACCAACGTCGCCGCAGCAGGTGGTAAGTTCCACACTCTCCTACACCAGTTTCCAGCACTCACAGTTCCCACTTTTTCAGCTAAGGTGGCGAAACACGGGGTAGAGCACTTCATAACCACGAGTGGCCCACTAGTTTTTGCTAAAGCTCGGCGCTTGGATGCAGCTAAGCTCTCCGTGGCACAGGAGATGTTCGCCAACCTGGAAAGGTTGGGCATAATTCGCCGCTCAAAGTCCGCTTGGGCTTCCCCCCTGTATATGGTGCCTAAGGCTGACGGCTCGTGGAGACCTTGAGGTGATTATCGCAGGTTAAACAATGCCACAGCTCAGGATCGCTACCCGATTCCACATATCCAGGATTTTTCAGTGCACCTGGCAAAAGCGCGCATTTTTTCTAAAATAGACCTGGTCCGCGGTTATCATCAGGTCCCGGTTCGACCAGAGGATATTCCCAAAACAGTGGTAATAACCCCGTTCGGACTTTTTGAGTTTTTACGCATGCCTTTTGGTCTTAAAGGCGCCGCGCAAACCTTTCAACGGATGATGGACGCAGTGCTGCGCGACCTTCCGTTTGTTTTTGTCTACTTGGACGATATTTTGGTAGCCAGTGCCTCAGAGGAGGAACACAAAAAAACACCTCACTACAGTTTTTCAAAAGTTGGAAGCACACGGGTTGATAATCAACCCGGCCAAGTGCCAGTTTGGCGCAGCGCAAATTGATTTTCTGGGGCACCGTGTCTCACCAGAGGGAGCAGTTCCTCTGCCGGCAAAAGTGCGCGCGGTGGCTGAGTTTCCCCAGCCACAGACAGTGAAAGCGTTGCAGGAATTTTTGGGGATGGTGAATTTTTATAACCGTTTCATACCCCGCGCAGCGCAACTCATGCAAACGCTATACACCGCGCTGAAAAAACAGAAGCCTGCCAATGTGATCGAATGGTCCCCGGAGCGGAAGCGCGCGTTCACAGCGGTAAAAAAAGCACTCACGGACGCAGCACTGCTGGTGCACCCAGACCCGGCAGCTCGCATAGCGCTAACCACAGACGCGTCAGAGATAGCAATAGGGGCCGTGGTAGAGCAGCAGGTCGCCGGAGTTTGGCAACCTCTCGCTTTTTTCAGCAGGTCCTTGCGCGAGCCCGAGCGGAAATACAGCGCATTTGACAGGGAACTCCTGGCACTCCACTTAGCCATTCGCCACTTCCAGTTCTGGCTGGAAGGGCGGCATTTCACCGCGTTTGTCAACCACAAACCGCTCACTTTTGCGATGTCCAAAAGTTCAGAACCGTGGTCAGGGCGGCAGCAGAGACAGCTGGCCGCAATTTCGGAATTTACCACCGATATTCAGCATGTGACCGGTAAACTCAATGTAGTGGCAGACTGTCTGTCATGCGCGGTAACAGCACCCGTCCGCACGGAGCAGAGGTGCGCGGCCGCTTACCCAGAGCGCGGTAACAGCACGGACGCGCACGCGGCTCCGGTCCACGTGGGAATAGATTATGCAGCCATGGCGGCAGAGCAGAGCGAAGACGCGGACGTGTGCGCGCTCCTGTCTGGACCAACAGGGTTAAGGCTGGAGCGAGAAACTTTACAAGCTGGTTCACCCCCTCTAATCTGCGATGTCTCCACCGGGCGACCGCGACCGGTGCTACCGGCCACGTGGCGCCGTCGTGTTTTTGACGTCGTGCACTCCCTAGCGCACCCGGGAGTACGCGCTTTGGTGAAAATGGTAGCAGAGAAGTTTATTTGGCCGAGCCTGCGCAAGCATGTGAAGGAGTGGGCTAAAGCCTGCATGGCTTGTCAGCGGGTCAAAATCCACAGGCACACCAAAGCACCCTTAGAACCGTTTCACATTCCGGCTAGGAGATTCGATCATGTGCACGTGGACCTCATGGGCCCCCTACCGCCATCTCAAGGGTTCACACATCTCTTGACGATGGTGGACCGGACCACACGTTGGCCGGAAGTGGTCCCGTTAACATCGACCACAGCGGCAGAGGTGGCTCACGCCTTTTTAACAGCCTGGGTAGCGCGTTTTGGGGTTCCGTCAGATATTACGTCCGATAGGGGACCTCAATTTGCGTCGGAACTGTGGTCAGCAGTGGCCAGCAGCTTAGGAGCGGCAGTACACCGCACTACCGCTTATCATCCGCAGGCCAACGGTTTATGCGAGCGTTTTCACAGGTCTTTGAAGGCAGCCCTCAGAGCGTCGCTAACGGACACAGATTGGGTAAACAAACTACCATGGGTTTTATTAGGGTTGCGTTCGGCACCCAAAGAGGACCTAGATGCCTCACCAGCAGAGTTGATTTTAGCGCAACCTCTCAGGCTGCCCGGCGAGTTCTTGCCAGACCATACGGCACCAGGGCCCCCCCCCCGGTACGGGGACCTCTGAGTAACACGGGAGCGGAAATGCTCCCGGGCCCCGCTCATCACACTTTTCCGCGTGTGTTCGTGCCCAAAGCTTTACAGAAAGCAGAGTTTGTTTTTGTCAGACATGACGCTCAGCGTCACAGCCTCCGCCCACCTTACGACGGTCCATTTCGAGTGCTGGAGACCGGGGAGAAATATTTTGTGCTAGATTTGGGGGGCAGGAGGGAGACGATCAGTATTGATAGATTAAAACCTGCTTTTGTGTTGCATAACGAGTCTGTACGGCCGGCGGGCGCACCTCGACGCGGCAGGCCTCCCAGGGGGCGGCCCCCAGACCCCCCGCAAGGGGCAAATAACCCTTCTCCTCCTCATTCCACAGATTCACAGCAGGACGGCCCGGCACAGGCTGTGAGACCTGCATACAGCAGATTCGAGAGAAGATTGAAACCTAGACGACAGGCAGAGTGATGTGGGTTTTGATCAGACTGTTGGATTGTGCTGTAAGATTCTGCGGGGGTGGGATGACGCTGTAGGTGTATGTCCAGTCTTTCGCGTGGGAGGGGGAGTGATGTGGCGTCCATAATTGTAAATGTATGTGACTCACATGGATGCAAGCTTGAATTCAGCCTAGAGAGACTTTAGGCTGGCAATGTGTATTGACATCACACCTCAAGAGAACAATACGTCTGGACCACCTACGGCTCGAGAGAAAGGAGAGGATCCTTCGCGTCTGACCATCTGGAGTCAGACAGGAGAACAGAAGGACTCTGGAGTTTTATAATGCAAATGGGAGAATGTAACTGAAGTGTGTGACTTTGTATGTGATGTAGTATTGGAGGCGTGTATAAATGGATGTGAGTGACTGCGTTCTGTCTCTTTTACTCTGACTGAGAGAGAGGACGTAGGATGCGAGAGAATTAAAGAAAATACTGGAAAGACACCCAGTCTTGTCAATTCTTGACTCCTACAAATACACTTTAATAGTAGAAGTCTCAACATGAATTTTTCCTAAATCCAAGACAGTCTGTTGCAATATAACACAAATTTTTCTGCTGTTGCAATTTCTGAGACTTGGCTAAAAAATAACCAACTTCATACAGTGGCAAATGAGAGGCTATGATTTATATACCACAAACAGGTCAAAAAAGGGATGGTGGTGTTGGTTTATATATCAGGTCCATCCATCAAAGCCAAGATGTAGATAATATGTCTTTTGAAATGGAAAACATCATGGAGCATGTAACTGTGGAATTAATTACAACAAAAAAAACCCATAATAATAAGCTGTATTTATAGAGCACCGGGTACCGATAATGACTTTTTCAAAGAGAAATTGTCTGAGCTTTTTAGTGCAGTAGGTAACAAGATGCTGGTATTTATTTGTGGAGACTTCAGTATTGATTTATTAAATCCAAATGGCCATATCCAAATAAGTGAATGGGTTTTTACCCTTCAATAACATACCCCACTAGAATAACAACAAATTCAACAACGCTTATTGATAACATTTTCACAAATGTCACTGAGGGGAATGTAACTGCTGACCTTATCATTAATGATGTGACAGACCATCTGTCTGTTTTTGTTTCTTGAGACACTGGTGTAACGCATAACGTTGAAACAGATAAGGCTTTTATACGACTTGTAAAAGAACCCGCAATCAACCATCTTAGAAATGATCTAAAAATACAAGACTGGAGCAGTGTTTATGTTGACGACACTGACACAGCATATGGAGAATTTGTCCCTATTTTATCCAAACTATATAATAAGCATTGCCCTCTGGGGTAAAGGAAACTAAAGTTAAATACAGAGATAAGCCTTGGATCACCAAGGGCCTGCAAAATGCTTGTAAAAAGAAAAACTTTTTATACAAAATGTTTCTGAAACAAAGAACTGTGGAAGCTGAAAAGAAATACAACACTTATAAAATAAATTCATTACTATCTTAAGATAAAGTAAAAAAATATATTACAGTAAATTACTGGAAAATAAAACTAATACATGTACTATATAGAAGGTGTTAAATAATATAACAAAGAACTAAATTTCCACCACATCTCTTATTTAAATTCAGAAAATGGAATAATCAATGAAAATAGCTTGATCTCCAACACGTTTAATGTATATTTTGTTAATATAGGAAAAAAGATCACCAACTCCACTATATCATCAGCTAATCCAAGTGGCACTGACAATGTCGTCAACATAAATGCTTATTCAATGTTTATGAAAGAAACAGATGAAAACGAAATTCTTGACATTGTTAACAAATTCAAAGACAATAAATCAACTGATTGTAATGATTTCAGTATGCTCTTGGTTAAATGTATTATTGATTGTATTGTTAAACACTTCACTTACATATGCAACATGTCACTGCTGATAAATTTCCAAAGAAAATGAAAATAGCAAGAGTTGTTCCTCTGTACAAGACTGGTGACAAACACTTATTGTCAAACTACAGACCCATCTCCTTGTTACCTCAATTCTCCAAAATACTAGAAAAAATATTTGTTAAGAGACTAAATGATTTCATTGATAAGCACAATATAGTCTGCAAACAACAGTATGGATTCAGGAAGAATCGGACCACCTCACTGGCACTCATGGACTTTGTTGAACAGATTACAGATGCAACAGACAGAAGAGAATACACAATTGGAATACTTCTGGACTTACAAAAGGCATTTGATACAGCTGATCATAAATTACTCCAGGGTAAATTACATAAGTATGGCATCAGAGGAACTTCATTTGACTGGTTACACAGCTATTTAGAAGACAGATATTAATATGTTCATGTGAATAATACAGACTCTTAGTTACTGAAGATGATGTGTGGGGTACCACAGGGTTCTGTACTTGGTCCATTGCTGTTTATTTTGTATATTAATGATGTATGTTCTGTGTCAAAATTGCTCAAGTGTATTTTATTTGCAGATGACAACTTTTTTTTGTGGGGGAGAAAATCTTAAGCAGCTTCTGGATTCAGTAGAAAATGAACTTAAACAAATCAATCAACGGTTCACTGCCAATAAATTATCTATTCACCTTGGAAAAGCAAAATGTATAATATTTGGAAACTGCAAATTATATAATCACAAAAAAATTAAAATAAACAATGTTGAAATTGACAGTTTTGGAAACCAAGTTCTTAGGTGTCATTGTTGATAACAAACTAAACTGGAAATCACACATAAATTATGTCAAAACTAAAATGTTTAAATCCATTGCCGTACTGTAGAAAGTTAAGAATCTCCTGTGTCAGAAATGTCTTTGCATTTTAAATAATTCACTGATAGTTCCTTTTATGACATACTGTGTGGAGATCTGGGGAAACACACACATAACACACCAACTTAATCTTTCTACTACAGAAAAAAGCCATACGCGTTGTATAAAAGAAACCTTACCGTGAACCAACAAATCCAATATTCATTCAATTATATACTCTTAAATTTAGAGATCTAGTAGATTATAACGTCATTCAAATCATGTACTGTCATGGGCAGTGAGAGCGCGCCCCTCCCCTCCTGCCGCACGTTCACTGCACCTGAGGCAGAGAACACACCTGCACCCGCTCATCTGCCAGCGTATTTAAGGAGGCATCCTCCGCGCAGTCAATGCTGGCTCGTCTGGGTATACTGCCCTAACTCAGGCAAGCAGGTCGTATGAACTAGGCTTAGACACGTTGTCTAAACTGTTCTCTTTTTCTCTTGCTACAGGTTGCTGCCATCATGCGGGTGTGTTTCGGGACTACGTGTGCTCTCCTGCCACCTCATCACCTTCCCAGCAACAAATCTTCACCCGGTCAGGCACTTCAAGCTCATTCCTCTTTCCCTACTGGTTCATCTACTCCCCGCTGGAGTCCCACCAGTCCTCCCTCGGAGTCCCGAGTAAGTGGCAATTTGGCTCGCCCATATTCCCTTCTCTGTTTCTCCACTGACAGCTCTCGCTTTCTCTCCACAGGTGGATTGAATCTTCTGGCGAGTGGCTGTTTATTTAACTGTTCGCTGTTTTTCACATTTAATAAACTATTGAACGTTCCCCCCTTGTGTGGTTCCATCCTGTGCTAGCATCGTGCACGTGAGCTGTCAGCTTAATCATGACAGAACGAGCTAGCCTGGACGATAGCTCAGCTGGTGCTTCGTCACAGGAGCTGTCAGCTCTGGATCACTTGTCAGCGACCGAGCATCAGCTCGCTGTGCTGATACAACAGGTATCATCGAATCTTATCCAGCTTTGGTCTCAATCGTCGCCCCCGGCTCTGCCTCCTCAGCCTGCTCCCTGCGCTACGGTGCGGCATACCACTTCCGTTCCCACGCCTACCCCATACGCGGGGGAGGTGGGGAAATTTAAGAATTTTTTAATCCAGGTACATATGTATTTGGAGCAGGTTGGGGAGGAGTACCCGGGGGATACGGCCAAGATACAGTTTTTTACACTGTTACTGAAAGACCAAGCCCTTGATTGGGCACGTTCCACACTAGAGAACCCTGAGGGGCGGCGCTATACGTTCTGCCAATTTGTTGACGCCTTTACTTGTGCATTCGATCGGTGCGAGAGTGAGGGCAATGTGTTGAGCCGCCTATTGATACTCCTCCAGGGTACCCAGTCAGCGGCCGAGTACTCGGTAGAGTTCCTAGTTGTTGCTGCAGACTCGGGTTGGAATGAAATTGTCATGGTCTGAGCGCCGATCTCATCCGTGCTCGGGTCATGCAGTATTTTCCTCCCATTCTGTATTTAGTCCTGGTGGGCTCTCAGGGCTCTTATTCTGACAGCGTCTCTGCGGGGCTTCCGGCTGTCAGAGCTAGCAGTACAGCTGGTTTTGATTCAGCTGATGACACCCTCATCAGCTGATTAATTATCTTGCCCTATTTAAGGGAGCAGCTCCTGTCACTTGGGACTGCGACCTCGCATTATCTAGACTGGTTTCCCTACGTCCGAAGCCAGTTCCTTTCAGCATCCTATTCGCGTGTAAGTGTTGTATCCTTGTCTCCCGTCAGTCTCCCTAGTTCTCAGTATATCATAGTGTGTCTTAGTCCTAGTCTTTATTTGTGTTTTGCCCCACGAGGCTCATTGTTTTGTACATTGTATCATTGTGGCTTCCTTTAATAAATGTGCAAACTCTACGGCTGTCTATAGTGTGTCATTAGTGGTCCGCGAGGACCGCTCCATGACAGCAGGTCGCAGCCAAATGAGACGCCGGTGACCGTGAGTTTGCTTAATTTGGGCTTGTAGTTCATGCGAAAAAAGAGAAATTGCCAGTCTCATAACTTAATATTGTAGTGGCTGGTGAAGCAATCAGGCCCCTCACGCTCAGGGAGAACAAAGGGATTTCTCCCACGTGTTTTTTTTTTTTTCCTACAATCACAATCAACGATCATCAGCCGGGATCATGGGTCCCAAGAAAGCTCAGCAGACTGAGGAGGTGGACGAAATTAAAAAACGTTGGATTTCTTGGCGGAAGAGATTTCTGCCGTTAAGCTGCAGCAAAAAAACATTCTGGACCTGATCGAGGAGGTGAAAGCGCTGCGGATCCAGAATGCTGAGAAGGAAAAGAGGCTGGCGTATCTGGAGAGCAGAGTGTCGGAACTGGAGCAGAACACCCGGGTGAACGACGTGATAATCACGGGGCTCCACATTAAACCCCGATCATACGCGCAAGAAAGAAAGAAAACGCAGAAATAGCCAGAAAAGCAAGATACATGAGAAAGCAGAAAAAGATTCAAAACACCTGGACATCAAACTGTAAAATATACATCAAATTAAACGGATCACCTGAAGAAGCCAAGGTCATTAATATCCGTAATATTATGGAACTGGACAAATATCAATGAATATTATGAACTGGAGTCACAGCAACAAAAGACAATTGTAGGACACTGAAGGATTATACTCATCTGCTACAAGACATTTAACAACATGAAACAAAAGATCAACAAACAGGAACAACAGGAACTGAAAGTTTCTGAATATACAGATCACAATCCACAGGATGTAGAATATAACATAGACCCTGATAATAATTTATTTAGCTCCATCAATAATGACTGTAGTTACTACACAGATGATCAGTTTAACACAATGGTCACATCTGATTTCAATATTTCTATGATCCACTTCAACAGCAGAAGTCTCTATGCCAACTTTAATAACATTAAAGATTATTTACATCAGTTTAAAGAGCCCTTCAATATTGTGGCAATATCAGAGACGTGGCTCAGTGAAGAGAAAGGAGTGGATTTTACCATGGATGGCTATGAATTAAATTATATAAATAGAAAAGTGAAAAAAGGAGGAGGAGTTGCAATTTATGTTGACAAGAGCTTGAAATACAAGGTTTTTGAAAATCTGTCAGTAACTGTGGATGATTTATTTGAATGTATTACAATAGAAATCTGTCTGGACAATGTGAAGAAAATAGTAGTGAGCTGTGTATATAGAACACCTGGATCAAACATTGACTTATTTAAGGACTGGATGGAAAAAATGTATGCAAAACTAACTCATAAAGTTATGTTAATCTGTGGGGATTTCAATATAGATCTGATGAACTCAAAACAACATAGTTTGACAGAAGAATTTATCAACACAATGTACAGTATGGGCTTACATCCAGCAATTACCGGACCTAGCAGAATCACGTCACACAGTGCCACACTAAGAGATAACATATTCACAAACATTATGGAAAATAATATCAGGAGTGGGCTTTTATTGAATGATATCAGTGACCACCTGCCGATTTTTGTTGTCTATCAATGTGATTATAGGAAGAAAAAGTATACCAAAAATATTAAATATAAAAGAACTAGAAAAGCACTCGGAGAGCGCAGACCTCCGCCAAGCGCCACAGTTCCCCCCATGCAGTGTTTGTGTGTATGTTTTCAGATTCCTTGACCATGAAAACATATGACTAGCAATTGGATTCACAATGATAGGATTAGTGGTTCAGTAGTTATTCACGAAAATGGCATTTTGCATAATGGCGGTTTAGTGCCACAGTTCCCCCCATACAGTGTTTGTGTGTACATTTTGAGATTCCTTGACCATGAAAACATATGACTAGCAATTGGATTCACAATGATAGGATTAGTGGTTCAGTAGTTATTGACGAAAATGGCATTTTCCGTAATGACGGTTTAGTGCCACAGTTCCGCCCATACAGTGTTTGTGTTTACGTTTTCAGATTCCTTGACCATGAAAACATATGACAAGCAATTGGATTGACAATGATAGGATTAGTGGTTTAGTAGTTATTGTGGCATTTTGCGTAATGGCGGTTTTCTTGTGGACGGTGATCTGGATCACCACCAAAATCTAATCATCTGTAGGATACCCCATTTCTGACAATCTGTGAAAAGTTCATGAAAATCCGTCCATAACTTTTTGAGTTATCTTGCTAACAAACAGACAGACAAACAAACAGACAGACAAACCAATGCCGATGATCACATAACCTCCTTGGCGGAGGTAATAAGAACCGAAGAATCAATATATTTACTGACAAAGGAATTATTAATACAAGATTGGAAGATAGTTTATGATGAAAATGACATAAATAAAGCATATGATAATTTTTTACAAATATTTCAATCATTGTACAATAAAAACTGTCCTATAAAACAATACAGTGACAGACAACAACAAAAAAAATATTCCTTGGGTCACCAAGGGGTTAATAAATGCATGTAAAAAGAAGAATACATAATATAAACAATTCATTAAATGCAGAACGGTGGAAGCTGAGATCAAATATAAAAGATATAAAAATAAGCTTACTAATATAATGAGGACCTGTAAGAAAGAATATTACAACAGAATATTAGAGGATAACAAAAATAACTTAAGAGGAATATGACAAGTACTCAATGGGATTATTAGTAATCGACCTAAGAATGCTAATTATCCAGAATATTTTATTGAGAATGGCAATTTGATAAATAATATGGAGGATGTGGTCAGTGGTTTCAATAAATTTTTTGTAAACATTGGTCCTGAATTAGCTAAATCAATAGTGACACCAGAAACAAACAACAATGGTTCTGTAAATGAAATAGAAGATAGAAATCCAAACACAATCTTTTTGGGTGCAGTTACTGAAAAGGAAATTATCGAGACTGTGAGTAAATTTAAGAACAAAAAATCAATGGACTGGAATGAAATTGACATGACAATAGTGAAAAAAGTAATTGAAGGAATTGTTAAGCCACTCACCCACATCTGTAACCTGTCATTTCAAACTGGTAAATTTCCAGACAAAATGAAAATAGCAAAAGTAATACCTCTATACAAAACAGGAGACAGTCATTGTTTCACAGATTACAGGCCAGTCTCTTTACTCTCACAATTCTCCAAAATACTTGAAAAAATCTTCACTAAGAGACTGGATGATTTCATTGAAAAACACAACCTCCTTACAGATAGCCAGTATGGTTTTAGAGCAGATAAATCTACATCTTTGGCACTGATCGAACTTATAGAAGAAATTACTAGTTGTATAGATAAAAAAAAAGGTTGCTGTAGGAGTATTTATAGATTTAAAGAAAGCTTTTGACACCATTGACCACAGAATACTACTAAGGAAACTGGAAAGGTATGGGATAAGAGGGGTAGGACTGAGTTGGGTGGAAAGTTATTTAAGTAACAGACAACAATTTGTACAAATTGGTGAGCACAAATCACCCTTCATGGACATCACTTGTGGTGTGCCCCAGGGGTCAGTTTTGGGACCCAAACTCTTTATTTTGTATATAAATGGCATATGCCAAGTATCAAAAATTCTGAAATTTATTTTGTTTGCGGATGACACAAATATCCTTTGCACTGGTGAGAATTTGCAGCAGGTTTTAGAGGTGGTCACAACTGAAATGAAAAAGTTAACGCAGTGGTTCAACAAAAATAAATTATCTCTAAATCTAAAAAACCCCCAAAGATTATGTTGTTTGGAAATTATAAAATAAATCATGAAATAATGGTAACGATAGATGATACCAGAATAGAAACAGTACAGGAAAATAAGTTTCTGGGGGTGACGCTAGACAATAAAATCTGCTGGAAACCTCACATCAGTCACATCCGGGCCAAGTTAACAAAATGTATAGGCATACTGGGGAAAACAAGACACATCTTGGACTATAAATCATTGATCTTACTGTACAATTCACTGTTTTTACCTTATCTTAACTACTGTGTAGAAGTCTGGGGAAACACCTACAAGACCAACCTACAGTCAATATGTACATTACAAAAAAGAGCTATAAGGATAATAAACAATGTAGGATATAGAGGCCATACCAATTCGTTGTTTTTAAAGTCACATGTCATAAAGTTCATCGATTTAGTTAAATTTAAGACAGCACAAGTAATGTACAGGGCAATTAATAGTCAACTCCCAACTAATATACAAAAAATATTTAAAAAAAGAGACAATGATCATAATTTGAGAGGAGACTTAAACTTTACAAAACCCAAGATACGAACAACCAAGAAAAGTATGTGCATATCTGTCTGTGGGGTGGATTTGTGGAACAGTCTGGAGCCGGAACTGAAACTATGTACAAACAGAAATCAATTCAAAAAGAGGTATAAACCTTATTTGCTGAAAGGAAATATGTTAGAAGGGTAGTATTTATATGTACGATTCACTATGCTCACTCTGGGACATTATGGGACACTATGGAATGGTGGGTGGGACAGCATTGTGTATATCTGTGTTGTTTGAGGCTGGTTTTGATGTATGGACATCAATGTATGTTAGGATGGATGGGTGTTAATGTTGATATGTAAAAAATACAGTAAATTGTTTACTTGGGGTCTTAAATGTGGTAATTTGTATATAATTCACATGGGTGTATTTATGGAAAAGAGGAGATGGAATTAATAAGTGTTCACTTCTTTCTCCCTCTCGAACACTGTATACTGTTACTTTATTGCATTTGTCATTTGTTTTGTTTTTGTTATACTTTTTTTGTTTGAAATAAAGTATCTATCTATCTATCTATCTATCTATCTATCTATCTATCTATCTATCTAGTTTTTTCCTTTTGCGTGTACCAGTGTGCTGGGAGATGGTGTCACCACCCAAGGGCTATGCCATAAGTTTAGGCTATGAGCTGGTAATGGTCCTCATCGACACTGATGGTATCCTCCCCACCACTTGGATTTACGACACCCCCAACGATGCATGCTGGTACCTGGACCTCACTGAGGTGACTATCAACCACCATCCTCGCTACGCTGACCACCCTGAAATCATGGCGAGGATAGCAGACATTTCTGCTCACCGGGAGAAGCTCCGTGGTCTGGAGGGAAACTCCGGCAGGAAGCCGAAGAGGAGGCATCCTCGCTCCTCGCCTCAGGATCCCATTCCTGTCCCCCGTCCAGTCCAGGAGTTTGCACCACCCAGGGACCATCCCCAGCGGAGAAAGACGTCAGCCGGGATTCCCCCGGCGTATCCTCAACGAGAACCCCGTCCGGATCCTGTTCTGGGTAGCCACACGAACTCTGTCTCCCAGCCAGCTGCAGCCTCTGTGTCTCGCCAGAGGGGTAAGACAGCCGCCTCCGGGTTATATGTGCCTCATCCCCGGCCCACCTCGGCTATTCTTCCCTCATCCTTGATGCTCTCTCCAGCGGCTGAGAACTCTACGAGTCCTGCTCCGGCGATGCCCGTCAGCGATCCTGTGCGAATGGCTCCTCCTCGTCTTCCCGGGGGGCCCTCCGTCACCATCCAGCGGGGGAAGGGAAGAACCAAGCCCACTGCAGCAGCTTCCACCAGCCCTCAGCAGAGCAGGCAAGTGCCTTTTCATTCTTTTCCTTCACTGGGTGAATTGCCTTGTCTGACCCCTGGGAGTGGAGTTCGGGGTTCACAGGCCCCTGAGCTCCCTCTACCTGCTGCGGTGATTAATTATGAACCTGCCACCTTTGTGTCTCCTTCCCCTGAGAGTTTTTCGGTGCCAGGTCTATGCCGTCAGATGAGGAGGGAGCCTACGGCCCTGGAGTGCCTGGTTCCAGCCCCACAGCAACGTCATGGTCAGAGGAGGAGGGCGGACTGCAAATTGGAGCCTGCGCTGATGAAAAAGCGTCTCCGGGTCTCCACGGAGGGACAGTCCAACCTGGCAGGTCACGGATCCCCTGCCACCACGCCGTACGGGCCCCCGGAGTGGACATCAGCGTCAGGGAATCCCCGGACTGTGCACACCATCATGCCGGCTGCGGAGCCTGCTGCAGTTGAATGGGAGCCAGAACTGGACCTTCAGCACACTGAACCTGGATCGACGGAGTCCTGGGCTGCGGTGGAGCCCGAGATCAGGCAAGTGTTCTATTTTGTCTTCCTTTCCTCTATTCTGGAGCATTTTTGCCTGTCTCTTGGGGAGACGAGCCGGGCACTGCCGTCCGCGGCGTCCGAGCTTGTCTCGCTGGGCTCTGCCACTGCCATTGATCCTGATCCCGGTTTTCTTCTCTCTTCTGAGCCTTCTCCCAGGGTCACCGGTGACGAGTCCATTCCGATCGTCGCCTTGGAGGTTCTGGGTTTGTGTCTGGAGGTCATCCCCAGTGCTGCACTGACCCAGTCGGGGTCCGTCGTGGGTGCAGCATTGACCCAATCGGGTTCCATCGTGGATGCAGCACGGTCCCACTTGGGATCCAACAAGAGCACAGCGCCAGTTCGTGTGGAGTTTGGCGAAGGAGCTCCTCCTCCGCCGATCGACACCGGACTGGTCCCTCATTGTTTCCCCGATCCGTATTCTCTTCCACCTGGCGCCGTTGGGATTTCCGTTACTCGACCCGGCTCTCCCTCGTTATCCCTTTTGGTAGGGACGCTGCCTCCGAGCTCTTCCCTTCGGTCCTGGTGGCCTTTTGACACGGGTCGGCCGCCTGGGAGACTCCTTTGCCGGTTCGGCATTCTGGGTCAGCCACCCGACAAACTGAACTCTCTGTTTGGCGACCTGGTCCGGCCGCCAGAGGTACTGTTTCTTCGGGCCGGGGACTGGGTTAGGCCACCTGAGCTCCTCCTTGTTTCCCTGCCTGCGATCTGGATGCTAGATGCGGGTAGACTGCCTGAACTATTGTTTTCTTTTTTCCATTCTGCTCTTCCTGCCGTCATCCCTGTGTTGTTGTTTTTTTTTTCTCTCCTCTTCCCTCTCGCTTGAAATATTTGGGATGCACTTGCATTTTGTACATGAACTATATTGAACTGTTTGTATTTCGCCGATCTTCAGCGTGTTTTTTTTTCTTTCATTTTCCCCCACTGTAGTCTGTATATGCGCTTTTGTCGCCCCTGCCAGTTTATTTGGATTTGTGGAACTGTCCATGTCTTGCTGCTATTTAGTGTGATTTTGTGTTTTCCCTTTCTCTGGTTGAGAGATGCCTGTGTATTATGGTTGTTTAACCTTGTATCTGTTTTTTGCATTCTTTGTTCTGTCTTCTTCCTGTGCATTATGGAATATATTTGTGGGTTTTGTTTCCTTGCTCTGTTGTGCACCATGCTCATATTTGTTCTGTATTGGCCCTTGTCATTTTTTTCCCCCTCCGGTTCCGTTCCTTGGTGTTTTTTTTCCTTTTTTTTGACTCTTGCCCACCAAGCCTTTTTCCCCCTCCACCCCCCCTGGGTGGGATTTTGTAGCCTTCTGGGTGGGGGGGAGGCTTGGATGTTACGTTTACGCCCAGAGTGCGTCCTTCGGGGGGGAGTACTGTCATGGTCTGAGCGCCGATCTCGTCCGCGCTCGGGCATGCAGTATTTTCCTCCCATTCTGTATTTAGTCCTGGTGGGCTCTCAGGGCTCTTATTCTGACAGTGTCTCTGCGGGGCTTCCAGCTGTCAGAGCCTAGCAGTACAGCTGGTTTTGATTCAGCTGATGACACCCTCATCAGCTGATTAATTATCTTGCCCTATTTAAGGGAGCAGCTCCTGTCACTCAGGGCTGTGACCTCGCATTATCCAGACTGGTTTTCCTATGTCCGAAGCCAGTTCCTTTCAGCGTCCTAGTCGCATGTAAGTGTTGTATCCTTGTCTCCCGTCAGTCTCCCTAGTTCTCAGTATATCATAGTGTGTCTTAATCCTAGTCTTTATTTGTGTGTTGCCCCATGAGGCTCATTATTTTGTACATTGTATCATTGTGGCTTCCTTTAATAAATGTGCAAACTGTACGGCTGCCTATAGTGTCTCATTAGTGGTCCGCGAGGACTGCTCCATGACAGAAATTGCCTTGTGCAGTGCATTCCTCCATGGGTTGAATGAACAACTGCAGGACAAACTGGCCCTAAGACCCTCGATGATCTTATAGCTCAAGCTGTCAGTTTGGATAACCGGCACCTTGAGCTCGCAAAGGAGCGCGAGACCTCCTCTCGCCCATGTGCCACGCGCGGACTCGCCGTGACTACTGACACTGACGACGCTGCCTCTTCGCCCGAGCCAATGGAGCTCTCTCGGCATCTCACCGATGATGAGCGAAGGTGAAGGACCGGTGCATGCCCGCACTGTGGTTCACTGAATCATGGCCAGGATGAATGCCGCCAGTGGCCCAAAAGACATGGCCCATCAGTAACCATGGGGGCTCTGGCGGGCAGGACCAAAAACACTACCCTCGGTAATTTGTCTATCTCAGCCCTCGTGCAGCTGCCTGGGGTCGAGAGGAGGGTCAAGGTGCTGGGTGAAGCGGGGTCAGAGGGTAATTTCATGTCTGCTGAATTTGTTAAGCAGGTGGGTATTCCCACACGCAAATTACCCCATGATCAGAGAATCACAACCATATCTGGCCAGGAGGTCGCAGTAGTCACACGTAGCATGGTGCCGATCTCCATCCTCCTTTCCGGGAACCACCGGGAGGAACAAACTTTCTTAGTTCTCCCTATTTCATCTTCCCCAGTGGTCCTTGGGTATCCATGGCTCCGGAGGCATAACCCTATGATTAACTGGGTCCAAAACACCATCTCCTCCTGGAGCCCCTTTTGTATGGCCCATTGTATGCGCTCAGCGGCATGGTCCCCCTCTCTACCTCCCCCCCCCGGTCAAGCCGCCAGACCTCAGCCTCATTCCCCAGGCTTATCACGATCTTGGAGAGGTCTTTAATAAGTCTAGAGTAGGGGTGTCAAACTCATTCCATGGAGGGCTAAGACCCTGCAGGTTTTACCTCCACCCAGTGTCTTCAACAGGTGATTCACCAAATTTCTTCCAACTGATTGCTGATCAGTGAAAACACCTGCTGAAGACACTGGGTGGAAGGAATACATGCAGGGTCTTGGCCCTCCATGGAATGAGTTTGACACCCCTGGTCTAGAGCGTTGTCGCTACCGCTTCACCACTCTTATGACTGTGCCATAGGCCTCATCCCGGGGGCGACGCTGCCATCCAGTAGGCTATACAGCATTTCTGGGCCGGAGAGGGAGGCAATGGAGAGGTATACAAAGGAGTCCCTGAACACCGGCCTAATTTGGCCATCTTCAGCTCTTCTTGGAGCCGGGTTCTTCTTCGTCGGAAAGAAGGATGGCTCACTGCGCCTGTGCATCGACTAGCGGGAGCTTAACACAATTACCATTAAGGACAAGTACCCTCAACCCTTAATCAATTCAGCATTTGAGCTCCTTCAGCGCTCATGGGTGTTCTCCAGATTGGATCTTAGGAATGTGTATCATTTGGTCCGCATTTGCGAGGGCAATGAGTGGAAGACGGCATTTAAGACACACCAGGGGCAGTTCGAATATCTGGTGATGTCCTTTGGGCTCACTAATGCCCCGCCGTCTTCCAGCGGTTAATTAACGACGTCCTCTGCGACATGCTGTATCAATTTGTTTGTTTATCTTGATGACATCTTAATCTTCTCCCACTCGCCAGAAGAACATGAAGCCCATGTAAGGGCCATTCTGCAATGGCTCTTGGAGAACTGACTCTACGTCAAAGCCGAGAAGTGTGAGTTCTCATCTACATCCACCACCTTCTTGGGCTTCATAGTAGCCAAGGGAAGACTGATTGCCGACCTGGCCAAGGTGAAGGCAGTGCTGGATTGGCCAACTCCCCACTTCCGTAAGGAGCTCCAATGCTTCCTCAGGATTGTGAACTTTTATCGCCGGTTCATAAGGAGCTATAGTGGGGTGGCACTGCCTCTAACTCAGCTGACCTCCATTAAGGTCCCCTTTCGCTGGACCGAGGCAGCGGAGCAGGCATTAAACAAATTAAAATGCCTGTTCATGGACACACCCATCTTGGCACAGGTCGACGTGCAGCTCCAGTTCGTCCTCGAGGTGGACGCATCTGACACGGGGGTTGGCGCTGTGCTGTCGCAACACACGTCCTCGAATCAGAAGCTCCACCCATGCGCATATTTCTCTCGTCAGCTTATGCTGGCCGAGAGAAATAATGACATGGGGACAGAGAGCTGCTGGCCATTAAGTTGGCACTGGAGGAGTGGAGACATTGGTTGGACGGTGCCATTCACCCCATCATTGTGTGGACTGACCACAAGAATCTTGAATACTTGCGGTCAGCCTGCCGATTAAACGCCAGGCAGGCCCACTGGTCTTTATTCTTCCAGCGGTTCAATTTTACCATCACTTACCAGCCTGGTGCCTGGAATGTCAAACCGGACACGCTATCGCGCCAGTTTGATTCCAGGCAGGTAGACACCCCCCCCCCCCAAACCATCATCCCGCCTTTGTGCGTCCTTGATGCCCTTGCTTGGGACATCGAGCGGAGGGTCCGTCAGGCCCAGCCCAGGGAGCCCGTGCCAGTAGGGTGCCCCCGGAATTGTCTCTACGTCCCGGCTGCCCTCTACAGTGATGCCCTCCAGTTGGCCCATACCAGCTGCTTCACCTGCCATCCTGGCATCGCCTGCACTGTGGACTTCATCCGGCGGGCATTCTGGTGGCCCACGGTGCGGCGGGACGCATGGGACTATGTTAGGGCTTGTCAGACCTGCATCAGGGGGAAATCGGACTCCTCTCCCCCCTCGGGACTCCCCCCCCACCCTGAGTTGCTCTTGGTCTCATATCGCTGTGGACTTTATGACCAGACTCCCCCCCTCCCGTGGGAAGACTGTAATCTTGACGATCGCGGATCGCTTCTCCAAGGCGGTGCATTTGGTGGCCCTCCTGAAGCTCCCCTCAGCCTTGGAGATGGCGGTCCTATTGACTGACCACGTGATCAAAGTCCACATAGGCATTGTGTCTGACCCGGGCCCACAGTTTACATCCCAGGTCTGGGGGACCTTTTGTCGCACACTGGGCATGACAGTGAGTCTCTCTTCCGGGAACCATCCTCAGAGCAATGGGCAGGCAGAGCGCACCAATCAATCCCTGGAGGCCACCCTGCGGTGCGTAGCAGCCGAGAACCCGGCTTCGTGGAGCTTGCACCTGGCCTGGGTGGAGCATTCCCTCAATTCGGCCGTTTCCATGGCCACTGGACTCACTCCCTTTGAGGCGTCCCTGGGTTACACACCACCTCTTCTTCCCATGACCGAGCGGGAGGTGGAGGTTCCATCCATAGAGGCCCATGCTCGTTGCTGCCGGCACATCTGGAGGGCTACCCGGGCTGCCCTGGCACACACCCAAGTCACCACTGACAGGAAGTGGGTCCCGACCCCCAAATATGCCGTGGGACAGCAAGTCTGGCTGGCAGCGAGTCAGATCCCGCTGAAGGAGAAATCTAAGACGCTGTCCCCCCATTTTCTGGGACCGTTTCCCATCTCCCGGATTGTTAACGATGCGTCGGTTCAGCTGAAACTTCCACCTACTCTACAGGTGAACCCCACTTTCCACGTGTCCCACATTAAACCCCTCTCGGTCAGTCCTCACTGATCCCCCCCGCCCCAAAGCCGCTTCCTCCTCCCCGAATCATCGAAGGCCACCCTGCCTACACGGTCCGCAGGATTCTGGACGTTCGCCGTTGGGGCCGGGGATTGCAGTACCTGGTGGACTGGGAGGGCTACAGCCTGAAGAAAAGATCCTGGACCCCCTCATCACAGGTTCTGGACAAGGAGATGCTCCGGGCCTTCCACCGAACTCACCCAAAGAAGCCCTCTGGACTGCCAGGAGGCGCTCCTAGAAGGGGGGGCCCTGTCATGGGCAGTGAGAGCGCGCCCCTCCCCTCCTGCTGCACGTTCACTAATTTATCACTGCACCTGAGGCAGAGAACACACCTGCGCCCGCTCGTCTGCCAGCGTATTTAAGGAGGCCTCCTCCACGCAGTCAGCGCTGGCTCATCTGGGTATATTGCCCTAATTCAGGCAAGCAGGTCGTATGAACTAGGCTTAGACACGTTGTCTAAACTGTTCTCTTTTTCTCTCGCTACAGGTTGCTGCCATCATGCGGGTGTGTTTCGGGACTGTGTGTGCTCTCCTGCCACCTCATCACCTTCCCAGCAACAAATCTTCACCCGGTCAGGCACTTCAAGCTCATTCCCCTTTCCCTACTGGTTTGTCTATTGCCCGTTGGAGTCCTGCCGGTCCTCCCTCGGAGTCCCGAGTAAGTGGCAATTTGGCTCGCCCATATTCCCTTCTCTGCTTCTCCCCTGACAGCTCTCGCTTTCTCTCCACAGGTGGATTGAATCTTCTGGCGAGTGGCTGTTTATTTAACTGTTAGCTGTTTTTCACATTTAATAAGCTATTGAACGTTGCCCCCTTGTGTGGTTCCATCCTGTGCTAGCATCGTGCACGTGAGCTGCCAGCTTAATCATGACATGTACAAGCAAATAATAACCAATTACCTAATAATATACAGAGACTGTTTAAAATAAAAAGAAAGCAAATATGAACTAAGAGGAAACTCTGTTTTTGACAAACCAAAGGTCAGAACAAATACAAAGTATCATTCCATGTCTGTCACTGGAGTTAAACTGTGGAACTGTTGTACTGAAAATATTAAAACATGTTCTACTCTGAAGCAATTCAAAAAATTGTACAAAGATGAGAAAATCTCTCAGTGTCTCACTGTAAATGCTAGGAGATAAACTTGTATTAACTTAAAGGCTTTTGTTTGCTTGTTTTGTTGATTTTTGGGTATGACTTAAATTTTTGTTATTGATTTTAAAAATTGTAACGGGGTAGGTGCTATATAAGCACGAGCTTCAGCCTACTCCCTTTCGGTTGTTCTTTTATGTGTTCTACATATTTTTGTTGTTTTTACTGTATGTATGTTCATTACCGAATAAAATTCATTCATTCATTCATTCATTCATTCATTCACTTCTGACTTTAAGTTATACGGTTTTTGATGTTATCAATATGTCACCATATTGTGGTGAGGGATTTGTGTGCTCCAGTGATGCCATGAGCTATGTTGTCAAAGGCACATGACAGATAAAATATCAAGGATTCAATGTACTCCAATGTCCTGTACGTATATATACACACACACACACACACACACACACACACACGTATATATATATATATATATATATATATATATATATATATATATATATATATATATCCATCCATCCATCCATCTTCTACCGCTTTTCCGGAGGTCCGGGTCGCGGAGGCAGCAGTTCAAGCAGAGAAGCCCAGACTTCCCTCTCCCCAGCCACCTGCTCCAGCTCTTCAGAGGGGATACCAAGGCGTTCCCAGACCAGCTGGGAGACATAGTCTCTCCACCGAGTCCTGGGTCTGCCCCGGGGTCTCCTCCCAGTGGGACGTGCCTGAAACACCTCAAGTGGGAGGGGTCCAGGAGGCATCCTAATCAGATGCCCATACCACCTCAACTGACTCCTTTCAATGTGGAGGAGCAGCGGTTCTACTCTGAGCCTCTCCCGGATGACTGAGCTCCTCACCCTATCTCTGAGGGTGAGTCCAGCAATCCTATGGAGAAAGCTCATTTCAGCCGCTTGTATCCGCGATCTCGTTCTTTCGGTCATTACCCAAAGCTCGTGACCATAGGTGAGAGTAGGAACGTAGATTGACTGGTAAATCGACAGCTTTGCCTTAGAACTAAGCTCCCTCTTCACCACAACAGACCGGTACAACGTCCGCATCACTGCAGATGCTGCTCCAATCCGTCTGTCGATCTCTCGCTCCATTTTCCCCTCACTCGTGAACAAGACCCCAAGATACTTAAACTCCTCCACTTGGGGCAGGAGTCTGTCCCCAATCCGGAGAGGACAATCCACCTTTTTCCGGCTGAGGACCATGGACTCGGACTTGGAGGTGCTGATTCTCATCCCAGCCGCTTCACACTCAGCGGCAAACCGTCCCAGCAGGAGCTGTAGGTCACTGCTGGATGAAGCCAACAGGACAACATCATCTGCAAACAACAGAGATGAGATCCTGTGGTCACCAAGCATGACACACTCCATTCCCTGGCTGCGCCTAGAAATCCTGTCCATAAAAATTATGAACAGGATCGGTGACAAAGGACAGCCCTGGCGGAGTCCAACTCTCACTGGGAATGACTCCTACCGAGTGTTGGCAATACGAACTAAACTCTCACAACGGTCGTACAGAGACCGAATAGCTCGTAACAACAAGCCTGATACCCCATACTCCCGAAGCACCCCCCACAAAAATCCACGAGGGACGCGGTCAAATGCCTTCTCCAAGTCCACAAAACACATGTAAACTGGTTGGGCAAACTCCCACAAACCCTCAAGAATTCTCGAGAGGGTAAAGAGCTGGTCCGATGTGCCACGGCCAGGACGAAAACCACATTGCTCCTCCTGAATCCGAGGTTCGACCAACAGCCGGACTCTCCTCTCCAGTACTTTGGCATAGACCTTCCCAGGGAGGCTGAGGAGTGTGATCCCTCGAAAGTTGGAGCACACCCTCCGGTCCCCTTTTTTGAAGAGAGGAACCACCACCCCGGTTTGCCATGCCAAAGGCACTGCCCCCGACCTCCACGCAATGTTGCGGGCCTTGAGGTACTCAGGGCGAATCTCGTCCACCCCCGGGGCCCGGCCACCAAGGAGATTTTTAACCACCTTGGTGACCTCAGCTCCTGTGATAGGAGAGTCATCCCCCTTGTCCCCAAACCCTGCTTCCTCTGTGGAAGGTGTACCAGTGGGATTGAGGAGATCCTCGATGTATTCCTTCCACCACCCGACGATATCCCCAGTCGAAGTCAACAGTGTCCCATCCGCACCATACACAGTGTGGACGGGGAGCTGCTTTCCCCTCCTGAGCCGCTGGACAGTTTGCCAGAATCTCTTTGAGGCCGACCAAAAGTCTTGTTCCATGGCCTCACCGAACTCCTCCCATACACCGGTTTTTGCTTCAGCAACCACCCAAGCTGTACTCCGCTTGGCCTGCCGGTACACCTCAGCTGCTTCGGGAGTCCCACAAGCCAACCAAGCTTGATAGGACTCCTTCTTCAGCTTAATAGCCCCCCTTACCACTGGTGTCTACCACTTGGTTCGGGGGTTGCCACCACGAGATGCACCGACCACCTTGCAGCCGCAGCTCTGGGCCCGCCGCTTCAACAACAGAGGTGGAGAACATGGCCCATTCAGACTCCATGTCTCCAGACTCCCTCGGAATGTGGCTGAAGTTCTTCCGGAGGTGGGAGTTGAAGACCTCCCGGACAGGGGCCTCAGCCAGATGCTCCCAGCACACCCTCACTATATGTTTGGGTCTACCAGGTCTGAATGGCTTCAGACCTGGTAGACCCAAACCATCGGATCCAACTTACCACCAGGTGGTGATCATTTGACAGCTCTGCACCTCTCTTTACTCGGGTGTCCAAGACATACGGTCGCAGGTCTGATGATACGATAACAAAATCGATCATTGACCTGCGACCTAGGGTGTCCTGGTGCCAGGTGCACATATGGACACCCTTATGCTTGAACATGGTGCTCGTTATGGACAGACTGTGGTTAGCACAGAAGTCCAATAACTGAACACCACTCAGGTTCAGATCGGGCAGGCCGTTCCTCCCAATCACCCCCCTCCAGGTTTCACTGTCGTTGTCCACATGCGCATTGAAGTCCCCCAGTAGGACAATGGAGTCTCCAAGAGGAGCACCCTCCAGCACCCCACCCTCCAAAAAGGGTAGGTACTCTGAAACACCATTTGGTGCATAGGCACAAATGATGGTCAGGACCCGTTTCCCAACCCGAAGGCGCAGGGAAGCAACCCTTTCATCCACCGGGGAAAACTCCAATATAGAGGCAGCAAGGTGGGGTGATACAAGAATACCCACCCCTGCTCGTCGCCTCTCGCCTGGGGCAACTCCAGAAAAGGCCAAGCTCCAGCCCCTCTCCAGGAGACTGGTTCCGGAACCAGAGCTGTGTGTTGAGGTGAGGTCGACTATATCTAGCCGGTATCTCTCAACCTCGTACACCAGCTCAGGCTCCTTCCCCACCAGAGAGGTGACATTCCACGTACCAAAAGCCAGTTTAGAAAGCTTGGGATCAGTCCGCCAAGGTCTCCGCCTTTGACCGCCACCTAATCCACATAGCACCAGACCCCCATGATCCCTCCTGCAGGTGGTGAGCCCACTGGAGGGCAGACCCATGTAACTCCTTCGGGCTGAGCCCGGCCGGGTCCCATGGGTGGAAACCCGGCCACCAGACGCTAGCCTTCAAGCCCCTCCCCCAGGCCTGGCTCCAGGGTGGGGCCCCGGTAACCCCATACCGGGCGGGGTACACTGAATCCTTGATATAGAATTTGTCATGAGAGTCTGTTGGATCATTCTTAGTCTGGCCCTTCTCCCAGGACCAGTTTGTCTTGGGAGACCCTATCAGAGGCAAATTGCCCCGGACAACATAGCTCCTGGGATCACTGGGGCACGCAAACCCCCCCACCACAATAAGGTGACGATCCATGAGGGGAGATATATATATATATATACAGTGGGGTAAAAAAGTATTTAGTCAGCCACCAATTGTGCACATTCTCCCACTTAAAAGATGAGAGAGGTCTCCAATTTTCATCATAGGTATACCTCAACTATGAGAGACAAAATGAGAAAAAAAATCCAGAAAATCACATTGTCTGATTTTTAAAAAGAATTTATTTGCAAATTATGGTGAAAAATAAGTATTTGGTCAATAACAAAAGTTCATCTCAATACTTTGTTATATACCCTTTGTTGGCAATGACAGAGGTCAAACGTTTTCTGTAAGTCTTCACAAGGTTTTCTCACACTGTTGCTGGTATTTTGGCCCATTCCTTCATGCAGATCTCCTCTAGAGCAGTGATGTTTTGGGGCTGTCGCTGGGCAACACAGACTTTCAACTCCCTCCAAAGATTTTCTATGGGGTTGAGATCTGGAGACTGGCTAGGCCACTTCAGGACCTTGAAATGCTTCTTACAAAGCCACTCCTTCGTTCCCCAGGCAATGTGTTTGGGATCATTGTCATGCTGAAAGACCCAGCCACGTTTCATCTTCAATGCCCTTACTGATGGAAGAAGGTTTTCACTCAAAATCTCACGATACATGGCCCCATTCATTCTTTCCTTTACATGGATCAGTCGTCCTGGTCCCTTTGCAAAAAAACAGCCCCAAAGCACGATGTTTCCACCCCCATGCTTTACAGTAGGTATGGTGTTTTTTCTCCTCCAAACACGACAAGTTGAGTTTTTACCAAAAAGTTCTATTTTGGTTTCATCTGACCATATGACATTCTCCCAATCCTCTTCCGGATCATCCAAATGCTCTCTAGCAAACTTCAGACGGGCCTGGACATGTACTGGCTTAAGCAGGGGGACACGTCTGGCACTGCAGGATTTGAGTCCCTGGCAGCATAGTGTGTTACTGATGGTAGCCTTTGTTACTTTGGTCCCAGCTCTCTGCAGGTCATTCACTAGGTCCCCCCGTGTGGTTCTGGGATTTTTGCTCACCGTTCTCGTGATCATTTTGACCCCACGGGGTGAGATCTTGCGTGGAGCCCCAGCTCGAGGGAGATTATCAGTGGTCCTGTATGTCTTCCATTTTCTAATAATTGCTCCCACAGTTGATTTCTTCACACCAAGCTGCTTACCTATTGCAGATTCAGTCTTCCCAGCCTGGTGCAGGTCTACAATATTTGTTTCTGGTGCCCTTTGACAGCTCTTTGGTCTTGGCCATAGTGGAGTTTGGAGTCTGACTGTTTGAGGTTGTGGACAGGTGTCTTTTATACTGATAATGAGTTCAAACAGGTGCCATTAATACAGGTAACGAGTGGAGGACAGAGGAGCCTCTTAAAGAAGAAGTTACATGTCTGTGAGAGCCAGAAATCTTGCTTGTTTGTAGGTGACCAAATACTTATTTTCCACCATAATTTGCAAATAAATTCTTTAAAAATCAGACAATGTGATTTTCTGGATTTTTTTTTCTCATTTTGTCTCTCATAGTTGAAGTATACCTATGTTGAAAATTGGAGACCTCTCTCATCTTTTAAGTGGGAGAACTTGCACAATTGGTGGCTGACTAAGTACTTTTTTGCCCCACTGTACATATATACGTATATATATATATATATATATATATATATATATATATATATATATATATATATATATATATATATATATATATATATATATATATATATATATATATATATATATATATATATTGGACCCCCTTTTGCCCCCTATGTTGGACCCCCTTTTGCCTTCAGAACTGCCTCAATTCTTCGTGGCATAGATTCAACAAGGTGCTGGAAGCATTCCTCAGAGAGTTTGGTCCATATTGACATGATGGCATCACACAGTTGGCGCAGATTTGTCGGCTGCACATCCATGATGCGAATCTCCCGTTCCACCACATCCCAAAGATGCTCTATTGTATTGAGATCTGGTGACTGTGGAGGCCATTTGAGTACAGTGAACTAATTGTCATGTTCAAGAAACCAGTCTGAGATGATTCCAGCTTTATGACATGGCGCATTATCCTGCTGAAAGTAGCCATCAGAAGTTGGGTACATTGTGGTCATAAAGGGATGGACATGGTCAGCAACAATACTCAGGTAGGCTGTAGCGTTGCAACGATGCTCAATTGGTACCAAGGGGCCCAAAGAGTGCCAAGAAAATATTCCCCACACCATTACACCACCACCACCAGCCTGAACCATTGATACAAGGCAGGATGGATCCATGCTTTCATGTTGTTGACGCCAAATTCTGACCCTACCATCCGAATGTCGCAGCAGAAATCGAGACTCATCAGACCAGGCAACGTTTTTCCAATCTTCTATTGTCCAATTTTGATGAGCTTGTGCAAATTGTAGCCTCAGTTTCCTGTTCTTAGCTGAAAGGAGTGGCACCCGGCGTGGTCTTCTGCTGCTGTAGCCCATCTGCCTCAAAGTTCGACGTACTGTGCGTTCAGAGATGCTCTTCTGCCTACCTTGGTTGTAACGGGTGGTTATTTGAGTCACTGTTGCCTTTCTATCAGCTCGAACCAGTCTGGCCATTCTCCTCTGACCTCTGGCATCAACAAGGCATTTCCGCCCACAGAACTGCCGCTCACTGGATATTTTTTCTTTTTCGGACCATTCTCTGTAAACCCTAGAGATGGTTGTGCGTGAAAATCCCAGTAGATCAGCAGTTTCTGAAATACTCAGACCAGCCCTTCTGGCACCAACAACCATGCCACGTTCAAAGTCACTCAAATCACCTTTCTTCCCCATACTGATGCTCGGTTTGAACTGCAGGAGATTGTCTTGACCATGTCTACATGCCTAAATGCACTGAGTTGCCGCCATGTGATTGGCTGATTAGAAATTAAGTGTTAACGAGCAGTTGGACAGGTGTACCTAATAAAGTGGCCGGTGAGTGCTATATATAGGCTATATATAGGCTGTCATAACATAGTTTTTTTTCCCAATACTTACTGTTATCAAGCCCCACTGTACACACACACACACACACACACACACACACATATATATATATATATATATATATATATATATATATATATATACATACATATATATATATATATATATATATATATATATATATATATATATATATATATATATATATATATATATATATATATATATACGTATATAGGCTATATATAGGCTATATATAGGCTGTCATAACATAGTTTTTTTTCCCAATACTTACTGTTATCAAGCTCACAGAAGTGTCCTGGTAATCCAGATATGATTCCTTCTTTTGCTTTGAACTCCATTTTTTGTTGATTGTTCTTCAAATAACAATTGAAGTCGTTACTGAAAAATAATGAAAGAATTGAATGTGCTAGAATTTTCATAAATCAAGTTATTTGATTTCAAATGGAGAAGTGATTAGACTGAAAAGTCAGCAAATTAATTCCAGGAGATTATGAAACAATAAAGCTGTGAATAGGCTATGTTATTCCAAGAACATTGTGTATTGTCATATTTAGGGATGGTCCAATCTGATCTTCAGTATCAGTACTGGTTAGATCAAGGCAAAAACTACTGGATCGTTATCAGGGAGTAATAACAATTTTAAAAATCGATCCATTAAAACATAAAATAAACCGATAAAAGCTTCTGCAAACTTCTCTCACACACACACACACTGCAGTTGGTGTGTCAGGTGACATACACTGGTGTGTAAAGAGACTGCATGTCAGAGATGTAATGTCAGAGGCAAGATTGTTGTTAACAAACATTTTTTCAGGATGAAAACAAGATTAAAAACTAAATAAATATATAATTGTAAACAAAAATGTTAAAAAATAAATGAATGGAAGACAGACAGATGAGTCACTGATTTTATCTGTCCTGCTAAATTAACTCTTCATAAAATCTTTCTAAAACATTGGACTAACATGAATGCTTTTGCCATAATGAAGCTCTTTGTTGGTTTGCTTCTGGTAAGCGAAAACTTGTCTTCAGGTGGATTAAAAAATGCTGCGAAAGCAGTTTAAATAAATGTAAGATTCAAGAAATTTTTCTGTGTCCCATGGTTGTAATGATGAGCTGTTATTTATTTAGGACATTATTAATTTTCTGTGAGCACTGTGAGGCCCACAACTGACATTGTTGGTGCGCTGGGAACAGAGGTCATGTTAACTGAATATTGTCCATCATTGACAAAAAAATTTTTTAGCCATGATAAAAATCTGAAAGCTGTCTGTCATTTTGACAGATTACACTGAGGATGATTTTGCTGTAATTTCCACTTTATACTATACCACATAATAATAATGATTATCTAGTTCAGATTATCTAGATTATCTAGCAAGATTATCTCAGGAGTCTCTGTTTATAAATTCAATCAGATAATAAAGAAATGCATAATCTACATGCTGCATCCTGTCGGTTCGTATTTAAAAATGAACATATCAACCAAAGCAAAAGCTGTTTGGCGTTTTAGTATATGAAAATTAAAATGACAGGTAATAAAAGATTACGACAGAATTTTTACAACTTTTGGCTGCTCCCTTTAAGGGTCGCCATAGCCGACCATATGCCTCCATCTCACCCTATCCTCCTGACTGACAGGAGGAAAAGAGCACTTCAGAATTTTTACAACTGAGACAAGAAAGTGTAGTGTAATCTCTGGTTTGGAGCCATCTATTAACTGCAGTAATGTGGTCAGATTTGGGCAAATGGCAAATAGCATACAGTATATGAACATAATCATAAAGGGTTTTTTTTGATGTTGGTATTTAGGCATAATGTTGTCTTACAGCAGTAATTTGTGTGTGGGGGGGAAAGGTAACAAGTTTATCACAAAATATGGCAAATTTATAGGAGAAAATACTAAATTTATTACAAAAGCAATAAAGTACTTTTTTAATCCTTTTGGCTGCTCCCTTTAGGGGTCACCACAGCATATCATCACTTGATATTGTGATGATCTTCATATCGATTTGGCAAGGATTTTTATGCTGGATGACCTAATTTATCCAGGCTTGGGACCAGCACAGGGGGTACATTGCCCACCCACCTTCCCCCCCTTTCTCCGTGGCTGGGTAACCAACTTTCTTTCCTCCATTCTATTATGTGGCACCAAGCTACAACGCAGGAAGTACAATTTTCATTGTCTTTGGTATGAATCGACCGGGGCTTGAACCCATGACCTCTCGGTTGTACCACTCCTATACAAAGGTAATAAATTTGCCAGGAAAAAGTGGTAAATTTATCAAAAAAAGTTATAACTTTTCAAGAATTTTTTTTTGTAAGTTTATGAAAAAACCCTCATTAATTGGTAAGAAAATATTACTTCTAAAAAATGTTCTAGTGTGGGACACATATGTGGGTTTCGTATGCACAAATGTATGTAACCTGATGCTTCATATGTGTACCATTATTTGCTTACTGTGTGCTTCACGTCCCAGATAAACAAAGGGCTGAGCCTCCTGGGGGATAACAGGGAGATGTGAAATGTGAAGCAAAGAGATGGCCTTGGGGACATTTCCTGACTCCCAGTGACTTTGGGTGAAGGGGATAAAGGCTGAAAGGGATGCATTGTTATGTAGGATTAAAATGCAATGTTACTGTGTGCTTTGATGTCCTGGGGTATAAAGAGGGACGAATGTCTGGAGTTCACTCTCTTTCTGTTCTGCTGATGTTAGAGAATGTGAATAAATCTGACTTGAGAAATAAACTCAGCCTCGTCATTATCACATCCTCTACACTAGACAATTGGCAAATGATTTCTAGTAGATTTGAGACTTTGCTGTGAATTTATTATTTTTTTCTCATAAATTTGGGATTTGCTTATATAAATTTGTTGCTTTTTAAATTGTAAATTAGCATCTTTTATCCTATTTTTGCATCGTTATTCTTTTGAATTGGTACTGAAATTATGTTTATACCTTTGAAGTTGTACCCTATGCTAAATTTGTGATTGCCCCCACAACCACCATCCCCCTTGTTAAAAAAAAAAAATAAATCACATACTACATGTACTTTTACAACAGTAAAAAAAAAATGTTGAGGCTTAGGGCAATGAAATACTATTGTGACTGGCTCTCAGCAGTTGAAGGGTAGGATACTCAGAATAGAATAATGCAATAAAGGCCATGCACTCGGGTCATTAGCTCAAGTGGTTTATCCTCCAATAATTCATTTATTCAGTGCATGTAAAGGTGAGAGACTCAGGTCAAAATGATGTGACTACCCTGAAAAAAATTCAAAACAGCCCACAATGAATTCCGTCTTGTTTGTTCTGAAAATTTTGAAGCTACAGTGGTGTGAAAAATTGTTTGCTCTCTTCCTAATTTCTCATTTTTTTGTATGTTTGTCACATTTAAATGTGTCAGATCATCAAACAAATTTAAATATTAGACAAAGATAATGCAAGTAAACATAAAATGCAGTTTTTAAATGAAGGTGTTTATTATTAAGGGTTAAAAAATAAATAAAATCCAAACCTACATGGACCTGTGTGAAAAAGTGATTGCCTGTTAAATCTAATAACTGGTTGGGCCACCCTTAGTAGCAACAACTGCAATCAAGCGTTTGTGATAACTGGCAATGAGTATTTTACAGCGCTGTGGAGGAATTTTGGTCCAGTCATCTTTGCAGAATTGTAATTCAGCCATACTGGAGGGTTTTCGAGCATGAATTGCCTTTTTAAGGTCATGCCACAGTGTCTTAATCAGATCCAGGTCAGGAATTTGACTAGGCCACTCCAAAGTCTTCAATTTGTCTTTCTTAAGCCATTCAGAGGTGGACTTGCTGGTGTGTTTTGGATCATTATCCTGCTGCAGAAGCCAAGTGTGCTTCATCTTGAGGTCACAAAGAGATGGCCGATCCTTCCGGATTTTTTGGTAAACAGCAGAATTCATGGTTCCATTTACCACAGCAAGTCTTCCAGGTCCTGAAGCAGCAAAACAGCCCCAGACCATTACACTACTACCCCCATCTTTTACTGTTGGTATGATGTTCCTTTTCTAAATTGCTGTGTTACTTTTTCATCAGATGTAATGGGACACACACCTTCCAAAAAGTTCAACTTTTGTCTCGTCAGTCCACAGAGTATTTTCCCAAAAGTCTTGGGGATCATCAAGATGTTTTCTGGCAAAACTGAGACGAGTCTTTATGTTCTTTTTGCTCAGCAGTGGTTTTCGTCTTGGAACTCTGCCATGCAGGCCATTTTTGCCAAGTCTCTTTCTTATGGTGGAGTCATGAACACTGACCTTAACTGAGGCAAGTGAGGCCTGCAGTTCTTTGGATGTTGTTGTGGGGTCTTTTGTGGCCTCTTGGCTGAGTCATCGCTGCGCTCTTGGGGTAATTTTGGTCGGCCAGCCACTCCTGGGAAGGTTCACCACTGTTCCATGTTTTTGCCATTTGTGGATAATGGCTCTCACTGTGGTTCGCTAGAGTCCCAAAGCTTTAGAAATGGCTTTATAACCTTTTCCAGACTGATAGATCTCAATTACTTTGTCTCTCATTTGTTCCTGAATTTCTTTGGATGGCAGCACAATGTCTAGCTTTTGAGGATCTTTTGGTCTACTTCACTTTGTCAGGCAGGTCCTATTTAAGTGATTTCTTGACTGAGAACAAGTGTTGCAGTAATCAGGCCTGGGTGTGGCTAGAGAAATTGAACTCAGCTTTCCAAAGATGTGATAAACCACAGTTAATTTATGTTTTTCCGGGGGGGGGGGGGGGGGGGCACTTTTTCACACAGGGCCATGTAGGTTTGGATTTTATTTATTTTTTAACCCTTAATAATAAACACCTTAATTTAAAAACTGCATTTTCTGTTTACTTGTGTTATCTTTGTCTAATATTTAAATTCATTTGATGATCTGAAACATTTAAGTGTGACAAACATACAAAAAAATGAGAAATCAGGAAGAATATGATAATTATCGTATTTGTACGATAAACTTTATTGTCATGATAATAGTATAAACAAGCTATGAGGAGAAGTATCTGTATGTTGTATCAAATTACTTTTGTAGGCAATATTTTTATTTATTTATTTTAAACCCACAAAGCAGAATACAGCTTCTCTTGTGAAAGGAATTTGGGATTTAAAAATTATTGTGCTCGTAAACCCAACTAATATAATGATCTTTCTGTCTGCTGAAAAACATCTTTTAAATGACATACCTGTGTGTGTCTTTCCCAAATAGCTCATTACTTTACTCATTCAGTATAATTGTAAAGTAACTTACTTTTGAAAAGAAGTAGCTAGTAACTGTAAGTTGCCCAACACCGACAGTATTACACTAAATTTACTCATCAGCTGCATGACACACATCCCAGTATTTGTTTTATTCTGAAAATGAAATGGCATACCAAGCATACACATTACCTGTCAAATGAGAAGTAGGTGCAGCGTGGATGAGCGGAGCACAGAGTCTGACAGTGTTGAGCAGAGGCAGCAGGCATTGACTCAATGTCATTTCCTGGGATATCAATGTTTTGGAAAAGCTGACTCTGACATTCTGTAGAAAACATGAGAAGCACGATAAAAAAACATGCACAATCTTTCATAAAGTGTTACCTCTGTCAGTGATTGTGTACCTGTATCAAAGTTCTGTCTAAGTAATGTTTTGTGGGAGAATCCAGCTATTATTCCAAGTCTTTTTTGAACAGTAGGGGTCCTTGGTACATTCCAGCTGAATTTAAGATGGCACTTATACCTAAACAAGAACAAACAACACTTATGAAACAAAGAGGTCTCATTATCACTATTCCTTTCTCATCTTCAAATAGGTTTACAAAATTACAGTAAAACATACATATGTAAGCAGAATCTGTTTTTTTTTTTTCTTTTTTTAACCTATGTCAAGCCAGTTGCCTTTATTCTCCATTTGGTAGAGTCACTTATCACAAGCATAAAACAGCACAGTGTTTGGAATGAGGTGCTGACCACAGACGTAAACTGAACTCTCTTTTTAATAACGTTCCAGACAACTACTGTATATACAGAGGGGTGGTGCCATAGAAGTTCACCATGCCCAGAAAGGATAAGAGTTGTGCAGGGCATGATGGTTCGGGTAGCTGCAGTACCGCCTCAGTGTTTGAGTTTAGGGTCCTCAGGCCCTCAGTTGTCAGGCAGAATCCCATAAATTCGATGGTCTCTGCTTCAGAGATGCACTTCTCCCCGTTGAGTGTGAGGCCGTGTTTTGCTAGCACCTCCATTACTTTAATGAGGCAGGCATCGGAGGCAGATGTTACGCCGTGCACCACGATGTCATCTAAGTACACCACCACCCTGAGAGACCCGCAAACATGGTAGCCATGATTTTTTTGGAAGCAGCTTGGGGCAGAGCTAAGGCCAAAGGGTATGTGGGTGTACCTGAGCACTCCCATGTGGGTGATGAAGGCCGTTAGGTTGCGGCTGTCCAGGTGTAGAAGGAGCTGTAGGTACCTCTGACAGCGGTCCAGCTTGGAAAAAACCTTTGAGCCATGGAACGTCGCCGTCAGCTCCTCTGTTGTGGGCAAGGGGTATTTGTTGGGGATCACTGCCTTGTTTACCATCCTGAGGTCAATGCATGGTTGTAGGCCGCCCAACTTCTTCGCCGCCACCAAATTTGAAATTCAGGGGGATGCGTTGTCCCGCCCTATGATACCAGTGTCCAAAAGCTTCTGCGGCTCCACTTTGACGTCGTCCCACAATGCAAGGGATAACTGTTGAAGGGGTTGAATCTTTGGGGACACAGACTAAAAACATTATCTGAAGGGCCCATCTAAATGTGGCTTGAATGTAATCAGTCACCAATATCCGCCAAGGAGGTAAATGCAATCGGGGCGGTTTGTTTGTCTGTCTGTCTGTTAGCAGGGTAACGCAAAAACTACTCAATGGATTTTGATGAAATTTTCACCAGAAGTGGTCCTTGGCCTGAGGATGAACCCATTAGATTTTGGAGGTGATCCATGAGCACATACCTCCACCAAGGCCATATCATCTTGTTAAGTACAGTCATGTGAAAAAATTAGGACACCCCATTAAATATTCAGTTCTTTAAGAAGAAATGTTCCCATATCTATGTTTAACCTTGTTTGTGTTTTTATTTGCATTTTTAACATTTATTTTAGCCATTTTGTTGGAATGAATGTGGGGGTGTCCTAAAAAAGATGGGAGAGGTGTCCTAATTTATTCTTCACTATTTGTTTAGAATTACATTTTACAGAAATTTTTTAGTAAGTATTTAATTCATTTTTAATTGTTTAGCTGTATTACGTGAATCTCCCAGTATTTTTAACGTTGCTATTAGATATCCATATGCCCAAAAGCTTATACAGCGTGTCCTCATCTTTCCACATGACTGTATGTAAGTGGGGGGGGGGGGGGGGGCTGAAAAATTCATCAGCTGAAAAGTTCATAGTGGTCAAATTTTCCCAAATGTGGTTTATTTTTCACCCGCAGGGATCCAAGTGCTGCAATACCAATGGAAGAAGGGTGTAGGCTGAAGGGGAGACTATGTTGAAAAATAAACCACATTTGGCCAAATTTGACCACTGCGTCATACAATAGAATAGAATAGAATAGAATAGAATAGTTTTATTGTCATTGCACAGTACACTAGCACAACGAAATTAAGGTGTATCTCCAGTCTCTAGTTAACAACATTCACGCTCAGATACATCACACACACATCCATGCTATATAGATAAAAATAATAAATGTAGTAAAAATACTGAATAAATATGCAATAAAATAAGGCAGCAATAGAATAATGACCCAGGTTACATATGTTTACACTGTATATAAAATATACAGTAAAAAGGGCAGCAATAGAAATAGGGCCCAGGTTATTTAGCATAATTTTGCACTAAGAGTAACAAATTATATTTGCACAGGGAATGGTTGTAAGATGTTACAGAATTTTACCAGAATGTAATTGCAGTTTATGCATATTCACTGTTCTAATGGCTCAGGAAAAAAAAGTTATTTGACATCCTGGCTATGCGGGCTTTGATGGACCTATATCGTCTACCAGAGGGGAGCAGGTCGAACAGGTGGTGGGCTGGATGGAAGGGGTGGACAGGATGGCTTTGCTTGGTCATGGTCAGCAATGAACTTTTCATCCCCCTCCCCTTCTTATAAAGCATGTATTGTCTTACCTTTACTTGTAAATGAAATCCATACGCCTATCCCTTTGGACAAAAATCTCAATGACTTTGTTGTAAAAGTCCTCCTAGACTTTTTTAAGTCTCTCTGTCTCAACCGAGATTACTGCCAATGAAAGTCCAATTTTGAGAATTTTTTTAAGTTTAGCTATCCACCTTATTCCTAGCCCCCATGATGCCTTGCATGAATTATGGTAGCAGCTTCTGGTACTAGCTTAGAATGTATGGTTGTCACTGAAATGGGACACTTTTCCTTTTTAAAAAACAATGACTTTGGCATCAGAAATGCGGGAAAACGGCCTTTTGCACCTCAAAAACAGTAATATAATCATACCACTTCCCATGACTATCTAGGGATAGGAAGATGACCTTAAAAAGTGGCCTCGCAGACAGTAGCTCCATTAGTTAACACTGCTGCTAAGATGCTAACCCTGTAAATAAATAAAAGCTCTGAGCTATACCAATGTTCCCACCACAATAAAGTCGGCTGCATTTTGTTTAAAATATGTTGGACATAATCAGATTTGCCTTAGAGCAGACGTAGAATCTAGTCAGAGCCACAAAGAACCACAACACCGCGCGTGGGTGTTTTTGTCGGGGTAAATACAGGTGTAAATACAGCTGCAGCTGTTTGTTCTACCCTGAAATTAGAATGCTCATGCTGCTGTCATGCCAAGAATGCGTCTTATTTAATTTAACATGTGCAGACATTTTCTGACAATTTTTCAGAATTTTATTGACCTATATTTTGTGATAATTTAAAAATTAATGCATGCTGAAGTCCATTTTGTCCCAAGGCAGTGCAACGAATGCAAACCCCGCCCCCCAAAACTGTTTGGCATCTTTCTTAAATCGTTAAGCCTTAGGAAGCAAATTGTTATAATTTTTTTTATTTATTATTTTACTTCATGCCTTCATTCTGGTGACATAAATAACACATAAACATCAGATCTGTGACATTCATTTAAGTGAAAACATACCTTGTGCTGTTGTGTCTGTCCTGTGTCTGTACCACCGATCACACCAACAATCCTTTTTCAGTCAGTGCATGATCTATGCATTGAAGCCTCTATTTATACAGTCTATGGCACAACCACGAACACCAGCAACAAGTACCAGAACTATGCCAAAACATTCAAAAAATACAAAAACTACAAGTGTTGAAATTAGTTGTCACTTGAGTGCAAAACACGTAAGTGGACTACACATTAAAATGAATTAGAAAAACTCTTAGAAATGCTATTTTAAATACCCCCCTACTCCACTCTTACTGACTGATTTAACACTACTTCAGCCAAAACTGGAAGCTCTGCCTAGAATCGTTCCTACAGTGGCACCTCCAGGAATAAGGTGGATAAAATCTTCTAGTTTCAGTCTTTATAAAATAGAAGCACAAACAGATTCCTCGATAAACTTGACTTTGGCCAAATCTCAATCTCTTCCCTTGCAGACTGGTTGACTTTAGTGAAGGGCTGTCCCAATCTGAGATCAGGAAGTGGCTGACTGCTCACTTGCTGACTTCATGAGCCCTTAAATGAGCCCTTACAGATGTGGACAAAATTGTTGGTACCCCTCTGTTAATGAAAGAAAAACCCACAATGGTCACAGAAATAACTTGAATCTGACAAAAGTGGTAATAAATAAAAAATTTTATGAAAATTAACCAATGAAAATTAGACAATGCTTTTGAATTGTGGTTCAACAGAATTATTTTAAAAAACAAACTCACGAAACAGGCCTGGACAAAAATGATGGTACCCCAAGAAAAAATTGAAAATAATGTGACCATAGGGACATGTTACACTAGGACATGTGTACACTAGGAACACCAAGCAGATGTGGCAGGGAGTTCGGACACTGCCGGGCTGTAAGTCTAGGCAGGGGGTTGATGATGACGACGCTTCGCTTCCAGACAGGCTTAACGACTTCTTTGCATGTTTTGAAGCATCAAACTTGACAATCAGAGGGAGGGCTGGCCCACCCCCACCATCGGTCGGACCAGCTTTTACCATCAACACAGCGGACACACGGAGGACCCTAACCAGAGTCAACCCAAGTAAAGCTGCAGGTCCGGACAACATCCCGGGACGTGTGCTCCGAGACTGCGCGAGCGAGTTGGCGGATGTCCTGACTGACATTTATAACATCTCCCTGAGTCAGGCCATCCTTCCCAGATGCTTCAAGACCTCTATCATTGTACCGGTGGCAAAGAAACCAGTTGTGTCCTGTTTGAATGACTATCGTCCTGTTGCACTGACACCAATTGTGATGAAGTGTTTTGAACGGCTTGTCAAACCACACATTACAGCCTGCCTCCCTGCATCACACGACCCGCTCCAGTTTGCATATCGTTCAAACCGCTCCACGGAGGATGCTATAGTCACCACCCTACACTCTGTCATCACCCACCTGGACCAGAAAGACACCTACGCCAGACTCCTGTACATTGATTTCAGTTCAGCATTCAACACCATTATTCCCCAGAGACTGATGGAGAAATTACTCCTTCTCGGTCTGAACACCGCCACATGTCTCTGGATCCTGGATTTCCTGACTGAGAGACCTCAGTCTGTCCGGGTTGGAAACAACATCTCCAACTCTGTCACGCTGAGCACCGGATCCCCTCAAGGCTGTGTACTCAGTCCACTGTTGTTTACACTTCTAACACATGACTGTGTATCCAGACATGAGGGGAACCAGATTATTAAGTTTGCAGACGACACCACGGTGGTGGGACTTATTCAGAGGGATGAGGAATCAATGTACAGGGAAGAAGTGAGAGACCTGGAGGGCTGGTGCAGGGAGAACAATCTGGTGCTCAACGTGGACAAAATGAAGGAGATGATTATCGACTTCTGGCGGTCACAGCCTGAGCACGTCCCCCTCAGCATTGGTGGCCATTTAGTGGAGAAAGTAGAGAACATCAAGTTCCTCGGAGTGCAGATCTCACAGGACCTGACCTGGAGCAAGAATTCCTTGGGTATCAGGAAGTGGGCTCAGCAGAGACTGCACTTCTTGAGGAAACTCAAACAGGCCTCTCTCCCCTTCTGCATCCTCAGGACCTTCTACAGAGGTGTGGTGGAGAGTGTTCTGACGTACTGCATTGCTACATGGTACTCCAGCTGCAGTATGTCAGACAAAAAAGCCCTGCAGAGGATAGTCAAGGGGGCTGAGAGGGTAATTGGAGTCTCCCTCCCCTCTGTCCAAGAACTTTTTCAGAACCGTTGTAGGAGCAGGGCACTGAACATTGTCAAGGACCGTTCTCACCCTCTGCATAAACACTTTGAACTTCTTCCATCTGGTAAATGATTCCGGAGCATCAGAGGCAGAACCACCAGACTGATCAACAGCTTCCTTCCACAAGCTGTCAGGATGCTGAACAGTTGACCCGGAATCTCTCATACACACTACTGCGCCTACGGACATTTTGTATATTATTTGTATATTGTATATTATAGTTAGTGTTTTTCCCCAAGTATGTCTCAGGGATATGTGAATGGATGGGGGTGGGGGGGTGGGGGGTGGAGCTATGTGGGAGTGTGTCTTAAATCATGCTGCTTCTATTTATATGGATGCCGAGAGAAACGCAATTTCATCTTGCCTGCACTACAGTTGTATGTACAGCAATATGACAATAAAGTTTGATTTGATTTGATTTGATTTGATTTGATGTTCAACCAAGATGTGTCCTCTAATTAACATCACAGGTGTCTACAAACTTGTAATCAGTCAGTCGGCCTATTTATGTCACGCCGCGCCATTCATCAGCGGCGCCACCTGCTCACGCACCTGACGATCATCAGCGGCGAGGGATAAAGGCCGTCTCGCCCGGAGGCTCGGCCTGAAGCCGTCAGACTTCGTCCCTCACCGTTGTGAGCATACTTCCCTTCAGCAAACCATTTTTGTAAGAAGATCGCTTACCTTTTTCTCTTCAGTCTTCTCCCCTGTGCACAGGTGGATTCCCCAGCGGCGGACATCTCCTCTCCATCGCCCAATCCTCGCTGCTGCACGGAGCTCTCCAGGTGGCTGTCTTCCGGGCCTTCACCCCCTTGTAGTGCCAGCTATCCTGACCCACCAAGTAAGTCCTTCTCTCGCCTTAAATTCCTCCTGTGTTGGTGTATGCCCGTCACCCTCTCCCTGTGCTCTCTCCATAGGGTTGCTCGGCTGTACGGTCACCTGCCCCTGCGCTTGGAGCAGACACCATCACCAGCACATTTACATCCCGCAGACACTCACTCACTCGCCCCTGCTGTTAATAAACTCTTTGAACTACTCTAAGCCTGTGTGTGTGCGTCTCCTGAGCCGTGCATTATGTCAGTACGGCTTCAGCAGAGCGGCTCGGCGGACGGCGGGCTCGCACACCGGCTTACCACTCTCGAGGCTAGAGTGGATCAAATTGCTTATCAACAGCAGGTCATCTTAAATCAATTAGTAATCATCACTGGCCGATTGGACCGCCTGGACCCCCAGCAGCCGTTCCCCCCGGCTCCTCAGGGTGGCGCAGCTCCTGCTGCTCCGGTGGCCGTCCAGCCAGCTCCAGTGGCACCGGCCCGACTCACACCAATTCCGACCCCCGCTCGCTTTAGCGGAAAGCTCGGCGGAGCACGGGGGTTTGTGATGCAGTGTGAGTCCGTGTTTGACCGTGTGCCCGGAGACTTTCCCTCAGATCACAGTCGAATCGGCTATATAGGGAACCTCCTGGAGGGGCGCGCTCTAACTTGGGCCTACGCTATCATGGCGAGACCCAGTTATGCCACCCTCACCTATGCCGAGTTCGTGAGGCGCTTCCTGGAGGTGTTCGATCATTCTCGTTCCGAGGCGGTCCAGGTCGATCGGCTTCTTGCTCTCCAGCAGGGAAACCGGTCGGCCGCGGATTATGCCATCGAGTACCGGGTAGCGGCGGAGGAATTGGGCTGGGAGGAGCGCTCCCTCTGCGGCCTGTTTCTCCGCAGCCTCAATAGTGATCTAAGGGATGAACTGGCTGGACGGGATATCCCCGGAACATTAGCGGAGCTAACCTCACTGGCAATCAGCTTGGACAACAGGCTGCGCGAGCGCTCCTCAGGACGGAAGCCGTCTGCTTCTCGCCCTCGGGGAGTCCCGCTACGCCTGCCCCAAGCTCGCCCCCTGGCGACGCCGCCACCATCGTGCCCCGAGGAGTCGGAGCCGATGGTGACGGGCTGGGCAAAGCTCTCCTCGGCAGAGAGACAGCGCCGCCGTGAGTTGGGTCTCTGCATGTATTGCGGAGACAGTCAACACACGATAGAGCTTTGCCCACAAAAGCCAAACGGCGGGGTCCGCGAGTCACTGTAGGGGGCCTCGCGGACGTCAATCGGCAAAGTCCCCTCACCCAATTGAAGCTGCCCATCCGTTTTTGCCACAATCCCACTGGGCACCTCACCCACGCACTGGTGGATTCAGGCGCAGAGGGCAGCTTCATTTCACAAGGCCTGGCAACCCGATTGGGCATCCGCTGTCAGGCATTGAAACACCCCATCTCCCTGGTCCATCTCTCCCGTGCCTCCCTTGGGAGAGTTTCTCACCAGACCATGCCAGTCCCAGTCATCATCTCAGGGAACCACCGGGAGGAGATGGTATTTTACGTCCTGCCCAACTCTGTGTCGCCCGTCATCCTGGGGTATCCCTGGCTACGCCTCCACAACCCTGTCCTGGACTGGAGGTCCGCTGGGGTATCGGCATGGAGCACCTTTTGTATGGGCACCTGCCTTCAGTCCGCTGCCTGCTCCCCATCCGCGGCTCCCCCTGTGGCGGATACAGCACCTCCGGACCTGTCATTGGTGCCTCCAGAATTTCACGACCTGGGTATGGTATTTAGCAAATCGAAAGCTATGTCTCTTCCCCCGCATCGACCATATGACTGTGCCATCAACCTCCGCCAGGGGGCTCCCCTGCCATCTGGTCGGCTCTACAGCCTGTCGGCGCCGGAGAAGGAGACCATGAATGCCTACCTGAAGGAATCTCTGAGCGCTGGGATTATTCGCCCATCGTCGTCACCCGTGGGGGCAGGGTTTTTCTTTGTCGGGAAGAAGGACGGATCCCTCCGCCCCTGCATAGACTACCGAGCGCTGAATGACATCACTGAGAGGGACCGTTACACCCTGCCCCTCATGGACACTGCCTTTCACTCCCTCCAGGGGGCGACCTGGTTTACCAAGCTGGATTTACGCAGCGCTTACCACCTCGTCCGGATCCGGGAGGGAGATGAATGGAAGACAGCCTTCCGCACCCCGAACGGCCACTTTGAGTATCTCGTCATGCCGTTCGGGCTGACCAACGCTCCTGCCGTCTTTCAGCGCCTCATTAATGACGTCCTCCGGGATTTCATCGGCCTTTTTGTGTTCGTCTACCTGGATGACATCCTTATCTTCTCCAGGTCCAGGGACGAGCACCAGGTCCATGTGAGGCGGGTCCTCCAAAGACTGCTGGAGAATCGTCTGTACGTGAAGGCTGAGAAATGCGAGTTCTACGCTAGGACCACATCCTTCCTGGGATTCATCATCGCTCAAGATCAGGTGCTCCCAGACCCAGAGAAGGTGAAGGCGGTGGTGGAGTGGCCTACTCCCGCATCCCGGAAGCAGGTGCAACAGTTTGTTGGCTTCGCCAATTTTTACCGCCGCTTTGTCCCAAATTTCAGCTCGATCGTCGGACCGCTGACCCGCCTCACGTCCCCGAAGGTCCCGTTCCGGTGGACTGAAGAGGTCGCTGCTGCCTTTAGGGCGCTGAAGGCGGAGTTCTCCTCCTCCCGGGTCCTTCGCCAGGTCGACCCCCGCGCTGCAGTGCATTGTGGAGGTGGACGCATCGGACACGGGAGTGGGAGCAGTGTTATCCCAGCGGTCACCTGACGATGGCGCCAAACGGCCGTGCGCCTTCTTCTCCCGGCGCCTGTCCCCGGCGGAGAGGAACTACGATGTGGGGGACAGAGAGCTCCTGGCCATTAAACTCGCCTTACAGGAGTGGCGCCACTGGCTAGAGGGGGCGGACCTGCCGTTTGTGGTCCTGACGGACCACAAGAACTTAGAGTATTTACGATCTGCCAAGCGCCTGAATGCCCGCCAGGCGCGCTGGTCTTTGTTCTTCGCCAGGTTCCGCTCCTCGATCACCTTCAGGCCGGGCTCCAAAAACGGCCTGCCTGACGCCCTCTCTAGGCAGTTCACCCCCGTGGAGGCTGAGGAGACGCCCCACACTATCCTGCCCAGGTCGTGCGTCCTCGGTGCCATCTCTTGGGACATTGAAGACAAGATCCGGAAGGCGCAGGAGGTGGAACCTGATCCTGGCGGCGGACCGGAGGGAAGACTGTACGTCCCGTCTGCGGTCCGAGGAGAGGTCATCCACTGGCTCCACACCTCCCGGCTCACCTGTCATCCCGGCACCTCTCGGATGATCAGCCTCCTCCAACGGTCCTTTTGGTGGCCAGGCCTGCGGAGGGACGCAGCCCGCTACGCCCGGGCTTGCCCAATCTGTGCCACCAGCAAGTCGGGAAATGCCCCCCCCAGCGGGTCTGCTCCAGCCTCTGCCCGTCCCCGGCAGGCCCTGGTCGCACATCGCACTGGACTTCGTCACCGGACTCCCCGTTTCCAGCTCCTTTGACACCGTCCTGACCATTGTGGACCGTTTCTCCAAGGCTGCGCACTTCATTCCCCTGCGAGGTCTCCCTACTGCCCTGGAGACGGCGGGCCTCCTCGTCCAACACGTGGTCAGGCTGCACGGGATTCCGGTGGACGTGGTCTCGGACCGGGGTCCCCAATTTTCATCCGAGGTTTGGAGATCCTTTTGTAACGCCATCGGAGCCAAGGTGAGCCTCTCCTCCGGCCATCACCCCCAGTCTAACGGGCAGTGTGAGAGGACCAATCAGGAGCTGGAGGCTGCGCTCCGCTGTGTTACTAGATCCAAGCCGACGTCCTGGAGCAACCATCTCGCCTGGGTGGAGTATGCCCACAACACCGCCCGCTCTTCTGCAACGGGGATGTCCCCCTTCAAGGCGTCCCTGGGTTACGACCCCCCGCTGTTTCCAGCGCAGGAGAACGAGGTGACTGTCCCCTCTGTTCGGGCGCACCTTAGGCAGTTCCGCTCCACCTGGGCTGCCGCGCGTCATGCGCTTTTACGCACAGCGGAGCGCAACAGGACCGTGGCGGACCGGCACAGAAGACCTGCCCCGGCGTACAGAGTTGGGCAACTCGTGTATGTGTCTACCCAGGACGTCACATTAAAAGGCGAGAGGAGGAAGCTGGCACAGCGTTTTATGGGTCCCTTTCCCATCACCCGGATCATCAACCCGGTGGCTGTGCGCGTGGCTATTCCCCCCTCCCTCCGCATCCATCCCACTTTCCACGTGTCGAAGGTGAAACTGGCAGTCACTGACCCCCTTTGCCCTCCTCCTGCAGCGCAACCCGCGCCCCGGATGATTGGTGGCCATCCGGCCTGGTCCGTCTCCTCCATCCTGGACTCCCGGCGCCGAGGCCGTGGGTTGCAATACCTGGTGGACTGGGAGGGCTATGGGCCCGAGCATCGACAATGGGTGCCCCCGTCGTTTGTGTTGGACCCATCGCTCATCGCGGACTTCCACCGAGCGCACCCGGATAAGCCATCGCCAGGAGGCGCTGCTAGAGGGGGGAGTACTGTCACGCCGCGCCATTCATCAGCGGCGCCACCTGCTCACGCACCTGACGATCATCAGCGGCGAGGGATAAAGGCCGTCTCGCCCGGAGGCTCGGCCTGAAGCCGTCAGACTTCGTCCCTCACCGTTGTGAGCATACTTCCCTTCAGCAAACCATTTTTGTAAGAAGATCGCTTACCTTTTTCTCTTCAGTCTTCTCCCCTGTGCACAGGTGGATTCCCCAGCGGCGGACATCTCCTCTCCATCGCCCAATCCTCGCTGCTGCACGGAGCTCTCCAGGTGGCTGTCTTCCGGGCCTTCACCCCCTTGTAGTGCCAGCTATCCTGACCCACCAAGTAAGTCCTTCTCTCGCCTTAAATTCCTCCTGTGTTGGTGTATGCCCGTCACCCTCTCCCTGTGCTCTCTCCATAGGGTTGCTCGGCTGTACGGTCACCTGCCCCTGCGCTTGGAGCAGACACCATCACCAGCACATTTACATCCCGCAGACACTCACTCACTCGCCCCTGCTGTTAATAAACTCTTTGAACTACTCTAAGCCTGTGTGTGTGCGTCTCCTGAGCCGTGCATTATGTCAATTTAAAGGGTGACAAGGAGTCACTGTGCTGTTTGGTGACATGGTGTTTACCAAACTAAACATGGACCAGAGGAAGCAAAGGAGAGAGTTGTCTCAGGAGATTAGAAAGAAAATTATAGACAAGCATGTTAAAGGTAAAGGCTATAAGACCATCTCCAAGCAGCTTGATGTTCCTGTGACTACAGTTTTTTTTTTGTTTTTTTTTTGTTTTTTTGTTACTTATTTGTACCCGTAGGTAGACTTGGTTTGCAGTCTGGTGACAAGCCACCAGCTGCTGGTCGCTGCGTGCGCGAGCGCCCTAAACCTACATGTTTTTGGTGTGCGGGAGGAAACCGGAGAAATCCCGGAGTAAACCCGCGCAACGCGGGGAGAACATGCAAACTCCACACAGCTCACTGTTGGTCGGGGGCTGGGATCGAACCCAGGTGTCTACAGTTGCACACATTATTCAGAAATTTAAGATCCATGGGACTGTAGCCAACCTCCCTGGATGTGGCTGCAGGAGGAAACTTGATGAAGAATGGTAACAAAAGAGCCCAGAACAACCTCTAAACACATTAATGGTGAACTCCAAGGTCAAGGTACATCAGTGTCAGATCGCACCATCCGTCATTGTTTGAGCCAAAGTGGACTTCATGGGAGACGACCAAGGAGGACACCACTTTTGAAAACAAATCATAAAAAAGCCAGACTGCAATTTGCCATACTGTATGTTGACAATGTCCTATGGACAGACGAGGTAAAACTGGAACTTTTTGGCAAGGCACATCAGCGCTATGTTCACAGACGCAAAAATGAAGCATAGCAAGAAAAGAACACTGTCCCTACTGTGAAACATGGAGGAAGTTCTGTTATGTTCTGGGGCTGCTTTGCTGCATCTGGCACAGGGTGTCTTTAATCTGTGCTGGGTACAATGAAATCTCAAGACTATCAAGGCATTCTAGAGAGAAATGTGCTGCCCAGTGTCAGACAGCTTGATCTCATTCGCAGGTCATGGGTCTTGCAACAGGATAATGACCCAAAACACACAGCTAAAAACACCCAAGAATGGCTAAGAGCCAAACATTGGACTATTCTAAAGTGGCCTTGTATGAGCCTTGATCTAAATCCTATAGAAAATCTGTGGAAGGAGCTGAAACATGCCGTCTGGAGAAGGCACCCTTCAAACCTGAGACAAGTGGAGCAGTTTGCTCATGAGGAGTGGGCCAAAATACCTGCTGAGAGGTGCAGAAGTCTCATTGACAGTTACAGACATCGTTTGATTGCAGTGATTACCTCAAAAGGTTGTGCAACAAAATATTAAGTTAAGGGTACTCTCATTTTTGTCCAGGCCTGTTTCATGAGTTTGTTTTTTAAAATAATTCTGCTGAACCACAATTCAAAAGCATTGTCTGATTTTTATTGGTTAATTTTCATAGTGTGGAGTGTGTAAATGACGAGGCGGATTTGACTCAAACAGTTTATTACACATTCTCACACAGAAGCATAATCAGTAAGAGAACATCTCAGACAAAACTCTTCTCTTAAATACCCAGGCCTTCTACAGCAGCTTCTACACATCAAAGGTCACATTGCATTCACATCAAAGGTCGCATTGCATTCACTTCCTTAATCCTCTAACATCCTCCTAGCAGTCTCTGATACACAAAAGATCCTCCTAGCCGTCTCTGACACACAAAAGATCACACTGCATTCATCTTTCACAACTTCCTGTTATCTCCAAGGAAAACTCTGCTCTTTGTTCTTATCTAAGATGCTGCTCATAATGTTTTCCCCATGTGCGGCTACAGTAGAATTTTTATTTATTACCACTTTTGTCAGATTCAAGTTATTTCTGTGACCATTGTGGGTTTTTCTTTCATTAACAGAGGGGTACCAACAATTGCTGAATTTGTAACGGCAGCAGCTGTGTTTGTTTGATCCATGTGAGAAACATGGCAATTCTTGTGACTGTTGTAATTTCCCCGCTATATATGTCAACAGTGACATCCTTTCTAGTATTTGACCTTGGGTTGTACAGCAATGCCTCCCAAAGATTTGTTTTGGCAGGTATATATACTCACAGCCTGGCTCTGTGTGCCAGTCAAAAGTTGTTTACTTTGTGTCTGGGGGAACCCCCAACATGGAAATGACCTTTGACCTCTGGGGAATCCCTTGGGAATTCCCTACCTTTTTTTTTATTTATTTATTCCCTCCATATTTTCTTTTAAAAACCTAGGTTTGGAAATTTGTCCTTTGAGATTTAAAAATTATTGAAATAATTTGTCATCAAAAATACATGAGGTATAAGCATTATTCACAACAGGAAGTAGACGATTTGAGACTTCCTGCCCATCAGAATATGACAACGGACGGATTGAGCATGGCTGGCTAAGACAAAGATCCAAAGCCATCCAGCTGCTTACCTCAGCCCAGGTAGGGTGAAACTGTCATAATGATGAAATAATCCCTCATATCCAATTATCTACCCGATATTTTGTAGGTTGTTTGAGAGATGATGATATTTTTGAAGTTTGTTGAAGTGTGACTAGACCATGTGACTGTCAGTGGTAATCCATGCCTATGTAACATTTCACCTAGTCTCCATGCATGTGCGAAAAACTGTAATAGTTGTGAAAAAGTAATTTTTGAAGCTTCATTCTGTGAATAGGGATGTATTTTTGACTTGAAGTAAATGCAGTATTATTCTGGTCAGTCACTGCTACAACTTCCGGCCTGCATGGCCTTGGTAGCTTTTAGAAGTGCAAATCTGGCAATCCTTCATTATTTACTGGATGCCTAGTTCTAGTCAATTTTATTGTTATGTTTTTGAATTGACATCTTGACTTTAAATTAGCTGAAATACCAATTTACAAGGTATTTATTCCGGGCTATTAATTGCAGACAAATGTGAGAGCCTGCAAGGAATTTCTGCCCTCGGAAGGCTGCGACCCGGCAAAGTGGTTAGTGAAATGTTTAACTCTGTTGAAGCTTAATGATGGTTGTTTGAATATGCACATGTCCAAAGAATAGAAACTTTTTGTGTGTGTTTTTAATATGAAAATCTGATGTGCACAAGCCATACAATTTTAAATGTGGATTTGATAATCGGTTGTATTGTTTACAGTAAATGCTGCATAATTTTTGCTGGTAGCTTTCTTGCAACAACTCAGTAAACCTCTATCAATTTGAGATCATAAATGTTTACATTTGTGTGTATGCAGTATGATTTAATTTCTGTAATACTAGAATTTTGTGTCCACAGCTGAAATAATGTTTCTTGTGTTTGATATGTTTCAGTCTTTACGGTGTTTGATGCATTAAAGTCAAAAGCAAGGGCATTAAAGATGTGTCAAACATCAGTTATTGCACACCAAAATGCAGCTCATAATCCGGGGCCAGAACAGTAAAGACACTACCTCATACTCGTCTGTACCAAGTCATCGTGGACGAGCGTGGGTGTGCAAGCAAAGAACGCTGCAGATTCAAGAGGTTGGGTCATGCCGTGCCATCGAGATCGTGATGGTGACATCCTGTCGGTACCACTCACCAGTGTGCTAGTGCTAGTATATGACAATTAAGTAAGAGACATTCACTTTTCTGCTACAGCCTGTAAGTGAAGGACATGTATCCAGTGATTGAACCTTGAGGACACATTTTAAGTCAAGTCAAGTCAAGTCAAGTCAAGTTTGTGTTTCTCAAGTGCAAAGTCAAGTTTATTAGTCACTGAATACTGTGTTTATTTTGTGCTGATGTTGAGAGAAGTGTTTGCATTATTCTGTTTTCATTGTACATGTACTGCTTGTGCACATCCTGTTGCTAGCGTATTTCAATCAGTATTTTTGAACATCAATTTAAATCAGGCTAGTAAGATCAAGTAAGATCAAGGGCTGAGGTAAGGGCTGGTTGAGCTTCAATCCAATGATATAAGTATATTTCAAGATTCCTCAAATTTAATTCAATTTTGAATTAATCAAATCAAGTACAAGCTTAAAGTATTTAGGGAATCATATACCCCAAAGATAAGAATTCCCTAATTCAAGTATAGTTTCCATTCAGTTATTTTGAGTGGAAATTTCGAGGTAAACATAAAAAACACATTGTGTTTCAGGTTTGCATAATATTTTTTATCTCCAGGTTTTCACTCAAGAAATCTGGTTGGTGAAAATCCCAATTACCAAGTCTGGCTAGCATTGTCTGTCAGACCATCCAGATTTACTAAACATTTTTTTTACGGTCATTAGATTGCCAAACGACTGTCGGGTGGCATATGCTGTCACAAAGAGTTCACCAACTCACTGAAACAGTTGACAGTGTATGTAATACTGCCGGCAATCGAAACTCACTTTATTCAAAGAGGTAATATAAATTACCATTTCATTTTTTGTCCCATTTCCTCACTATTTTCCATAAACACTGTACTGCAACAAAATGGCTGCAGCTGCCAAAAATGCAACTGAACAAGAATTGCGAGAGCAGATCACAGCTGCCAAAGAGCAATTACAAGCCATAAATGCTGGCTTGGCAGTTGAAACCTTGTCTGAGGAAGAGCGAGCTCAACTCAACACTGATGCAGAAACAGTACATGATGCAATAGAAACTCTTGAAATGGAGTTGGCTACAATCAGTGAACAAGAAAAGAATAATGGTGACAAGAAGCAACCAGAAGGAGAGAATGCGGTGGCTGGAGTCCAAGAAAAAGAAGATGCAAGTGATCCAGAAGATGGCGCCACTGGCAAGACTAACCAGAACACTGCACAAACAAAACTCAGGCATGTCCCACTTCATGAGCTGAAGCAAAGACGAGAGACATGCATGAAGAGACTGAAAGAAGTCAGGCGGTTAGTGAAAGCAAAGGGAGAGGATAAGTCTGTCTCACCAGAGATTTCTGCTGAATACGACAGCCTCAATGACAAAGTTGCGACTTTAGATGCTGTCATCAGTAAAAAGGAAGAACAAGAAGCACAGGTAGACAGAGCAAACAAAAGGTTTATGCGAACATACAGTAAAGTAAAGAAGGCTGTGTTCGCTCTTTTTTATGCATACAAAGATGAGGTCTTGGACACAACTGAAGATGACTTGGAAGACCTGATTCGCCTGGACAAAGAAATGACAGCTACATATGAAGCCTGTCGAGATTTGTGCCCGCCAGACAACGAGATGCGGCGCAGAGTCGACAGCGCTAAGCAAATGTGCTCAGACATGGCGAAAGCCTTGAAACAAATTGGAGAGAATCCAATGATGGCAGACAAGGAGAGAAAAAGCCTTCTCAAGACTACTTGGGGAATGAATTATTCCAGGTCTCTCTTTGGAAGCAAGTTAGACTATGAGTCTGATATTTCTGCCAAGTCTAAAGTCTCCATTCAGTCAAAGGTATCTGTAAGTGCACAGATTTCAGAATCTTCAACAGGCTCTTCAACAGGATCAAGTAATGCCTCAGAAAAGGTCAGGAAGCTGGCTGAATTGAGCGCTAAGCGAAAGTGTGCAGAACTTCACGCAAAGATAAGGAAATACAAGGTGGCCTTGGAAAGTTGTCATGAACAATTAGAAATAGCAGAAGAAGAGGAAAGAGTCCAAAGGTCAGATGACATCTCTTGTTGCAGTGACAAGCCTAGTAAAGGTTATCTGAATCCAGAGGCACCTGCTTTTTCTTCTGAGGCCAAATCCCCAAAAGCTGAAGATTGCGCGAGCCAAGCAGAGTCACAGTTGGCCTTCATCGCCCAAACCTTCTCAGATAGCGTCAGCAGATCAAGGCTGCCTGTTCCCACACCTCCTGTGTTTGATGGTGACCCACTCAAGTTCATCAACTTTTGCAAAAGTTTTGTGACACTTGTTGAGAACAAGGGAATTCCACCATCAGACAAGCTGTATTATCTGCAGCAGTACCTTGCAGGAGAAGCCAGAGCGGCAGTAGAAGGTTGTTTTTTCGGAAGTGATGAAGCTGCCTACAACCGTGCATGGACCATGTTGGAAGAGCGGTTCGGACACCCCTTCACCGTTCAACTCTCCTTGAGAAACAAGTTGAGAGACTGGCCCAAAGTAACAGGCAAAGATAAGAAAGGTCTTCAAGATTTCAGCGATTTCCTGAGCACCCTCAAAGAAGCTATCCCCTACGTGAAAGGTCTTGAAGTTTTGAACAATTGCGTCCAAATCCAGGAAACAGCAACCGAGTTACCCGAGTATTGCAACACTAGGTGGACACGGCGTGTTACAGAAGACATAGATGTTGGAAAGGGCTACCCTTCTTTTCAAGAATTTGTCGACTTCGTAGCCAGAGAAGCCAGAGTGGCTCCCAACCCTATATGCGTGGTCGCTCAAAACCAAGACAAGTTGCCAACCACGAATAGAGGAAACGAGTCTAGGGCAAAGACAAAACGAGCACCTGGCATAACTCATGCCACCAACACCAACACCAGTGCTGAAAAAGAAACCCCTAAAAGTGGAGCCAAAAATTCTCCAGTTTGCACCTACTGTGACAAAGATCACCTCATCTACAAGTGCAATGCTTTCAAAGAGTTGCCTTATGATGACAAAATACAAAGCAAGGCCCTTTGCTTCAAATGTCTCAGACGTGGCCACACATCAAAGAAGTGTCTAGTTAAAGTGTCCTGCAACACGTGCAAAGGCAAACACCAAACTCTGCTGCACCTAGACAAGAAGAAAGCAGACACAAAGCTTACAGAGTCAGAAGCCGACAAAGATGAAAACACATTTGAATCTATTTCAAACAAAACCAACCAAGATTACATGAAGAGTTATACTTCAATGATCGTACCTGTTTGGGTCAAGACAGGCCAAGCTGGCTCGCAAGAAGTATTGGTTTATGCACTGATTGATTCCCAAAGCGACAGCTCCTATATCACAGAGGATCTGGCAGCCAAGCTGTGCATGCCACATGAAACAACAAGAATGAAGATAACAACTATGACATCTTCATCGGTGGTCTATTGTAAGAAGTTCTCAGACATCAAACTGAGAGGATACGACTCGACTGTCGAAGTCCGAGTCAAGTCGTGCTACACAAAAGACCACATCCCTCACAACAGGGAGCACATTCCCTCAAAGGTAGCGGCAAGTATGATGCCTCATTTGGCTCGAATAGCCCCCTTCATTCCTCCTATTCAAGACTGTGAAGTGGGACTGCTCATTGGATACTCCTGCCCACAAGCACTCAGACCGGTGGAGATAGTCTCCGGAAATCCCGAAGAAGCCTTTGCTGTGAAAACAGACTTGGGATGGAGCATCATTGGAGGCCCTTGTTATGAACAAGGCAACAATGGTGTATGCCATAGGATTGTCGCCAAAGAATTGATAGTGCCACCACCCTGTGAGATCCTGAAGGTTCTCGACCAAGATTTCAGCGACACCAAAGATGAAGCATGCCATTCCCAGGATGATCTCGCGTTTCTGCAAATCATGGAAGAAAACATCCAAATCAATGAAAATGGAAGAATCTCCATGCCATTACCAATCAAGTCTACCACGAAGTTGCCCAACAACTACGGGATGGCCATGTCTAGGCTAAATTCTCTGAAAAGGAAATTGAGCAAGGATGACAAGTTTAGAAACCACTACTGCGACTTCATGGACCAGATGATTCAAAAGGGCTATGCAGAGCGTGTTGAACCTCCTTCACCAAATCAAGTCATCAATTACATACCACATCAAGGTGTATACCACCCACAAAAACCAGACAAGATAAGAGTGGTTTTCGACGGTTCGGCCAAGTACCAAGGTTTGTGCCTGAACGACATGCTGCTGAAGGGTCCGGACTTGATGAATGGCTTGCTTGGCGTGCTATTGAGGTTTCGTCAGGACAAAATTGCAGTGACCTGTGACATCGAACAGATGTTTTACAACTTCGATGTTCTGCCACAGTACAGAGATCTACTGAGATACTTATGGTGGCCCGATGGGGACTTGACACTCCCGCCAGCGGAGTACAGGCTCACTGTACACTTATTCGAGGCCGCATCATCACCAGGATGTGCCAACTATGGCATAAAGTACTTGGCAAAGACGCACAAAGAGAGTTTTCCTGAAGGAGCAAAATTCCTCACAAGGAACCTTTACATGGACGATGGTTTGAGCAGCCTGTCTACCGTGGGTGAAGCGAAGGAGCTAATCTGCCAGGCCACTGAAATGTGCAAAAAGGGCAAAGTTAGACTCCATAAGTTGCTGTCGAACAGCATAGACGTCCTGGAATCTATACCACCTTCAGAAAGAGCCACTACCGTCTCCGAAATAAACTTGGAACTGGAACCTCTCCCGGTTGAGCGCACACTTGGAACAAGATGGGATGTTCAAAATGAGTGCTTCAGGTTCAAGATAACACTACAGGATAAACCCAACACAAGAAGAGGCATCCTCTCTACAGCCATGTCAGTCTATGACCCAAATGGATTTGTTAGCCCTGTGGTGTTGCAAGGGAGAAATATCCTGCAAGAACTGTGCAAGCAAAAGAAATCCTGGGACGAACCTGTCATAATTGAATGGTGGGAGAGCTGGAAAGCAGATATTCAGGAACTGGAGGATCTGAAAATACCCAGATGTTTCAAGCCTGACAAGGAAGTGAAATCTTTCGAGTTGCATCATTTCAGTGATGCCAGCACTCAAGGTTATGGGCAGTGCTCGTATGTCAGAATGTGTGACCAAGATGGAAACATAGACTGCGCCTTGCTCATGAGCAAAGCGAGAGTGGCACCATCAAAAGTTGTCTCCATTCCTCGACTTGAATTGACAGCAGCAACAACGTCAGTGAAGATCAGCAAGTTCCTCAGAAGAGAGCTCGAGATCCAGGTCACCAAGGAATATTTTTGGACAGACAGCAAGGTCGTGCTGGGATACATCGCCAACAGTGCAAAGCGGTTTCACGTGTTTGTCAGCAACCGTGTACAGTACATTCGGGAGAACACTGAAGTGCAACAATGGCACCACGTACCAACCAAGTCGAATCCAGCCGATCTAGCTTCGAGAGGCGTGTCGGCCAAAGAACTGGACACCTCTATGTGGCTGAAAGGCCCAGAATTTCTCTACAAAGCAGAGCTACCACTGACTTCGCCAGACGATACTCTCAACCTTGGTGACCCTGAAGTAAAAGCACAGTGTCTTGGGGCATCTAGCGTTGTTCTACCAACAGGACTGTTGGATGTACTACAAAGGATTTCGATGTGGCAGACCATGATCAACATCTTGGGAACTATGATAAGAAGAGTGTCTTCGAAGACAAGCCGTCTACTTCAAGACAGAAAAGCACGTAATCTAGCCATCAAGTGGTTACAAGCCAAAGAGTTTCCTGAAGAGATCACAACCCTGGGGAAAGGTGGAAACGTAGCAACGTCAAGCTGCTTGAAGACTCTAGATCCCATGTTGGATGAAGAAGGCCTGCTAAGGGTTGGGGGAAGCGTTCGTGAAGCAGAAGACATCAGTCACCCCATTATCCTTCCAAGAAAATCACATGTCACCGAGGCCATCATCAGGCATGTACATCAAAAGACCAATCATGGAGGTTGCAGCTCAACTTTGAATGAACTACGATCTCAAGGATATTACGTACAAAGGGGCTCCAAGACAGTGGCTCAAGTGATACGCAACTGTATCATGTGTCGCAAGCAAAGAAGACCAGCGGAGAGTCAGAAGATGGCTGACTTGCCACAAGAACGTACAGAAGCGCATCCTCCATTCTACAAGTCTGGAATGGATGTCTTTGGCCCCTATCTCATCAAACGCGGAAGATCAGAAATCAAGCGCTACGGACTGCTGTGCACGTGTCTGTACAGTCGTGCAATTCACCTGGAGCTTCTAGACGACCTCTCAACTGACTGTTTCATCAATGCCCTAAGATGCTTCTTGGCATTGCGAGGTGTAGTTAGAAGCATACTCTGCGATCAAGGTTCCAACTTCATCGGTGCCGACAATGAACTGAAACAAGCTCTCGCCGAATTGGATCATGACAAGCTGGAGACAGTTCTAGCAAACAAGCAAGTGGAGTTCAAGTTCAATGCTCCTCATGCTAGTGAGCAAGGTGGCATATGGGAAAGACAGATCCGCACAGTGAGGAAGACGCTGAAGTCGGTGATAGACTTTGCGAACACGCGACTAGACGACGCCTCCTTAAGAACATTGTTCTATGAGGCAGCATACATCGTGAACAGTCGTCCATTGTCTCCAACGTCTTTGAATGACCCACTCGCCGAACCTCCCATAATGCCAAACGCTCTACTTCATGGCAAGCTTGAGGGAGTCTTACCTCCACCAGGAGCCTTCTGCGCCCAGGACGTTTATGCACGGAAACGCTGGAGGCGTGTTCAACACCTGAGTCAGCTCTTTCGAAGTAGATGGAAACAAGAATACTTACTGAATCTCCAACATCGCCAAAAGTGGTGCAAACCACAAAGAAACCTCCAAACAGGAGCTATTGTTCTCATGATGGATGAAGGGTTGGCGAGAAACCAGTGGCCACTTGGACTTGTGACGAGTGCAATGGCCGACAAGGATGGACTTGTCCGAAAAGTGAGGCTGAGAATTTCGAACGCCAGAAGTGTGGCTCGTGGGGAGAAGATTAAGCCAGTCTCCGAACTGGAAAGACCAGTGCAAAAGGTTGTGCTCTTGCTGCCGGTTAAAGATTAGGTGACATTGTGAAAATTTTATGTTGGCATGACTTTATAGTCTTCCATCATAAAGATTTTGGTGGGAGTGTAACGGCAGCAGCTGTGTTTGTTTGATCCATGTGAGAAAACATGGCAATTCTTGTGACTGTTGTAATTTCCCCGCTATATATGTCAACAGTGACATCCTTTCTAGTATTTGACCTTGGGTTGTACAGCAATGCCTCCCAAAGATTTGTTTTGGCAGGTATATATACTCACAGCCTGGCTCTGTGTGCCAGTCAAAAGTTGTTACTTTGTGTCTGGGGGAACCCCCAACATGGAAATGACCTTTGACCTCTGGGGAATCCCTTGGGAATTCCCTACCTTTTTTTTTATTTATTTATTCCCTCCATATTTTCTTTTAAAAACCTAGGTTTGGAAATTTGTCCTTTGAGATTTAAAAATTATTGAAATAATTTGTCATCAAAAATACATGAGGTATAAGCATTATTCACAACAGGAAGTAGACGATTTGAGACTTCCTGCCCATCAGAATATGACAACGGACGGATTGAGCATGGCTGGCTAAGACAAAGATCCAAAGCCATCCAGCTGCTTACCTCAGCCCAGGTAGGGTGAAACTGTCATAATGATGAAATAATCCCTCATATCCAATTATCTACCCGATATTTTGTAGGTTGTTTGAGAGATGATGATATTTTTGAAGTTTGTTGAAGTGTGACTAGACCATGTGACTGTCAGTGGTAATCCATGCCTATGTAACATTTCACCTAGTCTCCATGCATGTGCGAAAAACTGTAATAGTTGTGAAAAAGTAATTTTTGAAGCTTCATTCTGTGAATAGGGATGTATTTTTGACTTGAAGTAAATGCAGTATTATTCTGGTCAGTCACTGCTACAACTTCCGGCCTGCATGGCCTTGGTAGCTTTTAGAAGTGCAAATCTGGCAATCCTTCATTATTTATTGGATGCCTAGTTCTAGTCAATTTTATTGTTATGTTTTTGAATTGACATCTTGACTTTAAATTAGCTGAAATACCAATTTACAAGGTATTTATTCCGGGCTATTAATTGCAGACAAATGTGAGAGCCTGCAAGGAATTTCTGCCCTCGGAAGGCTGCGACCCGGCAAAGTGGTTAGTGAAATGTTTAACTCTGTTGAAGCTTAATGATGGTTGTTTGAATATGCACATGTTCAAAGAATAGAAACTTTTTGTGTGTTTTTAATATGAAAATCTGATGTGCACAAGCCATACAATTTTAAATGTGGATTTGATAATCTGTTGTATTGTTTACAGTAAATGCTGCATAATTTTTGCTGGTAGCTTTCTTGCAACAACTCAGTAAACCTAAAAAATCTATCAATTTGAGATCATAAATGTTTACATTTGTGTGTATGCAGTATGATTTAATTTCTGTAATACTAGAATTTTGTGTCCACAGCTGAAATAATGTTTCTTGTGTTTGATATGTTTCAGTCTTTACGGTGTTTGATGCATTAAAGTCAAAAGCAAGGACATTAAAGATGTGTCAAACATCAGTTATTGCACACCAAAATGCAGCTCATAATCCGGGGCCGGAACAGACTTGAAGTAAGGGAATTATCCACAGTTCAGAGTGCCATGCCGAGGTTTCTCAAGGAAAAGCTCCTGATTCATCACCTGTTCATCAATGACCACCCCGTCACCCCTGGCCCCCCTCAAAAAAAACCCCAAAACAAAACAAACAAAAAAAAAACCACACAAACACAGAAGCATGGACTGAACAACTCCAAACATCACTAAAAAGAAAATGTTTACCTGTAACTATAATGTAGCTCACTGCAGTGTGTCTATAGTTGCATAATAAAGCATTTTTTTTATTTACAAACAGGGAGCAATGAACAAACATTAAAGTTCAATGAGCTTTGTATTGAACATGACTCCAAATTCACGGGCCACAGAAACGCATCTGCTCAAGGTTTCAAGTAAGTATTCAGCTGGAATATTGATAGATTATTGATTATGATTATTTAGTAAGCCAGTGGATGACTATAACTAAGGTTTTAAGATATTGCATTTAACACATATCGTATAAATAAAGGATAAATAAATAAAAAAATAAATATACTATAGTGCAGACATTATCAACTATTTTTTGTAACTGTCATAAAAAAGTAAAATTATTTTTTTCATAATTACCTCTCTTTCACTCTGTAAGGCTAGTGCCTGTAAGATATTTAGATCAGGCACTTGATTCCTTCTGTTCCTTGGGGTTGAAGGTAAAATCTTTCTTAAAATAAAAAGTCCGAATCCCACAATACTAAGCAGCATGTTTGTCATACGCCGTTGTAAAGGTAGGGTGACATGTCATAAAGTGTCCCATTCCTTTTATACCATTTCAAGCCCTCACAGACTCACACACTCGGGGGGGGGGGGGGGGGGGACAATATGTCGAGTGGTCACGCTTTGCACAGCTCGTTAAACTCCAAGTCCCAAACCTTTTTTTAAAACTTTGTTTTTTCACCTATAATGAACAAAATGCCTAACTCAGATGTCATAAAACCACAGAAATTTGTTTTTGACACAAATGCAAACCAAGACGCGCCTTCTGGCGTTGAAAGTGGAGCAGACGACAGAGGCTACAACCGTGACTACGCTTCTATGGAGGTAACCACGTTGAATAGGCGAGAGCGTAGTAATGAAAACTCAGTGCCTTCAACTCCGGAGAAGTCTTGCCTGGAAAAGAAAGCAAAGCCAACAGGGAGGGATAAAAGCGGTGAGATATCTCTTAAAGATGTTATGGAAGCTATCTTAAAACTGATACAGAAAGTGGATTCTTATCAAAACAGTACGGATGGAAAATTGAAAATGGTGGATGCTAAGCTAGCTGACGTGAAGCAACAGGCTAGTCAAAGTAGCACAGTGCTCGCTAGCTTAGTGAAGGCTGTTGAGTTTAATGCTCAATAGGTGAAAGAATGTAAAGAAAATGTAAAACCGATGGAAAAAGAAAATGAGCAAATAAGCAAGGAGAATTCTGACTTAAGGATGAAACTGAAAGAACAGGAGAGGTACAGGATGAGGTGGTGCAACTGTATCAAAGGTTTGGATGAAAAGAAAGATGAAGACATCAGAGAAAGAGTGGTTCAAACCCTCAGCAAAATTGTTCCTGAGCTGAAGCCGAAGCTGGAGGCTGCAGTCAACGTCATGCACAGATTGGGTAGAAAGTTGGATAAAAGACAAAGACAGGTTATTGTGCTCTATGCTTAACGAAGAATAAAGGAGGAAGTCTGGAAGAAGAGCAAGAATTCCACTTTTTGCAAAGAAAATGGCATAAGAGTCACTGAGATGCTACCCAAGGAAGATCTGTACTGTGGCCGCATGTTGAGCAGGCCAGAAAAGCTGGGAAGCTGGCTTACTTCGGGGGCCTTTTGCTTACATTGAAGGTCGTCAAACTGGATTTGAAGGCTGATAACATGAACAACAAAAGATATATCAGGTGAAAATATATGAAGGGACATCAAGGTTTTTTCCTTTAAAGTAGAAAAAAAGAGAGAGAGATACTATTTTGTTCTTTCCAAGTTAACCCCTTGAACTACAATATCTTAGTGACTACAGTATTTTGGGGGACTTGATATTGATAAAGTAAATTTTATTATTCCCAAATCAAAAACTGCGGAGTTTGAACATCACTTAAAGAATCAAAATTGGGAGCAGCTCATGTCAATACATGAAGTAGATGATTGTTGTAATTTTATAACTACAACAATCATAAAGTCTATAGAAAAATTTACAAAGCAAATTAAAAGTAGACAACAGAAGATTAACCTACCATGGTTAAATAATGAAATAAGAAAACTTATGAAGAGGCGAGACTCTGCATTGAAAACATCATTAACCTCTAAATTACAAAATGATCACCTCTGTGGGGAGCGTGAAATAACGAGGCTGAATTATTTCTTAATTCAGGTTTTAATGATACCTTCACATCCCCAGCCATCTCTCAAGAACAGAAGAGGATGAGCTGTGTCAAAACCCCCTCATTTATACATACAGGATCAAAGGAAGAATCACATATCACCGTCAAAACCCCTTATTGACAATAACTCTCCCCCCAAGTCCTTCAGTCCTCCGCCTGGCCCCCAGGAGGTCAGGAAGTCCTTTCAGCTCCTTATCACCGTACCTCCGTCTTCTTGCCGTTATCCACAGGCGGTCCAGACATATTGTCCCATCCAAGACGTGAGGTCAATCCACACATGCAATCTCAAGCATCCCATTGTGCTTATACATATGTAGGTAAAAATACATGAGCTACATAACCCCCCCAAACGTCGAAGAATGGACAATATATCAGAGTTCACAAAACATGATAACATCAATAGCATAGTCTACACAACATGATCACATCAAAAATCAGTGATAACATCAATAGCATAGTCTATCCAACATGATCACATCAAAAATCAGTCCGTACGCCATCTGGGCTTCAAACGTCTTCCGAATCTGCTGTAAGCAGGTCTCGCCGGCCCTGCGGCACCGTCCTGCAAAGAATCTGCTGACTGAAGAAGAGAGTGGTTATTTGATCCCTGCGGGGGCTCCGGGACGTGTTCCCTGGGGGGTCTGCCACGTCGAGGTGCCCTCGCCACCCGTACAGACTCGTCGTTCATCACAAAAGCAGGCTTTAGTCTGTCAATACTAACTGTCTCTTTTCTGTCTCCCAAATCTAGCACAAAATGCTTATCACCTGTTTCCAGCACCCTATATGGACCATCATATGGCGGTCGGAGGGTCGGTCTTAGAGCCTCGTGCCTGACAAAAACGAACTCAGCATTTTTTAAAGCCTTGGGAACAAAAACATGCGGAAAAGTGTGATGAACGGGGCCCGGGAGCATGTCCGCTCCCGTGCCAATCAGTGGCCCCGGAGCCGGGGCACCCCCCGGCTCCGGATGCTCTGGTAGAAACTCACCGGGCAGCCTGAGAGGTTGTGCAAAAACTAACTCCGCTGGGGAGGCATTTAAATCCTCCTTGGGTGCAGAACGCAACCCCAATAAAACCCATGGTAGTTTGTTTACCCAATCTGCATCCGTAAGCGACACTCTGAGGGCTGCCTTCAAAGACCTATGAAAACGCTCGCATAAACCATTAGCCTGGGGGTGATAGGCGGTAGTGCGATGAATTTTCGCTCCTAAGCTGCTGGCCATCGCTGACCAAAGCTCAGAGACAATTTGAGGCCCTCTGTCGGACGTAATATCCGACGGAACCCCGAAACGCACTACCCAGGCTGTCAAAAAAACGCGAGCCACCTCTGCAGCCGTGGTCGATGCCAGTGGGACCACTTCCGGCCAACGTGTGGATCGGTCCAACATTGTCAAAAGATGTGTGAACCCCTGCGACGACGGTAGGGGGCCCACGAGGTCGACATGCACATGATCGAATCTCTTGGCCGGAATGTGGAACGGTTCTAAGGGAGCTTTTGTGTGCTTGTGAATTTTGGCCTGCTGGCAAGCCATGCAGGTTCTTGCCCACTTTTTCACGTGCTTGCGCAGGCTCGGCCAAACAAACTTCTCCGCTACCATTTTCACGGAAGCGCGCACTCCTGGGTGCGCCAGGGAGTGAACCGAGTCAAAAACGCGGCGCCACGCGGCCGGGACTACCGGGCGCAGTCGCCCAGTCGATACATCGCAGATTAGGGGGGGCATACCGGTTTGCAAACACCTGCTCTCCATCCTTAACCCTGTTGGTCCAGACTGGAGCGCGCGCACGTCCGCATCTCTACCCTGTTCTGCTGCCATGGCTGCGTAATCTATCCCCACGTGAACTGGGGCCGCATGCGCTTCCGCGCTGCTATTTTGCCCTGCGGCTGCAGTAGTATAATCTGCCTCCGCGCGCACCAGTGCTGTGACCGCGCGAGAGAGGCAGTCTGCCACTACGTTGAGTTTACCCGCTACGTGCTGAATATCAGTGGTAAATTCCGAAATTGCGGCCAGCTGCCTCTGCTGCCGGCCCGACCACAGTTCTGAAATTTTAGACATCGCAAAAGTGAGCGGCTTATGGTCGACAAAAGCGGAGAAACGCCAACCTTCCAGCCAGAACTGGAAATGGCGAATGGCCAAATGGAGCGCTAACAGCTCCCTGTCAAATGTGCTGTATTTCCGCTCGGCTTTGTTCAAGGATCTGCTGAAAAATGCCAGCGGCTGCCAAACCCCGGCAATGTGCTGTTCCACGACCACCCCATGGCCAAATCTGATGCGTTGGTGGTGAGCGCTATGCGGGCCAATGGATCTGGATGAGCTAGAAGCGCGACGTCAGCCAGGGCTTTTTTTACCTCCGCAAATGCGCGCTCCCGCTCCGGGGGCCCCTCGATCGTATTGGAGGGTTTTTGTTTTTTGAGCGCGGCGTAAAATGGTCGCATGAGCTGCGCTGCGTGGGGTAGGAAACGGTTATAAAAATTTACCATTCCTAAAAACTCCTGCAATGATTTGACCGTTTGTGGTCGGGGAAAATCTGCCACTGCGCGCACCTTATCCGGTAGCGGGACTGCCTCTTCTGGGGAAACACGGTGCCCCAAAAAATCGATCTGCGCCACGCCAAACTGGCACTTGGCTGGATTAATTATTAACCCGTGCTCTCCCAACCTCCGAAAAACCGCAGTGAGGTGCTTTTCGTGTTCCTCCTCTGAAGTACTGGTGACTAAAATGTCGTCGAGGTAGACGAACACAAAAGGGAGATCGCGTAACACGGCATCCATCATACGTTGGAATGTTTGTGCAGCGGCTTTAAGACCAAACGGCATGCGCAAAAACTCAAAAAGCCAAAAAGAGGTTATTACCGCTGTTTTAGGAATGTCCTCAGGCCGGACTGGAACTTGATGATAGCCGCGAACCAGGTCTATTTTAGAAAAAATGCTCGCCCCCGCTAGATGCACCGAAAAATCCTGAATGTGTGGGATTGGGTAGCGGTCATGCGCTGTGGCGTTGTTTAGTCTGCGGTAATCGCCGTAAGGTCTCCAGGAGCCGTTAGCTTTAGGGACCATATGCAGCGGCGAAGCCCATGGGCTCTTCGAACGGCGAATAATGCCCAGCCTTTCCAGGCTGGCGAACTCCTCGCGCGCTATGGAGACCTTAGCAGCATCCAAGCGCCGAGCTTTCGCGAAGACGGGGGGGCCAGCTGTAGTGATAAAATGCTCCACCCCGTGTTTCGCAACTGTTGCCGAAAATGTGGGAACCGTGAGCGCTGGAAATTGGGTGAGGAGTGTGTTAAACTTACCGCCTGCTGTGGCGACGTTAGTCTGCACCAGTGGCGGGGACACTCGAGCTGCACAAGGAATAGAATAAAAAGAAGATCAACTAACAAACCATGTGAGCACAGAAAATCGGCACCTAACATGTTGAAACTCACCGCCGCTATGATAAAAGTCCATTCATAAGTGCGGCCATGCAAGGACAAAAACAAAGTCCTTTCTCCATAGGTGTTGATGCTCGAGCCGTTCGCCGCCGTTGCCCCGTCACCACGGGGGCCAGCCAACCGGTCAGCATTGGTCGGGGTGATGAAACTCACTTGGGCTCCGGTGTCTACGAGGAAATGCCGCCCGGAGCTCGTATCCGTGATGTAGAGCAGCTTATTTCTTTCGCCGAGGGCCGAAGCTGCTAACGATCCTCGGTCCTGGTGTTTTTCCGAGCTCTTGAAGCTGCAGGGCGGCACACACCTGTGTGCCTTCTCTGCGAAACACCGGTGATAAAAACAGAGGCCATCTCCTCTGCTGCGTCGGGGCTGCGTCGCTGCCATTGTTGGTGGGATTGGCTCCGCTGTCTCCGGCTCTTCGTTGCCTCGGGTCGCCGCACCTAGGTCTGCCGCTGCCGCTGTGGCCGTCTGCTCGCCGCAGGAGTCGAGGAGCCGCTGCGCCTCTCGGGTCAGCGCACGGAAGTCCCGCTGGGTCACACAGCGCATGTTGGACAGGGTCCCTCTCATGTGCATCGGGAGGTTTCTTAGGAAGATGTGCTTAAACAGGAAATTCTCATTGTCTGATTCCCTCAGCTGCAGCATGTCTTCCATCAGGGCGACTGGCCTGCACCCTCCTTGGTCGTGCATAGCCAGGAGTCTCCTAGCCCTCTCTTCGGCTGAGGGCGTGAAACACTCGGTGAGGGCAGCCTTCAACTCGCCGTATTTGTTGTCAGCGGGTGGCTGCTGTACCAAGCTCCGCACGCCTCGAGCTGTGCGTGGTAGAACTTAGTGTCATCCGCCGTTATTCCCGTGAGCGTGAACTGTGCCTCAGTCTGGAGGAACCACGAGTCCGGGTTGTCCTGCTAGAATTCTGGCAGTTTGATGGAGACGGCGCTCGCTCGGGCAGACTCCGGCAAGTCTGCATCAGGAGAATCCCTTCTATGCATTCTCACGTCTCTGGTCACCAATGTGGGGAGCATGAAATAACGAGGCTGAATTATTTCTTAATTCAGGTTTTAATGATACCTTCACATCCCCAGCCATCTCTCAAGAAAAGAAGAGGATGAGCTGTGTCAAAACCCCCTCATTTATACATACAGGATCAAAGGAAGAATCACATATCACCGTCAAAACCCCTTATTGACAATAACTCTCCCCCCAAGTCCTTCAGTCCTCCGCCTGGCCCCCAGGAGGTCAGGAAGTCCTTTCAGCTCCTTATCGCCGTACCTCCATCTTCTTGCCGTTATCCACAGGCGGTCCAGACATATTGTCCCATCCAAGACGTGAGGTCAATCCACACATGCAATCTCAAGCATCCCATTGTGCTTATACATATTTAGGTAAAAATACATGAGCTACAACCTCGTTTACAAAAGTTTAAGAAATAAAGTGGTACAAGAGCTGTGTAAATCAAAAGCATCTTTTTACAATAAACTGATAGAACATGCAAAGGGTAACAACAGTTCCCTATGGAGGTACTTAAATAACTTAACCAATAAAAAAAAATGATCAGAAGAGGATAAAGGGACTTAGAATTAATGGCAAGACCATCAGTGACAATGCTACATTGGCAAATAAATTTAATTCATATTTTGCGGAGTCAGTGGAAGAATTAGCAAAAAACTTTGTGCAGCCAAATGTGCTCAACAATACAAAATCAATACTTTCAACAGTTTCTTTTCACATTAATGAGGTAAATGAAGAATTAATTGCTGGCATTGTTAAAACATTGTCAAACTCTAAAACTAATGATATCTACAATATGAGCACTTCCTTTCTCAAAACGCACAGCAAAATATTAATCAAACCACTGACTCATCTCATTAATCTCTCCATTAGGTCTAGTACATTTCCATCTGGCTGGAAAAAAGCTGTTGTCATACCAGTTTTTAAATCGGGTAGTAAAGACGATATATGTAATTACTGCCCAATCTCTATTTTACCAGTCCTGTCTAAGGTTCTTGAAAAAGTTGTAGCTACACAGCTGATAGACTATCTACAAGACGGTCAACTTCTTCATCCACACCAATTTGGTTTTAGACCAGGATAATCAACAGAAACAGCAAACTGCTGCCTTATTGAAAATGTCAAACAGTCCTTGGACAGGGGTAATGTGGTGGGTGCTGTTTATCTGGATCTCAAAAAGGCTTTTGACACTGTAAACCACAGCTTGCTTTTATCCAAAATGGTGTCTTTTAACTTTTCTCCCAATACAATAGAATGGTTTGCATCTCATCTTCAGAACAGAGAACAGTGTGTAAAAGTTCACCAGGATAAATCCTTCTTTTTAAATAATCGTATGGGTATCCCACAAGGGTCCATTCTTGGTCCTTTACTTTACAGCATTTTTATTAATGACCTGCCATTACACTGCTCAGCTGCAAGATGTCAACTTTATGCAGATGATGCAGTTATTTACATAGCTGCTAAGACTCCAGCACAGGCTGCAGACGTCCTGTCTTCAAGCATGGTTGATGTCCAAGAGTGGCTCATCCAGAACCATCTACTGCTGAACCTTCAGAAAACAGTTTCAATGTGCTTTTCAATCAAAAATGTAACTTGCAACATTTTAAAAGTTAATATGCATGATCAAGATATCAGTTCAGTTACATAATTTAAATATCTTGGCATTGTACTAGATCCTCAACTCAAATTTAATCTTCGCATAAAGAAGATTTCTAAAACAGTAAAAAAAAAATTGAATTGCTTTAGATTAATTAGACATTACATACCACACCAAGCAGCCATACTGTATGTGCATTCTATGTTTTTTTCACATATATCATACTGTCTGACAGTCTGGGCTCAAGCAGCTCCTTCTACAATAAAACATATAGGTTCATTATATAATCAAACTCTAAAAATCTTGGATAAAAAGCCCATTAGGTGGCATCATTGTTACATTCTAAAAAAAATATAATCTACTGAGTTTTGAGAGTTTCATTGACCTCTGTTTTCTGAAATTAATTTTCAAATGTTTCCATAAATCAGCGCCAGAGCCACTTGTTGGATTCATCCAAAGACAGGACAGCAGCAGAGCCACCAGGACTTCTGTTAACAATAACTGTAAAATATCCCACCGCAGAACCACATTTGGACAAACAGCTTTCTCTATAAAGGGCAGTTATATCTGGAACACAATGCCAAACGAAATCAAAATAATAACGGATTTTAAAACATTTACTACAAAGGTTAAAAACTGGCTGAAAAATAAACAAGAATGTACCCATGTATGAAATGATTGTCAGTAGGGTGTGAGTGAAGAAGGGAAGGCAAATGTGTAACAGGCATTTTACTGTAACAGGCAAATGTGAATCAGGTTTTTATATTGTGTATTTATAATTTTGTTTGCATTGATGTATGTGGATATTGTTTGTACTGTTTTCATTTTGTTTTTTCTCATCTTTTTATCTGTTTATTTTCTCTAAAGCCCATCCAGGGACAAGAGTTGCAAATTAGCTTAATGCTATACACTCTCTGTGCAACACATTAGATATTTTTTGTCTATGTTTATTGCACTGTCCCTGACAAATAAACAAACAAACAAATAAATAAATAAATAAATAACTTTGGTCAATTTCCCTAAAAACGCCTAAAAATAACATACCCAAAGTAAATCAAAAGCTGTTCTTCAACCCTTTACAGCATCTTCATGGGGTTGGTCTCATTTAACCTCTTGCACTCCGGGATACCGCGGGCGGTCACGTCTCTGCGTACTAGTGTGCCCTCGTGCGCACTAGGATGCACACTGTGCGTCCTAGAGCGCACTGAAAAAAAAAAGCTGCATTTCCATTCTTCCACTACAGACACAGCCGCGAACAGAAAGCCAAAGGAGTGCTTTGATTGGTTTAGATTTGATTGACCTCTCATTCGACTAATAAGAGCCTTGAATTGGGTTTCTGAAACCTTGAAGAACCAATGACTGAAAACCTAGCAAGAAGGACCCGCCTACCAACGGCTGTGAATACAGCGAGCCAATTGAAGCAGAGAAGTTCGACGATTGAAAACGTGCGTCCCGTGCATAAAATCTGTTTTGTGTAAGCCGCTGTGTGTGACGGTAGCGCCAGTGTTTTTTTCTGACTACTGTTCTTATTTGTTTTGAAATATCGTTCGCCAAAACCGCAATCATGGAAGAGCAAAACTGCAATAATGGAATCATGGTTTGACCGGATCGCGTGACCAGAACCACGAGTCATAACAAGCGGACCAGCGTCATGTTCTTCTGACAATGAGGAAGAGATGTTCACCAGCGACACTGCTGTTGTGGACAGGTAAGTGTTATAAGCTAAATTATTCTTTATCCCTGAAAATTGTAATCAAAATGACTTTTGACCGATCGGTAAATTACAACTGTGCGTCATCACCACATGACGGACCGGACCGTACTCCGAGAACGGTCCTCCCCCACCGCTACTCCTCTGTAGCGGATTGCAGATATATTGCAGATATTTTAGTACAGCTGTGCGTAGTAGACCGCAGCGTGTGCCGCGGTCCATCATGTGGCAATGGACGATGTCTGTCCTCTGTAGCGGGGGGGTGGGGGGGGGGAGCTGTTATCCTCTACAGATATTTTAGTATAATTTTTATTGCACTCTAGGTTATTTTTTCTTGTAAAAAAAAAGCCACACATTTTTTATGTGGCATGTTTCTTTGTGTGTGGGGGGCTTGTTCGTTCATTCATTCATTCATGAATGAATAAACAACCCCCCCAACACACACACACACACAGCCCTGAGTGTCACCTTTCATTAGAGCCCAAGATCAAGCTTCTATATTGAATCATTCAAAAAATTCAAAGTGTTTTCTTTTAAATGAGACCAACCCCATGAAGATGCTGCAAAGGGTTGAAGAACAGTTTTTGATTTACTTTGGGTATGTTATTTTTAGGCGTTTTTAGGGAAATTGACCAGAGTGCAAGGGGTTAAAAGAAAACACTTTGAATTTTTTGGCAAAACAGTCATGTGGCCATGATGGACCATTGTAATTACCGATCAGTCAAAAGTCATTTTTATTACTATTTTCATTGATAAAGAATAATTTAGCTTATAACACTTACCTGTCCACAACAGCAGTGTCGTTGGCAAACATCTGTTCCTCATTGTCAGACGAACATGAAGCTCGTCCTGTTGTTACGAACTCGTGGTTCTGGTCACCCGACCCGGTCAAACCATTTCCGCTTCCATGATGGCGGTTTTTGCGAACGATTTTTCAAAACAAATAAGAACAGTAGTAATAAAAAAAGACTGGCTAACGGCTGAGAGTGGCGAACGCTACCGTTACACACAGGTCTCAATGTGTGTCACCCAGCGACTTAGACAAAGCAAATTTTACACACGGGACGCACGCGTTTCAATCGTCAAACTTCTCTGCTTCAATTAGCTCGTTGTATTCGCGGCCGTTGGTAGGCAGGTCCTTCTTGCTAGGTTTTCAGTCATTGGTTCTTCAAGGTTTCAGAAACCCAATTCAAGGCTCTTATTAGTCGAATGAGAGGTCAATCAAATCTAAACCAATCAAACACTCCTTTGGCTTTCTGTTCGCGGCTGTGTCTGTACTGGAAGAACAGAAATACAGCTTTTTTTTTTTTTTCAGCACGCGCTGAGACGCACAGTGCACACTGAGACGCACTAGGACGCAGAGACGTGACTGCCCGCGGAATCCCGGAGTTCAAGGTTAAATTAAGGGTTTTTTCATGCAAAACGTTAGGATTTCTTTCGGTTCTTTAAATGTTAGGGGTTTGAAAGATATTGTGAAAAGAAAAACACTTTTTTTATATTGCAAAGGACAAAGATCTAACTGTATATTTCTTCAAGAAACTCATTCCACAGAGGCAGATGCAGCCTTTTGGACCAATCAGTGGGGGAATAAGCTGTTCTTCAGCCATGGTTCTAATCATTCTGGAGGAGTGGCTATATGCTTCAGCAAGTTTTCTGGAGAGGTTGTAACTCACCGTTCTGATAGAAGTGGACATTGATTAATAGTAGTAACTATAGTATACACACACATTAAGTACATTACATAGACTATGGAAAAGGATGGACACACAATAAAAGCTCCTACAAACATGACATTTTTGACATATGTAGCCGGGTGGTAGATATGTTTAGAAGGGATTTTGGACAAATAGACTTTATACCCAATTGATGTTTATAGACTTTTTTGTGTAAGGTAGTTGCACTCTCAGGACTTTGGGGAGCAGTGTTGTCATGCTGAATAACTTCCGGGACCACCCATTTTGGCCGTGTTCTCACTTCCTCTTTCTTTCTGTTTGTGGCTGCTATAAGATGAGCAGCGTGGCAGCTACACAGTAGAGGGCAAAAGGTCAAATGACAGTGTTAATACAAATGGGGTTATATTATCAGTAGGAGGACCATATAACTCATCCTTTAACTGGTTCATCTTAAACAAATGGCAGCAGGTGTGAGCTGTTGAAGGCCTTAACTGAGGGCCGGTGAACTGTTCCTGTGGCCAACATTCCTGTATGGGTCCTTCAGTGAGTTTGTGTAATGTCACTTCCTCTTTCTTTCTGTTTGTGGCTGCTATAAGATGAGCAGCGTGGCAGCTACACAGTAGAGGGCAAAAGGTCAAATGACAGTGTTAATACAAATGGGGTTATACTATCAGTAGGAGGACCATATAACTCATCCTTTAACTGGTTCATCTCAAACAAATGGCAGCAGGTGTGAGCTGTTGAAGGCCTTAACTGAGGGCCGGTGAACTGTTCATGTGGCCAACATTCCTGTATGGGTCCTTCAGTGAGTTTGTGTAATGTAAGTTCAGTTTAGCATCAGACCTATACGTTTACTGAAGTACATGGTGATAAACAGTTAATATGAAGTTTTCTGTTAACTTTGTGCAGCATTAAGCCCACTGCCGTATATTGTGGTAACAGTTTTGTTTAAGGAAATTTGTACTGTCTCCTTTCTGTTTTTTTTTTTTTTTTTTTTTTTTTTTTTTTTTGTGATTATTCAGAACTGTGACATTTTGATGTTCTGCCACTAGTAAGAGGCTGGCATTTATGCTTCAAGGTTGGAGCTTTTGTTATAATAAATCCTCCTTACAATCACCTTTAATTAAGAGCCCCATTTTGTGTCCTGTGCGGTAGCAAATTCCACGGGTTACACATACACAGAGCTGTCACCAGTAATATGCATCTTGCATGAGCTCTAACTGGGATGTGAAGAATTGCACAATCCTTTTGAGGTTCCGTTCGTTCCTGCTTCACCTGACCTCTCTCCCTTGTATTTGAACAGGAAATGCGCAGATTCTGCGATTTTAAATATATAAATATTGTTGAAATGATTGGAATCATTCAGAAATTACATTTAGACCTACAAGACAAATTAATGACAAATAATGTGTTTATAATTCTTTATTTTTCATGATAACAGGTGATAGAGCCTCACCTGCCTCCCCTGACTGCACGTCACTGGTCATGTGGCAGTACGGTGGCTGCACGGTGGCGCAGTGGTTAGCACTGCGGCAGCACAGTTTACCCTTGGCCGGGGGATTGTGGGGATCATGGGATCGTGGGTTCGATCCCAGCCCCCGACCAACAGTGATCTGTGTGGAGTTTGCATGTTCTCCCCGTGTTGCGTGGGTTTACTCCGGGATTTCTCCGGTTTCCTCCCACATGCCAAAAACATGCATGTTAGGTTAATTGGCTGTTCTAAATTGTCCCTAGATATCCGTTTCCTATAGGCCCTTAGAATAGAGGGTTAGTATTAATGAAAGCGCTTTGAGTGGTCTTTGTGACTAGAAAAGCGCTATATAAGTGCAGGTTAGTTAGTTAGTTAGTTAGTTAGTAAAGTTACTTTCATGTTCTAACATGACTGAATGCTGAGAAGAGTATATTGAGACTTTGAGATGCTCGTTACTTGTTGAGTGTTCATTCAGTGACAGACCTTTGAGCACAGGGGCAGAATAATCCTATAAGATCTAAGAAATCAATGGTAGTCTACTCTTTGATTCTACAAAGGGGAAATATGGTCTAATGTAATGTCATGGAGAGTTGCACAGGAATGACATCAGAGGCTACAGAGAGGGCACAAAGTCTGTAAATGGAAGTTACAATAAAGTTCCACGTCACTGTACATGGCTCGACTCACTGCGTAACACCACAAGAAAATAGTTACTGCTATTCAGCATTTTGTGTCCATCTATTTACCTGATTGATTCTGGAGTGAAATCCTTGTTAATATAAGTGAAGAACTGACAAAATGGGTCATTGGTGCAGATCCGCTGACAATCCTCATAGTTAGCTGTAAAGAAGAATTTGTAGTCTGCTCCTGGGAAGTCCACGTTCTGGTACACCTGAAACAGGCAAGGAACTGGTACACACAACAGAAATATAAAAAATTAGGCTGTGACCACAAGTTGAGAATGAATAGTTGTATAATTGGTAATGCTGTGAAATTACATGGTTCTGGGTTGCAGGGTTTAAGAGAAAATCCAGAGGTGACACCCAGTAGTGGAGTCCGAGTGGTGGGCTGTCCAGAGGGTGTAGTCTTCAGGTAACAATAGAAATGCCTGCAATAAGTGCCAAACATTTGCCACATAAAAAAGTTGAACAAGTGTAAAGCAATGTCTATGATCACCCATACAATAAAAAGAACATTGCACTGTGAAAACAGACTAGAAACATTTCACTATTGATACAATTTACTGATGTAAGTGACTTCTAGTGGTTGTGCAAACAATGATATGAAGAAAGATGATGGAGGGTTACAGTTGTGATCTCTCTAAAGTAGTCCCTCACCTTTTGTCAAGGTTGGGAGAACTGGACTCACATGCAGTACTTAAAGTTTGCAATGATTTATTAAGAGCTAGCCAAACGGACACAGCTCAAAGGTGAATGTAACCCAGCTGAGAAAATGACCCTTTTTCTCAGATTTCATTTGTATTAATGAAAGTGTGTGATTTTATTTTGAAAATCGACTATCTTGGGGAAGAGAAAGTGCGATCCTCGTCATCCAACTTTTGAATTTCCGGTTCATGGTCACGTTGGGTGATCTGGGTCTTTCTATTCGTTAAGAGCAAGATTAGCCCCGCCTTCCGAGCAAAGTGCTGAGGCGCTATGCTGGAAATCAGTCTTTTAACGATACGAGCGCGGGCGAGGGAGGTTGTGAAGCGATTCACACAGATACCTCTTTCTTGTTGATGGGAGCACGAGCGTGAGGGGCATTGTGGCTGTGTCTTTTGCTGTATTCACACTGAAATCTCATCTTGGCTAGGTTTTTTCTGGTTGCCGACCAAAAACCTTCTGGATCCTGGATTTTCTCCGAATGGAGATGGCGAGCCTGACCCGACATTGAACCGAGATTGAACAGAGGTCTGACCCAGGTCTCAATTGAAGGACATCCCTCTCTCCAGTGCCCAGGATTTAAAGTGGTAACAACCCAAGTCGCTGCTTTAAAAGAGGAAAACAAACCTGAGTCTGGAGTTACAAGCACGGTGGGCAGTGGGTAGCACTGTTGCCTTACAGCTAGAAGGTTCCTGGTTCGAATCCCCAGGCTGGCAGGGGTTGGAACCTTTCTGTGTGGAGTTTGCATGTTCTCCCTGTGCTGCGTGGGTTTACTCCGGGGGCTCCGGTTTCCTCCCACAATCCAAAGACATGCATGCTAGGTTAATTGGTTGTTCTAAATTGTCCCTAGATATCTGTTTCCAAAAGGCCCTTAGAATAGAGGGTTAGTACTAGTGAAAGCGCTTTGAGTGGTCTTTGTGACTAGAAAAGCGCTATATAAGTGCAGGTTAGTTAGTTAGTTAGTTAGTTACAAGACATCTTGACTGGTCAAACGACTAACCCAAAAGGACAAACAAACACTGAGCTCAGTAGGACACTTTTGGGGTTTTATTTCATGCCGGCCGTTGTTATATTTGTATATTTGTACATTGTTTGTATATTTTGCTCCCCTTATCTTTATTAATAACAGATATGAATTGCTCATTTCATTCCACACTCACTCTAATTCCCTATTGTAACCCTTACGAACCTAGCAACTGGTCTACACTTAATTATTTCCCTTTACCTAATTAACATAAGGCAAGGGTTACATGAACAACACAAAAAAAAAAACAGACAGCTCGAAGGCTGTAACCAAAAAACTCACAAAGACACAGCTTGGCAGAATAAGGCAGGATTACAGGTGGACTAGAAGCGTGTTGATCACACATGTATGACAAAGAACACCAATAAGGAGCACAGACTGACACAGACATATACTATATAGACACAGGTAATCAACATAATACAGAACAGGTGGACACAGTCGGGGCAAACGGAGACAGCAGGGCATGGTTACAGAAAACAGGATGGGCAGGGCTGCACAGATAATCACCAACAGAGGATGCATGACAGACATGAACAGAGGATGAGAGGGGAGACAAGACCGTGGCAAATGAATAATAATAATAATAATAGTAAAGAGGAACCCCAACAGAGAACTGAATATACAAGACAGAATAATAAACCCAGGATAATGATAATCATCAAGGTGAAATACAAAAAATCCCAAAATGCAATTTAAAGTGAGGATGAGGGCTGGGACCCATGGCCTGGAAACAAGAAATATAAATTTATACATCAAGGTGAGGACATGGGGCCCAGTCCACGTCTTGACACCTTTTCCTAACCCTGTCACTAACCATTGCCCTAAAATGTAACACCTAAAAATACGTACGTACCATTTAACACATAAAATTAATCGTCAATCTAGGACTGAGTCTTGAATGAAAAAAATGTTTAACAGTTATCTTTATTAAGTGGAGAATATGCAACCAAGGAAAGCCAGAGTCAAAGAGGATCTAGCCCAGGAGGTGAGAGAGATTCATTGCAGGGGAGCCTTTTAAAGCTCCCAAGATTGGGCAGCTCAGGTGCTTCAGATTCACTTCAGCTTTAGCTCCACCCTCTCAGCCTGTACTTAAAGCAAAAAGAACAGAAGTAAAAACTGCAAACAACAACTAGGGCTGAGCCCATCACAGCAGGTGAAAATAAATTCAAACAGCAGTCACAAAAAAATCAGGTTAGAGAATCAAACTTAAACTTACAGGTTGGAAGCTTATTTTTCAGTCCTGCCCATCAACCCCTTCCTGATTTTACCAAGATTCTATAAATAGGACACTTAAACAGGTCATTTATACTACAAAAATATTTGTTACTGCACATCGATAATGCAGTTTATCATTTCAAGTCCTCTGGAATCCTAATACAAAGGTGGGTGGGGGATGATTGACAATTTCACAAAACCTGTGCCTTTACTCAACATATCCAAGTTTACATTCACTGGCGTCTGTCTTTTCGTTCTCGCTTTTAAATTTGCTTTTTACGTTTTAAAAATTAATTGATGGTTAGGGAAATGGTTAGGGTCAGGTGCTCCCTCCATTCATTGTTATGGATAAAAATGTGCGGGGGAGGGGACACTCTTATCAACCTTTTCACATTAACATCTCCAAATCTCATCTCACTCCTCTACATTCTCCATTCACTCTGTCTCAACTTATTTTTCACAACATCTTGCTAGGTGTTATTTCTACTACTCTCCTGCTCAAATGTACCTGTTGCACACATCTCACAGGTGGGAAACCACGCTATTTGTACTGCATTTTGGTGAGACTGGGCTACCATTTTCAGATTTAGGATATTTTGAATTGAGGAAACACGGTGACAATGTTCATATGAACATGTTTTGACATGAAGAACTTCTGATCATCTTTTTTGTATTATTTTAAAGGACTTTCTGCTTTGGATGGTATTGAAAAGAAACTAAAGACATTTGTACTTAGAATCAGAATCAGAATCAGAATCAGCTTTATTGCCAAGTATATTTACAAGTAAACATACGAGGAATTTGACTTGACATTGGGCGCGCACGTTAGGCGCATCCAATGATGCGGCAGCCATGCAAGGCGCCTGTCATACAGTGGGGGTAAAGAGGGGAAGGGAGGGGGAGGAAAACGCAATAGGCAGAGAGAAAAAGCATAGTTAATCAGAATAACGCTCGTATAAGCTCATATAAAGCTCAAATGAGCCAAATTTTGACTACACAGAAAAAAACCCTCTATGCACAATTAGCAGACAATATAGATCACACAAAAACAAGAGTTGAGAGAGGCAGTGTATGTATGAGTCAGTATATATGTGTCAGTCGTGTAATGTTGTATGCATTGTGTAGTGTAGGTGTGACAGTTGCTAGTGAACAGCAGAGGGCGCCTCCAGGCAGTGGATAGATGTTATAATCATGTGACTTATAAACAAGTCCGGAGTCTATCTCTTCGCTTGCAGATGAAGGCACATGGGCTGTCCTTGAAAAGTTCAATCCGCTGAAACAACAGCAACTGTCTGTCGATTGTTTGGGTTAGCAGCCACCACTACTACCTTATCTCATCCAGGAGGAATGTAAACAGGGCATCAAAACAAGGTCAAATCTACACAGCTCAGAGCCCACGGAGAATAGAATTTTCCTCTTTCATGCACTTGTGCTTCATAATTTCCATATACAGGCTTAAACAGGCATTCCATGGAGAGCACAGGGCTCCAGATGTATTCCTCCGCTGAATCACTGTCATTCAGTTCACCATTTGCCGCTAATCGTGCCCTCCCCAACTGGTTGAATTTGATGAAGGAGCTTGCCGGGTCCGCTTTGGTCAGCTCTCTCACCTTCCTTCAATTTCTGATACATCAGGGAATTTCACAGCCAAAATAGAAGTCCTGAGATCATAACCAATAATGTTTCCTGCCAAATCTTCACAGACGCATGAATTCCAATGTCCATGAGTCTCCTCGTTGGGTTCCTCCTGACCTGACCTTCTTTTAAAGTGGTGATAATCACAGTTAAGCCGCTTTCCAGATCCATAATTTCCATTTAGATTAAGATTCAGCAGAAGAGCGACTAAACACAGACAAAGACGCAACATTGCAAGCTGGAATCAAAGGGGAGGATTAGAAGGGAGAGGAAGAAAAAAATGCGTCTGCTCTCTCTGAAGGGCAGGAAGAAGCAACACAAACCAACAAGAAAAAACTTTGCTGTTGTACTTAAAGATCTGATGACACGTTTTTGACTTCATCTAATTTTTCAACACATAATACAATATGACGAAATAGGTTGGTCTGTGCAGTTCTAAGTCAAACAGGCTTTTTTTCATGCCAATATCCGACATTTTCATGAGCGCCACGTCACCAATTGCGTCAGTGGCTGGAACACCCCCCAGCCATGTTGTAACGTCATCGACAGAACACAGCGCTTGGCTGCTCATCGTACACACAGGATGGAAGCGGTAGTTTGGAATTGGTTTGTGTTGTCCAGTCTGCAGACGATTATAGTTCCGAAGAATGGGATGATAATGAAGAATCTGGGGGCATCAGACCGTATAGGTTTGAGCCGTGCCAAGTGGGCATCGTGCCTAGCGAGTCAGACTCAGAGAGTGACAATGGAGAGGCACACATGCCCACCGCAGCAGCAGCGACAAACACACGGCAGGGGAGCACTGAGTGTTATGCTTTTGTTACAGATATTGCAACAAATTACTTGTTCATAAATATAATTTATTTAAACTCAATTTTTCAATAAAATCATAGCAGTGTATTCTCTGTGGCTCAGGCATCGGGCTTATTATGTATTATCTTTTGAGTTCTTGTTGTTTTTATTTTGTACATGTGAATAATGTGCCGTTTTGACCCACTTTCAGGTGGGCACTGTCCAAGATTCGCCAGTCTGTCCACGCACCCTCTCTCTTTGACAGTCAGCTGTTCATGTTTTGTGTGCATCATCTGCTGTGTTGTCAGCCAGCCAATATTGCCAACACTATCACGACGTGTTAGCCACTCCACACAGCCGTGGTTCTGTTGCGCCCCTTGAAGCGATGTTGGCCCTGGGGCACAACCGTGGTTAACACTTCTCCTCTCCATGTTCGCTGGGTGATGTCAGCCCTGAACGCCAACTGTAAGTGTTTCTGTTTATTTTTGTAAGTCTTCACCTTTTTGGGAACTGCTGTCATCATTCTTATGTTCAATACATGTGCTGTGGTGAATCCTGTGTGTAAATCCTCGCGTAAATCCTCGTTATTTTTGCGTAAATCCTCCCTCTCCATGCACCCTTATGCAGGGCATGGAGAGGGAGGATGAAATAATGAGGATTTACAGTACGTGCAGGGTTCACCACAGCACATTTAATACAGAAAGACAGACAATTCCCAAAAAGGTGAAGACGTACAAAAAACACATACACACTTACTGATGGCATTCAGGGGCCGGCATCGCCCAGAGAACGACTGAGAGGAGATGTGTTAGCCACAGGTGCGCCCCAGAGTGGACATTGCTTCAAGGACGCACGAGAACCACGGCGAACGTGGAGCGACTAACACATTGTGAGAGTGTTGAAAATACTGGCAGACAAACAGCACAGATTGACACGAGTCCGGACCCAGGGAACACGTACACAGGCTCGAGTTAGATTCAACAGTTTTATTAAGGGAATAATGAGTGTGTGAGTGCGTGTGAGCAGGATGTGATGTCTTGTAGGAGGACGGGGTGCGTCAAGGGCGAAGCAGTGTGTCGTGCAGCCAGGCAACCCTAAGGGCAGAGCAAACACAGGGATTAATCACAGGTGTAACCCCAGCGGTATTAATATTCTGACTGGTGCTTACTTGCAGGTGGGATGGTGGCTGGCGTTGGCTTAGCCGCAGGTCTCCTGCCTGGAAGACAGCGTTGCGTTGCACGCTCGGCACGGTGAGGAAGATGATGGCGTGGCAGAGGGAGGAATCCGCCGCCAGAGGGCCCACCTGTGCACAGGGGAGAGAGACTGGAGAAAAGGTAAGAGCGATGATGGCTTACTTGATTGGCATGGAAGAACTCAGAGGAGCGTAGGCTGAGAAGGAGTAGATGAGTGCTGGAATGCATGAGCATTGGTGAGCAGACAGCTTCAGACTGAGGCTCCAGGCGGAGCGGGCTAAATAGCCTGAGCTTGATGAGGCACAGGTGTGCGCACAGCTGGAGCGGGAGACAGGCGAGGGCGAGTTGTGACACAGATGACAATACTATGGGCCAGCAGTGCGTGACTGGCAAACGGCCGCTAAGTACATGTACTGCTGGTGATGGTGTGATGAGAATCACCTGGGCGAGGACCAGGAAAGCTGATCAGTGGGAGTTTGAATCAGCTGGTGATAATGATAGAGGGGACGTGGCTGGATCGGCAAGCGTCAGCATGCGATCACAGAAAGTAGGTCAAAGCTGCGCATAAATCCATTAATCCTTCCCCTCCTCGTGTGCTCCTCCTGCGTAAAAGTGCACGAGGAGCGCACAAGGAGTCTTATGACAGTTGGAGCTGAAGCGTGTTATGTGGTCTTTCACAGTCTGCTGTTTATCTAAGCCTGTGACACAACGCAAAGGCATAGCCGTAAAATTAAAACAAGAAACCAGAGAAACTGAGCTACAAAGCTGCTGTCATTCCAGTCAACAACACTGGCATCCGTTCTGTCACTTACATCATGGTGGTACCGCCCTTCATTTGGTGGGCGGCACCACAGGCCAGTCAGTGGCTGTGGTTTTTGATGATAACCAGTTTATGCAGGCGTGGTTGTAAATATTATATTGATCATCGACAACGACTTTTGGGTTTACACAACATACTAAACTAGAAAAGCACTCGGAGAGCGCAGACCTCCGCCAAGCGCCACAGTTCCCCCCATACAGTGTTTGTGCATACGTTTTCAGATTCCTTGACCATGAAAACATATGACTAGCAATTGGATTCACAATGATAGGATTAGTGGTTCAGTAGTTATTGACGAAAATGGCATTTTGTGTAATGGCGGTTTTCTTGTGGACGGTGATCTGGATCACCATCAAAATGTAATCATCTGTAGGATACCCCACTTCTGATAATCTGTGAAAATTTCATGAAAATCCGTCCATAACTTTTTGAGTTATCTTGCAAACAAACAAACAAGCAAACAGACAGACAGACAAACCAACGCCGATGAAAACATAACCTCCTTGGCGGAGGTAAAAATGTCAAAATCGTGTCATCTGACCTGTACTTAATGGTGAATGCCATCTAGCTTACAGGACTAACACATAATCAAATGCCAAATTCCATATTAATGTACTGTATATGAAGGTGCACTCTGGATTTTTTTCCTCTACTAGATGTTGCGCAAGAGCTCTGTTCAAAAGCAAACAAAACTGTAGCATGACCGCACCTTCTTATACCAGCTATCACCGCATCCTTCCACATTCCCTCTGCTAGCAAAATCCATGCTAACAACTAAATACTTCTCTGTTAGTGGAATACAGTCTATGGTTAGTGGAGGACTGGCTTCCTGTACTTTCCCTTTGCTTATCTCATCCCAGACAGCAAGTCTTCCATGGTTCCTTTGTGGCCTCCAATGAACAGAGCGGAATGGGCACCCATCACAAGAGCCTCCACGAGTGGACTTGCTAGGGCACAGAGACCTAGCTCCGTCTATCGACTAGCACCTGTTTCTGGGGCCCGGTTGGGGCACATCCCAGGCTTGGCCTCACTGTGGCACAGAGGCTTGACATTAACACCCACCCACCCACCACTGGCAGTAGATTTCAGCAGTGACGGATAAGACAGCGACTCCCACTAGCCACTTTGGTGGGTCGTAGTTTTCTTAGACAGTATCTAAAAATAAATAAAATAAAACCTATCTGCAATGTGAGACTATGAAACGACAACTCCCAGAAGCACTATCTGCACACAGTGTGTGCTCATTAGGCCACTGTCACCATGGACGAAGTCCGGCTGGACCCCTGTAAAGCTGCAGAAAGTCTGCTCTGTGGGTTGGTTTCCTGTCCTGCCCCAGTTCACACCGCAACCCGACGGGAAGAAATGCCGTGATGGGTGACAACTTCGCATATGGAGTCCAGAGCAGAGTCAGACTCCATTGCTGTTTCTCCAGACTGGTTCCAAAGTGAACTTGTCGTGGATGAACAGACAGTAGCTGGCAGAACACACCTGTACCCACTTTCAGCGGTCAGATCATCAGGACAGCTGATCACCTGTTGTCCGAGCGGTAAGTAGCCCCCAACATCAGCTCCTACCTCTATGGTTGAACATGAGTATTTTTAGAGCAAGAAGCTCACATTTAATGTCCACAGTTCTACAAATGTAAGTTTTCTTACCAGACAGAGAAAAAGTGACTGTACTTTGATTTGTTGCTGTAAAGAATACAGACGTGGACAAAATTGTTGGTACCCCTCTGTTAATGAAAGAAAAAACCCCAATGGTCACAGAAATAACTTGAATCTGACAAAAGTGGGAATAAATAAAAATTCTATGAAAATTAACCAATGAAAATCAGACAATGCTTTTGAATTGTGGTTCAACAGAATTATTTTAAAAAACAAACTCATAAAACAGGCCTGGACAAAAATGATGGTACCCTTAACTTAATATTTTGTTGCACAACCTTTTGAGGCAATCACTGCAATCAAACGATTTCTGTAACTGTCAGTGAGACTTCTGCACCTCTCAGCAGGTATTTTGGCCCACTCCTCATGAGCAAACTGCTCCAGTTGTCTCAGGTTTGAAGGCTGCCTTCTCCAGACGGCATGTTTCAGCTTCTTCCTCAGATGTTCAATAGGATTTAGATCAGGGCTCATAGAAGGCCACTTTAGAATAGTCCAATGTTTGGCTCTTAGCCATTCTTGGGTGTTTTTAGCTGTGTGTTCTGGGCCATTATCCTGTTGCAAGACCCATGACCTGCGACTGAGACCAAGCTGTCTGACACTGGGCAGCACATTTCTCTCTAGAATACCTTGATAGTCTTGAGATTTCATTGTACCCTGCACAGATTCAAGACACCCTGTGCCAGATGCAGCAAAGCAGCCCCAGAACATAACAGAACCTCCTCCATGTTTCACAGTAGGGACAGCGCTGTTTTCTTGGTATGCTTCATTTTTGCGTCTGTGAACATAGCGCTGATGTGCCTTGCCAAAAAGTTGCAGTTTTGTCTCATCTGTCCATAGGACATTCTCCCAGAAGCTTTGTGGCTTGTCAGCATGCAGTTTGGCAAATTCCAGTCTGGCTTTTTTATGATTTGTTTTCAACAGTGGTGTCCTCCTTGGTCGTCTCCCATGAAGTCCACTTTGGCTCAAACAATGATGGATGGTGCGATGTGATACTGATGTACCTTGACCTTGGAGTTCACCTTGAATGTGTTTAGAGGTTGTTCTGGGCTCTTTTGTTGCCATTCTTCATCAAGTTTCCTCCTGCGGCCACATCCAGGGAGGTTGGCTACAGTCCCGTGGATCTTAAATTTCTGAATAATATGTGCAACTGTAGTCCCAGGAACATCAAGCTGCTTGGAGATGGTCTTATAGCCTTTACCTTTAACATGCTTGTCTATAATTTTGTTTCTAATCTATTGAGACAACTCTCTCTTTTTCTTCCTCTGGTCCATGTTTAATGTGGTACATACAATGTCACCAAACAGCACAGTGACTACTTGTCACCCTTTAAATAGGCTGACTGACTGATTACAAGTTTGTAGACACCTGTGATGTTAATTAGAGGACACATCTTGGTTGAACATGTCCCTATGGTCACATTATTTTCAATCTTTTGTACGGGTGCCATCATTTTTGTCCAGGCCTGTTTCATGAGTTTGTTTTTTAAAATAATTCTGTTGAACCACAATTCAAAAGCATTGTCTGATTTTCATTGGTTAATTTTCATAGAATTTTTATTTATTAGCACTTTGTCAGATTCAAGTTATTTCTGTGACCATTGTGGGTTTTTCTTTCATTAACAGAGGGGTACCAACAATTTTGTCCACGTCTGTAAATGAAGCTTCTTCCAAGGTGAACTTTCATTTATCTGTGCTTTTTATTTTATTTGATCTTATTTATTTACATGCCGTTGTGATATGCAGCTATTTCATGGAAGTAAATCCTCTAAATATGTATTTTTAATGAGCTGGTCCAGGGTGTGGTATATTACACGTAATCAGTTACATGATTGACTCAGTATCAGCCAGTCCTAAAGAGGGCACACTTGTACTGCTCTTGGATGTCTCCACAAGGCATGAGAGGAGCCATGAACCTTTTCTATACTCTGAGCTGAGTAATTGTTAAATAAAAGTGTTAAGATACACTCGCTATCCTTTCTATTATTAACCACAAGACACGACACCGTACCAGGAGCGACAGAACTCACCTTCCAGTCAGCAGTTCAAGCCTATGAATGAGTGTGACAGTGAAAGGAGCCGACCTCGGAGTAAAGCTAAGTAAAGCTAACTGCTAGCACAAATAGAAGATAGATCAATTAAGGCCTCCTTCTCCACTCAAGCTGACAGGTAATGTGGAAGAGCAATGGAAGCGGTTTAAGCAATGTTTCAGCCTGTATATTACAGCAATTGGAGCAGCTCATAAGAGAGGTGTGCAGAAAGTTGCACAGTTCCTGACAGTAGCTGGCTCAGATGCTATTGACGTTTTCAATAGCTTTCAGCTAACAGGAGACCAACAAGCTGACTATAATAAAGTGCTGGAGGAATTTGAGAAATTCTGCACGCCAGAGAGAAATGAAACCTATGAACGATATATCTTTCAAAGTAGATGCCAGGCTGAATCAGAGACAATAGAAGAGTTTATAATGGACCTTAAACTCAAAAGTCAATTGTGCAACTTCGGACAGTTGACAGATTCGTTAATCAGAGACCGCGTAATTATTGGAGTTAGAGACAGGAGCCTTCAAGAGTGACTTGTGGGTGAAGGTGACTTAACACTGGAGAGAGCAATCTAGATATGCCAAGCTAAAGAGGCTACACGGAGTCAAATTAAAATGACTGACAGCGACAAAGCAAACAACAAAGACTACAGTGTGGAGGCAGTTGTGAGGGGAAAAGTGAACCCCAGTGCTGCTAAAACAAAGAGAGAAAGGCCAAGACAGAGCAAAGGTGGCAGAAAGCCAGCAACAGGGAGCCACACAGATGTGACAGATGTGGAGGACAGCACCCACCACCCCAGTGTCCAGCCTATGGGAAAGGGTGTTGCACCTGTGGACGAAGGAACCACTTTGCACAGGCATGCAAGCAAGCCAAGCAGAGAGGGGCAATCCACAGCATGGAGGAGGACAACAATTGTGGCAGCACCGAGACTGGAGATCTCTTCATAGGTATGGTGGGAGCTGAGACACGGGATGAAGACTGGACAGCAAGCTACGAGGTAAATGGTACAGATCCAGTTCAAGCTTGACATGGGAGCACAAGTGAACATTATTCCGGAGACTGACTTACAGAGCCTTAAGGTAAAACATGTGGTGAATGAGAAACAAATTATAAGACTGAAATCATGAAGTGGAGAACAGATTCCCACTGTTGGCACATGTACATTATCAGTGCATGTTAACGATGAATGACATGAGATACCATTTGTGATTGTAAAAGTTAACAAAATGCCGATTTTGGGTCTGAAGATATGTAATATGTTAGGACTAGTTAAAAGAGTGCAGGATGTCTGTAAAAAGACGACAGAGCCTCAGATTGAAAAAGAGTATCCAGATGTGTTCCAAGGCACTGGTAAGCTAAACGTAAAACACAAAATAACATTGTAGGAGCCAAATCATCCAGTTTGTCATGCGGTGATCCTCGCGGATCACCATAAGACGCCAAGAGTCCACCAATGAGTTTGCAATGATGGTGATTTATTTACGAAACACGAGACACACATACAAGACTATGACTGTGGCGAAAAAACACTGAACACTGAGCATGGGACCGTAAGGCTAACCCCAGCCATTTACGATCTAAAACATGGCATGACATGAACGAGCAAAGCACGAGAATATTCACACGAACCTGACCAGACCAGAACGATGAATGTCTGACGAGGCTTAGATGATGTCTGACAATACTCCTGCAATTGGACTGCCGTCACCGCCCGCCTTATAAAGGCGAACGCTAACGAGCAGTAATGACAGCCAGCTGACAGCCCTTGACAGGTGGAAGCCCCACCGAGCGCCTTCACAATAAGAGCCCGGTGAGGCCAGAATACAACCCACAGCTGTCAAGGCCGGCAGCGAGCTATGCGTGGCCCAAGCGCGGACAGGACCGGCGCTCGGGTCATAACAGTACCCTCCCTCCAAGGCGGGCTTCCAGAACGCCCATAGACCACCCTGCCCCCCCCCCTCCAGGGTGGGCGGCTGGGGGTAGGTCCAGAGGGAGAGAGACCAAACCCAGAATCAGTGCAACAAAACACAATCAAGGCCATGCAAGGGAAGCAAAACTAACACAGCACAATGACAAAAAATATACCAAACACTCAGATCAGATTAAATGCCAAAATAACAATTACAGCAAACAGCACAGGACAGCAAGAAAAAAAAAAAATCTTTGCCCACATGTTTCACAAGAAAATGGCTTCTCACCTGTGTGAATGCTCGAGTGAATTTTCAAATAACCAAATACAGAAAGACAGAACAACAAGGAAAAAAAACAAGACAATTACTGGGTCAATCCCAACTGTACACAAAACAAAATAAGGCAACTGCAGGGCAAACCACAAATACCCACAGATATCCAAATAACCATTGCACAAACACAGGATAACAAGAACAAAAACAGAACAATTACTGGATCAACCTCCACCAAAAAGTGACCTCTACCACCACCACCCCCCCCCCCCAACAGTTCATGCCGATCGACTGAGACCAGGCACCACAGGAACAGTTCAGGTGGTCTCCTCGCGTCCAACGGCTGACGGGCGGTCATGTGGGACGGGACATGACCGGGCGGCTCATCACAGTCCAAAGCCCAGCACGTCCACTCCTCTGGTGGCCGAACCAGGTCGCCCAGCAAAACACATAACATGTCGGGTGGCCAACCCAAAGCACCGAACCGGCGAAGCAGTTCATCAGGCGGCTGACCCGCGTCCCTCAGCCACCAGTACCGGGGGAAAACAGCCCGCGGTGGCCTCCCTGGTGGAGACAAAGCTTGGGAGAGCCGGGACGAGCGAGAAGGGACTCCCACGGCCCCTGGCGATGATGCACAGGGGCGACGACTCAGTAGAGAGACTAGAAGGCTAAGATGAGCCCGAACTCCGTCCGACGGCGAAGGGTCTGCAGCTCCTCCACCGTCCGCGGACCACACCGGCGCTGCACCTCGGCTGGACCCCGATTGAGTCCCGGCTGCACCCACGTCGGGCCCCGATTGGGCCAATGCCGCTCCCGCGATGGACCCCGATTGGGCCTCGGGCGCATTCCCGTCCGGCCCTTGGGCCAGAACCGCGCCTGCGGTGGATCCCGATTGGGCCTCTGGCGCACCCACGTCGGACCCTGATTGGGCCAAGGCCGCTCCTACGATGGACCCCGATTGGGTCTCGGGCGCCCCCCCCCGTCAGACCCCGATTGGGCCATCGCAGCCTCCACCACGGACCCCGACTGGGTCGGTGCAGCTCTGCTGACAATCTCCACCCCCGAACCTCGGACCTCCAAATCAGTGACCCTGACTGGCTCCATGCCGGCGACACTGCAATGAAGCTCACACACAACAGGAAAACCGGGATCAGTATCACCGATAGCAACAGAACCCAGCGAGATGAGCTCGGGCACAGCAGGCGGCTGCTCCTCACTCGCCTCCCCGAGAGGCAGGCACAAATGCTATGAAACAGAGGACGGAGACACAATAGGGAGCATTTGCCTGCACTCGGGTTCTGTTGCCACCCAGGACTTCGTCAATCCAGGTTCAGGGCGGCGACTCTCGTCCGCAGGCTCCAACTCAGCTGCGTCGGGCTCTGCAGCTGGCAAGATGACATCTGCAGCCTGAGGTTCCTCCCGTGTTGATGTCCACGCCGATGACCCGTGTGGCGTGGGGGCAGGGGACACTCGACCCGCTGATTCAGACCGTTCCGGCGAGGAAACCCGGGGACGCTTCTCTGTCAGCACAGGTTCCGGGCCGCAGTCTGCTCTCCTCCTTTGTCCACGACGTGGCTGCTGGGCTGGATCCAGGTTTTCCAGTCGCGCAGGCCCCCTCCTCCTCCCGCGACATAGGCCTGGTGTCGCGGACCACTCGGCAGGGGAAGACACAGAGGCAGCAGGTTTAGGAATAACAGTTACAGCAGGTGGCGGAAGCTCAGGGGGCTGCGAACCCCAAACTCCGGCCCCAGGAGTCAGACAAGGCAGATCATAATGATGGGAAAAAACAATTTGCACTTGCCTGTCTCCTGGAGAGAAGATTATGCCTGCTGCAGCAGGTGGAGTTCTCCTTTTATCCCTCCGGGAGAAAACGGCAGGCTCCTCGGGGCCACGAGGAGGAGCCGCTCGAGATGGATTGCTGACAGGTCTCGCCGAAGCACGACTCACAGTACTCCCAGACACAGGGGGTGACGTCACAGGGGAGGACATGGCAGTCGGGGTGACGTGGGCACGAGGAGCTGACGGCGCAGCTGGAACAGATGACCCGTGGGCGGCGGCTGCGGGGATTCCCTTCTGTCGTGACTTGAATGAAGCGGCCAACAGGGAGGCTGGGTCCCTCCGGCGACCCGCAGCTGGATCCGGACAGGATTGTCGTTGGGAGTTGGTAGGAGCACGGCTATGGGGCCTACTGGCCGATGGAGTGGTGAAGGGCCCGGGAACACAAGACGCTGGGACTGGGTGGGCGGCAGGCACTGGATTCCGATCCACAGGTCCCCTGCCGGGCTTTACCTCCAGCCGACGAATCTCCACTCTCGCCAGGGACACTGTCCTCGCGGGAGGTGGAGGGGTTCCCAGGAGCGCCTTCTCCCTCAATGTGCGTTGTGCAAAAATCCATGATAACCTCTTTTCTCCTACCGGAATATAGGTAAGATGGTAACGGTGCACAGCCCGCTGTGCGAGGCATAGGTAATGATCGGCCGTGTCAGTGGGCATGAGACGGGCGGCTTCCACCAGATAGCCGTCAATCTCCTCCAGCCACTCCGGGCAATAGTCACACTCGCTGTCGGGCATCTCCCTACCAAGTCCAACTACAGGAGAAAAAAAAAACTCCACACAATAGCAAAACTCACGGAAGAAAGGCGTCTCAGTGTGGTGTCTCCATTTAGACGTCCGTGGCAGGAGTATACTGTCATGCGGTGATCCTCGCGGATCACCATGAGACGCCAAGAGTCCATCGATGAGTTTGCAATGATGGTGATTTATTTACGAAACACGAGACACACATACAAGACTATGACTGTGGCGAAAAAACACTGAACACTGAGCATGGGACCGTAAGGCTAACCCCAGCCATTTACGGTCTAAAACATGGCATGACATGAACGAGCAAAGTACGAGAATATTCACACAAACCTGACCAGACCAGAACGATGAATGTCTGACGAGGCTTAGATGATGTCTGACAATATTCCTGCAATTGGACTGCCGTCAGCGCCCGCCTTATAAAGGCGAACACTAACGAGCAGTAATGACAGCCAGCTGACGGCCCTTGACAGGCGGAAGCCCCACCGAGCGCCTTCACAATAAGAGTCCTGTGAGGCCAGAATACAACCCACAGCTGTCAAGGCCGGCAGCGAGCTATGCATGGCCCGAGCGCGGACAGGACCGGCGCTCGGTTCGTAACACAGTTATTCCTGCTCCAAGACCTGTACCACTGGCATTCAGAGACAAATTAAAAGCAGAGCTGCAGTGACTAGAAGCTCTAGACATAATCTGTAAAGTAGAAGAACCTACTAAATGGGTGTATTCACTAGTCATAGTGGAAAAAAGAATAGGTGTCTTAGACTATGCATTGACCCAAAGCAGCTGAACAAGTATGTGAAAAGAGAACATTTTTAGCTACCAACCAGAAATGAGCTACTTAGTGACATAGCAGGAGCTCAGGAGCCAAGTATTTCTCCAAACTTGATGCATCAGCGGGACTTTGGCAGATACCCCTAGACAAAGAGAGTACTGTTCTTTGCACTTTTAACACACTTTTTGGAAGGTACTCCTTTAAAAGGCTACTTTTTGGGTTAACATCAGCACCAGAAATATTTCATTGAACGGTACAGCAGATTTTTGACAAAGTGCCAGGCACAAAAGTGTACATTGTCAACATATTAGTTTGGGGTAAAACTGTTGAAGAGCACAACACCAGGTTAAAACAAGCTCTTGAGGCAGCCAGAGTGAACGGACTGAAGCTAAAGGCAGACAAATGTGAATTCAGAAAAACAGAAATAACTTTCCTAGGAGAGAAACTGTCCTGCACTGGTGTAGAGATTGATCAGAGCAAAGTAGCTGCTATTAATAACATGCCACCACCAACCGATAAAAAGGGAGTTCAAAGATTTCTTGGCATGGTTAACTATGTAGGCAAGTTTGTACCTAACTTGACGACGCATACTACTCAGCTTAGGAACCTACTTTGTGACACAACTGAATGGAGCTGGGATGCTAACCATCAGAAGGAATTTGATGATCTCAAAGCACTGATCACGCAAGCTCCAATCTTGAGATTCTATGATGACAAGAGAAAAACAAAAATTTCAGCAGATACTTCTAAAGCAGGCATAGAAGCAGTATTTTTGCAGCACTATGGCAGCAGATGGAGACCAGTTGCTTATGCATCACGGGCACGAACAATGTCAGAGTGTAATTATGCTCGGACCAAAAAGGAAGCATTAGCACTATCCTATGCATGTGAAAAGTTTCACTATCTGATTTATGCGAGAACCATGTGGGCAGAGACTGACCACAAACCTTTGGTGACTATTGCAAAAAAGGGCCTAGCCAACACACCACCAAGAGTGCAGAGAATTTTTCTCAAACTACAGAAGTATGATTTACACCTTGAATATGGACCTGGTAAAAAACTTCTTGTTCCAGATACACTTTCTAGAGCTGTAGACAGCACTGAGAACTTGCAAGAGTGTGAGCACAATGATACGATTCATGTGAACCTGATCAGAAAATCATGCCCAGTGTCAGATGAAATGTGGACTGTCACAGGAAGAGCAATGGCTAAAGATGAAACACTGGCTGAAGTAATCAGAGCCATCTCCAAAGGATACGACTCACGGTCTAGTCCTTCTCCTTATGGACACTTTAGAGATGAGCTATCAGTTGTTGATGAAATACTGTTTAAGGGCTCAAGAATCGTAGTACCTTAAATATTACGGGAAAACATGCTAATCAAGATACATGAAGGTCATTTAGGCATGGAGAAATGTAAAAGGAGGGCAAAAGCAGTCCTTTATTGGCCTAACATGAATGCCAACATTGAAAGAAGGGTCAGGGCCTGTGAAATATGTCAAAAATACCAGACAAAACAGATTAAAGAGCCAATATGGGTGGATGAAACAGATGCAGCAAATCCATGGCAGGAAGTTGGCATTGATCTATTCACATTAGGGGGCAAGAACTATGTTCTCAAAGTGGATTCTTGTTCTTACTATCCTGAAATGGCTTTACTGAAGGACACTACAGTTGAAACTATGATCACTCACATCAAGTCAATTTTTGCACGGCATGGCATACCTGATGTGGTGAGGTCTGATAATCGTCCACAATTCAGTAGTGCGGAATTCAGTGGATTCTCAAAAAACAATGGGTTCAGACACATCACCTCAAGCCCTGTGTATCCACAACAATGGACTGGTGGAAAATGGAGTAAAAACTGTCAAATGTCTTGTTAAAAAAGCAATTGACTCACAAACTGATCCCTATTTGGCATTGCTGAACTACAGAGCCACACCTTTGAAAAATGGGCTATCACCTTCAGTGTTGCTGTTTAACAGAAAACTCAGAACGAGACTGCCATTACTGTTAGAAACGGAAAAGAACAGCAGAATCACTCAGACAAAAGAAAGGGAGAAACAGGTGCAGAAAAGGTACTATGACAGAGGCTCAAGACAGCTATCTACACTTAAATGCCATGATAGAGTAAAGATGCATGATGGGAAATATTGGAACATAGAGGCAAGGGTCCTGAAAACTGTACTACCAAGATCGTATGAGGTACAGACATCTAGGGAGTGACTTGTCATAGAAACAGGAGACACTTACTCCATGTACCTGAACCTGGAGAAAACAAACAGTCAGAACAATGACAACTAAGATTCTACTCCTTGTCAGAATGATGAGCAGCTTGTAAGTGCTGTAGCATGACCTTGAGTTCCAATTTATTAAAATCATTCTTTGCTGAAGGAAAATGGTTTCAATTCAAAAGATCTGGCCATGAACTGCCTCTCTCATCCAGGACCAGGCTTTGTCTGTAACATTATCTATCGGCCATAAAGTGGAAAGTTAATCCCTTCCTCCAGACTTCGTCATCCCTCCAGTTTCTGCTCTTTGGCAAAGGAATATTTCAAATTGACAGATATATGGGTGAACATAATCAAGACTTTGGAGCCAAAACCTCTCAGTAAAACAACCAGACAGTTTCACAGTGCATCTGGTGGAGAATCAGGAATATTTAACTTTTTCCCTTGCAGTGGAATTTATGCATTATGGACAATGAAATAATTCATATTTTCTTTCTCAAGACAGTACCTGCTCCTGAAGACATGGTTGAAACTCTCGGGACTGACAATGTGTTTCAAATGCTTTTATTGATATGATTTTGATATGTTCTGCTTTATTTTCAGGAAGAAATTAATGTCTGCATGCTTTCTATCACAAATTAGTCTCACAGTTACAATGTAGAGATATTGTGTGTTCCTTTATCAAGTAGAATATCTTAGTCATGTAGCATCATCTTGCTTTGGCTCATCAATAAAATTATTCTTCATCTTAAAGACATTGTTTTCACCCAGGAAAAGGCCAGCCAAGAACCTGCTTTTTCATCTCAGGACCAACAGCTGAACCAACATTCCTTTGTTGAGCAAAGCTAAGGAATGCTCTCAATCTATTAACTCAACATCATAAATAACTTGGGACTTCCTCAACTAAGACAGGTTTATATTCAACAGGCATACCATAAAACCTTAAAGGCATTCACTAAGGCCTTGGATTGGCCACAGCTCGACACTACCCCTGGTGGATGTCTATGGAGTAGACGGTCACTTTGACTGTATAAGTTTTGAACTGAAATTAACTCTTCAAGTTTCATTTCTCAGGATATTTCTAAGGACACCATTTGTTGAAGACCACTGCCTCGGTGGAACTTTGATATTCTGTGGACAATCAAGGGGTTTGAAATATACATTAATCCTTGATTTTAAATATGTGCATGTTAAAATGTTTCAATGAATGTTTATTCTTGCATGTTAATTTAAAAGCACTAGTTATAAAATTGCATGAATCACTAAAGCTAGCTTAGACTTTATACATAAGTAGGTTAAGGAATCCCCAGTGTATTAAAATTGTGTGTCATCCTGTGAGGACCGGTATCAGCCAATCACCACCCAGCCTATGGTGGGCTCCAGCTCTTTAACTCCATTGGTTCCTGACAGACAAAAGCTTGTTCATTGAACTAAAGTTCTTAAAACCTGCCCACAAAAGAAGACTAATGGCTGGGGCTCCTGCCAATCCCGGGAAGCCCATGAAAGTTGTCCACAGATAAAGAGGAGAGACACCCTCTTTTCAAGCCTCTTTTCTTCTTCTTCTCCTTCTCTTCACTTCACGGCAGATGACTATGGGAGAACAAAGACTTCAGATCACTTCACTGCCACAGAACAAAGGAGACTTCTTGCACATGCTTTTTCTCCGATCACCTCAGAGCAGAGAACATGAAATATTGCATTTGTGTAAACTTCTGTGTATTTTAATGTTTTTCTTTAAATGTCTAAGAGTTAATTCTTCTCTTTCCTGAACTCAAATCTTTCAGCCGTGGACAAAATTGTTGGTACCTCTCTGTTAATGAAAGAAAAACCGACAATGGTCACAGAAATAACTTGAATCTGACAAAAGTGGTAATAAATAAAAATTCTATGAAAATAAACCAATGAAAATCAGACACTGCTTTTGAATTGTGGTTCAACAGAATTATTTTAAAAACAAACTCATGAAACAGGCTGGACAAAAATGATGGTACCCTTAACTTAATATTTTGTTGCACAACCTTTTGAGGCAATCACTGCAATCAAACGATTTCTGTAACTAGTCAGTGAGACTTCTGCACCTCTCAGCAGGTATTTTGGCCCTACTCCTACATGAGAAACTGCTCCCAGTTGTCTCAGGTTTGAAGGGTGCCTTCTCCAGATGGCATGTTTCAGCTCCTTTCTCAGATGTTCAATACGATTTAGATCAGGGCTTATAGAAGGCCACTTTAGAATAGTCCAATGTTTGGCTCTTAGCCATTCTTGGGTGTTTTTAGCTGTGTGTCTTGGGTGATTATCCTGTTGCAAGATCCATGACCTGCGACTGAGACCAAGCTGTCTGACACTGGGCAGCACATTTCTCTCTAGAATACCTTGATAGTCTTGAGATTTCATTGTACCCTGCACAGATTCAAGACACCCTGTGCCAGATGCAGCAAAGCAGCCCCAGAACATAACAGAACCTCCTCCATGTTTCACAGTAGGGACAGTGTTCTTTTCTTGGTATTGTTCATTTCTGGTCTGTGAACATAGAGCTGATGTGCCTTGCCAAAAAGTTGCAGTTTTGTCTCATCTGTCCATAGGACATTCTCCCAGAAGCTTTGTGGCTTGTCAACATACACTTTGGCAAATTCCAGTCTGGCTTTTTAATGATTTGTTTTCAACAGTGGTGTCCTCCTTGGTTGGCTCAAACAACGACGGATGGTGCCATCTGACACTGATGTACCTTGACCTTGGAGTTCACCATGAATGTGTTTAGAGGTTGTTCTGGGCTCTTTTGTTACCATTCGTATTATCCGTCTCTTCCATTTTTCATCAAGTTTCCTCCTGCGGCCACGTCCATGGAGGTTGGCTATAGTCCCGTGGATCTTAAATTTCTGAATAATATGTGCCACTGTAGACACAGGAACATCAAGCTTCTTGGAGATGGTCTTATAGCCTTTACCTTTAACATGCTTGTCTATAATTGTCTTTCTAATCTATTGAGACAATTCTCTCCTTTGCTTCCTCTGGTCCACATTTAATGTGGTACACACCATGTCACCAAACAGCGCAGTGACTACTTGTCACCATTTAAATAGGCCGACTGACTGATTACAAGTTTGTAGACACCTGTGACGTTAATTAGATGACACATCTTGGTTGAACATGTCCCTATGGTCACATTATTTTCAATTTTTTCTAGGGGTACCATCATTTTTGTCCAGGCCTGTTTCATGAGTTTTTTTTTTTTTTTTAAATTCTGTTGAACCACAATTCAAAAGCATTGTCTGATTTTCATTGGTTAATTTTCATAGAATTTTTATTTATTACCACTTTTGTCAGATTCAAGTTATTTCTGTGACCATTGTGGGTTTTTCTTTCATTAACAGAGGGGTACCAACAATTTTGTCCACGTGTGTAATTTGGAGTCAAACTCCCACTCCTAGATGTCTATTTTTATAACTTCCTCCTGTTAAACTTTCTTTAAACTCACCGTTTTTAATTTTGACTTTATTTTTATATTGACCACCTCCATACAAGACGCTATTTTCACTCCACTAAGTCAGAAAGTTGTCATTTAATTTCGTATTGGGATCAGATTTTGTAATTCATTCTCGAATCTCCCCTTGGGAGGAAAAGCCACTGACCCATGACAGCCTCGACTCAGCTCGCCATTACACTGCCTGAAGAAAACACCGTCGCCATCTTCACTGTACCTCAGCCCACCTGTGATCGATACATTCAAAATCTCATCTTGTGACAATAGACTGGACAGCTGCTGTACCTTGTTCGAATATCTGCTGGCAAGATATTCTGGTTTTGGGTGCCATCTACAATTAAAACTTCGAGGAGATTACGATGAAGGATCTCCACCAATGTAATGGGTCACATGAGCTGCATTCTTTATTCATCTGCTGAATAAAAAGTCTGAGATTTGAGAATAATTCTGCATCTGATCAGATACAAAATTAAAGAGCAATTAACATAACTCTTCTTTTCATTAAAATTCCATTTTCATTTTCTTAAGAGTAATCCAGAATTTTCCATATAATTAGTTTAATTTTCCCCATAAATTCACGCTCAGTTTTCCATAATCCATTAACTTCAAACTGATCTAAATTCAGCTTACATTTTCACCCTGGTTCTGCAAATGTTCACATTGTTACTCTATCATTTACAAGTTTAATTTAATGGTTAATGCAAATCATTTCACTGTCCTTTAATCATCATTTCATTTAATAAATATGTGAAAATGAGAAGTTGTTGGGAATTTATTTCATTCTGAGTCTGGTTTCAAAGCCCCAGTATCGAATGCACTAAAATTTTGAGACTGATTATTAATTAATTTGAGTGATTAAACAGGTATAAAGTGAAATTAATGACTAAAAGTGCTCACTAAAGAGGTGAGCTGGTGCCCCGACGAGTGTTTACTATAAACTTTTTCTGCATGTGGACCCAGAGTAAATCTCAGGTCCCGATACTTTAATAAACATTAAATTATCTTTATACCTGATCATAATTATAAATCACATATCGCTACAGTCACTAAGTTGAAGGAATTTATGCTTTATTCAACAACATGTGTCTTAAGGAGGATCTCACTTCTCATATCAAATGTCTCTTCCCCCTCGTCTCTCTGTTCTCTGGGAGACCATAGCTGAAAATTAACTGACCAAGAGAACTCCAGGCTGTATTGCATTTCCATTTTTAGGTCGAGTTTATGACTTTTGTTGAACAAAGCTCAACTGTATTTGGTCCAGCTCAAGTTTCATGAAGTCTTGGACCACTCTGCCACCCCTGAGAAAAAGTTGTTTTCTGTTTCCCTTTGTTTCAGAGAGAGTTTTGGGCGGTGGCCAAGCTGTGAGGAGCCTTCTCTGCTCCTCCAGTTTTTTTCCCTATCTTTAATTAGGCCCAGAGTCTGTCATGCTCTGAGAAACTTCTTTTTCTTTTCTGTAAAATTCAATTTTCTTATTTTATTTTTTTTTTTCCTTTAAATCACCGTGCAAGAAGATTTTGTTTGATTTTTTTCTAAACTTAAACCAACTCATTCAAACCACCAACATCGGAAGAAACACATTTGTAATGTGTTTTATCCCAATTTGACCTTCTGATTGGACTTTGCACAATAAACTAATTCCTTCTTCAGTGCTTCAGAAGACCTCACCCAGTTTGCTGAAGAACAGCCTTTGCAATCTCGGGAGTAGGCCATAACAGAGGTAAGGAGTCTGTCTATCAGCCTGTCCATCAACAGAACCCACACTGGTTCAGTTGAACAGAAAAGCAGACTGCCTGCTACCCTCTGGGACGTAACGACGCTATGGCTGACGGTCTGTTGTTTAATTTTCCGTAATTCTCCAGAATATTCCTGGTATAAGTTCTTTTAACTTAATTTCATGCAAACCCCCATCAGAATTTCAAAATGCATGTTGTCTTTCATTAATCTATGTTCTTTTTCAGAGTAACACAAATTTCTATATTTTTTTTTTATAAATAATCATCATTTTCTTCATAAAATTGCATCCACTTTTCTTATCCAATACTATTTTATGGTTTTCCCATTTACAGTATACTGACAAATTAAACTGTGCTTCATTTGGTTCCACAAATGTTTGATTCATAAGTCACTCAGTAACAATTTATGATGCCCATGATACATGTTGAATTTTCTGTTTTAAAGTTATCCAAATATGTTAACCTATTCTGACATTTCTTATTGAATCATTGAAAGACATATGGGAGTTATTGTTTGATTCCATGTCCATCTTCTGGATGATCAGAGACAAGAACTTACAAAAAGGTTGTTTTGAGACTGATTCATAATTGGTACAAATAAAGAATTGGTAATAAAATTGTTCAGTAAATGGACTGGTGCCCTTAACGAGGATTTGAGTGTAATGAAAGTAAATCTTCATTCCTACTCACATTCATATTTAGATTAATACTTGTACCAACATTAAATTACCTATTAAAAAAAACCCATAAATCCACTACAGTGCAAACCACCACTTAGGTTACAGTAATAGAGAAAATGTAAAGATCAAGGGTGTTAATGAAAGAAACACTTGAGTCTGTCAGAAATGATGTTTATTATACTTCACATAGTTCTGAATAATAGTGAAGTTATTGATTCTGAAATGTATTTGAATTGTTGCTAGTTGTTACATAGCAAGGATGAAAAACAAGCTTGTGTACAAGTGTGGAAAAATACTGAACATACTGTTTGATGTAATGCAAGTGAGTTTATGGAACCTACATCTTGAGAAGGGGGATGTGGTATATTACATATAATCAGTTACATGATTGACTCAGTATCAGCCAGACCTGAAGGGGGTACACTTGTACTGCTCCCGGATGTCTCCACAAGGCATAAGAGGAGCCATGAAACCTTTGCTGTATTCTGAGCTGAGTAATTGTTAAATAAAAGTGTTAAGATACACTCGCTGTCCTTTTTATTATTAACCACAAGGACATGACATGGGGGTGTCAAACACAGGGGTGTCAAAACATATGGCCCGCATGGAGGGGGGGTCCAAATTTTTCTCTGTGAATTTACAGCTTTATTTCTAGCACATTTTTGACTTTTTTTTTTACTGATTAGAATAGTTTGTGTAAATATGAGGCATTTTTCTCCATAAGATGACACTTTTTTCTCATTAGTTTTCTTTTTCTTCTTTTTTCTGATGAGAACAAGGAGCCCTTGATTTCAAGGGCCAAGGAGAAGGGGAAGAGGTAGAAATGAGAACTGGGACGGACCCCAAATCTACCTGTACTTCAGTGTCACATTGTAAATATTTTTCTCGACTGTTTTACAGTATTTATTGCTGTTAATAATGACTTAAACAGATCAGGTGTTTCTCCTTGCTATTTTTATGTATGTATAAGGGTCATTGCATTTAAATAGGTTGTACATTTAATTCAGCTAAAATTTAGTATGCGATAGTCAAATTTTATCATATTAAACATAATTTTCCAACTACAAAATTGTGGTTAGAGAAAAGGCTGAGTGGCTAGTAACTTTGGAAAATCAGTAGCCACAGTGGCCAGTGAGCAATAAAGTTCATGTCAAGCCCTGGTTGCATCTATAAGTTAATGATAACTTGGAGTAAGATATAGGTTTCAGTGTGATTTGCAGAGTCATTAGAGCCCATGCAGTGATATTTAGAATCAGTAAATGTTATCATAACCTACGTACGACCAAAGACCATGTAGAAGTAGACCTTCCTGCTGTCCAGCTTGGTGCTCAGCAATAATGGAAGGAAGGGAGGGAAAACGTTAGTTATCCAGCCACAGGGAGGGCACAAGCCAGTGTACCCACTGCGCCGGTCCCAAGCCCGGATCAAAATGGACAGTGTTGTGTCAGGAAGGGCACCTGGTGTAAAAACTCAAGCGTCAACTGCAAGGATATGGCAGATACGTCTGCTGCAACAACTCGTCTAACCCACTAATGGAAAAAAACGGACATTAAAAGAATAAAAAAAAGAAAGTCAACAAGACAGTAGCTGAGCAATACAACAACTGGCTCCCAGAAGCCTTTGGAACATGATGGTGTTAAGACGTCAAGTTACCAAGCAACAGAAGTGGGCCAAAGATTTCAAGGGGAGGACCTAGAAAAGTTGGCAGCTGGCCAGCTACAGGAGTGAGAATCAACAGAAAGACAGCCATAGGGAGTCAGTTCACTGCAGTGGGTGATAGAACTAAGCCATTGCTGAAGTAATCAGCTTATTTATTTTAAGTACAAAATCTCACTTATTGCACCCTTAAGAATGAGACGGAGCTAATGTGAAACAGTAGGTCACCCAGTACTTCTGTCTATACTGTATATTGTAAGTTGGCTGACTTGAATCACAACTTTTTTAATGGTTTCTGTTCCAAAACAGCTCAAATTATAATAAAATCAATGATAGAACATCTTTCAAAAACTGTAAAAAATAACAACAAACAAAACAAAACAAAACAGAAATGACAGCATCCTCAGACATTTTAGTAAATGTATCATTTTATTTAATTGAAATAAGAGTTGAAATCTGATTTCAATTAGATTTCAAGAAAAATGATGCAATGATAGGAGTACAAAAATGAAAATTTATGTGAAAAATACTATCACAAAAAAATCATAAAATTTTTTTAAAAATCTCAAATTTATAAGAAAAAACACTGAAATTTAATGTCTCAAATATAGAGCAAAAATATAAATTTACTAGACAAAAATTCTATTTTTTAAGAAAACAGGTTCCAAAATTATTATGAAAAACCTGAGTCTGCAAAAAAAAAAAAAAAAAAATTAAAGTTCAACAAGGAAAAGTAAAGTAACTTTTTTTTAGCTGATGCTTTCTTACTGTTACTCAAATAAAACTCTTTTGGTGTGTACTCTTATTTGTACTTGAGTAAGCAGAGGTGTTCTTACTTGAGTACAGTTTCAGGCTACTCTGCCCAGCTCTGTAGTCCATTTCTTTATTTTATTTTATTGATAAATAAAATCAAAATACGCTAGTATTTACAAAAATGATGTAAGTATTTAGTTCTAGTTTTTAAAACGTACCCTGTTATCTCTGGTCCAGTCAGGCCGAATAAAGGTAAAGAAGAGACAGGAAGGGGTGCTGGGTGCACAGGTGCTGACAGTGCTTCACATCAGGAGAATAGACAAATTTTATATCTGTTCCTGGGAAATCCAACATTCTCAAGAAGTTCCTGATTACATTCTAAAAGACAGTTTACATATAAAGTTGGTGAAATGGTTACACTAGCTAGGGTAAAAACAATACAACAGTGCAGAGGGCAGGTATTACCTTGACTGAAAGAAAAACTGCAGAGGGAGAGCAGGCCCCACCAAAATCAAGCAGCTTACCATCTTTGATGTTTCAACAAAGAATGTAGATTGTGAAGCCGGTATTCATTTAAAGAAGGGTTCCAAAAAGGTTTGCTGGTCAAAGTTCAGTTCCGCATTCCAAGCTTGTGTGTCCTTGTTCTCTTTGCTCTACTGATTTTTTTGCGAGTTGGCTGGCAAATATCAAAAACAACAACAAAGTGCAAGTTTTTATATTTTAAAAATTTTACCTTTATTTTAAAGTCATTGAGATCCCCTTAGCTATGTTAGCTATGTTGTTACATGCGCATTGTGGGTCTAATACCAACACTCCAAAAAATACTAAAATGGCTTTCCATATTATTGGCAGAGCAACAGTTTGATAGCCTCAGTGGTAGAATGCTGTTCGCTGCTGTGTTTATAATGGCATATGTTTATTCATATTCGTGTTAGATTACTGTAAAAGCCCTGAATTTGCCATTAATGGAATTAGTGTAACACATTATTGTATTAAAATCTGCTACTGTATCATAAAACTTTACATTCTGCTTGGTGTTTTTCAGTTCTCCAAAAATATGTCACAACCTTCATGCAACAGTTTTCAGCTAAATTGGAAGTTTAAGGAGTAGTGTGAGAAAGTGGGTTGAATGCAGGACCCAAATGCCGGACTCAAGTTCTGAATATTTATTTGGAGCTGGTCAGCACTCCAGCTCGAGGGCTGAAAATAATAATTACAAACAGGCGACACACGAATAGGCAAAACAGGACATGAAATAAACTTAAACTTAGGCGGACAGAAGCGTGGACTCATGGCAGCATTGATGAGGATGCCGAACCATAGTAAGGTGCGGGGTCCCTTAAATAGGACACAGTGATCAAATCAAATTACAAACAGACGTGGGTAATCAAGAAATTAACAAGACACAAACCAAGCTAGACTAAGGTGGAAATAAACAACGACGCTGTCGAAATAAAAGCTCAAACCAAAGCTCCGAATACTGACAGGAATAAATGTACACAAAGTAATCATAATAACAATAATCAAACTGAGACCATGATGAAAATCAAGACAAAATAGAAAATTTCATAATTACATTAAAGCGAGGATGTGGGCTGGAGCCCATGCCCTGGTGACAAGAAATACAAATTATAAATTAGGATGAGGACATGGGGCTCAGCCCATGGCCTGACAACTGGACATATGGGCATTACTTTTTAAAACTGAATAGATGTACAGAAGCCATGACATTCAGCCACAGTTATCGAAGTATTTTCTAATACAGACCTAAATTATTTATCTAATCTTACTTTATTCATCAATGAATAATTTTCAAAGTAAACTTTTTTCCTTTCTTTCAGTGCCATGAAAGGTAACAGCTTGTTTGTTTCTTTGTTTGTTTTGGGGTGTTCATTTTTACCATTTTACAAGCTGGATTAAATCAAATTCTACTGTTTATGTCTGTATTTACATTTGTAATACACAATTTGTTTAGAAGAGGTCAGTATTTTCCCGTCTTCTAAACAGGAAATGATCAGCTGTGATAATGGGTCCAGTTCTGATGATCATCAACAGACTTTTCCACCAGACTTTCTGCCATAAACCACTGTTTTTGTTACTTTCTGTCAGAAGCGGAAGCCATTCAGAGAGCAGCGCTTATACCTTTGTTCCTCTGACTTAGTGCCTGAAGTCAGGTGTTGTCAGACGCTGCTAGACGCTGTCAACAGTTGGAATTTCTGCATCATCGTTCTAGATGATTTTTACCCACATAATTTTACTGGACTGAGGATTCTTGCCACTTGATTTTTCTAGGTCAACAAACCGGGCTAGGCTAACCTGTTTGTTTTGGTGAGCCACCCCTGGCCTGGAAAGCCATGGCTCCCTCTCTGACCTGTGACAGCTGTGTTTAAGATAAGATAAGATAAGATAAGATAAGATAAGATAAGCCTTTATTAGTCCCACAATGGGGAAATTCCAGGATTGCAACAGCACAGGGATAGCAACACTCAGAGCAATAATTTAGAAGATAAGAAAATAAGAGCAGTGAATATACTGTTACGACCCGAGCGCTGGGTTCTGTCCGTGCTCGGGCTAAGCACAGGCTCGCTGCCGGCCCTTGACAGCTGTGGGTTGTATTCTGGCCCTCACCGGGGCTCTTATTGTGAAGGCGCTCAGTGGGGTTTCTGCCTGTCAAGGTTGGTCAGCTGTTTGTCATTACTGCTCGCTAGTGTTTGCCTTTGGCTGCACGGTGGCGCAGTGGTTAGCACTGCGGCAGCACAGTTTACCCTTGGCCGGGGGATTGTGGGGATCGTGGGATCGTGGGTTCGATCCCAGCCCCCGACCAACAGTGATCTGTGTGGAGTTTGCATGTTCTCCCCGTGTTGCGTGGGTTTACTCCGGGATTTCTCCGGTTTCCTCCCACATGCCAAAAACATGCATGTTAGGTTAATTGGCTGTTCTAAATTGTCCCTAGATATCTGTTTCCTATAGGCCCTTAGAATAGAGGGTTAGTATTAATGAAAGCGCTTTGAGTGGTCTTTGTGACTAGAAAAGCGCTATATAAGTGCAGGTTAGTTAGTTAGTTAGTTTATAAAGCGGGCACTAGCGGCAGTTAAATCGCAGGAGTATCGTCAAACTATCCTCATCAAACCTCGTCAAAACGTCAGACATTGTCAGACATCGTCTAAACCTCATTAGACCTTCATGTCAGGTTTGTGTCCTTTTGATCTTGTCATAGTTTAGCTCGTAACGGCTGGGGTTAGCCCTACGAGCCCTCGTATTGCTTAATGTGTGTTTTTGCACTGAGCGGCTCATAGTCTTGTCTTGTCTTGTGTTATTAATAAATCACCGTCATTGCAAAACTCACCGGTGGACTCTTGGCGTCTTATGGTGATCCGTGAGGGTCACCACATGACATATAGATATGTACACATAAATATATAAATATATATATACACAGTGTGGATCATTGTAGCTAGATGGAATAAACAGCATAACCGTCTATTTAGTTACCCTACATAGTATGAATATGTACCCATACATATTGTCACCCTTCATAGCGACTGATATTGTCCTAGTTGTATACTGGAGGGGACCATTTGTGTAACTCTGTTGCGTCTTTTGCATGCAATACTATTAGGTCGTCACGTTTTTTTGCTATCTCTGCGAGCAGCCCTGCTTAGGTTATACAGTCTGACAGCCGTAGGTAGGAAGGACCTGCAAAACCTCTCGGTCACGCACCTAGGATGATGTAGTCTACTGCTAAATGAGCTCCTCAGTGCGTTCAATATGTCCTGCATAGGGTGGGACTCGGACTCCAGCAGAAATGACAGTTGAGCCACCATCTAACTGGGTCAAGGTGTTTCCCAAGGACAGAGCTAGCTTTCTTGATCAGTTTGTTCAGTCTCTTCCTATCAGCTGCTGTAATGCTGTTGCCCCAGCAGATCACTCCAAAAGTGATGGCTGATGCCACCACCGTGTCGTAGAATGTCTTCAAGAGCACCCCTTGTACACCAAAAGACCTGAGCCTCCTCAGTAGGAACAGCCTGCGCTGTCCCTTCTTGTAGAGTGTGTCGGTATTGTGTGACCAGTCTAGTTTATTGTTCGGATGAACACCCAGGTACTTGTAGGATGTCACCATCTCAATGTCTGTTTCCTGGATGTTTACTGGTGCTGTGAGGGGTTGTCCTTGCCTGTGGCAGTCCATCACCAGCTCCTTAGTTTTCCTCGCGTTGATCTGGAGGCAGTTCCAATGGCACCAGTCCACGAAGTCCTGGATAAGTCCTCTGTACTCAGTTTCATCTCCGTGGGAGATAAGGCCGATGATCGCAGAGTCGTCAGAGAAATTCTGTAGATGGCAGTGTGTTGTGTTATGTGAGAAGTCCGCAGTATAAAGGGTGAACAGGAAGGGAGCCAAAACCATTCCCTGGGGGGCCCCCGTGCTACAGATGATCGTGTCAGACACACAATTCCGGATTCTCACAAACTGTGGCCGGTTCATGAGGTAGTCCAGAATCCATGATGACAGGTGCTGGTCCACCCCTGCGCACAGCAGCTTGTCCCTCAGGATCACCGGTTGGATTGTGTTGAAAGCACTGGAGAAGTCAAAGAACATGATCCTCACCGCGTTCCCGGGCTTCTCCAGGTGGGACAGGGAATGGTGAAGGAGGAAGATTACTGCATCTTCCACCCCAATGCCATGCTGGTAGGCGAACTGGAGTGGATCCATCGCTGGTCCCACCAGGGGGCGGAGGTGAGCAAGGAGCAGTCTCTCCAGGGTCTTCATCATGTGAGACGTCAGGGCCACTGGTCTGTAGCTGTTCAGGTCTTTGGGGTGGGAAGTCTTTGGTACAGGTACCACACAAGATGTTTTCCACAACTGTGGTACCCTCCCCAGCCTCAGGCTCAGGTTGAAGATGTGCTCCACAATCCCACACAGCTGGTCTGCGCAGGACTTGAGGAGCTTCGCGCTGATGCCGTCCGGTCCCGAGGCCTTCCTCGCCTTAATCTTCCTCAGCTCTGTCCTCACCTGGGTCTTAGTGAGGGTCAGGTTGGGGGGCTGTGTGCTGGGAGTGGGGGGTGTTGGTGGAGTGGGGTGTGGACAGCAGGTCTCGATGACTTTAGAGGCAGCAGTGGTTGTTGTGCAGGCGGGGGGGAAGGCGGTTGGTCAAACCTATTAAAAAACAGGTTCAGATTGTTCGCCCACTCCCTGCACCCCGTGGTCTGGGAGGAGGTATTCTGGAGCCCAGAGATGGTTTTAAAGTTTCTCCAGACCCCGCCGATGTCGCTCCTTTGCAGCTTGTCCTCCATCTTCTTCCTGAAGCTGTCCTTGCCTTCTCTGATCTTCCTCCTCAGCTCCCTCTGTACAGACATCAACATCTCCCTATTCCCCGACCGGAAGATCCTCTTCTTCTCTCTCAGAAGTGTTTTTATCTCAGGGTTGATCCAGGGTTTGTTGTTCGAGCAACACCGTATGGTCTTTGTGGGTACGGTGCTGTCCACACGGAAGTTGATATAGTCCATGATGGTGTGAGTGAGGCCATCAATGTCCTCACCATGTGGATCGCAGAGCTGCTCCCAGGCAGAGGTATCAAAACAGTCCTTTAGAATGTCCATTGCCTCCTCAGACCATAACTTCACCATGCGCATGACCGGAGGTTGTCTGTGTACTAGGGGTTTGTATACCGGCAGGAGATGAACCAAGTTGTGATCCGATCTCCCGAGTGGGGGGAGTGGTGATGAGGTGTACGCCTCCTTAGTGTTTGCATAGAAAAAGTCCAGTGTTTTATTATCGCTAGTGTGGCATGTGACATACTGGGTGAACATGGGCAGAATGGGGGACAGTGAAATACGGTTGAAATCACCTGAGATGAGGAGAAGAGCATCTGGGTGTTCTGTCAGCAGCCTGCCAGTTACTGAGTGAATGGTGTCACGCGCTGTCCCCGCGTTCGCCATCGGATTTGCATAAATAACAATGCAGATCATGTGTGAATATTCCCTCGGGAGATAGGTAGGCCGCATGCTAACAGCTAGCAACTCAATGTCTTTGCTGCAGTGTTGTTGTTTAACTGTGATATGTCCCAGTCTGCACCAGCTGTTATTGACATACATTATCACTCCTCCGCCCCTTGCCTTCCCTCTGTCTGGTGTCCGGTCTGCCCGTATTGCGTGGAAACCCTCCAGTTCGATGTTAGCATCTGTTGCTAGTTCTGTTAGCCACGTCTCAGTAAACAACATCATGCTAATCTCTTTGAAGACACTCTGGTAACAAGCCATAGCCGCTAGCTCATCTGTCTTATTGAGTAGCGATCGTACATTCCCCATAATAACGGATGGAACGACGGGTCTGTACCTTATATTTCTCGCCCACCGTCTTGCTCCAGCATGGCATCCACGTCGTTTCTGTCTTATTTCACCCCGTATGTCGAAGTCTTGCGCTAGCATCTTGGTCCGGTTAAGTGCTAACAGCTGGTCTCTGCTGTAACATATCCTGCTAAAAACAATGGCTCCGTCTGCCGGCTCAGGAGACATTTGGGCGATCTGTGTGTCCGTCCGTCCGTGATGGGTAAGGTATCGCTGGATCAGAAGGATTAGCAAGAGAAGCCAGATAGTAAATAGAAATAGGAAGAAACTGATCCGCTGTTGCAAAAAGACAGCCTACTCGTGTGGCACCGGAAGTCATAGAAGGTTCTCTCTAAGAAGGTTTCTGAGTTGGGACTGAGACTCTCTAACCTCTATAAGATTCGGGAGGCTGAAAATCATCTGGACACGATCATTTTCGGTCGGACGTCGGCGCCAGCCACGGATTCGCAGCTAGCAGAGACAGCTATCTATCTGGGTGAAATTAGCATATCACCATTGACCTCCACCCCTACTCCAGTCACCTCAGCTGTCCAGGACTGTAGCACTAAACACTGGCTTCAGCTCGGAGCTAAACCTAAAACCTCGGGTGGTTCTTCTCAACCCTGGACCATGGTTGAGTCAAACAGCAAACGTCGGGGATCGACCAGGCACGGCTGTGCCTCATCCCTTCCCCTCTCATTGGAAAATAGATTCAACATCTTTTCCTTGGAAGATTTCCCCCACCTGGATGCTGATCTTCCTCCCATGGCCGCCCCTTCTCCCTTAGCAGAGGCCCAAACCTGCAAGCCCTGGATTAAAACTACCCTAGGTGTGCCGAACTTTACACCAGCTCCAAAAAGAAGACAGCGCAACCCCCCGTGTCACCCCTGCACCGGCATCCCACCGCCTCAACAGCAACAACAATGGCAAAACTATTTACCACTACAGAAGCCACCGACAAAGTCCCTCCAGACGATGCTGGTAATTGGTGATTCCATGATGAGAAACGTCAGAAGCAGGTACTGTGTTATAAAAATTTTTCCTGGGGCTAAAGTGTCAGACATTGAGGCTCTTACCCCTGACCTATTAAATGAATACCCCCACGCTAAAACTGTTATTGTGCATGTCAGATGCAACAACAACCCAGATGAAGTGTCTGACATCTTAAAGAGAGGCTTCAGGAGCCTTCTGTCCACTCTTAAGAATTGTGGCAGACGTGTGTTTACCTCTGTACCACTTGCTCCTTTTAGAAGAGGCTGCAATTATTTCAGCAAAACTATTTCCCTTAATTCCTGATTGTGCTCAACATGTCCTACTTTTAACATTGGTTTTATAGACAATTTCAATCTGTTTTGGAACCGCCCATTATTTATGAGGCAGATGACATCCATCCAAATAGACTCAGTGCACGTGTTTTAAGGGACAATCTGTTTTATTCGAATCAGCATTTTTTAGTACAGTGACTGAAAGCTGGTGTGTCACCTCACCCTAAAGTGCCTGGGTCTGCCAACCAGCTTTCTTTTGCTTCCACTTCTCATATTACTCCTATTAATCCAAATAATTATCTCTGTTTAGATCAGTCTTCAATTCACAACCCTATAGAGATTGTGTCTGTCCCCCAATACCCAAAACATTATAAACCAAGACAAATACAACATAACTTGATAGAGATTAAAACCATTAATCTACCACAGAAAAATAAAATAATTAAAAGTGGACTGCTGAATATAAGATCTCTGTCCGATAAAGTGACCTTAATTAATGATATGATCATGGATTACAATTGTAGCGTGACCTTGAGTTCCAATTTATAAAATTATTCTTTGCTGAAGAAATTTTTTTTTTCAACTTAAAACTCTGGCTCTTGAGACTGCTTCTCTCACCCAGGGACTAGAGCTGTAACACGATCCCTGAGCCATAAAGTGGAAGTTAATCCCCTTCTCCAAGACTCTTTGGCGACATAAACCAGATGGGGACGCCAAGACTCTCCAGGAAAACAACCAGTTTCACTGTGCCATCTGGTGGACGACTCAGGAATATTTAACTTTTTCCTTTGCAGTGGAACTTATGTCTTATGGACTATGAACTAACTCATATTCTTTATCTTAAGACAGTATCTGCCAACAAAGACCGGGTTGAACTCTTGGATGGACAATATGGGTTTTAAATGCTTTAATTGATATGATTCGATTTGATGTGATTGTGATACGTTCTGCTATTTTCAGGAAGAAATTAATGTTTGCATGCTTATTATCACAAGTTAATTACAGTAGCTGTAGATGCATTTTATGCTCCTTTATTGAATCGAATATCTTAGTCACTGAAGTTTAAGGAATTTATGCTTTATTCAGCAACATGTGTCTTAAGGCGGATTTCACTCCTCAGATCAAATGTCTCTCTCTCCCCCTCCTCTCTCTTCTGTTCTGCAGGAGTCCATAGCTGCACTTAACTGGCCAATAGAGTTCAAAGCTTCATTGCATTTCCCTTTTTAGATAAGATAAGATAAGATAAGATAAGATAAGATAAGCCTTTATTAGTCCCACAATGGGGAAATTCCAGGATTGCAACAGCACAGGGATAGCAACACTCAGAGCAATAATTTAGAAGATAAGAAAATAAGAGCGGTGAATATACATATGTACACATAAATATATAAATATACAGTATATACACAGTGCGGAGCATTGTAGCTAGATGCAATAAACAGCATAACCGTCTATTTAGTTACCCTACATGGTATGAATATGTACCCATACATATTGTCACCATCCGTAGCGACTGATATTGTCCTAGTTGTATACCGGAGGGGACAATTTGTGTAAGTCTGTTGCGTCTTTTGCATTCAATACTATTAGGTCGTCACATTTTTTATGCTATCTCTGCGAGCAGCCCTGCTTAGGTTATACAGTCTGACAGTCGTAGGTAGGAAGGACCTGCGAAACCTCTCGGTCGCGCACCTAGGATGATGTAGTCTACTGTTAAATGAGCTCCTCAGTGCGTTCAGTATGTCCTGCATAGGGTGGAACTCGGACTCCCGTAGAGTTGATAGTTTAGCCACCATCCTTCTCTCTCCTATCTCCTCCACTGGGTCAAGGCGTTGCCCCAGGACAGAGCTAGCTTTCTTGATCAGTTTGTTCAGTCTCTTCCTATCAGCTGCTGTAATGCTGTTGCCCCAGCAGATCACTCCAAAAGTGATGGCTGATGCCACTACCGTGTCGTAGAATGTCTTCAAGAGCACCCCTTGTACATCAAAAGACCTGAGCCTCCTCAGTAGGAACAGCCTGCGCTGTCCCTTCTTGTAGAGTGCGTCGGTATTGTATGACCAGTCTAGTTTATTGTTCAGATGAACACCCAGGTACTTGTAGGATGTCACCATCTCAATGTCTGTTCCCTGGATGTTTACTGGTGCTGTGAGGGGTTGTCCTTGCCTGCGGCAGTCCACCACCAGCTCCTTAGTTTTCCTCGCGTTGATCTGGAGGCAGTTCCAATGGCACCAGTCCACGAAGTCCTGGATAAGTCCTCTGTACTCAGCTTCATCTCCTTTGGAGATGAGGCCAATGATCACAGAGTCGTCAGAGAAATTCTGTAGATGGCAGTGTGTTGTGTTGTGTGAGAAGTCCGCAGTATAAAGGGTGAACAGGAAGGGAGCCAAAACCTTTCCCTGGGGGGCCCCCGTGCTACCAATGATCATGTCGGACACACAATTCCGGATTCTCACAAACTATGGCCGGTTCGTGAGGTAGTCCATGATCCATGATGACAGGTGCTGGTCCACCCCTGCGCACAGCAGCTTGTCCTTCAGAATCATCGGTTGGATGGTGTTGAAAGCACTGGAGAAGTCAAAGAACATGATCCTCACCGCGTTCCCGGGCTTCTCCAGGTGGGACAGGGAACGGTGAAGGAGGAAGATTACTGCATCCTCCACCCCAATGCCATGCTGGTAGGCGAACTGGAGTGGATCCATCGCTGGTCCCACCAGGGGGTGGAGGTGAGCAAAGGAGCAGTCTCTCCAGGATCTTCATCATGTGAGACGTCAAGGCCACTGGCCTGTAGCTGTTCGGGTCTCTGGGGTGGGAAGTCTTTGGTACAGGTACCACACAAGATGTTTTCCACAACTGTGGTACCCTCCCCAGCCTCAGGCTCAGGTTGAAGATGTGCTCCACAATCCCACACAGCTGGTCTGCGCAGGACTTGAGGAGCTTCGCGCTGATGCTGTCTGGTCCCGAGGCCTTCCTCGCCTTGATCTTCCTCAGCTCTGTCCTCACCTGGGTCTTAGTGAGGGTCAGGTTGGGGGGCTGTGTGCTGGGAGTGGGGGGGTGTTGGTGGAGTGAGGTGTGGACAGCAGGTCTCGATGGCTTTAGAGGCAGCAGTGGTTGTTGTGCAGTCGGGGGGGGGGAGGGCGGTTGGTCAAACCTATTAAAAAACAGGTTCAGATTGTTCGCCCACTCCCTGCCCACCGTGGCCTGGGAGAAGGTATTCTGGAGCCCAGAGATGGTTTTAAGGTTTCTCCAGACCCCGCCGATGTCGCTCTGTTGCAGCTTGTCCTCCATCTTCTTCCTGAAGCTGTCCTTGCCTTCTCTGATCTTCCTCCTCAGCTCCCTCTGTATGGAAGGTCAGGAATAGGTCGAGTTTATTACCTTTGAGGAAAAAGCTCAAATATAATTGGGCCAGCTCTGTTACAACCCGAGTGCTGGTTCCGTCCACACTCGGATCTTATATCATCATTTTTCAGGCTTTGAAAGCAGAGGATTCCTTCTAGCTCCCCGGGATCTTATTGTGACAGTGCCCGGTGGAGCTCCCTGCTGTCAGAGTCAACAGCTGTGCTGCATTCGGGGTCATTAGTGACCGGAGTTAAAAGCAGGCACTGAATGCACCCCGATGCAGCAGTCTCTGTTTCACTACCAGTTAAACTCCCTGTTAAACTACCTGTTTGGATACGTTCTATCAAGGTACATTCTGTTATACATCCTGTGATTGTCCTACCTGCACTGTCGTGTGTGTTACCGTCTGTTCCTGCACCGCTTAATAAAACATCACTGCAACTCACTGGTGACTGCTGGCGTCTTATGGTGGCTTGTGAGGGCCACCGTGACAGTAGACTACTGCCAGTGCGTCCGGAGAGGGGCGTCGCACCGAGACGCCATTCACCATGAGTTTTTGCAGTATTGGACTTTGTTCTTCCCAGTCTGGGTGTCATCTTTGGAAGCATGCCATCTCCCAGGAGCCGCGCTCTGCGCTTGGGCAACGAGCTAGCCAGCGCCCTGGAGTACGTCGACGGGACGCTCTTCACCGCTAGTCTCTACGATGACCCAAACCAAATCCGCTGGCACCTAGACTACGTAGAAGTTCTTTTAAACAATCTTCCTCGCTACGCCGACCACCCCGAAGTCAGCGCGAGGAGAAAGGACATCGCCGCACAGCGAGAGATACTCCGTGGGTTGGAAGGAAATCCCGGCAGGAAGCCGAAGAGGAGGAGACGTCACCCCTCGCTTCTGGATCCCGCTCCTGCCTCCACTCCGTCCCGGGAGTTTGCGCCATCCAGAGGTCTTCCCCCATCGGGCATGACGTCACTCGGGTTTCCCCCTGAGGAGCTGCAGCTGTCTGCTGTTAAGGTCTGAGACCGAGTGACAGCTGCTTGCTCCGCTGTTTGTCCGCCTGGTCAACCTCAGCATGAACCCCGTCTGGACCCAGCTCCAGGTCGCCGCAAGGGCTCTATCCCTCGCACAGCTGCCTCTCCTGCACCTCGTCAGAGGGGATTTCCCGCAGCCTCGTCTCCCTCCGGGCCATCTCCCGCTCTCCCGTCAGCGTCCCGTGCCCGGCTCATTTCAGCTGTCGCCCCCTCCTCCTCGACGCATTTCCCGGCCACTGTGTGTGCTCTGAGTCCAGCCCTGGCGAGTCCCATCCCAGAACCATCTCCAGCGGATCCACCTCGTCCTTCCAGGAGGCCCGCTGTCACCATCCGGCGGGGAAAGGGAGGAGCAACGTCCGCTACAGCAGGCACCACTCAACCTTCAGGAGACAGGCAAGTCCAAATTCATTCACACACTCGTTATTGTGATTTGCTCTGTCAGACTCCTGGAGGTGGAGTTCGGGGTTCGCAGCTCCCCAAGCTCCCACCACCTGCTGTGGCTGTAATGATTAACCCCGCATCCTCTGTGTCTCCCTCCACTGAGCGGTCCTCGACGCCAGGCCAACGTCGCTGGATGAGGAGGGGGCCTGTGGTTCTGGAGAGCCTGGTTCCGGTTCCGCAGCCACGTCGAGGGCGGAGGAGGAAGGCGGACTGCAGTGTGGAGCCTGCGCCGATGAGGAAGCGTCCCCGGGGCTCCACGGACGAGCGGTCCGGTCCAGCGGGTCGAGGGTCCCCTGCCACCATGCCGTGCGGGCCGTCGGTGTGGGCTTCGGTGCCGGAATATCCAGGAGCTGCACGAACCATCATGCTAGCTGCATAGCCCGACGTAGCTGAGTGGGAGCCTGAAGACAACCTCCTGCCGTCAGAGCCCGGATCGCCGAAGTCCTGGACGGCGTCAGAACTCGAGATCAGGCAAGTGCTCTGTTTTGTCTTCCTTTACTCCATCTTAGAGCATTTTTGCTTGTCTCTTGGAGAGGCGAGCCGGGTGCGGCCACCCGCTACATCCGAGCTCGTCTCGCTGGGTTCTGGCACTGCCGGTGATCCTGATCGCGGTTTTCTTCTCTCTCCCGAGCCTTCTCCCAGGGTCGCCGGCACGGATCGGGATTCGCCCGCTGTGCTAGAGGTTCCGGGTTCGGGGTTGGAGGTCGGTCCTGGTGCGGCGCCTACTCAATCGGGGTCCAATGCGGATGCTACCGAGACCCAATCGGGGTCCTTCGCGGGAGCAACCGCGACCCAATCAGGGTCCGACAAGGACGCGGCACCAGCAGTTTCCAGGTTCGGTGGGGAAGCTGCAGATCCCCTGCCGCCGGATACTGGATGGGCTCATCTTCATCACCATCGTCATCCTCCCCGTTCTCCTGAGGAGCTCAACCCATCTCCACCTGGGGCCATTGGGGTTTCGAACACTCCGCCCAGTTCTCCCTCGTCTTTCCCTTCTCCAGCGAGACCGCCGGCTACTTCTTCCCTACGGTTCTGGTGGGCAAGCGATGCGGGTCGGCTGCCTGAAGGACTGCCGCGCCCATTTGGCTCTCTGGGCTGGCCTCCCGACCCATTGGACCCCCTGTTTGGCAACCTGGTCCGGCCGCCTGAAATTTACTGTTTCCGAGCATGGGACTGGGGTAGGCCGCCCGAACTGTCCTTTTCCCCCCTGCCTGCATTGTGGCCGCTTGATGCCGGACGGCCCCCCGAACTTTCAGCCTCCATGCCTCAGAGCCAGGTCTGCACTCATCCCGGGTTTTTTCATTATAACGTCTGTAAACTTTTGGGATGTGCGGGGGGGCCTGATATGTGATTCTGTATCTCACTCCTTTTTTTTTTTTCTTAGCTGTGATTGGTGTTTTTTTTTTCCCTCCTCTGTCTTATGTCCATTAATTGTTTAAAACCGATGTATGTATTGCTTGTCGGGTTCTGTCCTTGTTACCCACACGTTAGGGAATATTTTTTTTTCCTCTCAACCTGTCTTTGTAGTTGCTTTGTCGGTCCCCTGTTATCATTTTATTCTTTTTGATTCTCTCCCTCCTACCGGCGCCCCTTCCGCCCACCCTAGGGGGGTGGGGGTGGGGGGCTTGGGTGTTACTTGGGCCGCTCAGGTGCTCGGCCTTGAGGGGGAGGTCCTGTTACAACCCGAGTGCTGGTTCCGTCCGCACTCGGATCTTATATCATCATTTTCCAGGCTTTGACAGCAGAGGATTCCTTCTAGCTCCCCGAGCTCTTATTGTGACAGCGCCCGGTGGAGCTCCCTGCTGTCAGAGTCAACAGCTGTGCTGCATTCGGGGTCATTAGTGACCGGGGTTAAAAGCAGGCGCTGAATGCACCCCGATGCAGCAGTCTCTGTTTCACTACCTGTTAAACTCCCTGTTAAACTACCTGTTTGGATACGTTCTATCAAGGTACGTTCTGTTATACATCCTGTGATTGTCCTACCTGCACTGTCGTGTGTGTTATCCTCTGTTCCTGCACCTCTTAATAAAACATCACTGCAACTCACTGGTGACTGCTGGCATCTTATGGTGGCTCGTGAGGGCCACCATGACAAGCTCAGGTCTCATGAAGTTTTGGACCACTCTGCAATACTAGAGAAAACTTGATTTTTATTGCCCTTTCTTAGAGTCTGTTCTGGGGCGTTGGCCAAAGCTGTAAGGAGCCCCCTTCTGCTCTCCAATTTTTCTCCTATCTCTTTAAGAAGGGCCCAGAGCCTGTCATGCTCTGTGTAAATCCTGTTTCTTTTCTTTAAAATTCATTTTTCTTATTTAATTCCTCTTTTTCTTTAAATCATCGTGCAAGAAGATTTTGTTTAATTTTTTTTAAAGCTTAAACCAACTCATTTAAACCACCAACATCGGAAGAAACAAGTTTGTGATGTAATTTGACTTTCTGATGGGACTTTGCACCGTAAACTAATTCCTTCTTCAGTGCATCAGAGAAGACCTCGCCCAGCTTGCTGGAGACCAGCCGCTGTGATCCTGGGAGTTAGGCCATAAGTCGTAAGGATCCTGTTTGCAGCCTCCCCACAGACCCACGCTGGTCCAGTGAAACAGAATCCAGTGGACCTGCCTGCTACCCGTTGGGACGCAAGGATTCTGCTTGGCTGATGGTCTGTTGTCAGTTTAACCTTAATTCTTCAGAATATTCCTGATATAAGTTCTTTTAACCTAATTTATGCAAACCCCCATAAGAATTTCAAAATGCATGTCATCTTTCATTAATCTTCTTTTTCAGAGTAAAACAAATTTTCTATATTTTTATAACATTAATTAGCATTTTCTTCATAAAATTGCATCCACTTTTTCTTAACCAATGCTATTTTATGGTTTTCCATTCACTTCATTTGGTTCCACAAATGCTTGATTCATAAGTAAGTCAGTAACAGTCTATGATGCCCATGATACATGTGAATTCCCTGTTTTAAAGTTATCCACATACGTTAACCTATTCTGACATTTCTTATTAAACCATTGAAAGACATATGGGAGCTATTGTTTGATTTCATGTCCATCTTGATCATCAGAGACAAGAACTCACACAAGGGTTTAGTATGAGGCTGATCAAATATTTTCAATAGGATTGTTAACTAAGGCTTAACTTACCAATTGCTAAATTCTTAAGCTTAAGTCTTTGTTCATAAGAGTTTCTACCTATATAAAACGTGGATGGTGCCCTAACGAGGAATTGAGTGTGATGAAAGTAAATCTTCATTCGTACTCACATTCATATTTACATTAATATGTGTACCAACATTAAATTACCTATAAAAACCCTTCATTTCACTACACAATATAAATATGCTCTGTCTTACAGAAACATGGCTACGCCCCGATGACTTTGTTAGTATCAATGAGGCCACCCCTCCCAGCTATGGTAACATTCATATTCCTAGAAACACAGGCCAAGGTGGTGGTGTCGGGGTAATATATGAATCCACATTACCAGTGAACCCTTAGCCTAAGCTAAACTCAAATTATAATTCTTTTGAATGCTTAATTTTTAGCTTAGCACACCCATCCTGGAGGACAGAACAGCCTACTTTATTTACCACAGTATATCGCCCTCCCAGTGCTTCTTTTGCTGAATTTATGTCTGAATTCTCTGAGTTCTTTAGAACCTTAGTCCTCAGTTCAGACAAGATTATCATAGCTGGTGATTTTAATATTCATATAGACGATGATAATGACAGTCATAGTGTAGCATTTCTCTTCCTCTTAAATTCAACTGTTTTTCGTCAGTGTGTTAGTAAACCAACTCATCATCATAATCACACCCTTGACCTGGTCTTGGCCTATGGTGTAGAAATTGATGAGCTGCTTGTCATCCCTCAAAATCCTACACTGACTGACCATTACTTGATACAGACGTGGACAAAATTGTTGGTACTCCTCTGTTAATGAAAGAAAAACCCACAATGGTCACAGAAATAACTTGAATCTGACAAAAGTGGTAATAAATAAAAATTCTATGAAAATTAACCAATGAAAATCAGACAATGCTTTTGAATTGTGGTTCAACAGAATTATTTTTTAAAAAAACAAACTCATGAAACAGGCCTGGACAAAAATGATGGTACCCTTAACTTAATATTTTGTTGCACAACCTTTTGAGGCAATCACTGCAATCAAACGATTTCTGTAACTGTCAGTGAGACTTCTGCACCTCTCAGCAGGTATTTTGGCCCACTCCTCGTGAGCAAACTGCTCCAGTTGTCTCAGGTTTGAAGGGTGCCTTCTCCAGACAGCATGTTTCAACTCCTTCCACAGATATTCAGTAGGATTTAGATCAGGGCTCATAGAAGGCCACTTTAGAATAGTCCAATGTTTGGCTCTTAGCCATTCTTGGGTGTTTTTAGCTGTGTGTTTTGGGTCATTATCCTGTTGCAAGACCCATGACCTGCGACTGAGACCAAGCTGTCTGACACTGGACAGCACATTTCTCTCTAGAATACCTTGATAGTCTTGAGATTCCATTGTACCCTGCATAGATTCAAGACACCCTGTGTCAGATGCAGCAAAGCAGACCCAGAACATAACAGAACCTCCTCCATGTTTCACAGTAGGGACAGTGTTCTTTACTTACTATGCTTCATTTTTGCGTCTGTGAACATAGAGCTGATGTGCCTTACCAAAAAGTTCCTGTTTTGTCTCGTCTGTGCATAGGACATTCTCCCAGAAGCTTTGTGGCTTGTCAACATGGAGTTTGGCAAATTCCAGTCTGGCTTTTTTATGATTTGTTTTCAACAGTGGTGTCCTCCTTGGTCGTCTCCCATGAAGTCCACTTTGACTCAAACAACGACGGATGGTGCGATCTGACACTGATGTACCTTTTTTTTTTTTTTTTGTACTTATTTGTACCCGTAGGTAGACTTGGTTTGCAGTCTGGTGACAAGCCACCGGCTGCTGGTCGCTGCATGCGCGAGCGCCCTAAACCTACATGTTTTTGGTGTGCGGGAGGAAACCGGAGAAATCCCGGAGTAAACCCGCGCAACACGGGGAGAACATGCAAACTCCACACAGCTCACTGTTGGTCGGGGGCTGGGATCGAACCCACGATCTCATGATCCCCGCGATCCCCCGGCCGAGGGTAAAACTGTGCTGCCACAGTGCTAAACCACTGCGCCACCGTGCAGCCCTAAAATAAGTACCTTGACCTTGGAGTTCACCATGAATGTGTTTAGAGGTTGTTCTGGGCTCTTTTGTTACCATTCGTATTATCCGTCTCCTCCTGCGGCCATGTCCAGGGAGGTTGGCTACAGTCCTGTGCATCTTAAATTTCTGAATAATATGTGCAACTGTAGTCCCAGGAACATCAAGCTGCTTGGAGATGGTCTTGTAGCCTTTACCTTTAACATGCTTGTCTATAATTTTCTTTCTAATCTCCTGAGACAACTCTCTCCTTTGCTTCCTCTGGTCCATGTTTAGTGTGGTACACACCATGTCAACAAACAGCACAGTGACTACTTGTCACCCTTTAAATAGGCCGACTGACTGATTACAAGTTTGTAGACACCTGTGATGTTAATTAGAGGACACATCTTGGTTGAACATGTCCCTATGGTCACATTATTTTCAATCTTTTCTCGGGGTACCATCATTTTTGTCCAGGGCTTTTCATGAATTTGTTTTTTAAAATAATTCTGTTGAACCACAGTTCATAAGCATTGTCTGATTTTCATTGGTTAATTTTCATAGAATTTTTATTTATTACCACTTTTGTCAGATTCAAGTTATTTCTGTGACCATTGTGGGTTTTTCTTTCATTAACAGAGGGGTACCAACAATTTTGTCCACGTCTGTAACTTTCAAATCTGTGTTATCTGATTTTACAGCATCAAGCAGAAATATAGTTACCAGTGTGGCTCACATATTTTGACTGCATATGTATAAGCACAGGAGTGAGATGCTTAGTACTGCATGTGTTGTTTGACCTCACGTCTTGGATGGAACAATGCGTCTGGACCTCCTGAGGATAACGGCAGGAGGCGGAGGTGCCGTGATAAGACTCTGAGAGGACTTCCTGACCTCCTGGGGTCAGACGGAAGACGAAGGGACTCGGGGGGAGAATTATTGTCAATAGGGGGTTTGGCGACAATGTGTGATTTTGCCTTTTGATGTCCCATGTATAAATGTGGGGGTTTTGGGGGAGTTCACTCTCTTATTGTTTTGAGAGAATGCTGGGGATGTGAAATCTTCATTAAACCTGAATTGAGAAATAAATTCAGTCTCCTTATTTCACGCTCCCCACATTGGTGACCGAAGACGTGCAATGTCTAGAACCAATTCCCCCGAACCAGACTCGTCAGGGACCACTCGAGCGAGCGCCGTCTCGATCAAGCTACCAGAGTTCTGGCAGGACAACCCAGACTCGTGGTTCCTCCAGGCTGAGGCCCAGTTCGCACTCGGGGGAATAACGGCGGATGATACAAAATTCTACCATGTCATCGCAAAGCTCGACAACCGCACAGCTCGATGCGTGCGGAGCCTGGTGCAGCAGCCACCCGCTGGCGACAAATACAGTGAGTTACTCCTGGCTCTGCACGACTTGGGAGGACGCAGGCCAGTCGACCTGATGGAAGACATGCTGCAGCTGAGGGACACGGACAATGATAATTTCCTGTTCAAACACATCTTCCTGAGAACCCTTCCGACGCAGATGAGGGCGACCCTGTCGGGCACTCATTGTGTGACCCAGCGGGACTTCCGTGCGCTGGCCCAAGAAGCGCAGCGGATCCTCGACTCCTGCAGGGAGCAGGCAGCCACCGCAGCAGCAGCAGACCTTGGAGCGGTGGCCGGGAGCAGCGGAAGGCCAGAGGCAGCAGAATCGATCCTGCCAACAATGGCAGCGGCGCGGCCCCGACGCAGCGGAGGAGACGACCTCTGCTTTTACCATCGGCGTTTCGCGGAGAAGGCGCACAGGTGTGTGCCGCCGTGCCACTTCAAGAGCTCGGGAAACGCCAGGACCAGGAGTCGTTAGCAGCATCAGCCCTCGGCGAGCGAAACAAGCTGCTCTACCTCACGGATGCGCGCTCTGGGCAACACTTCCTCGTGGACACGGGAACCCAAGTGAGTTTCATCACCCCAACCTACGCTGACCGGCTCGCAGGCCCCCGTGGTGACGGAGCAACAGCGGCGAACGGCTCGACCATTAAGACCTTCGGCGAAAGGACTCTGCTTCTGTCCTTGTACAGCCGCACTTATGAATGGACTTTTATTATAGCGGCGGTGAGTTTCAACATGTTAGGTGCTGATTTTCTGTGCTCACATGGGTTGTTAGTTGATCTTGCCAACAGGCGCTTGGTTAATGCACTCTCCTTTTATTCCATCCCTTGTGCAGCTCAAGTGTCCCCGCCACCAGCACAGACCAACGTCGCCACAGCAGGCGGTAAGTTTCACACACTCCTCACCCAGTTTCCAGCGCTCACAGTTCCCACATTTTCGGCAACAGTTGCGAAACACGGGGAGGAGCACTTTATCACCACAGCTGCCCCCACCCCCCGTCTTCGCAAAAGCTCGGCGCTTGGATGCAGCTAAACTGTCCATAGCGCGCGAGGAGTTCGCCAACCTGGAAAGGCTGGGCATCCTCCGCCGTTCAAACAGCCCATGGGCCTTCCCACTGCATATGGTCCCTAAAGCTGATGGCTCGTGGAGACCTTGAGGCGATTACCGCAGGTTGAACAACGCCACAGCGCATGACCGCTACCCAATCCCACACATTCAGGATTTTTTGGTGCATCTGGCGGGGGCACGCATTTTTTCTAAAATAGACCTTGTCCGCGGCTATCATCAAGTCCCAGTCCGGGCTGAGGACATTCCCAAAACAGCGGTGATAACCCCTTTTGGACTTTTTGAGTTTTTGCGCATGCCGTTTGGCCTCAAAGGCACCGCGCAAACCTTCCAATGCATGATGGATGCCGTGTTACGCGATCTCCCTTTCGTGTTCGTCTACCTCAACGACATTTTAGTCGCCAGCACATCCAAGGAGGAACACGAAAAACACCTCACAGTGGTTTTTCGGAGGTTGGGAGAGCACAGGTTAATAATCAGTCCAGCCAAGTGCCAGTTCGGGGTGGCGCAGATCGATTTTTTAGGGCACCACGTTTCCCCAGAAGGGGCGGTTCCGCTGCTGGACAAAGTGCGCACGGTGGCAGATTTTCCCCGGCCACAAACGGTCAAAGCGTTACAGAAGTTTTTGGGAATGGTGAATTTCTATAACCGTTTCCTCCCCCACGCAGCGCAGCTCATGCAACCACTGTATGCCGCGCTTAAAAAGCAAAAACCCTCCAATGCAATCGATTGGTCCCCGGAGCGGGAGCGCGCATTCGCGGAGGTAAAAAAAAGCCCTGGCGGACACTGCGTTGTTAGCCCATCCTGACCCAACGGCCCGCATAGCGCTCACCACTGATGCGTCAGATTTGGCCATAGGGGCGATGTTGTGGAGCAGCACGTTGCCGGGATTTGGCAGCTGCTGGCCTTTTTCAGCAGATCCTTGCGCGAAACCGAGCGAAAATACAGCGCGTTTGACAGGGAGCTGTTAGCACTCCACTTAGCCATTCGCCACTTCCAATTCTGGCTGGAAGGTCGGCGTTTCACCACGTTTGTCGACCACAAACCGCTCACTTTTGCGATGGCCAAAATTTCGGAACCTTGGTCGGGCCGACAGCAGAGGCAGCTAGCCGCAATTTCGGAATTTACTACTGATATTCAACATGTAGCGGGTAAACTCAACGTAGTAGCAGACTGCCTCTCTCGCGCGGTAACAGCACCAGTCCACGCAGAGGTAGATTATACTACCGCGGCCGCAGAGCAGAATAACAGCACGGAAGCGCACGCGGCCCCAGTTCACGTGGGGATAGATTATGCGGCCATGGCAGCGGATCAGGGTAGAGATGCAGACGTTTGCACGCTCCAGTCTGGACCAACAGGGTTAAGGCTGGAGAGCAGGAGCTTACAAAATGGTTTGCCCCCCCTAATCTGCGATGTTTCCACCGGGCGACTGCGCCCGGTGGTACCGGCTGCTTGGTGCCGTCGTGTTTTTGACTTGGTTCACTCCCTGGCACACCCGGGGGTGTGCGCGTCCGTGAAAATGGTAGCGGAAAAGTTTGTTTGGCCGAGCCGGTGCAAGCACGTGAAAGAGTGGGCAAGAGCCTGTATGGCTTGCCAGCGGGCCAAAATTCACAAGCACACTAAAGCCCCCTTAGAGCCGTTTCACATCCCGGCCAAGAGATTTGATCATGTGCATGTCGACCTCGTGGGCCCCCTACCGTCGTCGCAGGGGTTCACACATCTTTTGACAATGGTGGATCGAACCACGTGTTGGCCGGAAGTGGTCCCACTGGCGTCGACCACGGCTGCAGAAGTGGCCCGCGCATTTTTGATGGCCTGGATAGCACGTTTCGGGGTTCCGTCGGATATTACGTCTGACAGAGGACCTCAATTTGTGTCTGAGCTTTGGTCAGCGATGGCCAACAGCTTGGGGCGACAATTCACCGCACTACCGCTTACCACCCCCAGGCTAATGGTTTATGCGAGCGTTTCCATAGATCTTTGAAGGCAGCCCTCAGAGCGTCGCTTACGGATGCAAATTGGGTAAACAGACTACCATGGGTTTTATTGGGGTTGCGTTCTGCGCCCAAAGAAGACTTAAAGGCCTCTCCAGCGGAGTTGGTTTTCGCGCAGCCTCTCTGGCTGCCAGGCGAGTTTCTACCGGATCATCTGGCGCCGGGGCATCCCCCGGCTCAGTGGCCACGGATTGGCACGGGAGCAGACATGCTTCCAGGCCCCATTCATCACACTTTTCCGCGTGTTTTTGTTCCCAAAGCTTTAAAACAGGGGTGCTCATTACGTCAATCGCAATCTACTGGTTGATCGCGGAGGTAGTACTGGTCGATCGCAGTTTGTACGACTGTTGACTGATTTCTGTACCTTTATCTTGTTCTCAATAAAGTTTGGGGAAAAAAAAAAAACCTGGTCGATCGCAGCGTGACATTAAAAAAAATATTTGTCAGCCTATCAAACATCCCGTCACTTGATTGACATACAGGGCAACCACTCAGATGACAACTGAATTTTGACCTTTAGGTCACCGCTCATGCGTAAACAACGGTGCTAAGCGCAGCAAAACTTACAAGCTAGTCAGTGAATTACCTCAGATTTTAAGCCAGGGGTCGGGAACCTATGGCTCGCGAGCCAGATGTGGCTCTTTTGATGGCTGCATCTGGCTCGCAGACAAATCTTTAAACTTTAAAGATTTTGTTTTTACAAGAGCGCTGGGTGTCTGCTGCTCTGTATATAGTTTTAGAATCATCTTCCGTGTTGCGGCCATTACGAGCTCAGATCACACGAGACGGCCCGCTGAATTTAAGCATTTATTTATTTATTTTCTACTCGTTTCAGTTCTGCATTTAATATGAACCCTGAGTTTGAAATAAACGTTTGAATTTGAATTTGAATATCCCAAAAGCCGCTGCACATCCAGGTACTCCAGGCTCAACCAATATTGATTCAGATCGCATAGTTTTAGAATCATCGGCCATTACGAGCTCAGATCACACGAGACGGCCCGCTGAATTTAAGCATTTATTTATTTATTTTCTACTTGTTTCAGTTCTGCATTTAATATGAACCCTGAGTTTGAAATAAACGTTTGAATTTGAATATCCCAAAAGCCGCTGCACATCCGGGTACTCCAGGCTCAGCCAATATTGAGCACCAGAAGTCGCATTAATGGTAAGAAATACTCATCATTGATTAGCAACAGCATAACAATGTTATTTAAAAGAATTCAGAGACTTATTGTACTTTAAAAGTGTTGAAATTACATAAAATGCACACATTTACTTGTATTTTTAGTTTTAAACATATTGTATGGCTCTCACGGAATTACATTTAAAAATATGTGGTGTTCATGGCTCTCTCAGCCAAAAAGTTTCCCGACCCCTGTTTTAAGCCCTTGCTAAAACATATGGTGATCAAAATGAGTCGGACTGTTCATGGAAAATACGACATCGACTTTCCGCCGAAAAGCCAGCTGAGAAAGAGAAAGGTGGAGGAACCAAAATCCCAGTTGTCCGGACAGCAGTCATTTTTCACTCAACAAACTTCAAAAGCGAAAGCCGCCACCGAAGCATCGTTCCGGGTGAGTCACGCCATCGTTAAAAACAGTAAGTCCTTCCAAGACGGAGAGATGGTAAAAGACGCATTCGTTGAAGCAGCTGACTCATTTTAATTTTAATTTAATTAAAATTAAAATGATTAATTAATTTAATTTAATTAAAATTAAAATTAAAAAAAATTAATTTAATTTTAATTTTAATTATATGTTTTGCTTTTTTGTAGTGGGTAGATCATTTTGTCTTGGTTGTTTTATAAGTAGCTCGCATGCTGAAAAAGTGTGAGCACCCCTGCTTTAAAAAATGCCGAATTTGTTTTTGTCAGGCACGAGGCTATGCGCCCTGCCCTGCGCCCACCCTACGACGGTCCATTTAGGGTGCTGGAAACAGGTGATAAACATTTTGTGCTAGATTTGGGGGACAGAAGGGAAACAGTTAGTATTGACAGACTAAAGCCTGCTTTTGTGATGAACGATGAGTCTGTACGGGTGGCGAGGGCCCCTCGATGTGGCAGACCCCCCAGGGAGCATGTCCTGGAGCTCCCGCTCAAATAAAATAAAATCAATAAAATCAATAAAATCAAATAACCATTCTCACCCTCAGTTAGCAGATCCACTGCAAGACGGCGCCACAGGGGCTGCGAAGCCCGCTTACAGCAAGTTTGGAAGACGTTTGAAGCCCAGACGGCGTACGGACTGATGTGTGATTTTATTATGTTGTGTGGACTATGCTGTATTGTGTGATTTTATCATGTTGTGTGGACTATGCTGTATTGTTCATTCTTCGACGTTTGGGGGGGGGGGGGGTTATGTGGCTCACATATTTTGACTGCATATGTATAAGCACAGGAGTGAGATGCTTAGTACTGCATGTGTTGTTTGACCTCACGTCTTGGATGGAACAATGCGTCTGGACCTCCTGAGGATAACGGCAGGAGGCGGAGGTGCCGTGATAAGACTCTGAGAGGACTTCCTGACCTCCTGGGGTCAGACGGACGACGAAGGGACTCGGGGGGAGAATTATTGTCAATAGGGGGTTTGGCGACAATGTGTGATTTTGCCTTTTGATGTCCCATGTGCAAATGTGGGAGTTTTTGGGGAGTTCACTCTCTTATTGTTTTGTTAGAATGCTGGGGATGTGAAATCTTCATTAAACCTGAATTGAGAAATAAATTCAGTCTCCTTATTTCACGTTCCCCACGACCAGTTACTTACCTGATAGTGCTGTGGCTCGCTTTAAATAATTAATCCCTTCAGCACTTACTCTATTACCATGTCTCAATATAGCAGAGGACAGCACTGACTGCTTGAATTCATTAGAATTAGCCCTCTTAGTTGATAGTACTGCAGCCTCACTGCAGACAGCACTTGACTCCATAGCCCCTCTTAAAAAGAAAACTATTAAAAATAGGAGATTAACTCCATGGTACAATTCCCACACTCGTGAGTTAAAACAGAAAGTTAGATTCTGTGAAAGGCTTTGGTGTGCAAAAAAGACAGAAGAATCATGTTCAGCCTGGAATGCCAACCTTATCACCTATAAGAAATCTCTCCGTAGTGCTAGGCGACAGTACTATTCATCCTTGATAGAAGAAAATAAAAACAACCATAGATTTCTTTTTAACACTGTGGCTCAGCTAACCAAGAGCCAAAATGCCATAGATCCCTACATTCCTCCAACTCTTAGTGCTGATGACTTTTTGATTTTTTTTTAATGATAAAATTGTCAGTATTAGGAATACTATTCCAAAAAATAGCCCCCTTAAAAATACCAAGCCTCTGCCCAAGACTGCTATGGCCATAGGCTCAGAACTCCATTTTTCTGAATTTTCTCATATTAGTCATTCTGATCTAGCCCTAATAGTGTCAGCCTCTAAACCAACTACCTGTCTTAGACCCAATCCCCGTTAGACTCCTGAAGGAATCACTATCTCTGATTAGTCCACCGCTTTTTAACATAATTAATATGTCTCTATTGATAGGACATGTACCACAGTCTTCTAAAGTGGCAGTAATTAAACCTCTGCTTAAAAAGCCTTCACTTGATTCTGGGATTTTGGCCAATTATAGACCAATATCTAACCTCCCCTACCTTTCCAAGATCCTCGAAAAAGTAGTCGCCAACCAACTGTGCACTTTTTTAGAAAATAATTCTATATTTGAGAAATTTCAGTCAGGTTTTAGGAAACACCACAGCACAGAGACAGCCTTAGTGAAAGTTACTGATGACCTCTTTATGGCATTTGACAAAGGACTTGTCTCCATCTTTGTCTTATTGGACCTTAGTACTGCCTTTGACACCACTGACCACCATATTCTGCTAGAGAGACTTGAACACCAAACTGGTTTGAATGGAACAACGCTAAGATGGTTCCAATCTTATCTATCAGACCGTTCCCAGTTTGTTCATGTCTCATAACAAGTCCTCTACCCAGACCACGGTTAACTATGGAGTTCCACAGGGATCAGTACTTGGATCAGTACTGTTTACATTATACATGCTGCCTTTGGGAGACATTATGAGGAAGCATTCTATTCATTTTTATTGCTACGCTGACGACACTCAATTATATTTATCCATCAGTCCAGATGATCCCAGCCATTTGGGTTCACTCCAGGAGTGTCTTTAGGATATTAACACCTGGATGAACAACAACTTTCTATTGCTGAATACAGGTAAAACTGAAGTCATTGTTCTTGGCCCCAAACATGCTAGAAGTATTCTTTCTAGTAATATAACAACACTAGATGGCATTGTACTGGCTTCTACGTTTTCTGTTAGGAATTTTGGAGTTGTCTTTGACCAAGATATGTCTTTCAACTCCCATAAACAGCAAACCATTAAGACTGCCTTCTTCCATCTGCATAATATTTCTAAAATTAGGTCCATCCTGTCTCATAAAGATGTAGAGAAACTTGTACACACCTTTATCACCTCTAGGTTAGACTATTGTAATTCACTTTTATCAGGTTATCCTAATAAGTCCATAAAGTTTCCCCAACTCAGTCAGAATGCAGCTGCATGTATCCTAATGAGAACAGGGAGAAGAGATCACATTACCCCAGTTTTAGCTTCTTTTCATTGGCTCCCAATAAAATATAGAATTGAATTCAAGATATTGCTCCTAACTTATAAAGCCCTTAATGGTATGGCTCCTTCTTATCTGTAAGAACTCATTAATCCCTATCAATCAACCAGAGCTCTGCACTCCCAAAAATCCAAACTACTGGTGGTCCCCAAGGTCTCTAGAAGTAGATTGGGAGGTAGAGCTTTCAGTTATCAAGCTCCCCTCCTGTGGAACCATCTTTCCAGTTCAGTTTGGGGGGCAGACATCCATCCATCCATCTTCTACCGCTTTTCCGGAGGTCCGGGTCGCGGAGGCAGCAGTTCAGGCAGAGAAGCCCAGACTTCCCTCTCCCCCGCCACCTGCTCCAGCTCTTCAGAGAGGATACCAAGGCGTTCCCAGACCAGCTGGGAGACATAGTCTCTCCACCGAGTCCTGGGTCTGCCCCGGGGTCTCCTCCCAGTGGGACGTGCCTGAAACACCTCAAGTGGGAGGCGTCCAGGAGGCATCCTAATCAGATGCCCATACCACCTCAACTGACTCCTTTCAATGTGGAGGAGCAGCGGTTCTACTCTGAGCCTCTCCCGGATGACTTAATTCCTCACCCTATCTCTGAGGGTGAGTCCAGCAATCCTACGGAGAAAGCTCATTTCAGCCGCTTGTATCCGCAATCTCGTTCTTTCGGTCATTACCCAAAGCTCGTGACCATAGGTGAGAGTAGGAACGTAGATTGACTGGTAAATCGACAGCTTTGCCTTAGAACTAAGCTCCCTCTTCACCACAACAGACCGGAACAACGTCCGCATCACTGCAGATGCTGCTCCAATCCGTCTGTCGATCTCTCGCTCCATTTTCCCCTCACTCGTGAACAAGACCCCAAGATACTTAAACTCCTCCACTTGGGGCAGGAGCCTGTCCCCAACCCGGAGAGGACAATCCACCTTTTTCCGGCTGAGGACCATGGACTTGGACTTGGAGGTGCTGATTCTCATCCCAGCCGCTTCACACTCAGCGGCAAACCGTCCCAGCAAGAGCTGTAGGTCATTGCTGGATGAAGCTAACAGGACAACATCATCTGCAAACAACAGAGATGAAATCCTGTGGTCACCAAGCATGACACCCTCCATTCCCTGGCTGCGCCTAGAAATCCTGTCCATAAAAATTATGAACAGAATCGGTGACAAAGGGCAGCCCTGCCGGAGTCCAACTCTCACTGGGAATGACTCCGACCGAGTGTTGGCAATATGAACCAAACTCTCACAACGGTCGTACAGAGACCGAATAGCTCGTAACAACAAGCCCGATACCCCATACTCCCGAAGCACCCCCCACAAAAATCCACGAGGGACGCGGTCAAATGCCTTCTCCAAGTCCACAAAACACATGTAAACTGGTTGGGCAAACTCCTCAAGAATTCTCGAGAGGGTAAAGAACTGGTCCGATGTGCCACGGCCAGGACGAAAACCACATTGCTCCTTCTGAATCCGAGGTTCAACCAATGGCCGGACCCTCCTCTCCAGTACCCTGGCATAGACCTTCCCAGGGAGGCTGAGGAGTGTGATCCCTCTAAAGTTGGAGCACACCCTCCGGTCCCCTTTTTTGAAGAGAGGAACACCTACCCCGGTTTGCCATGCCAAAGGCACTGCCCCCGACCTCCACCTAATGTTGCAGAGGCGTGTCAACCATGACAACCCAACAACATCCAGGGCCTTGAGGTACTCAGGGCGAATCTCGTCCACCCCCGGGGCCCGGCCACCAAGGAGATTTTTAACCACCTTGGCAACCTCAGCCCCTGTGATAGGCGAGTCATCCCCCTCATCCCCAAACCCTGCTTCCTCTGTGGAAGGCGTATCAGTGGGATTGAGGAGGTCCTCGAAGTATTCCTTCCACCGCCCGACGATATCCCCAGTCGAAGTCAACAGTGTCCCATCCGCACCATACACAGTGTGGACAGGGAGCTGCTTTCCCCTCCTGAGCCGCCGGACAGTTTGCTAGAATCTCTTTGAGGCCGACTGAAAGTCTTGTTCCATGGCCTCACCGAACTCCTCCCATACCCGGGTTTTTGCTTCAGCAACCACCCGAGCTGCACTCCGCTTGGCCTGCCGGTACACCTCAGCTGCTTCGGGAGTCCCACAAGCCAACCAAGCTTGATAGGACTCCTTCTTCAGCTTAATGGCCCCCCTCACCAGTGGTGTCCACCACTTGGTTCGGGGGTTGCCACCACGAGATGCACCGACCACCTTGTGGCCGCAGCTCTAGGCTGCTGCTTCAACAACAGAGGTGGAGAACATGGCCCATTCAGACTCCATGTCTCCAGACTCCCTCGGAATAAGGTTGAAGTTCTTCCGGAGGTGGGAGTTGAAGACCTCCCGGACAGGGGCCTCAGCCAGACGCTCCTAGCACACCCTCACTATACATTTGGGTCTACCAGGTCTGAATGGCTTCCTCCACTGCCATCGGATCCAACTCACCACCAGGTGGTGATCAGTTGACAGCTCTGCACCTCTCTTTACTCGGGTGTCCAAGACATACGGTCGCAGGTCTGATGATACGATAACAAAATCGATCATCGACCTGCGACCTAGGGTGTCCTGGTGCCAGGTGCACATATGGACACCCTTATGCTTGAACATGGTGTTTGTTATGGACAGACTGTGGTTAGCACAGAAGTCCAATAACTGAACACCACTCGGGTTCAGATCGGGCAGGCCATTCCTCCCAATCACCCCCCTCCAGGTTTCACTGTCGTTGCCCACATGCGCATTGAAGTCCCCCAGTAGGACAATGGAGTCTCCAAGAGGAGCACCCTCCAGCACCCCAGTCACAGACTCCAAAAAGGGTGGGTACTCTGAAACATCATTTGGTGCATAGGCACAAATGATGGTCAGGACCCGTTTCCCAACCCGAAGGCGCAGGGAAGCAACCCTTTCATCCACCGGGGAAAACTCCAATATAGAGGCAGCAAGGTGGGGTGATACAAGAATACCCACCCCTGCTCGTCGCCTCTCGCCCGGGGCAACTCCAGAAAAGGCCAAGCTCCAGCCCCTCTCCAGGAGACTGGTTCCGGAACCGGAGCTGTGTGTTGAGGTGAGGCCGACTATATCTAGCCGGTATCTCTCAACCTCGTACACCAGCTCAGGCTCCTTCCCCACCAGAGAGGTGACATTCCACGTACCAAAAGCCAGTTTAGAAAGCTTGGGATCAGTCCGCCAAGGTCTCCGCCTTTGACCGCCACCTAATCCACATAGCACCGGATAAACAGACACTCATTCTATATTCAAGAGTAAGTTGAAATCTTTTCTCTTTGATAAGGCCTATAGTTAAAAATGTTGCCGCTACTAGGCCTTCACTTGCATATGCAGCCCAACCAGGCTTGATACTGGAATGTCTGGCTTTGAATATTGTATTTGTTATGTTTGTTTTGAATGTAGCTTCTGCCAGGCCTCCTACTTTTTATCTTTTTTTTCAACCCAGCCGATTGAGGCGGATGCCCGTCCTCTATGAGCTATGGTTTCGCTCGAAGTTTCTGCCCGTTAAAGAGAAGTTTTTCCTCGCCTGTGTCACCGCAGTGCTTGCTCTTACGGGTCTCTGCTGGGTTCTATAAATTTGAGAACATGGCCTTAACCCACTCTTTTCTGTAAAGTGCCTTGAGATGACCTGTGTTGAAATTTGGTGCTATATAAATAAAATTGAATTGAATTGTCAGTACACTGTCTGTTTTTCTCCCCCGCTGGACGAAGCCCAAAGAGGTCGAAGAGCCTTTTGAGCGAAGACCAAAGGGGGATTATGTTATGAGTCTGTCCGTCCATCTGTCTGTCTTTCCATCTATCCATCCGTTCGTCCATCTGTCCCACTTTTGTGAAATCAACTCCTCCTACAGTTATGTTCTCATTGTTTTGAAACTTGGTACCATGGTTTCATTTACTCTGATGATGTGCATATTCCAATTTCACTCTCATAGTTTGACCTTGGGGTCAAAGGTCAGAGGTCAGATTTTCCCTAAATCTTCAAAAACACAGTAAAAACTGAAAGAAATGATGTAGGCTAACTATGGGTATGGGGTCAAGGGGTCAACGATCAAAGTTCTAAGTTAACATTGTAGTTGCACTATGGTAAATGCGCCATCTACTATTACTATAAAACCAATAAAGCTAGGTCCACCTAAGCTGGTATACAGGTTCACCTTGGAATCCTGACCTCTGACTATGGGTTTGGGGTTAAAGGTCAAGATACTGTAAGTATTTCCTATCCCTTATTACTGTACAACCAGTAAAACTAGGGCCACCATACCTGGTACACAGGCTTACCTTGGGATCCTGACCTCTGACTATGGGTTTGGGGTCAAAAGGTCAAAGGTCAAGGTTAACATTCCCTATGCCTTATTACTGTACAACCAGTAAAGCTATGGCCACCAAACCTGGTACACAGGTTCATCTTGGGATCCTAACCTCTGACTATGGGTTTGGGGTCAAAAGTCAAGGTTAATATTTCCTATGCCTTATTACTGTACAACCAGTAAAGCTAGGGCCAGGTCAAAGGTCAATATCAAAATGGCTTATAAACTATATCTCAACAACAAAGAAAGCTAGGGTTACCGAACCTGGTACACAGGTTCACTCTGAGACCATGACCTGTGACTACAGGTTTGGGGTCACAAGGTCAAAGGTCAAGGTTGACACTCCCAATGCTTGCTTACTACACTGCATTCCAAATTATTATGCAAATAGGATTTGAGAGTCATAAACATTCATTTTTTGTTTTTCAAATAAACTCATGGATGGTATTCTGTCTCAGGGCTCTTTGGATCACTGTTATCAATCTCAGACACCTATCATAATTAGTTTGCCAGGTAAGCCCAATTAAAAGAAAACTACTTAAGAAGGATGTTCCACATTATGAAGCAGGCCACAGGTTTCAAGCAATATGAGAAAGAAAAATGATCTCTCTGCTGCCGAAAAGTGTCAATAGTGCAATGCCTTGGACGAGGTATGAAAACATTAGGTATTTCACAAAAACTTAAGCGTGATCATCATACTGTGAAGAAGTTTGTGGCTGATTCAGAGCACAGATGGGTTTGTGCAGATAAAGGCATAATGAGGAAGGTTTCTGCCAGACAACTTCATCGGATTAAGAGAGCAGCTGCTAAAATGCCATCACAAAGCAGCAAACAGGAATTTGAAGCTGCTAGTGCCTCTGGAGTCCCACGAACCTCAAGGTGAAGGATCCTCCAGAGGCTTGCAGTTGTGCATAAACCTACTATTCAACCACCGCTAACCAGTGCTCACAAGCAGAAACAGTTGTAGTGGGCCCAGAAATAAATGAAGACTAATTTTCAAACAGTCTTGTTTACTGATGAGCGCCGTGCAACCCTGGATGGTCCAGATGGATGAAGTAGTAGATGGTTGGTGGATGGCCACCATGTCCCAGCAAGGTTGCAACGTCTGCAAGGAAGTGGTGGAGTCGTGTTTTGGGCCAGAATCATGGGGAGAGAGCTGGTAGGCCCCTTGAGGGTCCCTGAAAGTGTGAAAATGCCCTTGGCAAAGTATATAGTTTCTGACTGACCACTTTCTTCCATGGTACAAAAAGAACCGTGCCTTCCGTAGCAAAATTATCTTCATGCATGACAATGCACCACCTCATGCTGCAAAGAATACCTCTGTGTCATTGGCTGCTATGGACATAAAAGGAGAAAAACTCATGGTGTGGCCCCCATCCTCCCGTGACCTCAGCCCTATTGAGAACCTTTGGAGCATCATTCATCAAAAGATCTATGAGGGTGGGAGGCAGTTCACATCAAAACAGCCACTGTGGGAGGCTATTCTGACATCTCGCAAAGAAATTCAAGCAGAAACTCTCCAAAAACTCATAAGTTCAATGGATGCAAGAGTTGTGAAGGTTATATCAAAGAAGGGGTCCTATGTTAACATGTAACTTGGCCTGTTAAGATGTTTTTGATTGAAATAGCTTTTGATTTCAGTGAATATGACCTTCTACTGCTGCACAGTCAACAACTGACCATTTTCAGTTCTTTAGAATAAATAAAATGTTTTGAAACTCTGTTGTGCATAATAATTTGGAACAGTGCATTTTGAGGGGTTTTTTTTATTTTTGCAAAAAAATTGTTATTGGGAGATTTGTTCAGTAAAATTTAAATTATGCTCTAAAGGTTGATGACTTGAAAATTATACTGACTGTCATTTGCATCGACTATTCAGGAAAATCAGAGACAAATATCATTTGCATTGTGCGAGGAATGAAGGGAAGAGACATGAGAGCTGCCAGTTCAGAACTTTACTTAACTCCAGCAATAATAGGAATGACATTTGGTCCCAATGTGCACATATAAATGTTTCTCCATCTCTCCACCCTTCTCCCAAAGTCACTGGGTGTGAGTGTAGCCTTCTAATGGTCCACCACACAGCCCCCCACCCCCCAAACACCCAGAAGGTGCCTTATCAGTCCAGCAACCTGGGCTTGAGCAATCACCCATAAAGGCTGTATCGTGGAGCAGCTGGACCAGCCAAGGGGTCTCCAGGTCGAGATGGGGAGGAAAAAAACTCAGTCTTCGGTCTTGGCAAAAAGTCCTCTGTAGAGGAAAGATCAACCTGTGAACCCACCACAGCCGGACGTCCACGCCAAGGAGTCTGGGTCAGCACCACCTGCTCGTCTGCCAACAGGTGAGTGGGCTTAAGCCTATCTATGCAGATGGTTTCCCTGCGCCCCCCCCCAAAATCCAACACAAAATGTTTTGCACCTGTTTCCAAAATACTGAAAGGGCCGTCATAAAGCGGATGCAGCGGAGTCCTGTGGGCATCGTGTTTGACGAAAACAAACTTTGCATGCTCCAAACGCTTCAGAATAAAAGCGTGGGGGAAACAATGGTGCACCAGCCCTGAAACACTAACGGACTTGACCCTAGGAAAAAAGTCCAGCAAAAATTCACAGGGGACCCGCAATGGCTGACCAAAAACGAGCTCAGCCAGGAAAGTGGCAAGATTCCCCTTGGGCATGGAGCGTAACCCAAGTAGGACCCAAGGGAGGCAGTCGACCCAATTTGCGTAGGTCAATGAGGCTCTAAATGCGGCTTTAAGTGACCTGTGGACCCTTTCACACAAACCATTAGCCTGTGGATTGTGTGCGGTGGTACGGTGAATTTTGACCCCCAGGCTCTCGGCCATGGTGGACCAGAGTTCCGAAATGAACTGGGGCCCCCTGTTGAAGGTAATGTCCGATGGGAAACCGAAACACGTGACCCAAGATTATAAAAATGCACCTGCTATGTCGACAGAAATGGTGGAAGCCAATGGAACTGCCTCTGGCCAACGTGTGGTGCGGTCCACCATCGTCAAAAGGTGTGTGAAACCTTGCAATGGCAGAAGGGGGCCTACTAAGTCCACATGGACGTGATCGAATGCTTGAAATCCGGAAAGGTTCAAGGCGGGCCCTGGTGTGCTTCTGAACCTTAGCCCATTGGGATGCAACGCAAGCTGCAGCCCACACCTTTACATCCTTGCATAAGCAAGGCCAAACGAATTTGGACCCCACCAGCTTAACTGAAGAACATATGCCAGGGTGCAAGAGAGAGTGAATGGACTCAAAAAATGTGGCGCCACCAAGAGATTGGAACAACTGGGCGGGGATGGCCAGTGGAGACGTCGCAAAGCGGGGGGACAACCCTCTTGTACTACCTTGCTCTCTAGTCTAAGGCCCGTAACTGTGGAATGGAGTGCGAGAATGTCTGCATCTCCCGGCTGGTCGGTGGCCATGGCGGAAAAATCAATGCACAAGTAGACTGGAGAGACCAGCGCACGTGACAAACAGTCGGCCACAACGTTGAGCTTGCCGGCCACATGCTGAATGTCGGTAGCGAACTCTGATATTGCAGCTAGATGACGTTGCTGACGTGCTGACCATGGTTCCGAGATTTTGGACATTGCGTAGGTTAGAGGTTTGTGGTCAACAAATGCGGTAAATACGTGACCTTCAAGCCAAAACTGGAAGTGGCGCATGGCCAGGTAGAGAGCCAGTAACCCTCTGTCGAAAGTGCCACGTAATGGTATCTCGTAATGGTATCTCGTGTCATCCGCAGAAATCCCACGGAGGGCAAACTGAGCCTTAACGTAGATGAATCAGGCAGCGGGATCATGGAGCCAGAAGTCTGGGAGCTTGACTGCCATGGCAAACGAGGCTGGGTCTCGGAGGGAAACCCTAGCGTGGGTGTTCCTGAAGAGGTGCTCGCTTCATCTTCCATTTTGAGCATTATCAATGTTGTGGGTCACTAGTGTGGAGGAATGAAGGGAAGAGACACGAGAGTTGCCAGTTCAGAACTTTACTTAACCCCAGCAATAATAGGAATGACATTAGGCACCAATGTGCATTCTCCACACTAGTGACCTACAACGCTGATAATGTTCAAGCCCTCAAACATTTAATTAAATGTTTCCCCATCTTTTCACCCTTCTCCCCAAGTCACTGGGTGTGAGTGGAGCCTCCTAGTGGTCCACCACAGCATAATAATTTGGAACGTGGTGTATAGAACGTGTAAAGCTCTCTAGGGTCACCAAACCTGTTACACAGGTTCACCTTGGGATCCTGTTCTACAACTATGGGTTGTATCCTTTGTTGTATATTCATGGATGAAAGGTTTATCATAATTTGGTTCTGCCACAGTAATTATATTGAAAAGCCGAAAACTGCTCTCTAAGTATCAGTGCTGCCAGATGGGAAATGAAGAAATATAATACCGTTGCTTTAAAATTATCATATTTTGAGCCAAACTATCATATGTACTAAAATAACTTGAAAATTCACAGACTAGGACAGTGCATTTAAAAATAAAGCTATTCTATATGCATGGAACTGCAGTAACCTAAGGAATAAACGCAGAGGGTCGGCCATTTGAATGAAACGACTGCTTTATGCATTTCACAATTAAACACACCCACCCACACAGTGAATTGCACCTCTTTGCAGAACCACTGATTCTGTCCTTAAACTTAGGGTCCAACTCCCAGGCAGGGCTATAAAGCTGCCATGCCTGGCAGAGGTGCTTTGTTTTCTTACTGCTGTCTGTGCTGCCAGACTTTTTTCTTTTAGTACTTTTTTCCTCCGAATCCGAACTCATGTTCACTGATTTTTTTTTTTTTTTTAGTTTGTTGTGGTGCCAGTATACAGGTACATCTCAAAAAATTAGAATATCATGAGAAAGTTCAATATTTTTGTCACTCATTTCAGAAAGTGAAACCCATATATTATATAGATTCATTACACAGAGGGTGATATATTTCAAGTGTTTATTTATTTTAATTTTGATGATTATAGCTTACAGCCCATGAAAAACCCGAATTCAGTTTCTCAAAAAATTAGAATCCATCCATCCATCCATCCATCTTCTACCGCTTTTCCGGAGGTCCGGGTCGCGGAGGCAGCAGTTCAAGCAGAGAAGCCCAGACTTCCCTCTCCCCAGCCACCTGCTCCAGCTCTTCAGAGGGGATACCAAGGCGTTCCCAGACTAGCTGGGAGACATAGTCTCTCCACCGAGTCCTGGGTCTGCCCCGGGGTCTCCTCCCAGTGGGACGTGCCTGAAACACCTCAAGTGGGAGGCGTCCAGGAGGCATCCTAATCAGATGCCCATACCACCTCAACTGACTCCTTTCAATGTGGAGGAGCAGCGGTTCTACTCTGAGCCTCTCCCGGATGACTGAGCTCCTCACCCTATCTCTGAGGGTGAGTCCAGCAATCCTACGGAGAAAGCTCATTTCAGCCGCTTGTATCCGCGATCTCGTTCTTTCGGTCATTACCCAAAGCTCGTGACCATAGGTGAGAGTAGGAACGTAGATTGACTGGTAAATCGACAGCTTTGCCTTAGAACTAAGCTCCCTCTTCACCACAACAGACCGGTACAACGTCCGCATCACTGCAGATGCTGCTCCAATCCGTCTGTCGATCTCTCGCTCCATTTTCCCCTCACTCGTGAACAAGACCCCAAGATACTTAAACTCCTCCACTTGGGGCAGGAGCCTGTCCCCAACCCGGAGAGGACAATCCACCTTTTTCCGGCTGAGGACCATGGACTCGGACTTGGAGGTGCTGATTCTCATCCCAGCCGCTTCACACTCAGCGGCAAACCGTCCCAGCAAGAGCTGTAGGTCATTGCTGGATGAAGCCAACAGGACAACATCATCTGCAAACAACAGAGATGAGATCCTGTGGTCACCAAGCATGACACCCTCCATTCCCTGGCTGCGCCTAGAAATCCTGTCCATAAAAATTATGAACAGGACCGGTGACAAAGGGCAGCCCTGGCGGAGTCCAACTCTCACTGGGAATGACTCCGAACGAGTGTTGGCAATGCGAACTAAACTCTCACAACGGTCGTACAGAGACCGAATAGCTCGTAACAACAAGCCCGATACCCCATACTCCCGAAGCACCCCCCACAAAAATCCACGAGGGACGCGGTCAAATGCCTTCTCCAAGTCCACAAAACACATGTAAACTGGTTGGGCCAAACTCCCACGACCCTCAAGAATTCTCGAGAGGGTAAAGAGCTGGTCCGATGTGCCACGGCCAGGACGAAAACCACATTGCTCCTCCTGAATCCGAGGTTCGACCAACGGCCGGACTCTCCTCTCCAGTACCTTGGCATAGACCTTCCCAGGGAGGCTGAGGAGTGTGATCCCTCTAAAGTTGGAGCACACCCTCCGGTCCCCTTTTTTGAAGAGAGGAACCACCACCCCGGTTTGCCATGCCAAAGGCACTGCCCCCGACCTCCACGCAATGTTGCAGAGGCGTGTCAACCATGACAACCCAACAACATCCAGGGCCTTGAGGTACTCGGGGCGAATCTCGTCCACCCCCGGGGCCCGGCCACCAGGAGATTTTTAACCACCTTGGCGACCTCAGCCCCTGTGATAGGCGAGTCATCCCCCTCGTCCCCAAACCCTGCTTCCTCTGTGGAAGGCGTATCAGTGGGATTGAGGAGATCCTCGAAGTATTCCTTCCACCGCCCGACGATATCCCCAGTTGAAGTCAACAGTGTCCCATCCGCACCATACACAGTGTGGACGGGGAGCTGCTTTCCCCTCCTGAGCCGCCGAACAGTTTGCCAGAATCTCTTTGAAGCCGACCGAAAGTCTTGTTCCATGGCCTCACCGAACTCCTCCCATACCCGGGTTTTTGCTTCAGCAACCACCCGAGCTGCACTCCGCTTGGCCTGCCGGTACACCTCAGCTGCTTCGGGAGTCCCACAAGCCAACCAAGCTTGATAGGACTCCTTCTTCAGCTTAATGGCCCCCCTCACCACTGGTGTCCACCACTTGGTTCGGGGGTTGCCACCACGAGATGCACCGACCACCTTGCGGCCGCAGCTCTGGGCTGCCGCTTCAACAACAGAGGTGGAGAACATGGCCCATTCAGACTCCATGTCTCCAGACTCCCTCGGAATGTGGTTGAAGTTCTTCCGGAGGTGGGAGTTGAAGACCTCCCGGACAGGGGCCTCAGCCAGACGCTCCCAGCACACCCTCACTATACGTTTGGGTCTACCAGGTCTGAATGGCTTCCTCCCCTGCCATCGGATCCAACTCACCACCAGGTGGTGATCAGTTGACAGCTCTGCACCTCTCTTTACTCGGGTGTCCAAGACATACGGTCGCAGGTCTGATGATACGATAACAAAATCGATCATCGACCTGCGGCCTAGGGTGTCCTGGTGCCAGGTGCACATATGGACACCCTTATGCTTGAACATGGTGTTCGTTATAGACAGACTGTGGTTAGCACAGAAGTCCAATAACTGAACACCACTCGGGTTCAGATCGGGCAGGCCGTTCCTCCCAATCACCCCCCCTCCAGGTTTCACTGTCGTTGCCCACATGCGCATTGAAGTCCCCCAGTAGGACAATGGAGTCTCCAGGAGGAGCACCCTCCAGCACCCCAGTCACAGACTCCAAAAAGGGTGGGTACTCTGAAACATCATTTGGTGCATAGGCACAAATGATGGTCAGGACCCGTTTCCCAACCCGAAGGCGCAGGGAAGCAACCCTTTCGTCCACCGGGGGAAAACTCCAATATAGAGGCAGCAAGGTGGGGCGATACAAGAATACCTACCCCTGCTCGTCGCCTCTCGCCCGGGGCAACTCCAGAAAAGGCCAAGCTCCAGCCCCTCTCCAGGAGACTGGTTCCAGAACCGGAGCTGTGTGTTGAGGTGAGGCCGACTATATCTAGCCGGTATCGCTCAATCTCGTACACCAGCTCAGGCTCCTTCCCCACCAGAGAGGTGACATTCCACGTACCAAAAGCCAGTTTAGAAAGCTTGGGATCAGTCCGCCAAGGTCTCCGCCTTTGACTGCCACCTAATCCACATAGCACCGGACTTCCATGATCCCTCCTGCAGGTGGTGAACCTACTGGAGGGCGGACCCATGTAACTCCTTCGGGCTGAGCCCGGCCGGGTCCCATGGGTGGATCCCCCTCATGGATCGTCACCTTATCCCCCTCATGGATCGTCACCTTATCGTGGTGGGGGGGTTTGCGTGCCCCAGTGATCCCAGGAGCTATGTTGTCCGGGGCAATTTGCCTCTGATAGGGTCTCCCAAGACAAACTGGTCCTGGGTGAAGGGCCAGACGAAGAACGATCCAACAGACTCTCATGATAAATTGTATATCAAGGATTCAGTGTACCCCGCCCGGTATGGGGTTACCGGGGCCCCACCCTGGAGCCAGGCCTGGGGGAGGGGCTCGAAGGCTAGCGTCTGGTGGCCGGGTTTCCACCCATGGGACCCGGCCGGGCTCAGCCCGAAGGAAAAAATTAGAATATTACATAAAATTAATTTTAAAAAATAGTTTTTAAATAGAAATGTTGGTCGACTAAAAAGTCTGTCCATGTACACACTCAATACTTGGTCAGGGCTCCTTTTGGATTAATTATTGTATCAATGTGGCGTGGCATGGAAGTGATCAGCCTGTGGCACTGCTGAGGTGTTATGAAGGTCCAAGTTGCTTTGATAGTGGCCTTCAGCTCATCTGCATTGTTGGGTGTGGTGTCTCTCATTTTCCTCTTGACAATACTCCATAGATTCTTTATGGGGTTTAGGTCAGGAGAGTTTGCTGGCCAATCAAACACAGTGATGTTTAAAAAAGAACACATAAAGAACACATAAAGAACACAGACGAAAGAGAGGTCATTGAAATTGTTAAATCGTTCAAAAGTAAAACATCTACTGACTGCGATGGTATTGATATGCTACTAGTCAAAACTGTTATCGAATGCATAGTGAAACCACTGACGTATATCTGTAACCTGTCTCTCCAATCAGGTATATTTCCCAATGCAATGAAAATAGCTAAAGTAATTCCGATTTACAAGACAGGCGACAGAGGGGAACTCTCCAACTACAGACCAATTTCACTATTACCGCAATTTTCCAAGATACTTGAAAAAATATTCTATGAGAGAATTGACAACTTCATACTGAAGAATGATTTATTGTGTGAGCAGCAATATGGGTTCAGACACAAAAGGACAACAGCATATGCCTTAATGGAATTTACAGAAAAAATATCAACAGCCATTGAAAATAAAGAGTATTCAGTTGGAGTATTCCTGGATCTTAAAAAAGCATTTGATACAGTAGATCACAATCTATTATTAAAGAAACTACAAAATTGTGGTATCAGAGGGGTAGCACTGTCCTGGTTAAGAAGTTACTTAAAGAATAGATATCAGTTTGTATGTGTTAACAACAAAAACTCAGAGCTACTGAAGGTCACCTGTGGAGTCCCACAGGGTTCAGTTTTGGGACCATTATTATTCAATATGTATATAAATGATATATGTAAAGTTTCAGAAAAAATGGACTTAATATTGTTTGCTGATGACACTAACCTGCAATGCAGTGGAAACAACTTGGAACAACTTCTGGATACACTCGGAAAGGAATTAGGAAAGCTGAAACTGTGGTTTGATTCAAACAAATTAACGCTCAATTTAAGCAAGACAAAATTTATAGTCTTTAACAACCATCACAACTACCCAGTACCCAAACTCAGTGTAAATGGTGTAGAGATTGAAAGGGTATCCGAAACTAAATTCCTTGGAGTAATAATTGATAACAAACTGTGTTGGAAGCCACATATTAATTATATAAAAGGTAAAGTATCCAAATCAATTACAATATTACACAGAGTGAAAAATTTGCTGAATCAACCCACACTATACACCTTGTATCATTCATTAATACTCCCATACATGACATATTGTAATGAAGTATGGGGAAATACATATAAAACAAACATATATCCACTCTTTATGCTTCAAAAGAGAGCTATTAGAATAATCAACAAAGCAGCTTACAGGGAACCAACAAACCCACTTTTTCTTAAACAAAAAACTCTCAAGTTGAAAGATCTGATCGACTTTAAAACCGCAATAATAATGTTCAAAGTGAAGAATCTATCACTGCCCGCAAATATCCAGAAGTTGTTCCAAACAAGGGAGAAACGATATCACTTCAGAGGAACATGTATATTTCAAAAGCCTACAGTGAGAACAACTACCAAGCAACACTGTATTTCAGTGCAAGGTGTCAGATTATGGAACGATTTTGGACCTGAATTAAAATCATGTACAAAGCTTGGACAATTTAAACAAAAACTAAAGGAAGAAATACTCCAAACATATTTACAAGACGACATGTAAACTCACATAAGGATTGACATTTCCAGCCTGTGTTGTGTTATAGCTTAGTTTTCTTTTTTCTCTGTGACACTATGTCTTAGATTTGTTTTTGAATAGTAACCGCTTAACTTAGACTAGCTCAGTTTTCTTTTTCTCTCAGTCATATTTTGTCTTAGCCTTGTTTTAAATTGTAATCGCTCTTGTCTTGTTTTCTCTTTTTTCTCCTTTGAATTCTTGGATGGAATATGGGTGGGCAATATAAGCTGCGGCTTCAGCCATCACCCATTTCGGATAACTCACGTGGAATTGTATAGTAGAAGGAGTCTTTGTCTAATTTGACCTTGTTGTTATATTATACAGTTTCTTTTAACCTGTAATGTACTATCCGAAATAAATAAATTCATTCATTCATTCATTCATTCATTCATTCATGTCATGGTCATTAAACCAGGTTTTGATACTTTTGGTAGTGTGTGTGTGTGTGGGGGGGGGGGGGGGGGTGGCAAGTCCTGCTGGAAAATGAAATCAGGTTCTCCATAAAGCTTGTCAGCAGAGGGAAGCATGAAGTGCTCTAAAATTTCCTGGTAGACGACTGCGCTGACTTTGGTCTTGATAAAACACGGTGGACCAACACCAGCAGATCACCTCTGTTCAGATATAAGTAAATTTTACATTTCATTTGTAAATCAAAGCCCTAGAGTCTGGAGAAAGCGTGGAGAGGCACAGAATATAAGTTGCTTGAAGTTGAGTATGAAGTTTCTGCAGTCAGTGATGATTTGAGGAACCATGTCATCAGCTGGTGTTGGTCCACTGTGTTTTATCAAGACCAAAGTCAGCGCAGTCGTCTACCAGGAGATTTTAGACCACTTCAAGCTTCCCTCTGCTGACAAGCTTTATGGAGAAGCTGATTTCATTTTCCAGCAGGACTTGATACCTGCCCACACTGCCAAAAGAATCAAAACCTGGTTTAATGACCATGGCATCACTGTGTTTGATTGGCCAGCAAACTCTGAGATGTACCTGTAGATGCTGTGTTCACTAAAAGGGGGAGATATAATGAGATGTACAGTATCTGTATGTACCATTGGAACTTCCATAGTCGTTGGAGTGTGACATCATGAGGTGCACCTAGTTTATATATATGAGTGATGCTCCTGCCAGAACGGTTTTTGCAGTTGTTGTTGGTGATGTTGATGCCATTGAATGAGTGTGTTACTACAAGCTGTAAGTAGCAGTTGTACAAAGCTCTTGGCTACAGAATAAATCTACCATTAACACAAGCGGAGTACTGTAGTTAACATGACAGGCATTATCTTCTTTTCCTGGTGTTTCAAACCCATTCATGTCTGTGCGTTGCATCCGTGTGCACTACAGTAAACCATTCCGCTGATTTTTCAACTCAGCATTCTTCCCCCTTCTTTCTATATTAACTAACTGGACATCAACCATGATTGATGTCTTCCTTATTACCAAGCAGCCTTACTATCACGTGCATTTCGGCTCACACGCATGGTCTTAAACCATCATGATCAGCGTTCACTTTAGATAATGTGCATCTTTGCATTAATGGGATGGGCAGGAAAACTTTGAATTGGATTAGCCAAAACACACCTCTGAATAATTAGACTGGCCTCTTTTGCACCACGCGCCCAGCAGAAAGTTCATTTCTACGCTGTTGTGATAAGAAAATTAACTTGGAAATGCCATAGACATGTTCTGCGTTAGTGACAAATGACTGACCGACCGCGTCCTTGTAATACGGCCCAAAATCATATGTACAAGGGCTCACATTTCCTTCCAGGTAAGTTTTAATTTGACTGTTCACTCTAAACATGAAATGCACATTAAGAGTAAAGTGTCTAGAAATACTGTGATGCTTTAGCTTTATACAAGAGTGGTAGTAGTGGAGCATCCGCCCCACAGCCAGGAGGGTCATACCAAAGACCATCTAAAAATGATACTTCCTGCTTTCTAGCTTGGTGTTCAGCATAATATGGGACTGGGGGGTGGGTTTCAGTTTCAACAGTGTTCACATGTATCAGTTGCCACTTGATTCAATTTTTAAAAAAATGCTGGGATGTACAGAGATCTATTCAGATTAAATGTCAGGGGTATTTTAGCAAGTCTGGCCAGCTGATGCATATATTTTATTCTGAGGTTTTAATGTGCTGACCCTAAATCCCAAACTATACATGTATTTTTGTTCAAGCAAACATCCTAAAAACTGAGATTTGTGACAAAAATTAAAATATTATGGAGAAAGGAGGCAGGCGAGGCAACGAGCTGAATGACACAGAAACTTTATTGTTTCTCCAACATAACTTACAGCAAAAAAAAAAATGATCCCGGGTCTCTGTGCATTCCTCTTTTATATCGTTAATACTGAAGCACCAGATTATTTAACATCTTAGACAAGAGACAGTGGATAAGCATGGGAGAACAATGCTCAGGAGGTTCCTGGTGAGATAGCAGGAAGGAGTCAAGGACGTAGGGGGTTGAATGCAGTGTAATGCAAATGTCATGTTGTGTGTGGGAAAATGCCATGAAACTTGGGAGGAGAGATTTGGGTAAAAGAAGAGTGCCTGCTTAAATGTGTCAGTCTGTCCTGTGCTTGAGAGCTGTGAAGTGTGTAATAAACCGTCTGACATGAATCAGCCTCTTATTTCACACACTCCACACTGGTGACCCAAGATGTATTATAGAACACGAGGCAAGAACCCCGGAGCCGGCCCGGTCAGGAAGCTCCAGCGAGGCGGCAGCCATCCCACAGACAGCCCGGACTGGAACCCCCAGCCACGCGTGTGCGGTTTCAGTCAAGCTACCGGATTTCTGGCAGTACAACCCGCGCTCTTGGTTCCACCACATCGAGGCCCAGTTTGCCCTCCGGGGAGTAAAAGCAGACGACACCAGATTCTACCATGTGGTGGCAGCGCTGGACGCCCGCACAGCTCAGCAGGTAGCGAGCCTGCTCGATCAGCCTCCAGCCAGCAACAAATACGAGCCTCTCCGCTCTCTCGGACTGTGAGAGAGCGGAGAGGCTCCTGACGCAGGCCGAGTTAGGAGATGGTTCGGCCATAGACCTGATTGAGAAGATGCTGGCGTTAATGGGCATGGACGACAGACACTTTCTGTTTGCCCACTTCTTCCTCCGGAACCTTCCAACAGTGGCGAGAGCGGTTCTGGCCAATTCGCTGTTGCTGGCCGCGCGTGACTGCCGTGCGCTAGCCCAGGAGGCAGACCGGATCATCCTCACCCGCAGGGCGATCACAGCCAACGTGGCAGCGGCGGAGCCCAGCGAGACGACCAGAGAAGGCGAGGAGCCACCGACGGTAGCAGCAGCGGAGGCCAAGGAGCGCCAGAGAGACACGCTCTGTTTCTACCACCGCTGCTTCGGAGAGAATGCACGCAGATGTGTGCCACCTTGCCAATTCAAGCACTCGGGAAAACGTCACAGCCGGCAGTCGGAAGCAGCTGTGACCCTCGGTGAAGAGAACAAGCTGCTCTACCTGATGGACGCGCGCTCGGGGAGGCGCTTCCTCGTGGACACCGGAGCCCAGAAGAGCTTCATCCTGCTGACGTACGCTGACCGGCTGGCAGGACCTAGCGGCCCCGAGATGTTGGCAGCAAACGGCTCGGAAATTAAGGCCTTTGGTGAGAGGACACTGATCTTATCTCTACATGGCCGTACATACGAGTGGACTTTTGTCATAGCAGCACTGAATTACTATATCCTGGGGGCTGATTTTCTGTGTGCACATGGTTTACTGGTTGATGTTGCTAACAGACGCCTGGTTAATGCACTGTCCTTTGACTCTCTTCCCTGTATAGCTCGAGTGACCCGGCCAACAGCACAAGCCAACGTCACAGCTCCAGGCGGTAAGTTCCACAAACTGCTCACTCAGTTTCCAGCACTCACGGTCCCGACGTTTTCGGCGGCCATCGCTAAACACGGGGTGGAGCACTTTATCACCACCACCGGGCCACCCGTTTTTGCAAGACCTCGGCGCTTGGACGCAGCTAATCTGGCCATAGCACGCGAGTAGTTCGCCAACCTGGAAAGGTTGGGCATCATCAGGTGTTCGAACAGCCCATGGGCATCCCCGCTACACATGGTCCCTAAGGCTGAGGGATCGTGGCGACCGTGCGGTGATTTCCGCAGGTTGAACAATGCCACAGCGCACGACCGCTACCCAATTCCCCACATATGGCCCTTTTCCACTAGCCCAGCACACCTCGCCACGTCTCGATTCACTTCGACACGGTTCGGTTCGGTTGTGTCTCCATTACAACCGTGTTAAGCTGGGGTGGGCGGGATTTTTTTTACAGCAAGGCGGCGCCACACTCCCATGATTTAAAACACGCAACCCAAGCAAAACATAACACATGCATCATGGCGGCTGTACAAGGCGACTCCTCGGTCTGTGGCTTTTTTCACCATAAATGCCAGAAAGGACCGCCAGACACGGGTACAGGCAGCGAGATGAAACACTCTGGAATAGTTCTGCAGCTTCTGGGAGAGCCAAAGACGTGAGAAAACAAACTAGGTCATATATGACGGTAAGCTAATGTTGCTAATGCTAGTTTGCTATAAGTACGTCATACTACACTTTAATGTCTGCAAGTTATCGCTGTTAGGTACTAAAATATGTACGCTGTGTGTGTGTGTTTCAGATGGCTCTGTTGTGGGGAAATTACCGCTTCAAACGGTCGGTCTGGCGTTCTGCACAGCCTGTCACTGATGTCAACACAGCTTCACAAACGATCAGTGGTTATAGAGCTTAAGAATGTCTGTAGAAATGTTTATTTCCTGTGCAACAAATTGCTCTGATCTGTGTGAAAATCATGGAGAGACTGTTGAGACATCATGGACGTACCTGCTTCTGCAGCACTGAGTCTGAGGTGGTGTCATAGCAAAAAATGATCAGCTGACACAACTTGATCGCCATGTTAATAACTATATTAGCCATAAAATATATATTCAAAAAGTAAACAGTACTGAGTTACGTATAATAAGATATATTTGACAGTTATGATGCATTTTAGGCCAAAACAAACTTGATCTAGGATTAAAAGCAATTAAAATAATGCTGTCACAAGGTTACATGGAAAATACTTGATTTACTAGATACATGTACTGTAGAAATATATATTCTCTGCATTAACAATGTACTATACATGCATTCATGTAGTATTGCACTGGGAATTGCACTGACAATAAACCTCTGAAGTTTTTGCAGATGTCTCTTTTTATATGTGAAGGTTACCACCATGTGGCACAAATTAAATACTGAAAGACTGAAAAAGCTAAGAACAATCCAACAGTTTGAGAAATCACTTTTGGTTTGGTGTAAGTCTGTCAACAGAATTATGAACCATAAAGCAGTTTGTGTTAAAATGTTAAAGCCCATTAAACCTAATCCGGGGGCTTCCAAACATGTGTCATGGAGGGCCAAGACCCTGCAGGTTCTCTCTTCTACCCAGTCTCTTCAGCAGGTGTTCTCACTGATCAGCAGTCAGTGGAAGAAGTTCAGTGGAATCTGCTGTTAAAGACACTGGTTGGAGGTAAAGCCTGCAGGGTCTTGGCCCTCCATGGCACATGATTAGACACCCCCGCCCAAACCCATTATGATGAAGAGCAGATGCTAATATGACCCAGAATTCCTCCACATACTGGTACTGTCACTAAAGTATGCAGGGTCTTCTGCGGTGGCACATCCAACAATACAGTCTTCAGTTAATAAAATAATTGTTTTGGTTACTTTTTTCTTAAAAATGAGCCATTATTTTCAAGGTCACCGATAAATCCTTTGTACAGTTGACTCTTTTCCCACCGGTGTCTTAACAGACAAAATAGAAAATCATGATGCAAACACATAAGTCATTAAATTGTTTATTACAATCAGCAGCAAATTCCAGATTATTCAGAATGTGCAAAATTCAAACTGTAAAAAAAAAAAAAAAAAGAAACTGGAATAGGTCACACACGCCAGCCACGCTGCCTCACTGAGAAGCAACTGGATCGGCCCCTCATACTGGTCCTGGTTCAGCAGATCTTCGGCCTGCATCTCTGTAAATAGTGAGGCAAGGTCCAGTTTGGGTGGACAGTTTCCCTCTTGCCTAGACAAAAGACAAATGGGTGGTGGTTAATTAAAGCAAGTGCAAAACATATTCGGGAAATACACTTGTTGCTAAAAGCCAGTGGTGGAATGTGAATGAATGAATGAATCCTTATTTCGGATTGATTAAAAGTAAAGATTAAAAGAAAATAGAATAATATAACAAAGGGGAAAAAATCTAACAAGGTCAAATTAAACAATAACTCCTATGATTATACAGTTCAACATAGGTTATCTGAAATGGGTGATGGCTGAAGCTGCAGCTTATATTGCCCACCCATATTCCATCCAAGAATTCAAAAGAAAAACAAAACAGGAGGGATTACAATTTGAATGTGACAATAAAGTACTTCGTTGTTGTATTTAACCACAATTTTCATGTAGCTGCGCTTCAGTAGATTTTACAAGAGCTGCGTTACATTTAAAATCATCTGTTTTTACTGTGGCCTCAGCAGTCAGAATGAATTAATACATTCACTTGAATGGAATATAGTACTCAAGGACGGCAACAGGAAATTCTGATTTCAGCTGAAATCTAATTTGGTCGATTGACTTATGGGGGGGGCTGGGGGGGCGCAGCCCCCCTGAAGCTGAGAGGTTTTCAGTAAAACAGAAGTAATTTAGACTGAAAAAAATTATTTAAAAAAAAATGAAGTACTAGACTTAGATAAATCATTAAATTTAATGAAAAGTTAACTTACTTTTTCTTCAATGTTGTCTCACTGTCTTTAGTCCAACATATTTAACAGTTCTATAAGAGTTTTTTACACTATTTACACTGGTCACCAAGTTACTTCTAATGTGAAACTTTCTTCCTTTTGGCAGCAAGCTGTGTCAGTCTCTGAACTTTGAACTTCATCTCCTTTTCTGGTTTCTTCAGAAACTGTCCGAGTGTTTCTGTTACCTCGTTGAACTTTGAGCCAATTTTCACCTTTACCGTCACTTTTCTCTCAAGCCAATTCCATTGGAACTTATTTTTGACACTTTTGTCTATTTCTAGCGCTGATGACTCCTGATCCTTCGATAAAAATCTCATAATTCCGCTGAAAACAATACCGAAAGCCCAGAATTCCAACACGAACAAGGGATGTGATTTGGGGTTGGAGAAATTATTTGAAAATTTAGCAGGGGGTCTGGGGGACCCGCCCCCCGAAGCTCCTGGGTTTTTATAATTTTTAAGTACCAGAACTGTGCTTAAATGACATAAAACAAACAGCTGGATGCCACTTATTACTGTATAATATTGACTTATGTTCCAAGAAGATAGCATTCCTAAAATATTCCAACAAGCATTATCCATCACATGCTTTAACACTTGATCAAATCAAAATCAGTTAATTTTATCTATTCCATAATAGAAATAAAATTCCAACATACCATTACTTTTTATAATTTCAGCATTCATTTCAGATCACCAGTTTCAATCTCCATTGAGTCTTGAGCAGTTCATTTTGCACAATCACTGATGTAGCCAAGTCTTAGAAATATTCAAAAGTTATGAGTCATTGTCCACTGTGCACTGTCAATTTCAAACTGTTTGGAATCATAAAAGTAATGTAACTAAATTGTTTTGCTATTTTTTCCTCCTCAACATCAATGTCAGGGCGCTTGTGACGATGGGATGTCACTAGTGTATGTCTGGTTATATTGTGATTGTGTTGTATCTGTATTGTTGTATTGTTGTATGATTGTTGGTTAAGATGCACATAATGGTTTAGGATTTGTCTTGGTTAATTTGAATGCCCTGGGAGATAATTAGCATGATTAAGAATCTGGTAAAATAGTTAAAAGATTTATTGCACATACCTTTGCCAACATGCTTCCTGTGGGTGTCAAGGCAAAAGACTCCATTAGGATTTGAAGGCCTTATATAGGACACCAGCAGGGAGCAAATATGTATGGTTAGTCATAGGGGTGGCTTAATATTTGTAAATAGGGGTTAAGGTTATTTATGGAACTATTTATATGACTATTTATTGTGTGTTATTTATATATTTATATTGTGTATGTCTGGGGAAAGTTATTTATGTATTTTTATATATTAGTGGGTATGTGTTTAGTATAAGGAATGAAGTGTTTTACCTGGGATTATGGTAGGGGCTAATTACCTCTAATTGATCTGTCCTTTATATAACAGGTGTGAGATATCAGTAGTAGGTTGTGGTATATTGATGAAAGGTGGTATTGATGAACGATCATTGAGGAATATCTATTACTTGATATGTTTCTTTGAGAGAGTACATTTTGTTTGAAACTGTGTCAGAAGATTTATCCTGAGAAACTGGAAATTACCTGAACTGGAGAACATTATTTGTGAGTAAAAAATAAATTGGAATAATTGAAAAGAAGATTTTGCCTCGCTCCCTTCCTGCCACACGTTCACAGCGCTGCAGGAGTTTTGGGGGATGGTTAACTTTTATTACCGTTTCCTCCCCCGCGCAGCCCAGCTCATACAGCTGTTGTACGCTGCACTCAAGAAATGGAAACCGGCGGACAGAGTCGACTGGACTCCTGAGCAGAAGCGTTCTCTGAGGTTAAAAGAGCTCTGGCAAACGCTGCACTACTGGCGGCTCAGACATGGGCATAGCGGCCGTCGTGGAGCAATGCGCTGCCGGTTCTTGGCAGCTGCTCACCTTTTTAGCAGGTCTTTGCACGACAGTGAGCGTAAATACAGCGCATTCGACAGAGAGTTAATGGCTCTCCACCTGGCCATACGCCACTTCCAGTTCTGGCTGAAAGGGTGCACTTTCACTGCGTTCGTGGACCACAAGCCGCTAACGTACTTAACGTACTTTATCTTCCTGGAAGATAAAATAAAGCGGAATTCGGCGAATTAGAGGAAAATCACATCCCTGAGAACGCCGCCATGAATTTTTGACAAAGCATACAACGAGCCATTTGATTGGTCCAATCGTTTGCAACTATCCAATCGCAGGGCTGTTTACAATACAGCAGTAGCTTGAGTACATCCGGGTTATCGCGGGAGACTTCCGGGGAAGCGCCGAGCGCTTATGTAATCGTGTTGATTTTCGCTAAAATCGGTAACAATAAGGTACCTTACCCCCCCTAAAATTTTCTCAACGGATTTAGACGATTCACAGAAATGATCAATTTGAAAATAAATCGTCGGAAATCCGCGGATCGGCGGAAAATTGCCATCCCTGAGTACTTTAACTGAAGGTGTGCATCACCGAGTATGGAATCGCTCAGTCAAAATATGGAGATTTTATCAATAAAAGTTTGTCTTGTCTGTAAAAGTGTCTCTTGTTGCCCTGGCTTCATGTGTGGGCGGTGTTTTGTACTAGCATTGCTAAAATATAAAAGGAAGCACTACAATGGGTCTCAAATATTTGTAATGTGTCCTGTTACTGCATATGAGTTTATTGATGATAGACTATAAACTACAAATATAAAGTAAATTATATTGACGACTGAACATCTCACATTCGCCAAAACATACAGTTATGAACATAACTCACAAAGGATCACACAAGTGATCTGACAAAAAAAAAAAATACATTAACAAGCGGTTTATTTTACAGTTGATGTGCCATATTCACACAATCAAATAAATCTCAGTTCAGTCCCTTTTATATTAAGTGGAAATTGTGCTACTTTGGTTTTGACACTTTACCTATAAAAGCAAAGGATTTCAGTACTTTCCACAGTGGCGAGGTCCGTTGTGGGGCGGCTGCTTTCCTCCTGCCTAGACGAATGACAGAAATGGATGGTGGTTAGGTTCAAGCAAGTTCAACACATATACAGGCACATCTCAAAAATTAGAATACGATGAAAAAATTCAATATTTTTGTCACTCATTTCAGAAAGTGAAACCCATATATAGATTCATTACAGGGACAGTGATATATTGAAAGTGTTTATTATAATATTGATGATTACGGATACAGCCCATATTAACCAACACCTCAGCAGCCAACATTTATATTTAAAAACTATTTTTTAAAGTTAATTTTATGTAATATTCTAATTTTTTGCCAAATTGAATTTGGGGTTTTCAGGGGCTGGAAGCCGTAATCATCAAAATTAAAATAAATAAACGTTTGAAATATATCACTGTCTGTGTAATGAATCTATATAATATACGGATTTCTCTTTCTGAAATGAGTGACAAAAAATATTGAAGTTTTTTCATGACATTCTAATTTTTGGAGATGTACCTGTATTAGGGAAATACACCTGTGAAAGTCAATGGTGGGATCTGACAAAAATGCTTTGTTTCCCTGACAAGCACTGCAGGATCCACAGAATAGGTGTGTGGGTCTATTCTGATGCTTTAGAAAATTATATGAATGACTTTATAAATCACTGGTTTGAAAAAGCACTTTTAATATGTCGAGATTCCGGCTCCTGTGGTCCACTTCACCAGTATCCACAATATAAACACTGAGGGAAGCTAACCCCTGGCATGTGGAAACACATTCTAGCATTAAATTGCACACAATTTAATGCGCAGCACCAAAGTGCAATACGTACACAAACCAGGACTTTAACCAGGATTAACATATTTCATTGTTTTGCTCTCACAAGCGAATACTTAGGAGAAAACAAGGGCAAATCCGCAGAGTTGGCTACTAGCTAAAACTCGTTAGCCAGCACAAAACGGCGCTGTATGGCTCAAAAAAAGTGAGCTTACCACCAACAGGATAAATAAGCGAATAGATGCACATTATTACAAATCATTCACCATCGATGGTTCTCTCACGTTCGTCTTTAGCTTGTCCGTAGTCCGGTTCTATGCTGGGCTGCATCTGTATCGGTCCGGGTCGCTCCTCTCACTGTGGATCTGCCACCAAGCAGAGAAAACTCTGCACCTCTTCGTTGGACCACGGTGTAGAGTTCCACAAAACCTACAACGCTGTCTGTATTAATATCGTATTTACTCCATGATCGAGTTAGTCCGTGAAATATTGCAAATGGCGGTCGTGTAGATGTTTCCTATAGGCCCTTAGAATAGAGGGTTAGTATTAATGAAAGCGCTTTGAGTGATCTTTGTGACTAGAAAAGCGCTATATAAGTGCAGGTTAGTTAGTTAGTTAGTTAGCTTTCGTGACGTTACAACCTGACCAATCAGTGGCGACCAGGCTGTTGACGTCACATCTCGGCACGACTCAGCACGGTTGTACCCTGCCCTCAAGCAGGCACGAAAATAGTGCCTGTTAAACCGTGTTGGGGCTAGTGGAAAGAGCAACAAAGCGTGCTGAGCTGTCCCGTGTTGGGCTAAGCGGGGCTAGTGGAAAAGGGCCTTATACAGGATTTTTCCGTTCATCTTGCCGGAGCGCGCATTTTTTCTAAAATAGACCTGGTCCGTGGTTACCACCAAGTCCCAGTGCGCATGGAGGACGTACCCAAAACAGTGGTAATAACTCCGTTCGGTCTATTCGAGTTCCTGCGCATGCCATTCAGGTTAAAAGGAGCGGCACAGACATTCCAGCGCATGATGGATGCAGTGCTGCGCGATCTCCCGTTCGTGTTCGTCTACCTGGACGATATCCTGGTAGTCAGTGCGTCCGAAGATGAACACAAAACCCACCTCACGACGGTTTTCCGGAGGTTGGAGGAGCACGGGTTAATTATCAACCCGGCGAAATGCCAGTTCAGCGTGACGCAGATTGATTTTTTGGGGCACCGTGTCTTTCCTGAAGGAGCGATCCCGCTGCCCGACAAAGTGCGTGCCGTGGCGGATTTTCCCCGGCCTCAGACGGTCAGGGCGCTGCAGGAATTTTTGGGGATGGTGAACTTTTATAACCGTTTCCTTCCCCGTGTGGTGCGGCTCATGCAACCATTGTACGCCGTGCTCAAGAAACAGAAACCCGCGGATAGGGTCGAATGGACCCCGGAGCAAGAGCGGGCGTTCTCGGAAGTTAAAGCAGCCCTGGCAAAAACCGCACTGCTGGCGCATCCGGACCCGACGGCCCAGATAGCGCTCACCACTGACGCTTCAGACGTGGCTATAGGGGCTGTCGTAGAGCAGCGCGTTGCCGGGGCTTGGCAGCCGCTCGCCTTTTTCAGCAGAACTTTGCGCGACAGCGAACGTAAATACAGCGCGTTTGACAGGGAGTTGCTGGCTCTCCACCTGGCCATACGCCACTTCCAGTTCTGGCTGGAAGGGCGCAGCTTCACCACGTTTGTGGATCACAAGCCATTAACGTTCGCGATAGCCAAGGTTTCAGAACCGTGGTCGGGCCAGCAGCAGAGACAGCTGGCCGCGATCTCAGAGTTTACTACCGATATTCAGCATGTGTCTGGTAAATTGAATGTGGTGGCGGACTGCCTCTCGCGCGTCGTGGTGGCCCTAGTCTGCGTGGGGATTAGCGATGAGATTAGCGATGCAGACGTGCGCACGCTCCAGTCTGGACCAGCAGGGTTAAGTCTGGAGAGCAGGGTGCTGCACGATGGCACCCCCCCCCCCCCAGTCTGCGATGTCTCCACAGGACGCTCGCATCCGGTGGTCCCGGTCGCGTGGCGCCGCCGCATGTTTGAGTCGTTCACACTCTGGCGCACCCAGGAGTGCGCGCATCGGTCAAAATGGTGGGAGAGAAGTTTGTGTGGCCGAGCCTACGCAAACAAGTAAAAGAGCGGGCTGCAGCCTGCATGGCGTGCCAACGAGCCAAGGTACACAGACACACAAAGGCTCCCTTGGAACCGTTTCGGGTACCGGCTAAGAGGTTCGACCATGTTCACGTGGACCTCGTGGGCCCCCTCCTGCCATCACAGGGGTGCACGCACCTCCTGACAGTAGTGGACTGCACCATGCGCTGGCCAGAAGCAGTCCCGCTGGCGGCAACCACGTCCGCGGACATAGCACGCGCTTTTTTAACAGCATGGGTGGTGCGTTTTGGAGTCCCGTCGGACATTACGTCCGACAGGGGCCCTCAATTTGTTTCCGAACTCTGGTCCACGATGGCCCGCAGCCTGGGTGTTACAATTCACTGCACACCTGCATACAACCCACAGGCCAATGGTTTATGCGAGCGTTTTCATAGATCACTGAAAGCAGCACTCAGGGCTTCACTGACGGATGCAAATTGGGTAGACAGGCTGCCGTGGGTTTTATTGGGGTTGCGCTCCACGCCAAAAGAGGATCTGGAAGCTTCCCCAGCAGATCTGGTTTTCGCGCGGCCCCTACGGCTGCCCGGGGAATTTCTGCCAGATAATCCCGTGCCGGACAGCTGCCCGTCTCAGCTTTTGCAGCGTAGCGCAAACACAGGCACGCTGCCGGGCCTGGCCCACCACTGTTTTCCGGGTGTTTTCATGCCTAAAACTTTGAAGAGCACGGAGTTCGTGTTCGTCAGACACAACGCCCACCGCCCTCCATTGCGCCCACCCTATGATGGACCGTTCAGAGTGCTGGAAACAGGGGATAAGCATTTTTTGCTAGACTTGGGGGGGGTAGGCGGGAAAAAATTGGCATAGACAGACTCAAACCTGCTTTCGCTGTGGCGGACGAACAAGTGCTCTTGGCTAGGGCCCCTCGGCGTGGAAGACCCCCACTGAGAGCTCCCCAGGGAAACGATTCACCAGAGCAGCCACACGGACAGACCGAAGTGCCCCCCCCACCTTCGTCACGGCCCACCCACAGTCAGACACACTCCCAGCAGCCCCCCACCGGCACAGCAGCGCCACGGAGGAAGTAAACCCCAGTTACAGCAGATACGGGAGGAGACGGAAGCCCAAACGGCGTGTGGACTGATGTTCTATTGTTCTATCTAAGATGCTGGGGGTGGGGAAGTGTAGCACCAGATTATTTAGCATCTCAGACAAGAGACAGTGGATAAGCATGGAAGAACAATGCTCAGGAGGTTCCTGGCGAGATAGCAGGAAGGAGTCAAGGACGTAGGGGGTTGAATGCAGTGTAATGCAAATGTCATGTTGTGTGTGGGAAAATGCCATGAAACTTGGGAGGAGAGATTTGGGTAAAAGAAGAGTGCCTGCTTAAATGTGTCAGTCTGTTCTGTGCTTGAGAGATGTGAAGTGTGTAATAAACCGTCTGCCATGAATCATCCTCTTACTTCACACACTCCACAATACCATGCATCGAGACCCGGAACTTCTGACCATCATACATTATGTTTAGAACAAAGCCATTGTGGCACATTAACATGACATAATGCCCGCACCACTCTCCCACCCTTCTTCTCCCCGTGGTTCCGGCATTTACTCCTCTCCCCGGGGGGCGCATAGTCCTTACTGTCCCTTCTGATACCAGTGATACCTTCTCTTTTGGTTCATTGTTCCCTGGGTGGAGAAGTCCAACACCATGCCCCCACAATATAAAAGTTTTGGCATCTTGATTTACAGTAGTTAGCAAGGTCTCTTGGCCAATATCACAGTCTGTCACCAAGACTTTCAGTTCTTCTTTGATGTACTAAAGGGGTGAAAACTTTCATTAAAATTTAAAAAAAAAAAAAATCTGCTTGCATCTTCTGGGGTAGCCCATTGTAGATTTTGGGTGATTTCTTGACCTACTTTAAATTTTAAAAAAATCTATTTGGATAATTCGCTTTTTAAACAAAAGCTTTTTTCTCCTCTCAACGAGGCCAAGGCATTCACATTCAGCAGCCAATCTGAAATCAAAAGCTGAAACCACTAACCTCTTTCTAAAAAACAGGGTGATAAGAATAGCTAATGTTTAAATGAGTAATTGTATAACAAAACTAGCTTTACTTGTATACTGTAGTCTGATAAGGGGTAAAAAAAAAAAACTTTTCAGGCCTTCTGTTTATCTACAAACTGTTGTGTAATTTGGTTGAACTAAAACAGGAAATCTTCAAAAATAAGTGAAAGTGTCACAAGCTGAGCACTGGAAGTTTCTGCCATGCTCAGTCGCATGGCTTTTTTTTCTGTATTTATTTATTTGTTGTATTTTGTGCCTTTTGAATTTCAGTATTCTCGTACTGTTTTTTATTTTATTTTTCTGTTTTTGTTTCAGTTTTGTTACGCTCATGTTTTGTATCAATTTGTAATTATTTATCAATCTGCATTTGGTGATTTTTATTCTTTTTATTCTTACTGTGGTGTTCTTTCCTTGGGTTGACAGCTGTCAGGTGATGTTTCCGGTTTTGTGCTCTGTGTGGGCGTCACCCTGTCAGCTGTCAAGTCCAGTCGCTTCTCTCTCATTTCTCCCAGCTGACCCAGATTATCAATCAGTGTTTTCTCCTGCCCGCTCTGGTATCCACACCTGTGCCATATTATGTTGTGCCTTATTTAAGACCAGGGCACCTCGCTTTCCTTGCCGCGGTCTTGACTCTTGTGTCCTCTGTGATCACTTCTAATGGAAGTTTAAACATACTCTGTCTTCATCTCTTTACTGTGTTTATCCCCTCGTGTTTTTGAGTTGTTTTATGCACCTTATGTTTTCCAATAAACCTCACAACTTCACAGTCCAGTGTGTGGGTCTTCCTCTCGGCCCCGAGGGGCAACTCATGACAGAAGACCACGGCCAGTAATAGACCCAGCTGCTGTGAGTTGTGGGGTTTCATTTTTCCTTTTTACTTCACTCATCTGTTTCCCTGGAGTGTATTATGTCAGACTCTGCAGGTGGGCGCAGTTACCTGAGCCTGGGGTGGGAGTGCTGCAAAGCCCTCATTGAGACTGATGTGCTAATCTCCGCAGCGTGCACCGGTTTTGCCCGGAATGACTCATTATGGCACCTGGGCCTCGCGGAGGCAGCTGTTCGCCAGTGCCTCCAGCTTCGAGAGCTGAAGGGGTGGAGAGGATTTCTCTGGTGGTGGCGCTGCAACAAGAGAACAATGAGATGGTGAGGAATTCAAAGTTTAAACATACTCTGTCTTCATGTCTTTACTATGTTTATCCCCTCGTGTTTTTGAGTTGTTTTATGCACCTTGTAGAGGCTGGGTTAATCATCTCAGACTGGATGCAGAGGGTAAACAGAGAAGGACAATAGCTATGGAGATTATGGTGAGGTAGCAGAATTAAGGAGTTGGGGGGAGAAGGGATGAATGTATTGTGATGTGAGATGTCATGCAGATGTGAGAGGGGCAGTTGATATAAATGGAGAGCCCCTGGTGTATTGAGACATGCTTTTCTGTGTATGACTGATGTGAGAGTGAATAAAGTCGTCTGCTACATAAATCAGTCTCGTTATTTACGCCCTCCACACTGGTGACCCCTTGACGAATTATGGAACACGAGGCAAGAACCCCGGAGTCGGCCCTGACGGGAAGCCCCAGCGACGTGGCAAGCATCCCAGAGATGGCCTGAACGGGAACCCTCAGCAACGCGTGCGCTGTTTTGGTCAAACTACCGGACTTTTGGCTGCACGACCCACAGTCTTGGTTCCACCACACCAAGGCTCAGTTCGCCCTCCGGGGAATAACGGCAGATGACACCAAATATTACTATGTGGTCGCAACGCTGGACGTTCGCACGTCTCAGCAAGTAGCGAGCCTGTTCCAACAGCCTCCAGCCCACGACAAATACGGGGCTCTCAAGGCTACGCTGACCGGGCGCTACACGCTCTCGCACTGTGAGAGAGCAGAGAGGCTCCTGAGGCGCTCCGAGTTAGGAGATGGGTCGGCGGTCAAACTGATGGAGAAGATGTTGGCGTTAATGGGCACAGACGACTGGCATTTTCTGTTTGCCCACCTTTTCCTCCAGAACCTCCCAACAGAGGCGAGAGCGGTTCTTGCCAATTCGCCGTTGCTGGCCGCGCGTGACTACTATACGCCAGCCCAGGAGGCAGATCGGATCATCCTCACCACCAGAGCCCTCACAGTCAACGCGGCGGCGTCGGTATCCAGCGAGACGACCAGGGGAGGTGAGGAGTCGCTGACGGTAGCGGCAGCGGAGGCCAGGAAGCACCAGAGAGACACACTCTGCTTCTACCAACGCCGCTTTGGAGAGAACGCACGCAGATGTGCGGCACCATGCCAATTCAAGCGCTCGGGAAATGCCAAGGCCGGCAGTCAGTAGCAGCTGTGACCGCCGGTGAAGAGAACAAGCTGCTCTACGTGACGGATTCGTGCTCGGGGAGACGGTTCCTCGTAGACACCGGAGCCCAGAAGAGCATCATCCTGCCGTCCTACGCCGACCGGCTAGCGGGAACTAGCTGCCCCAGGCTGGTAGCAGTAAAAGGCTCCGACGTTAAGACTTTTGGTGAGAGAACACTGACTTTATCCTTACACGGCCTTATGTACGAGTGGACTTTTGTCATAGCGGCACTGAGTTTCCCAATCCTGGGAGCTGATTTTCTGTGTGCACATGGGTTACTAGTCGATGTTGCTAACAGGCGCCTGGTTAATGCACTGTCTTTTGATTCTCTCCCCTGTACAGCTCGAGGGGCCAGGCCAATAACATAAGCCAACGTCACAGCTCCAGGTGGTAAGTTCCACACACAGCTCACTCAGTTCCCAGCACTCACGGTCCCAACGTTTTCGGTGGCCATCGCTAAACACGGGGTGGAACACTTTATCACCACCACCGGGCCGCCCGTTTTCGCATGACCTCGGCGCTTGGACGCAGCTAAACTGGCCATAGTGCGCGAGGAGTTTGCCAACCTGGAAAGGTTGGGCATCATCAGGCGATCGAACAGCCCATGGGCATCCCCGCTACACATGGTCCCTAAGGCCGAGGGATTGTGGCGACCGTGCGGAGATTTCCGCAGATTGAATAACGCCACAGTGCATGACCGCTACCCGATTCCCCATATTCAGGATTTTTCCGTTCACCTCGCCGGAGCATGCATTTTTTCTAAAATAGGCCTGGTCCGCGGTTACCACCAGGTCCCGGTGTGCGCGGAGGACATACCCAAAACAGCCGAAATAACTCCATTTGGCTTGTTTGAGTTTTTACGTATGCCCTTCACATTAAAAGCAGCGGCACAGACATTCCAACGCATGTTGGATGCGGTGTTGTGCGATCTCCCGTTTGTGTTCGTCTACCTGGATGATATCCTGGTGGCCAGTGCGTCCGAGGACGAACACGTAACCCACCTCAGGATGGTTTTCCGGAGGTTGGAGGAGCACGGGTTAATAATCAACCCGGCGAAATGCCAGTTCAGCGTGACGGGGATTGATTTTTTGGGGCACCGCATCTCACCAGAGGGAGCGATACCCTTGCCCGACAAAGTGCGTGCCGTGGCGAATTTTCCCCGGCCTCAGACGGTCAGGGCACTGGAAGAATTTTTGGGGATGGTTAACTTTTATAACCGGTTCCTCCCCCACGCAGCTCAACTCATGCAGTCATTGTATGCCGCGCTCAAGAGACGGAAACCCGCGGACAGAGTTGAATGGACTCCAGAGCGAGAGCAGGCATTCTCTGAGGTTAAAACAGCCCTGGCAAATGCCACACTGTTGACGCACCCGGACCCGGCGGCCCGGATAGCGCTCACTACCGACGCCTCGGATGTGGCCATAGGGGCCGTCGTGAAGCAACGTGTCGCTGGTTCTTGGCAGCCGCTCACACTTTTTAGCAGGGCTTTGAGCGACAGTGAGCGTAAATACAGTGCATTCGACAGAGAGTTGCTGGCTTTCCACCTGGCCATACGCCACTTCCAGTTCTGGCTGGAAGGGCACAGCTTCACCACGTTCGTGGAACACAAGCTCCTAACTTTCGCGATGGCCAAGGTTTCGGAACCATGGTTGGGCCGGCAGCAGAGACAGCTGGCTGCGATCTCAGAGTTTATGACCGATATTCAGCATGTGTTGGGTAAACTGAATGTGGTGGCGGACTGCCTCTCGCGCACAGTAGTAGCCCCGGTCTGCGTGGGGATAGATTATATAGCCATGGCCCCAGAGGAGATTGGCGATAAGGACGTGTGCGCGCTCCAGTCTGGACCAACAGGGTTAAGGCTGAAGAGCAGAGTACTGCAAGACGGCAAGCCCCCCCTAATCTGCGATGTCTCCACGGGACGCCCACGCCCGGTGGTCCCAGTTGCTTGGCGCCGCCGCGTGTTTGAGTCAGTTCACGCTCTGGCGCACCCAGGAGTGCGCACGTCAGTCAAAGTGGTGGGCGCAAACAAGTGAAAGAGTGGGCTGCAGCCTGCGTAGCGTGCCAACGAGCCAAAGTACAAAGATACACGAAGGCTCCTTTGGAGCCGTTTCGTATACCGGCTAAGAGGTTCAGCCATGTTCACATGGACCTCGTGAGCCCCATCCCACCATCGCAGGGGTGCACACACCTTCTGACAGTGGTGGACCGCACCACACGCTGGCCAGAAGCAGTTCCGCTGGCGGCAACCACGTCCGTAGACGTAGCGCACGCTTTTTTGACAACATGGGTGGCATGTTTTGGAATCCCGTCGGACATCACGTCCGATAGGGGCCCTCAGTTTGTTTCAGACCTCTGGTCTGCGATGGCCCGTAGCCTGGGTGTTGCAATTCATCGCACAACCGTGTACAACCCACAGGCCAATGGGTTATGCAAGCATTTTCATAGGTCACTGAAAGCAGCGCTCAGGGCTTTGCTGACGGATGCAAATTGGGTAGACCGGTTGCCGTGGGTTTTATTGGGGTTGTGTTCCGCACCAAAAGAGGATTTGGAGGCTTCCCCAACGGAGCTTGTTTTTTCTCAACCACTGCGGCTGCCCGGGGAATTTTTGCCAGATAATTCCACGCAGGACAACTGTCTGTCTCAGCGTATGCAGCATAGTGCAGACACAGGCACGCTGCCGGGCCCGACCCACCACTATTTTCCACACGCTTTTGTGCCAAAAACTTTGAAGAACACGCCGTTCGTGTTTGTCAGGCACGACGTCCACCGCCCTCCATTGCGTCCACCCTACAATGGCCCGTTCAGAGTGCTGGAAACAGGGGACAAACATTTTCTGTTAGACTTGGGGGATCGTTGGGAGAAAATATGCATAGACAGACTTAAGCCTGCCTTTGTGGTGGCGGACGAGCAAGTGCTGTTGGCTCGGGCCCCTCAGCGTGGAAGACCCCCACTGAGAACTCCCCAGGTAGACGATTCATCAGAGCAGCCACACGGGCAAGTCGAAGGTTCCCCCCACCTCGCCATGGCCCACCCGCAGACAGACACACCCCCAGGAGCCCCCCACCGGCACAGCAGTGCTGCAGAGGCGGTAAACCCCCGTTACAGCAGATATGGGAGGAGACTGAAGCCAAAAGGACGTGAGGACTGAAACTCGGTCTGAGATTCTGGGGGGGGCGTGTAGAGGCTGGGTTTATCATCTCAGACTGGATGCAGAGGGTAAACAGAGAAGGACAATAGCAATGGAGATTATGGTGAGGTAACAGGAAGAAGGAGTTGGGGGGAGAAGGGATGAATGTATTGTGATGTGAGATGTCATGCAGATGTGAGATGGGCGGTTGGTATAAAAGGAGAACCCCTGGTGTATTGAGACATGCTTTTCCTGTGTATGACTGATGTGAAAGTGAATAAAGTTGTCTGCTGCATAAATCAGTCTCGTTATTTACACTCTCCACAACCTTATGTTTTCCAATAAACCTCACAACTTCACAGTCCAGTGCGTGGGTCTTCCTCTCTGCCCCAAGGGGCAACTCATGACAGAAAGGTGCAAAAGTAGGTGGATGAAATTTCCCAGAAAGAACCAAGCACAATAAAAAGGTCCTCTCTCTGATTGTGAAATAGCCCCTCCCCCTTTCTTTTTTTTCTCTCTCTCTCTTTTTTAGAGGATTAGGTGTATTTTGGACTCCCAAAGCCACCCAGTATTGACATATGCAGTGGATATAAAAAGTCTACACACCCCTGTCCAAATTCCTGTGCTTCCTGCACTCTTATAATTTTGACAGGAGGGGTCACCATACTCTTTAAAACCTCTGCTTATCAGGCTGTCTTTTGGTTTAGTTTTGGAAAAAAATGCATGAACAAATGTGGATAAAAGCAAGTTCAGATAAGGCATACAACACGCATAAAACATGAATAAACTTTTTTTTTTTTAAATATGCATCTAGCACCAATACCACTGTAGGTAATAACAGCAATGTTTTGAACTGGTCATATCATGCAGTCAAGGCAAATACTCCTGCTCCATTTGCAAATGTTTGTTATAGTGGATATATAAAAAAATCTACACACCCCCGTTCAAATGTCAGGTTTTGTGATGTAAAAAAATGAGACCAAGATAAATCATTTCAAAACTTTTTCCACCATTAATATGACCTATAACCTGTACAACCCAATTGAAAACAAACTGAAATCTTTTAAAGGGAAAAATAAAAAAAAAACTTATAACAAAAAGAGAGTAAGCCACCTTGTCACCCATCATTCTGGAGGTTCTGCGACCCAAGTTGACTATATTCTTGCCAGGCACTGAAATTTCAAGCTTGTCTCCAACGTTAAAGTTCTTCCCAGTGGAGAATGCGCTCCCCAGCATAAACTGCTTCTGTGTGATCTTTGCCTTAAAATTATCAAGCCACCTAAGAAAGTCTTCACTTAAACTGAGTCTGGAAACTGAGTGGCCCCATAGTAAGAACTGAATACTTGAATGCTATAGAAAATGAATTGCAATGCAGTGAAATTCTTTCAGTTGACAACTCTTGGTATCTTCTAAAAAGCTCACTGACTAAGGCTGCGGAGAAGACCTGTGGTTATACAAAGAAAGGTAAATGGAGAAAGCAAACTTGGTGGTGGGATGAGTCTGTCAGTTTGGCCATAGAGGAAAAGAGACACCTTTGGAAAGCCTGGAAAGCCGGTGGCAGCAAGGAGGACTATCTTAGGGTTAAACGCCTAGCAAAATGTGTTGTGTTTGCAGCAAAGAAGAGAGCTGATGAAAGTAGATTTGATGGTGTTGAGGAGGGGAAGGTGGACATCTTCCATACTGCCAAACAAATGAAGAGGGAGAATCAAGATGTTTTGGGCAATAACTGTGTGAGGAATGATCAGGGCAACCTCGCCCTTAGTGATGACTACAAGAAACAGGAGTGGAGGGAGCATTCTGAACGCCTATTAATATCGAATTTCCTTGATCTGCAGAGGACTTACTGATTGCTGAGCCAGCTGCTGGTCCACCTATGCTTGTTACACCTGAGATGGTGGCGGCAGCAGTCAGCAGGATGAAACAATGTAAAGCTCCTGGACCTTCTGGCATTGTGGCTCAAATGTTAAAGGCAGCCTCTGAAGTTAGTGCCCCTCTTCTCTGCAGGATCGCAAATGACATCATAGCTAAGAAGAAGATTCCTCAGGATTGGGAGGAGAGTTATATCATCAGTCTGTTTAAGGGCAAGGGTGATGCCACAGATAGAGGAAACTAAGATAAGATAAGATAAGATAAGCCTTTATTAGTCCCACAACGGGGAAATTCCAGGATTGCAACAGCACAGGGATAGCAACACTCAGAGCAACAATCAGAAGGCAAGAAAAAAAACAAGCAAGCAAGAGCAGCTAATAAACATATGTACGTATTACTATAAAATATATATATATACACACACACACAGACACACAGTGCAGAGCATTGTAGCTGGATGGAATAAATATATGAATATATGAACACACAGTGCAGAGCATTGTAGCTAGATGGAATAAATATGTAAATATATAAACACCCACAGTACGGAGCATTGCAGCTAGGTGGAATAAATATGCAAGTATATAAACACACACAGTGCGGAGCAATGTAGCTAGATGGAATAATATGTAGATATATAAATATATAAACACCCACAGTACGGAGCATTGTAGCTAGATGGAATAAATATGCAAATATATAAACACACACAGTGCAGAGCATTGTTGCTAGATGGAATGAAACAGCATAACCGTCTACTTAGTTATCCTACATGGTATGATTATGTGCCCATACATATTCTCACCCTCCATAGCGACCGGTATGTTCCTAGTTGTATGCCGGAGAGGACCATTGTGTAAGTCTATTGCATCTTTTGCATTCAAAAAACTATTAGTTTGTTACGTCTTTTTGCTATCTCTGCGAGCAGCCCTGCTTAGGTTGTACAGTCTGACAGCCGTTGGTAGGAAGGACCTACGAAACCTCTCGGTTGTGCACCTGGGATGATGTAGTCTGCTGCTAAATGAGCTCCTCAGTGCATTCAGTATGTCCTGCATAGGGTGGAACTCGGACTCCAGCAGAGATGACAGTTTAGCCACCGTCCTTCTCTCTCCTATCTCCTCCATCGGATCAAGGCGCTGCCCCAGGACAGAGCTAGCTTTCTTAATCAGTTTGTTCAGTCTCTTCCTATCGGCTGCAGTAATGCCACTGCCCCAGCAGACCACTCCAAAAGTGATGGCTGATGCCACCACCGTGTCATAGAATGACTTCAGCAGCGCCCCTTGTACACCAAAAGACCTGAGTCTCCTCAGCAGGAACAGCCTGCGCTGTCCCTTCTTGTAGAGTGCATCAGTATTGTGTGACCAGTCTAGTTTATTGTTCAGATGAATACCCAGGTACTTATAGGATGTCACCATCTCGATGTCTGTTCCCTGTATATTTACTGGTACTGTGAGGGGCTGCCCATGCCTGCGGCAGTCCACCACCAGCTCCTTAGTTTTCCTCGCGTTGATCTGGAGGCAGTTCCGATGGCACCAGTCCACGAAGTCCTGGATAAACTAGGGTCTGAAACTAACTGATCACTATTTGAAAGTCATCAAAAGAGTGGTGGAGCAGGTGCTTCAAGATGCTGTGGATATAAATGAGATGCAGTTTGGCTCTATGCCTGGAAGGGGAACAATTGATGCAATTTTCATTGTACATTAACTTCAAGAGAAACATCTTGCCAAAGATAAGAACTTATGTCTGGCCTTTGTTGACCTGGAAAAGGCCTTTGACTGTGTCCCACGAGAGATTCTTTTGTGGCTCTGAGGTATTTAAGTGTACCGGAATGGTTAGTCAATGCAATTCAGCCCATGTATGCCAGCGCAAAGAGCGGAGTCCGTGTTAACAGCTCTTACCGTGACAGCTTTGGTGTCCAGGCGGGAGGCCATCAAGGCTTAGTATTAAGTCCACTTCTGTTTATTATTGTCCTTGAGGCCTTGTTGCACGCATTCAGGTGGGGTTGTCCATGGGAATTCCTATATGCAGATGATCTAGCTATAGCATCAGATACTTTAGATGGGCTGTTGGAAAAGATTTGCCTCTGGAAGTCTGGAATGGAGTTGAAGGGTTTGCATGTGAGCATCGGCAAAACTAAAGTGATGGTATCAGTCCCACAGCTTGATATACTGAGAGACACTAGCAAGTTGTTTGCAGGAAAGGAGTTGCAAGTAATTCCATTTATTGTAACGGCTGCTCCCACACACTGGGTGCATAAAAGATGCATTAATGTCCATGGCAAATTAGTCCACAATCCTACATTTACAGTGGGGCAAAAAAGTATTTAGTCAGCCACCAATTGTGCAAGTTCTCCCACTTAAAAGATGAGAGAGGTCTCCAATTTTCATCATAGGTATACCTCAACTATGAGAGACAAAATGAGGGGAAAAAAATACAGAAAATCACATTGAAGGATTTTTAATGAATTAATTGGTAAATTCCTCAGTAAAATAAGTATTTGGTCACCTACAAACAAGCAAGATTTCTGGCTCTCACAGACCTGTAACTTCTTCTTTAAGAGGCTCCTCTGTCCTCCACTCATTACCTGTATTAATGGCACCTGTTTGAACTCGTTATCAGTATAAAAGACACCTGTCCACAACCTCAAACAGTCAGACTCCAAACTCCACTATGGCCAAGACCAAAGAGCTGTCAAAGGACACCAGAAACAAAATTGTAGACCTGCACCAGGCTGGGAAGACTGAATCTGCAATAGGTAAGCAGCTTGGTGTGAAGAAATCAACTGTGGGAGCAATTATTAGAAAATGGAAGACATACAAGATCACTGATAATCTCCCTCGATCTGGGGCTTCACGCAAGATCTCACCCCGTGAGGTCAAAATGATCACGAGAACGGTGAGCACAAATCCCAGAACTACACGGGGGGACCTAGTGAATGACCTGCAGAGAGCTGGGACCAAAGTAACAAAGGCTACATCAGTAACACACTACGCCGCCAGGGACTCAAATCCTGCAGTGCCAGACGTGTCCCCCTGCTTAAGCCAGTACATGTCCAGGCCCGTCTGAAGTTTGCTAGAGAGCATTTGGATGATCCAGAAGAGGATTAGGAGAATGTCATATGGTCAGATGAAACCAAAATAGAACTTTTTGGTAAAAACTCAACTTGTCGTGTTTGGAGGAGAAAGAACATCATACCTACTGTGAAGCATGGGGGTGGAAAAATCGTACTTTGGGGCTGTTTTTCTGCAAAGGGACCAGGACGACTGATCCGTGTAAAGGAAAGAATGAATGGGGCCATGTATCTTGACATTTTGAGTGAAAACCTCCTTCCATCAGCAAAGGCATTGAAGATGAAACATGGCTGGGTCTTTCAGCATGACAATGCTCCCAAACACACTGCCCGGGCAACGAAGGAGTGGCTTCGTAAGAAGCATTTCAAGGTCCTGGAGTGGCCTAGCCAGTCTCCAGATCTCAACCCCATAGAAAATCTTTGGAGGGAGTTGAAAGTCCGTGTTGCCCAGCGACAGCCCCAAAGCATCACTGTTCTAGAGGAGATCTGCATGGAGGAATGGGCCAAAATACCAGCAACAGTGTGTGAAAACCTTGTGAAGACTTACAGAGAATGTTTGACCTCTGTCATTGCCAACAAAGGGTATATAACAAAGTATTGAGATGAACTTTTGTTATTGACCAAATACTTATTTTACCGAGGAATTTACCAATTAATTCATTAAAAATCCTTCAATGTGATTTTCTGGATTTTTTTTTTCTCATTTTGTCTCTCATAGTTGAGGTATACCTATGATGAAAATTGGAGACCTCTCTCATCTTTTAAGTGGGAGAACTTGCACAATTGGTGGCTGACTAAATACTTTTTTTGCCCACTGTAGATGTAGCCGATGTCTTGGTACTGCTCATCCTATGACCATGTTGTAGTCATACTTTAGAGTTTGTGGATTCTTTTTGCTATCTGGGGGATACCATTTCTGCTGGTGGTGGTTGTGAGCTTACAACCATCACAAAAGTGAGAGCTGCAAGGGCTAAATTTGGGGAACTACTGCCTCTGCTTTCATGTAAGACCCTTACTTTAACTTACTTTAATTACTACGACTACTACTACTACTACTCGCTACAGAGACTACGTCTTCCAGCTGGTCTGTGAATGCCTTGGTATCCTCTCTGAAGAGCTGGAGCAGGTGGCTAGGGAAAGAGAAGTCTGGGCTTCTCAACTTAAACTGCTGCAGCTGCAACCTGGACCTCCGGAAATGCGGTAGAAGATGGATGGGTGGATGGATTAAATATACCATGGAACACAGTAAAGACAGTCATCATCAAGCGGAGAAAATATGGCACAACAGTGACATTACAAAGAACTGGATGTCCCTCCAAAATTGATGAAAAGATGAGAAGAAAACTGGTCAGGGAGGCTGTCAAGAGGCTGATAGCAACATTGAAGGAGCTGCAGGAATTTCTGGCAAGTAGCTAGATGTACTTTATTCAACAGCCCATGAAAACCCCAAATTCAGTTTTCAGTTGAGTGTGCACATGGACATACTTTTCAGTCAGCCAACATTTCTATTTAAAAACTATTTTTTAAAAATTAATTTTATGTAATATTCTAATATTTGAGAAACAGAATTTGGGGTTTTCATGGGCTGTAAGCTATAATCATCAAAATTAAAATAAATAAACACTTGAAATATATCACTCTCTGTGTAATGAATCTATATATATGGGTTTTACTTTCTGAAATGAGTGACAAAAAATATTGAACTTTTTTCATGATATTCTAATGTTGGCACAAAATCTTCAGGCTTCTGCTAGAAAGCTGAAGATGAAGAGGAACGTCATATTTCAGCACAACATTGACCCAAAGCACACATCCAAATCATCAAAAGAATGGCTTCACCAGAAGAATTGCATCAGTGCAACTTTTGATACTATCGATCATAATATTCTACTTGATAGATTAGAACACTATGTTGGACTTAATGGAACTTCGTTGCAAAGGTTTAGATCTTATTTATCTGATAGGTTCCAGTTTGTTCATGTAAATAATGAGTTTTCTTTCAACTCAAAGCTTAGTCATGGAGTTCCACAGGGATCTGTGCTAAGCCCTACTCTTTTTAGTTTATATATGCTTCCGTTAGGCAACATTATTAGAAAGCACTGTATACATTTTCATTGCTATGCAGATGACACACAATTATATCTGTCAATGAAGCCAGATGATAGTAATCAATTGGCCAAGTTAGAAGCCTGTCTTAAGGAAATCAAAGCTTGGATGACTTGTAATTTCCTGCTATTAAATTCAGATAAGACTGAAGTCATTCTTGTTGGTCCAAAAAACCTTAGAAATTCCTTTCCAAATCAAACTTTCAGTTTGGATGCGGTTTCTCTTTCTCTTTAATAGCTCTGTGAGGAACCTTGGAGTTATTTTTGATCAGGATTTGTCCTTCAATTCACATATTAAATTTGTTTCTAAGACTGCCTTCTATCATTTGCGTAATATTGCCAAGATTAGGAGCATCTTGTCTCAGAGTGATGCTGAGAAACTGATCCACGCTTTTGTTAGCTCGAGATTAGATTATTGTAATTCTTTATTATCAGGCTGTCCTAAAACATCTTTAAAAAGTCTTCAGCTGATCCAAAATGCTGCAGCAAGAGTTTTAACAGGTACTAGAAAGAGAGATCATATCTCTCCAGTTCTGGCCTCTCTTCATTGGCTTCCCATAGAGCAGGGGTGTCCAACCATGTGCCATGGAGAGCCAAGACCCTGCAGGTTTTCTCTTCTACCCAGTCTCTTCAGCAGGTGTTTTCACTTATCAGCAATCAGTGGGAAGAAGTTCACTGAAATCTGCTGTTGAAGACACTGGTTGGAGGTAAAACCTGCAGGGTCTTGGCTCTCCATGGCACATGGTTGGACACCCCTGCCACAGAGTTTAGAATTAAGTTTAAAATCCTTCTTCTTACTTACAAAGCTCTAAACAATCAGGCTCCTTTTTATTTAAAAGATCTGATACTACCGTATTATCCTAACAGAGCACTACGCTCCCAAAATGCAGGATTACTTGTAATACCTAGAATCTCCAAAAGTACAATGGGAGGCAGAGCCTTCAGTTATCAAGCTCCTCTCCTGTGGAATCAGCTGCCAATCTGGATTCGAGAGTCAGACTCGATCTCTGTTTTTAAGAATAGGGCTAAAACCTACCTTTTTGATATAGCCTACAATTAGGGAGGGATCATGTATTTCTGAACCCTCCCTTAGTTATGCTGCTAATAGGTTTAGTCAGCCGGGGGATCTCCAGTAATGCACTGGGCCTCACTCCTTTCCTCACTCTCTATGAAATATTTTTTTTTTGCTGGTCATTAACATCTGTTTGTTCTCTCCCATAGATTGAGTCCCCATCGTGCTGTTTGCTCTCTACATGTCTGTTCTTTTCTTCTTCTCTATCCCCTCACCCCACAGCCAGTCGCAGCAGATGACTGCCCCTCCCTGAGCCTGGTTCTGCTGGAGGTTTCTTCCTGTTAAAAGGGAGTTTTTCCTCTCCACCGTCGCCAAGTGCTTGCTCACAGGGGATCGCCTGATTGCTGGGGTCTTTCTGCAACTGTGGGGGTTCCCCCCTACAGTTGATAGTGCTATGAGATGACTGTTGTTGTGAAATGGCGCTATATAAATAAAGTTGAATTGAAATTGAATTAAATTGAATTGAATTGAAGAAGACTAAGGTTTTGGAATGGCACAGCCAGAGTCCAGACCTGAATCCGAACAAACATCTGTGGGGTGATCTGAAGAGGGCTGTGCACAGGCGATGCCCTCGCAATCTGACTGACTTGGAAGATTTTTGCAGAGTGGGCAAATATTGTCACATCAAGATGTACCATGCTGACAGACTCCTACCCAAAAAGACTGAGTGTTCTAATAAAAGCCAAAGGTGCTGCAACAAAGTATTAGTTTAAGGGTGTGCATATTTATGCAAACAGGTTATTGTAAGGTTTTTATTTTTCCCCTTAAAAGATTTCAGCTTGTTTCTCAATTGGGTTGTACAGGTTGTATGTCACATTAATGGTGGAAAAAGTTTTGAAATGATTTATCTTGGTCTCATTTTTTTACATCACACAAACCTGGCATTTGAACAGGGGTGTGTAAACTTTTTATATATCCACTGTAACAAACATTTGTTAAGTGGAACAGGAGTATTTGCCGTGACTGCATGATGTGACCAGTTAAAAACATTGCTGTTATCATCTGCAGTGGTATTGGTGCTAGATGCATATTTAAACAAAATAAGTTTATTCAAGTTTTATGTGTGTTGTATGCCTTATCTGAACTTGCTTTTATCCACATTTGTTCACGCATTTTTTTCAAAACTAAACCAAAAGACAGCCTGATAAGCAGAGGTTTTAAAGAGTATGGTGACCCCTCCTGTCAAAATTATAAGAATGCAGGAAGCACAATATAACAATGACTCATACCAGCTCAAATCATTTTGTTGGAAAAAACACTTCTGTATTTTGATATTATTTCTGTTAAATCTGAAATATTTATTTTATTTATTATTTTCTCTTCCAATGATGTAAACATTTTGCCGGCATGAATGCTATGAAAATAAATCAGACGATAATGCCAATTAGCTTTATTGTCTTTTGTTCACATCTTGAAATGTCTTTTTATTTTAGGTAACAGTAAATAATGTTGGACCACTAACTCACTAGAGTTGTGTCAGACGTGGAGTGGTTACATGTTAAAAACACACACAACATGAAAAGTTAGTGTTGAACAGATAATGTTCTTGAATCTCAGATGTCCTTCAGTGTTTCCCCTGGACAGGTATCTATCCAGGTAGGAGGCCAGGTGGTTTTGATGCTGGGTCGGGCCTTCAGTTCATTGTAGTATCTTGCCAGATTTGAGTAACGCTCCTGACAGAGCCTATAGAAATAAGAATAAAAAAAATAGGTGTAAAACATTTAGTATTCTTCCCAGTTACTAATTAATCATTGATCATGACAAACAGTGTAAAATATTTTTCTTCATTAAATCAGCTTACCCATTGCGGAAACCATAAGCAACCAGTGGGAAAACAACCACATCAGCCAATGTAAAGGACTTCCCTGCCATGAAATTCCCCTAAAAATTAGAAAAGAAGGTAGAGGTAAAAGCAAGATATCAGTTTGATGTCAAATTCCTAAATATACTTGTAATATTTTATAATGTACTGTATATTCTCTTTGTGTCACATCCTTACAGGTGCAGCTCAATAAATTATTTCAGTGATTCAATTCAAAAAGTAAAACTCATATATAGATTCATTACACACAGAGTGATATATTTCAAGTGTTTGTTTCTTTTAATTTTGATGGTTATTGTTTCCTCCCACATGCCAAAAACATGCAAGTTAGGTTAATTGGCATCAAACTGGTGATTCTAAATTGTCCTTAGGTATGACTGTGAGAGTGAATGGTTGTCTGTCTCTCTGTGTTGGCCCTGCAGTAGACTGGCAATCTGTCCAGGGTGTACCCTGCCTCTTGCCCAAAGATGCTGTGATCAGCTCCAGCCCCCCCACGACCCGAAAAGGATTAAGTGGAAAAAGATGAATGAATGAATTTTATTTAATATTCTAATTTTTTGAGAAACTGAATTTGGAGTTTTCATGAGCTGTAAGCCATAACCATCAAAATGTGTCACGAGGCTGAGCGCAGTGTTTCCACCATGCTTCTCCATTGGCTGAGGTCTCTGTGAGTGCCTCACCTCCTCAGTCCGGGTCTTTGTGGGTGTTGTGTCCCAGTCGGGGGCCATCGTGGATGCTGAGCTCCAGCCTGAGACCAACATGGGTGCTACCCTCTAGCTTGGGTCCATCGTGGGTGCTACACTCCAGCCCTGGGGCCACCATGGGTGCAGCTACACTACCGTTCAAAAGTTTGGGGTCACCCAGACAATTATTTTGTGTTTTCCATGAAAAGTCACACTTATTTACCACCATGAGTTGTAAAATGAACAGAAAATAAAGTCAAGACATTGACAAGGTTAGAAATAATGATTTGTATTTGAAATAATAATTTTTTCCTTCAAACTTTGCTTTCGTCAAAGAATCCTCCATTTGCAACAATTACAGCATTGCAGACCTAACATGATTGCACAAGGGTTTTCTAATCATCCATTAGCCTTCTGACGCAATGAGCAAACACACTGTACCATTAGAACACTGGAGTGATAGTTGCTGGAAATGGGCCTCTATACACCTATGTAGATATTGCACCAAAAACTAGACATTTGCAGCTAGAATAGTCATTTACCACATTAGCAATGTATAGAGTGTATTTCTGATTAGTTTAAAGTTATCTTCATTGAAAAAATGTGCTTTTCTTTCAAAAATAAGGAAATTTCTAAGTGACCCCAAACTTTTGAACGGTAGTGTACGTCCCAGTCTGGGTCCACCGTGGGTGCATCTATGCCCCCGAACAGGGCCACCGTGGGTGCAGCTTTGCTCCAGTCTGGGGCCACCGCGGGTGCAGCTTTGCTCCAGTCAGGGGCCATTGCGGGTGCTGCAACGTCCCAGTCCAGGGTCACCGCAGGTGCTGCCGTGCCCCAGTCTGGGGCCACTGAGGGTGCTACAGGCCAGTCCAAAATCACTGTGGTCCCTCAGTTCCCATCCTTTTCCACCAGGTGTTTATCTTCCTCGCCCGTGACCGTCGTGGTTCTCCCTCCTACACCCGAGGCCATCATGGTTCCCTCTCCTCTGCCCGAGGCCATCGTGGTTCCCTCTTCTACGCCTGAGGTCATTGTGGTTCCCTCTCCTACGCCCGAGGCCATCGTGGTTCCCGCTCCTCTGCCTGAGGCCGTTGTGGTTCCCTCCCCTACGCCCAAGGCTGCCATGGTTCCCTCTTCTCTGTCCAAGGCCGTCATGGGTTCCTCTTTTTCTGTGGCCACCGGGAGTCCCGTTCCTTCACCTGAGGTCTCCGCTGGTCGACCATCCTATCCATTCTGTTCCCCAACTCTCCAGCCTTCTTCACCACCATTTTTCCCCGCTGGGCAGCCACCTCCTGTACTTCTCCGTCTGTTGGGATGGCTGAAAGACTCTGGGAGAGCACCTGACAGACTGTGCTGCTGGGTTGGGTGGCCCATGTTCTCCGGTAGGCCACGCGACTCTTTCCATCACACCATCTGCCAGGTCTGGGACTTCAATCGACCACCTGAACTGTCTGGCCCTCTGGTCCAGCGGGCCTAGATGCCTGGTTTTGCTGGGGTGTGGGTCCTGAGCGGGTTTTTTTTTTTGTTCCTCCCTAGCCTGGTTCCCCCATTGTCCTCCAGGGCTGGTTTATTGTTTTTCTTCTGTTGGGGGGGGGGGGGGGTTCTTTTCTTTTTTCTTTTTTGATGTTACTTTGGGGTGTCTGAAATCTACCCCTTGGGGGGGTGCTCTGTCACGAGGCTGAGCGCGGTGTTTCCACCGTGCTCATGCCCTCAAATTACTTCTGATTGTTTCCTGTATTTTCCCAGTGTTGTGTGTTTATTTTGCTGTATGTTGGTTTACGATGTGTTCTCAGTTGTCAGTTGTTCTGTCTATGTAATCCATGTTCTTATTATTCTGTCAGGTTCTTTAGGCATCTTTCTCCATCTAGTTCCTAGTGTTTATATTTTGTTTCCGTTTGACATGAGCTCCCCACCTCTTCCTCCAGACACTCCTACCTTGTTATCATCTCATATGTGTAGCTCAGCATTCCCCGCCTAGTAATTAGTTCAACCTGCCCGATCACGTGATCCACACCTGATGACATTTATTATGATTGATTGCTTGCCTTATTTAAGACTGCCTTTTTCATCTACTCCTGGTCGGAGTCTAATCTACTCATTCCCGTCGGAACCCTTCCCTTATTCCGATGTGTCGTCCTGTGATCTTCTCACTACCTACCTGTTTTTCTCAATAGTAAGCTTATTTTTGTGCACTGTATGGACTTGTGTTTTTCTCAATAAATAACACAATTAGCAGTCCAGCGCCTGGGTCCCCCTTTCAGCCCCACAGGGGCCAGCCCATGACACTCTGTGTGTAATGAATCTACATAATGTGAGTTTCATTTTTTAACTGAATTGCTGAAAAAAATTACTTTTCGATGATATTCTAATTTATTGAGATGAACCTGTATATATATTGCATAATGTCACATTATGAGAAATAAGCTTTGCATTCTTCTGATTTTTATGAAAAGATCAACACCAAGTTGATTACAACCAGTTGGTTTATCAGAAAACTAATTCTACTCCAACAAAGTTTATCAAGTAAAGTTCTCACCATATCAAGCTCATAAAGCATCACAGCCCCATCAAGTTAGGTGAACTTGTCTTTTATTCATCTAAAACTGTCATGACACAATTTGAATATTGAAGTCGTTTGTTTTCAGACATTAAACTTAAGAGTAATTTGCATCTTGGCTATCTGAATCCATTTAACCAATTTATGCAATTTATACTTGTATAATGCTGTTAAAATACAGAGAAGTTTCCACCATTTTATTTAGAAAAAAATAGCTCTGTTAAACAATTGTGCTAATCAATTTTTCATAGAGAATAACTTTATCCTGTAAGTTGAGACAACGCTGACTTTTAGGGCAACAAGTGAAGTTTTATTTCTAAGCTTTACTAACTGCTGCTGCCTTGATAGTTTCAGTCAGCTTAACCTGACATCATCTTAACAATTTGGGCTGAACAAAAAATAAAAGTTCACCCTACTTAATGGGGCTGTGATGTTTCACAGTGCATAAAACCAAGTTGTGGTTTTACAAAACAAGACTGGCCAAGAAATAATTCCTACCAAACACTATTTTATAAACTATTTAAAAGAGAAACATTTATCCAATCTTTGAATTAAGCTAAAGAAGAAACTGTAATGATGCTAACTTGGTTTAATTTTAATGAATTCTTTTTTAGCCTTACTTTCTGCAGATAATTCTCCCACAGCTTGAGCTCCTCACGCAGCGCGTCTTTGTTTCTCTTCACGGCAGAATCGTGTCTCTCGTCTTCTGGGACCTTCCAGTTGTAGTAGATAACATCGCCTGAAAGATGAGAATGTCGTTCTCCATTAATCATATCAGTAAAATCAACACGCACAGCAGCCACCCCCACATTGCGCTCACAGAGTGGGGTCAGTCAGAGCCTTATTATGTAACATCCTGTTGAAAGAAACTTCACCAGTTCATCTGGCATTCCTTTTTTTTTTGCACCCCTCCCTAAACAGTGAAGCAGTCAGTCTCATGACTATTTGAATTCGGTAGTCTGAACATGTGACCCTCTGAGGAATGAACACATGCCCTCTCAGCTTCACCACCTGCTTTAAGGGTTAATGATGAGGGTTAATGATGTTAATGTACAGCTCATTAGTGCCTGGCTTGTTTTTTTTGAACAACTCGGCTCTCGCGGGGAGGGTGGCAGTCGAAGTTGGCCGCCTCTGTAGGTTTTGACTGATGAGTCTCAGCGGTTTGCATGAGAGGTTGCGTGTGATGTTGCCAAGAGCTGCGTGGTTCAAATTCCCAAAAGGCAGACATTTGAAAACGAGAACTTCTAAGTCAAATAGATAAAAGTTTTATTAGCACATATAGCTGTATTGATCCATTTTGATCGTAAAGAAGGATTTTCAGGGGCATTATGAAAATATCTTTGCATGCCTCAGGACTTACCCATTTTCTGGCCGAGGTTGTTTGCCTCAAAGATGCGCTGGAGCATCCTTGCCTTCTCAGCAGGGCATTCCGGGGTCAGTTTGCTGCCCTGGCATTGGTACTGGCACTGGTGTTACACACGAGACAACAGCAAGTGTTATTAGGAACAACACTGCGCTCTGGCTGCTCTTCCTCCATCCTATAGGGTTACCTTTCGACTAAAAGCTATTGTCGGCCATAGTGCCATCACAAACACCCCTCCTACTTTTTAACCCCTTGGCAGGATGAAATGTCAACTGGCATTGAATTTATTATCTATGACACGTTCTCACCTCAAGAAAGAAGCATGCAGCGCAGGACTCGTTCAGGACGTAATCTTTAATTTTGAAAGCTGGAAGCTTTAAGACAGAAAGAGTGGAATCAGAATTAGAATGGGAAGAAGAAAAAAAATGTTCAGAGAAGTTACAACAGCTGATCCTACCTGACCCCTGGGGTTCATCTTCATGACACATTCTGACTTGTGCTCCCCTTTCTCAAAGGAGAGCAGTTTTTGGTTGTACCCCTGCAGGCCCTTCTCCTCCAGGACGATCATCACCCTCCAGCAGGGAGGGGAGCCGGAGCCCCACAGCAGAGTCATGTCACTGGCCATGGTTCCACACCGAAGCGTTGCACCTTGCAGCAGAACGTAGGTGGACGATGCAGGAAGTGTACAGACTCCAAAGTAGTTCAGGCACCTTCTTTAACAGCAGACTCCCTCCACCCAGCATTGGCTGAATTAAGCCCATCCCATGTTTGTGTTTGTGCCAGAGGTGTGTTACTCAATAACGCGGGGGGGGGGGGGGGAGTTGACGCCCATTCGGTTAAGAGCCCGCCTTGTGAGTGTGGGAGCGCGTGTGCGTGAAACGACGTGCTGCAAAGGTGGTTGAGAGCAGCGTGAGGAGAGTCTTCTCCTGGGCACTCTCAATCTCTGTAATCGCGGTAGGAAGCGAGGAAATGAGAAAAGAGGGAATCGCATCCTGCACAAGTAGCAAACTTGCATGCAACATTATTTGCAGCTATAATCAGCCTGTGCGCTGACGCTGCACTATTACGTTGTAGCTCATTAGTTACACACATTAAAAGCTTTCGTCATTGTCGTTAGTATGACGCTGGCTGTGCCCTTGCCATTTCATTCAGGCTCAAATGTTGGTGGTACATTAACGCAGCATTATAATAACATGTTCACATCTAAAATGCCACGAAAGCAGTCGTGACTGTGTGTTTTAACTCAGCTTCTCCCCTGCAATTTATGGCGTTGCTTCTTCTGCGCGCGCATGAATGAGAGAATTGTTGTAAACTCACGATGACTCTGCACTTTTATTTTTCGCGCATTCAGAGGTTCGTGCAGCGCAAAGCCCACATTTGTCATGTTTGCACGAAAGAAATGTCTCCGGAGTGCAACCCATGACACACCTAAAATATCCTTGAAAATGAGAGCCAACTATTCACTCTGTTCTCTGCTGTTTCTTTGTGCGTTTTATGGAACGTTTGGAGGTCTGTTCAGAGCACACACCCTCCAACAGGTGCCAGTCAACATTAAACTGTCCTTCCTTCTTGAAATTCATCCCATAAAGCAACATCTAGAAGTAACTGGAATTAGTTGATAGACTCACATATTCTCAGTGAATGTATAATACTGTAAGTATTTCTAACTGTGGCATTCTACCTTCCGTTTTTGATTTGAATTCCTGTGTGCTTAACATTTATTACTTTAATGTCATTTGGTCAGCTGAGCAAACATTTCCCTTTGACAGCCTGCAAGTCATTTAAATGACAGATTGTGTGTAAATGACTGTGGCTTGTCTGTCATTTTAGCTGATAAAATGACTGCTACGTGCACTATAGTTACCCTTTCGTGTATGCGCCCTCACTCTTGCTCACATTATCCTTTGCACATTTGGCTTCCACTTAAAAAAGCGATTGCTGAGTACACCACCTTGAATAAACAGGGATTAAAAAACTGAACTGACAAAGGAGAATGTCTGTGCTCCAGTGACTGTGAGGCTTTTTTTCTCAACTATATTCATATCGAATACTAAAAGGAAGTCATGCTAGAAAGTAATCTTACAAAGAACAAAATATGCTTAGTTCACACACCAAGGTGCTTTTTGAGTAAATAGAGGAGCAACAATTCCCAGTGAACAAACACATGGTAGCTGCAAGAGCTTTCTTTTTATCTGAAAGGGGCCTCTGACAGAACCAGGCTCAGCGAGGGGTGGCCGTTTTTCACAACTGTTTGAAAGATGAGGTGAAATAAGGTCAAAATAAAAGCAAATAAAGAAATAAAGAGACAGCAAACAGAACAACGCAGAAATTGAAAGAAGAAAAGCTAATACAGTAACATACTGTGACGTAGCAGGGTTCACACAAAGAAAGAGGAGCAAGATGGTTGTGATGAACAGGCTTTATTTACACACCACCAACCCCCAACCTTCACTTAGTAGCAGAGCAGTGGAGGTCATTCCCACAGACCTCTGTTTACATTACGGTTACACACGCATGATACATCTTGCCCTAATCCTGCTAAACACTGCTGGGTCATTATAATGCAGTTATAATGACACAGCAGTATAACCCAGAAATAACACATTTAACACACACAGTAACGTTTCAAACTGGCAAAGCATGCTGGGAAATCTCTGGTCCCCTTAAAATGGCCCCGACGTTACACTGCCCCCCCCCTGGACTGGTTTCTGTCCCCAGAAAAATTAAAGTCCAATTTAAAAGTCCAATACAAACTCATCCAGGTGTCGGGGCGGTCTTCGGCGCCGGTGGCCAACACGTACAGGCCCCCTAGTGTCCATCCGGGTCTCGGTCGGGGTATCGGGCCGGGATGGAAGCTCCGGTCCGTCCACCAGCGGTGCAGATGGCCGATACGGGGCGAGACGGTCACGATGAAGGACCACAACCCGGTCCCTTTTTCTAAGCCTCACCCTGTACACCACATCTGACAGTCTCTCCAGGACCACGCATGGCCCCGACCACTGGCTCGCCAGCTTCGGTGATCGTCCTCTCTTCCTCTCAGGGCAGAAAACCCTGACTCGATCCCCCGGTGCAAAGTCCCTCCCCTGGCAGCGGGAGTCGTATGCCCGCTTCTGCCGACCCCCTGCCGCTGCCAGGGCCTCTCGAGCCAGCTCGTGCACCGTGTGGAGACGTTCTTTCAAACAAAAAAAATAATCCAATCCGGGTTTTCCTTCCACCTCCGGCTCGGGGGGGCAACCGAATACCAAATCCACCGGTGTGCGCAGCTCGCGTCCAAACATGAGCGCCGCAGGGGTGCACCGGGTAGATTCCTGAGCTGCCGTCCGGTACGCCCACAAAACAAAAGGCAGGTGCAGGTCCCAGTCTCGCTGTCGCTGGTCCACTAGGATAGCGAGCTGGGTGGTGAGGGTCCGGTTGAATCGTTCGACCAGGCCGTCGCTCTGTGGATGCAGTGGGGTGGTCCGGGTCTTCCGGATGCCCAGCCGTTTGCAGACCTCTCCGAAGACCTCCGCCTCGAAGTTCCGACCCTGATCGCTGTGCAGCTCCTCCGGTGCGCCAAAACGACAGAACATTTCATCCACCAGCTTTGATGCTGTCGTAGTGGCGCTCTGATCCGGGACCGCGTACGCCTCTGGCCACTTAGTGAAATAATCCATCGCGACCAGCACGTAGCGGTTCCCCCGGTCCGTGGTCGGGAAAGGGCCCAGGATGTCCACTCCCACTCGCTCCATCGGTGCTCCCACCCGGTACTGCTGCAGGGGAGCGTGGGATCGCTGAGTTGGTCCCTTCTGAGCTGTGCATGTGTCGCAGCGATGAACGTGGAGCTCCACGTCCTGATGACAGCCAGGCCAGTAGAACCGGGCCCGAAGGCGCTGCAGCGTCTTTGTCACCCCGAAGTGGCCCGCTCCTACCGCCCCATGAACCAGCTGGAGTACTTTGGGCCGGAGTCGACGAGGAACCAGCAGCTGCCAAATGTGCCGCTGCCCAGCTGGAGTCTGCCACTGTCTATACACCACGCCCTCGTGACAGCGGAGGTTGGCCCACTGGGAGTGCAGGGCCTTAGTCTCTGGGTCCAGCGGTGACACAACCTCCCAGGCGGGCCGCTGTCCTGCGTCCAGCCACTGCCGAACCCGCGAAATGACCGGGTCTCTGTCCTGCTCGCTCTGCAGCTGCTGCGTGCCAAGAACCTCTGTGACGTCATCGCTGGGGAGAACTGCCTGATCATCTGAGGAGGGGCTGTGCGTCGCTGCGTGATTCCTGCTCGCAGCGGCTCGGAGAGCGGCAGCCCGTGGGGCGATTTGGTCCCGATCTTCAGCCCGTTGACAGTGACGACACTCCTCTGTCGCGCAGGGGCGCCGAGACAGCGCGTCAGCGTTGGCATGGAGGCGGCCTGCCCGATGCACAATCTGGAAATTATAATCCTGCAGTGCCTCCAGCCACCTCGCCAACTGTCCATCCGGTTCTTTGAAATTTAACAACCAGGTCAGGGAAGCGTGGTCCGTCCTGAGCTGGAACCTCCCCCCGTACACATACGGGCGGAAGTGACGCAGTCCTTGAATGACAGCCAGCAGCTCTCTGCGGGTCACACAGTAATTTCTCTCGGCTCTGCTGAGAGTGCGGCTGAAGAAAGCGACTGCCTGCTCTCCGTGTTCTCCCTCCTGGGATAGCACCGCCCCGATGCCCTGGTTGCTGGCGTCCATGTCCACAATGAAAGGGCGGCTCGGGTCAGGATACCGCAGGACGGGGGCTCTGATGAGCGCTGCGCGAAGCTGGCAGAAAGCAGCAGCGCAGCTGTCACTCCACTGGAACAGGCGTCCTTTCTGTGTCAGCTGATGCAGCAGGCTGGCAATGGTGGCGAAGTCTTTCACAAACTTCCTATAATAGGAGGCCAATCCAAGAAAACTCCTCAGTTCTCCAACGTTCCGCGGCACCGGCCAGTCTCTCACTGTTGCCACTTTTTCCGGGTCAGTGGCGACCCCCGCTGCGCTGACGACGTGGCCCAAAAAGGTGGTCTCTCGCCGGAACAGGTGGCATTTCCTAGGGTGTAACCGTAGCCCCGCCTGCTGGATGGCTCCCAGCACCTCTCGGAGATTTGACAGGGCGCTGTCAAAATCAGCTGCATGCACCAGCAGGTCATCCAGGTAAACAACACAGCGACTCCGCGGCACGTGAGCCAGCACTCGCTCCATCAAGCGTTCAAAGGTGGCCGGAGCGTTGCAGAGTCCAAACGGCATCACTTTAAACTGGTACAGTCCCTGCCCGATGGAGAAGGCTGTTTTTTGGCGGGCCTCGGGTGACAGCTCTACCTGCCAATAGCCGCTGCGTAGATCCAGCGAGCTGAACCAGCTGGAGCCGACGATGTGGTCCAGTGCGTCATCGATGCGGGGCAGGGGGTAGGAATCTTTCCTGGTGGCATCGTTCAGGCGTCGGTAATCCACACAGAACCGCCACGACCCGTCCTTCTTCTTGACCAGCACCACAGGCGCTGCCCAGGGGCTGTTAGAGGGCTCAATAACATCTGCCTCCAGCATTTCTCGCACTTTTTGTTCCGCCGCTGCCCGCCTTGAAAAGGGCAGCCGGCGTGGGTGGAGTCGAATCGGCCTGGCCTCACCGGTGTCGATCTCGTGCTGCACCAACCCGGTCCGGCCGCATTCCTCATCCTTCGCAGCAAAAACACCCACGTAATAGTCCAATAGCTCCCGCAGCTGGCGTCTCTGTTCCGGGTCCAGCCCGCTGCAGCTCCGCTGAAATAATTCCTCCACTGCCTGCTGCGTCTCCGCTGACACGTTGACCCCTCCCCTTGCTGTCCCTGTGTGTGCTCGTGCTCCCTCTGTCCGCGCTGGTGACGTCACCGTGTCCAGTCCTCGCGGTGACCTGCCTGGTCCGGTCTGTCTTGGCGATCCCTCGATCATGCGTGCCCCCGTGTCCCTTCTCTGGGTTCTGCTGTGGAGCGTGATGGTCCGGTTTCCCAGCTGGAGGGAAGGTCCGGTGGTGTCGATCTTGGCACGCCAGGCTGTGAGCAGGTCTAGTCCAATAATACAGGGGTCTTGGATGTCAGCCAGCCAGAACGGGTGTCTTATGTTCTGACCGGCCACCCCCACCACCAGCACTCTCCGCCCCTTCAGTCGGGCGCGCTCACCGGTAGCTGTGGTGACGCAGCGCTCGGTGGGTTCCCACCCCCGCGGAGCCGTCTTGCTCGTGCCCGGCAGTACGCCCGGTCGAACCAAGGAGATTGTAGAGCCGGTGTCAATCAGGGCCCGGATCGACGTCTTCCCCAAGCTGCACTGTAGATAGATCCCTGGAGAGTGTCCAACTCGGCCCACGCGCGGTGCCGGCTCCTCGGGGGAAACATCTGCTGGAGGTGGCCTGTCCCCGTTCACGCCACCTCGCTCTAGTTTAACGCCGGCGAGGGGCCGGTTTGTCGTGGGGTGGGTGCGGGGCAGTATCGCGCGATGTGTCCCATCTCTCCGCAGCGGAAGCACCCTTCCTCGCGCCGCCGAGGCCATCTTCTCCGTGGACGTGCCGCTGTGGTCTGCCGTAATTCCTCCTCCTCCCCCTCGCTCTCCATCGTAGCCTGGTAGGTTCTCCGGCTGTGCGTTGCTGCTTCAGCGGTGCGACTTATTAGCGGCTCTGCCCGCTCTGCTTCTGCCACTGCAGTCTTCCAGTCGCTCGCGGCGGAGACCTTGGATGAAGCTCCGGAGGGCGAGCTTCTCTACTGCCTCCGGCGCGAACTCTGGGTAGCTGCGCCGGGTTAACAGCCATATATCTGCAGCATAGGCTCCTAATTTTTCCTGGTGGTTCCGGCGGCGGCGGGTCAGCTGTTCTTGGGCGTGCTCAGCGTCCGCTATTCTCCCAAATCGTCTCTGGAGCGCCCCTTGTAGTGCTGGCCAGCTGTGGTGCTCCCCGGGCCGGAGATCAGAGAGCGTGCAGAGGGCTTTCCCTTCCAAGGCCAGCGCGACCTGTACGGCGGTTTCCTCTGGTGACCAGCCGTTCAGCGCCGCAGTCAGCTCGACCTGTGTCAGGTAGTCATCTAATGTGGCTTCGCCGTTGAAACGGGGAATCTTGGCCCGCTGCCGAACAGGTGGGGTGGTCGTTTCCTGATCGATCGCCACCCTTGATCGCCGTGGGGTCGCCAGCCCGTGCTGTCCTAAGAAGGGTGGAACGTTTGCTCTGTTCTGCCCGCTCTGTCTTGAAAAAGACAGGAGGCGGGGTGCGCTGGCCCCGTCAGGTCCGCCGCTCCGTTCGTCCCGGCTCCGGGCTCCCGGTGGTGATGCCTCGGTCTCATCATCCATCATCAGCTGAGCAATGGCCTGCTCCAGCTGCTGGATCTCCATTCTGATCGCTTCCATTTGCTCCATCCCACTTCTGACACCAGTGTGACGTAGCAGGGTTCACACAAAGAAAGAGGAGCAAGATGGTTGTGATGAACAGGCTTTATTTACACACCACCAACCCCAACCTCCACTTAGTACGCAGAGCAGTGGAGGTCATTCCCACAGACCTCTGTTTACATTACGGTTACACACACATGATACATCTTGCCCTAATCCTGCTAAACACTGCTGGGTCATTATAATGCAGTTATAATGACACAGCAGTATAACCCAGAAATAACACATTTAACACACACAGTAACGTTTCAAACTGGCAAAGCATGCTGGGAAATCCCTGGCCCCCTTAAAATGGCCCCGACGTTACAAGGGGCCTCTGACAGAACCAGGCTCAGCGAGGGGTGGCCGTTTTTCACAACTGTTTGAAAGATGAGGTGAAATAAGGTCAAAATAAAAGCAAATAAAGAAATAAAGAGACAGCAAACAGAACAACGCAGAAATTGAAAGAAGAAAAGCTAATACAGTAACATACAGTAGAAACACACTGGGGCTAAAAAAAAAAATGAGTGGAGATGAAGATGTGTTTAGTCAATCAGTCCCCCACAGTTCGGCTTTATGAGCATAGGATTGTTCTAACTATAACATTTATCAAAAGGAAAAGTTTAACATATTTTAAAGGTCATATGGACTTCATTTGCATGAAAACAAAACTAAAAAAAAAAACATTAAAAAAACTTAGCAAGGTCTAAATCTTCTTTTGGCTGTTCCCTTTAGGGGGCTCCACAGCTGATTATCTGACTCCATCTCACTCTATCCCATGTACCTTCCTCTGTAACACCAACCCTCTCCATGTCCTCCTTCACTACAGCCATGAATCTTCTCTGTGGTCTTCCTCTTTTCCTCCTGCCTCGCAGCTCCATCTTCAACATCCTTTGTCCAATATATCCCCTATCCCTCCTCTGCACATGTCCAAACCATCTCAGCCTTGACTCTCTTACTTTGTCTCCAAACCGCTGAATGTGAGCTGTCCCTCCGATATACTCATTTCTAATCCTGTCCCTCATAATCACTCCCAATGAGCATCTTAGCATCTTCAACTCTGCCACCTCCAGCGCTGCCTCCTGTTTTTTTGTCAGTGCCACCACCTCCAAACCATACTGTACATCATAGCAGGTCTCACTCAGCATCATCATCATAGCAGTCTGTCGTGGACAACAATGACTGTTTCATTTAGGTCTGATCACATTCCTCCACACAGCTCTGTCCTTAGCCATCCACTGCCAGGAACTCTTGTCTATGTACAGCTTCTTCAAGTTTCTTTTTACAGTGTCTTTAAATCTGAGCCTTGGTCTACCCTGATTGCGTTTGTCCTCGCATAACTGTGAGTAGAGTAACTGCTGAGGGAGACGCTGGTGGTTCATCCTCTCAACATGTCTGAGCAATCTCAGGTTCATCTGTATTAGCATGTCCTCCACTGATGGTAGACCAACTCGTTTCAACACTTCTATGTTGATTATCTTGTCTTTCCATGAGATGTTCATTATGGCTCGAAGGTGTCTCATCATGTGGAGTTTCTTCACCTGCACTCTGTAGACAGTCCAAGTTTCAGCACTGTACAATAGAGTAGCCAGTACTGTCGCTCTGTACACTTTGCATTTCACACGGATAGACAGATGTTGATTGTTCCACAGTCTCTCCCTCAAGTTTCCAAACACAGCGCTCGCTCTTTCCATTCTGAGAAATAGTTCATCCTCCAGCCTAGCATTCTCTGAAACAGTACTCCCTAGATACTTGAAAGTCTTGCACTTGACTAGTGGCTCTGTACCAATGCTGATCTCTTCTGGTAGTGATGTTGATAACTGGAACTTTGGTGGTTGATAAAGGCACTCTGTCTTCTTTATGTTGATTTGGAGGCTGAATTGGCTAGCTGCTCTTGCAAATTTCTCCACTAAAGATTGCATATCTTCCACACTGTGTGCAACTAGAGCACTGTCGTCAGCAAAGAGCATTTCTCTTATTACCTTTATCAATGACTTACTCTTGGCTTTAAACTGTGCCACATTGAACAAGTCTGCTTCTTTCCTTGTTTGAATGCATACTCCTTCTGAAGTGTCTTTGAAGGCCACCTCAAGCATTTCTGCCAGATATAGTGAGAAAAGTGTAGGCGCCAGCACACACCCTTGTTTCACCCCGTTGCTTACTGAAAAGTCTTTAGATACTGAACCACTCATTGCCACATTTGTTTGCATACCTGTATGGAGTGCCTCGATCAGGCTGACAAACTTCTCTGTACAGCCATATTTCTTGAGTACCTGCCAAAGTTCTTGTCGCGAAACAGTATCGAAGGCTTTACTGAAGTCTACGGAGACTACATAAAGCAGTATGTTCTGTTCAATACATTTTTCTTGAACCTGTTTCAAGCAGAAAATCATGTCCATTGTGCTTCTTCCACTTCTAAAGCCACACTGGGTTTCCAGTAGTACATTCTGCGAGATGTGTTCATTGAGTCTGTTCAGTAGTACACGTGAGAGAATCTTACCAACAGTGGCTAATAGTGATATACCTCAGTAATTTCCACAATCTTTCGTGTCACCTTTCTTGAACAAAGGCGCAATACTTGCATCTTTCCAGTCTTGAGGTACTTTCTGGGCATCCCATATCTCTTGGATGAGCTTGTGCAGGCAGTTGGTCAGCTGAACACCACCAAATTTCCACACTTCTGCTGAAATTCCATCCCTTCCTGGAGCTTTACCATCCTGTGTTGTCCTGATTGCTGCCATTAGTTCATCAAAATTTGGTGGTTCATCCAGACTTGATACAGCTGATTGCTGCACTAGAGCTTCTTTAGCCTCTTCAGTGAGATCTCCAGGGTTGTTTAGTAGTTGGTCAAAGTGGTCTGCAAATCTGTCCAGGATCTTGTCTTTCTCCTGCAAAACTGTTTCACCATCCATAGCTTTTAGTTGGATCAATCCTCTTGGTTTAGATTTCTCTCAGACCTGTGAAGAATGTTTTCATGTCCTTCCTGTCTGCTGTAGTTTGAAGTTCCTCCGCTTTTTCATCCCACCAGTTGGACTTCATCTCTCTGGTGTACTTCTGTAGCTCACAATGAGCCTTTGAGTATTTCTTCTTCTTCGACCTTGTGTTACACTGTAGGTTTTCCTGCCTAGCTGTATTCCTCGCTTCTAGTAGTTTCTCCAGGTGTTCATCATGCTCATCAAACCAATCTTGATGTTTCCTCTTAGGGTGGCCTAATACATCACTCGCAGTCTGATACACCGTATCCTTCAGTGTTGCCCATTTCTCTTCTATGTCATTCTCTGAGTTGTTGCTGTCCCAGTCTTTCAAGTTTTCATCCATTTCCTGTGTAAGTTCTTCCTGCTTCTTTTGGCCTGTCAGTGCACTAGTGTTTAGCTTCCGTGGTGGCTTCACACCCGTCCTGCAGTGCTGTTTTCGTCTTCAAATCCTTAATCTAGATCTCAGCATAACATGATCAGTACCACAGTCCACACCTCTCATTGCTCTGGTGTCCATTATATCCCTTATGTCTCTCTGCCTGACTGTGATGTAGTCTAATAAGTACCAGTGCTTGGATCTTGGGTGCATCCATGTCTTCTTGTGTGTGTCCTTGTGCTTAAATAGAGTGTTGGTTATCACAACGTTGTACTCTGAACATAGTGCAAGTAGAAGTTCTCCATTACCATTGCACTTGCCTGCTCCATGACTGCCTAGCACTCCTTTCCATTTCTCAGTGTCCGAACCAACTCTGGCATTAAAATCTCCAACGAGTATCAGCCTGTCATCAGTCGGTACACGCCTGATAGTCTCACGTAAATCACTGTAGAACTCTTCCTTCACCTCTTCTGTGTTGGCCATTGTTGGGGCATACAGTATACACTGATGAGTGTGGCATACATCTTCCGCTGTAGTGGGAGTCTCATAGTCATTATCCTGTCGTTGATTGGCACTGGTTCCTCATCAAGCATTGCTGCTATCTCCTTTCTAACTGCAAAGCTCACTCCTGCTTCTCTCCTTTCTTGAGTTGATCTCCCACTCCAAAAGAAGATGTATCCATGGTCTTCCAAGCTGTCATATCCAGGCAATCTTGTTTCACTAAGTGCAGCTATGTCTACATTGTACCTGTTCATTTCCAGGGCCACAAGCGCGGGTCTTTCTGGGCGCTGTGATGTTGTTCTGTCCAACAGAGTGCGTACATTCCATTCTGTTACACACAAGGCTGCTGTTTTTCTCTTCTTTTGTCTTTCTGCTCCTAGCTTACTTTTCGCTGCCTGTCGGAGTGTGAACAGATCTGCGTGGACCTTGTAAGCCCAGGCGGCATCCGAGCTGGTATGAGTTGCTTTCTGATTGACCATTTCATGAAACTGCTTGCAATGTATTTGAGTACTGCTAGCTTTTGCTGGACTAGCAGCACATTCTTGGCAGATAAAGGTATTATCAGTGGCAAGGACAAGCCAGGACAAACTGACTCCAGTATATGTTGCAGTGACTGACCAGATGATAGGTTTGTTTATCTCTGCTCTTTGTGTAGTGCATGTCACAATGCACCGACTGGCACAGTCCACCACAGACCTTGTGACAGATCTGTTTATCTGCCAGGATGTCCAGTCTCACCCCGTGTAACTGGGAGTGGTCCACCACAGACCTGTGGCAGTTATTGTTTTTAGTTCTGCCAGGATGCCCTGTTTCACTCTCCCTGCCCTCGGAAGGGTGGGGATGCCGGTTGAGTCGCCGATGGCCCGACCCATGAGACAGGTAGTACCGGTTTTTATGGTTATCCGGTAGCAAGCAAGCCAATGCCTGACCTGACAAAGAAAAAAAAAAAAAAAAAGGATGTAAGTCTCAGTTAAAAGCTGCCAATTTCTGACAAAAAATGTGGAATTTTATGGGTAAGAAACTGCAACTTTAGCAAAAAGACAAAAAAGGTGTAAATTTCCACCTTTACAACCTAAAACACTGCAAATATAAGATTTGAGTAAAATGCTGCAAGTTTAAGCTTTTTTTTTTAAACTGCAAATTCAAGAGTAAGAAAAGTTCTAAATTCATGAGGAAAACGCTGCAAAATTATGAATAATTAAAAGCTGCAAATTTTCAAGTCAGAAGCTGCACATTTCTGAGTAAAATGGCTCTCACTCTACAGGAAAATCCTGCAAATTTATGAGAAAAATCCTCACATTTACAAAAGAATGTTTCTAATTTACATGGAAAAAAGATGTGATAAATTGGCGTGTGTTGGCCATTTTTTTAAATGACAGTTGTGAGGAGGAACTAATGGCCCTTTTCCACTAGTACCCACTCGGCCCTACTCGGTTCTACTCGGCCTGGTTTGTAGCCTTTTCCATTAGTACCTAGTACCGGTTACCAGGTACTATTTTCATACCTACTCGAGGCCAGGGTACAACCGTGCTGAGTCGAGCCGAAAATGTGACGTCAACAGACTGCAAGCCACTGATTGGTCAGGGCGTAACGTCACGAAAGCGTCCATCTTCTGTGGAATCTACATGACCGCCATTTGCATTAGTTCACGGACTAAACTCGGTCACCGAGTAAACACAATATTAATAGAGATGGCGTTGTAGGTTTTGCGGAAATCTACACCGTGATCCAACGAAGAGGTGTGGAGTTTTCTGTGCTTGGTGGCAGATCCACAGTGAGAGGAGCGACCCACACTGATACAGATGGCAGCCCAGCATAGAACCGGACTACGAACAAAGCTGAAGATGAACGTGAGAGAACCATCGATGGTGAGTGATTTGTGATATTGTGCATCTTTTCGCTTATTTATCCTATTGGTGGTAAGCTCAATTTTTTTGAGCAATACAACGCCATTCTGTGCTGGCTAATGAGTGTTAGCTAGTAACTAGCTAGCTAGTAGCCAACTCTGCTGATTCGCACTTGCTTTGTCCGAAGTATTCGCTTGTGAGAGCAAAACAATGAAATATGTTAATCCTGGTTAAAGTCCTAGTTTGTGTACGTGTTGTACTTTGGTGCTGTGCATTAAGTTGTGTATAATTTCTTTCTAGAATCTGTTTCCACATGCCAGGGGATAGCCGCCCTCAGCATGTTGTGTTTATATTGTGGATACAGGTCAAGAGGACCCCAGGATTCAAAATCTCAACATATACAAGTGCATTTTCAAACCAGTGATTTATAAAGTGATTCATATAATTTTCTAAAGCATCAGAATAGACCCACACACCTATTCTGTGGCGTTCCCTCCTTGGAACTCATTGCCTCACTAAAAAGCTCCAGACTTCTCCTCCGGCCCCGATATATCCACCGAAGTTCACGCCGCAAGTTTTAATTACCACTTCACCACAGCAAACTGTATCCCCGTTCTCTGGTCAAATCGCTGCATGGACACCGGCTTCCGCACTTCCACGTTGCGTCATCACAACAATGTGACGCATCATCAGAACAACCCCAACGTGAATCCTTTCAATCTCCGCCCTATCCCGACTTCCGCACCCGCATTTTCAAAACAAAAGCACCTGAAACTTGCCCTCTTCAACACACGATCCCTTAACAATAAAAGCCTCATTCTAAATGAATTCATCACTGATAATAAACTGGATCTCCTCTGTCTCACTGAAACTTGGCAAAAACCCCTGGATTACACTCACACTCACACGTGATCTGCATTGTTGTTTATGCAAATCCGACGGCGAACGCTGGGACAGCGCGTGACGTCATCCATTCAGTAACCAGCAGGCTGCAGACAGAACACCCAGATGCTCTTCTCCTCATCGCAGGCGATTTCAACCACGTTTCACTGTCTCCCATTCTGCCCACTTTCACCCAGTATGTCACATGCCACACTAGAGACAATAAAACACTGGATTTATTCTACGCAAACACTAAGGAGGCGTACACCTCATCACAACTCCCCCCACTTGGGAGATCGGATCACAACTTGGTTCATCTCCGGCCGGTGTACAAACCCCTAGTGCACAGACAACCTCCGGCCATGCACACTGTGGAGTTATGGTCTGAGGAGACAATGGACACTCTAAAGGACTGTTTTGAAGCCACTGCCTGGAAGCAGCTCTGCGATCCACATGGTGAGGACATCGATGGCCTCATTCACACCTTCACGGGCTACCTCAGCTTCTGTGTGGACAAATTCGTTCCCACCAAGACCATACGGCGTCACTCAAACAACAAACCCTGGATCAACCCTGAGATAAAAACACTTCTGAGAGAGAAGAAGAGGATCTTCAGGTCGGGGAACAGGGAGATGCTGAAGTCCGTACAGAGGGAGCTGAGGAGAAAGATCAGAGAAGGCAAGGACAGCTTCAGGAAGAAGATGGAGGACAAGCTGCAACAGAGTGACATCAGCGGGGTCTGGAGAAACCTCAAAACCATCTCGGGGCTCCAGAATACCTCCCCCCAGGCCACGGGGGGCAGGGAGTGGGCGAACAACCTGAATCTGTTTTTCAATAGATTTGACCAACCGCCCTCCCCCCTGTCTGCACAACAACCACTGCTGCCTCTAAGAAATCAAGTCCTGCTGCCCACTCCCCACTCCACCGACACCCCCCCCCACTCCCAACACACAGCCCCCCATCCTGACCCTGACCAAGACCCAGGTGAGGACGGAGCTGAGGAAGATCAAGGCGAGGAAGGCGTCGGGACCGGACGGCATCAGCGCAAAGCTCCTCAAGTCCTGTGCAGACCAGCTGTGTGGGATTGTGACGTATATCTTCAACATGAGCCTGAAACTGGGGAGGGTACCACAGCTGTGGAAAACATCTTGTGTGGTACCTGTACCAAAAACTTCCCACCCCAAAGACCTGAACAGCTACAGACCGGTGGCCTTGACGTCCCACTTGATGAAGACCCTGGAGAGACTGCTCCTTGCTCATCTCCGCCCCCTGGTGGAACCAGCGATGGATCCACTCCAGTTCGCCTACCAGCATGGCATTGGGGTGGAGGATGCGGTGATCTTCCTCCTTCACCGTTCTCTGTCCCACCTGGAGAAGCCCGGGAATATGGTGAGAATCATGTTCTTTGACTTCTCCAGTGCTTTCAACACCATCCAACCAATGATCCTGAAGGACAAGCTGCTGCGCGCAGGGGTGGACCAGCACCTGTCATCATGGATCCTGGACTACCTCACGAACCGGCCTCAGTTTGTGAGAACCCGGGACTGTGTTTCCGACACGATCATCAGCAGCACGGGGGCCCCCCAGGGAACGGTGCTGGCTCCCTTCCTGTTCACTCTTTATACTGCGGACTTCTCACACAATACAACACATTGCCATCTACAGAAGTTCTCTGATGACTCTGCGATCGTTGGTCTCATCTCCAACGGAGATGAAGCTGAGTACAGAGGGCTTATCCAGGACTTTGTGGACTGGTGCCATCGGAACTGCCTCCAGATCAATGCGAGGAAAACTAAGGAGCTGGTGGTGGACTGCCGCAGGCATGGGCAGCCCCTCACAGCACCAGTAAATATACAGGGAACAGACATCGAGATGGTGACATCCTATAAGTACCTGGGTATTCATCTGAACAATAAACTAGACTGGTCACACAATACTGACGCACTCTACAAGAAGGGACAGCGCAGGCTGTTCCTGCTGAGGAGACTCAGGTCTTTTGGTGTACAAGGGGCGCTGCTGAAGTCATTCTATGACACGGTGGTGGCATCAGCCATCACTTTTGGAGTGGTCTGCTGGGGCAGTGGCATTACTGCAGCCGATAGGAAGAGACTGAACAAACTGATTAAGAAAGCTAGCTCTGTCCTGGGGCAGCGCCTTGATCCGATGGAGGAGATAGGAGAGAGAAGGACGGTGGCTAAACTGTCATCTCTGCTGGAGTCCGAGTTCCACCCTATGCAGGGCATACTGGATGCACTGAGGAGCTCATTTAGCAGCAGACTACATCATCCCAGGTGCACAACCGAGAGGTTTCGTAGGTCCTGCCTACCAACGGCTGTCAGACTGTACAACCTAAGCAGGGCTGCTCGCAGAGATAGCAAAAAGACGTAACAAACTAATAGTTTTTTTTGAATGCAAAAGATGCAATAGACTTACACAATGGTCCCCTCCGGCATACAACTAGGAACATACCGGTCGCTATGGAGGGTGAGAATATGTATGGGCACATAATCATACCATGTAGGATAACTAAGTAGACGGTTATGCTGTTTCATCCCACCTAGCAACAATGCTCTGCACTGTGTGTTTATATATTTACATATTTATTCCATCTAGCTACAATGCTCCGCACTGTGTTTTTATATATCTACATATTATTCCATCTAGCTACATTGCTCCGCACTGTGTGTGTTTATATACTTGCATATTTATTCCACCTAGCTGCAATGCTCTGTACTGTGGGTGTTTATATATTTACATATTTATTCCATCTAGCTACAATGCTCTGCACTGTGTGTTCATATATTCATATATTTATTCCATCCAGCTACAATGCTCTGCACTGTGTGTCTGTGTGTGTGTGTGTGTGTGTGTGTATATATATATTTTATAGTAATATGTACATATGTATATTAGCTGCTCTTGCTTGCTTGTTTTTTTTTCTTGCCTTCTGATTGTTGCTCTGAGTGTTGCTATCCCTGTGCTGTTGCAATCCTGGAATTTCCCCGTTGTGGGACTAATAAAGGCTTATCTTATCTTATCTTATCTTATTACATTGCACTTAACCAAACCACCCCTGCTGGATATTCATACCTGGACAACCCACGCCCTGAAGGCCGTGGAGGAGGCATTGCTGCTATTCATCTTCATGACCTCAATCCACGACCTCGCTCCATACCCGCTGTTTCCTCTTTTGAACACCTGACTTTTAAACTCCCCGGCCCAAAACCTCTCCTCATTGCAATTATTTACCACCCTCCCAAACCAAATCCATCTTTCTTATCAGATCTTTCAGAACTTATTACAGTACCGTCTGCAACCTCACCATCTGTCCTACTGCTTGGCGATTTCAACCTCCACATTGATTCCCCTGACTGCAAATACGCAAACGATTTTCTGGACTTACTAAAGTGTCTAAACTTCACCCAACACATAACTTTCCCTACCCACAGACGTGGACATGTCCTGGATCTGGTTTGCTCCACTGGTCTCCACATTCACAACATCTCCAGCACTGACCTCACCATCTCGGATCATCTCGCCATCACACTGGACATTGACATCCCGGCCCCTCAACCCAAACAAGACCGAACAATAACCTTCAGGAATCTTAAGTCCATCTGCTCAGTTTCTCTCTCCACATGCATATCTAACACTCTCTCCAACTTCACCTTCCCTGTAAGCCCAACCCCTACGGACTTAGTAAACATCTACAACAACACATTGTCTACCTCCCTCAACAAACTGGCCCCCATGAAAACAAAATCCGTCACTTTCATTCATTCGGCCCCCTGGTACACCTTAGAACTTCACAAACTCAAAAAACAACTGCGACAGCTTGAACGCCTGAGCTGCAAAACTGGTCTGACTGTACACACCTTCGCTCACATAGAACTGATGCACCTATATCAATCCTCACTCAATGAAGCTCGCTCTGCCTACTACTCCAGCATCATTCACTCTGGATCCTCCAACCCCCGCACTCTGTTCTCCACCATCAACAAACTCCTCAAACCCCAGGACATCATTTCATCATCCTTCACCCCTGAAAAATGCAATAGCTTTCTATCATTTTTCCATTCCAAAATTGACAATTTTCACAACCAGCTTGCCTCCTCCCCAGCCATCACCCCTGACTCAGAACCCACTTTTTCTCCACCCATAGATAAACAGCTCTCCCTTTTTTCACCCATAACCACTGATGAACTTTCCGAAATACTCTCCAGCATGAAATCATCTACATGCCCCCTGGACCCCATCCCCTCCCCCCTTATCAAAGCCTGTCTCACCCCTCTTGCCCCCCTTATCATCGACACCATCAACTCCTCCCTCACCACTGGCACTGTTCCCCTATCACTTAAGATTACTGCCATCACCCCCCTCCTTAAGAAACCTGGCCTGGACTCTGACGACCCCAACAATTTCAGACCTATCTCCAGCCTCCCATTTCTGGCTAAAATATTGGAAAAAGCTGTCGCCACCCAACTCAAGAAACACCTCCTCTCCAACAAACTCTACGAAACATTTCAATCTGGATTCCGTTCTCACCACAGCATTGAAACCGCCCTCCTCAGGGTCACCAATGACCTCCTGCTCGCCTCTGACTCTGGCTCCCTCACCATTCTTCTCCTCCTCGATCTCAGCGCTGCTTTCGATACCATCAATCATTCCATCCTGCTCCGTCGTCTGCTTTCTATTGGCATCACTGACTCCGCCCTCCCTTGGTTCACCTCCTACCTGTCTGAGAGATTCCAGTACATCTCCATCAACAATCATAAATCACGCACCACCCCCTTCTCCCACGGTGTCCCTCAAGGCTCTGTGCTCGGTCCAACCCTTTTCACTCTCTACATGCTTCCGCTTGGTCACATCATCCGTCAACATGGTCTTCACTTTCACTGCTACGCCGACGACACCCAGCTGTACATCTCCTCTAAATCCATCACCCCCGCCTTTCTCTCCACCATCACCAACTGCCTTACAGACATAAAAACCTGGATGACTAACAACTTTCTCAAGCTAAACAGCAATAAAACAGAAATCATCATTTTTGGACCAAAATCTCTTTTACCCTCTTCCCTGAACTTTTCATTCCAAATCGATGGTCATTCAGTCACCCCCTCCCCCCTGGCCAGAAACCTCGGCATTATCATGGACCCCACCCTCTCCTTCAAATCTCACATAAACCATATCACCAAAACATCATTTTTTCATCTTCGTAATATTGCACGCCTCCGTCCCACCCTCTCACCCTCTGCTGCTGAAATACTCATCCACGTCTTCATCACCTCCAGACTTGATTACTGTAACAGCATTCTGTATGGACTTCCTTCCACCATCCTTCAAAAACTACAGTATGTCCAAAACTCAGCCGCCCGCCTACTTACTCACTCCCGCTCCAGAGACCACATCACTCCTCTCCTCCGTCAGCTCCACTGGCTCCCCATTCAACAGCGCATCAACTTCAAGATCCTCCTCATCACCTATAAAGCTCTTCATAACCTCGCCCCCTCATACCTAACGGACCTTCTGTCTCGTCATTCTCCCACTCGTCTCCTCCGCTCTGCTGACGCTCACCTTCTTACCCCCATCACCAAGACAAAATTCCGCACCCTGGGTGATAGATCATTCGCCATCGCCGCACCAACCCTCTGGAATTCCTTGCCCCTTCACATCCGGTCTGCCAACACACTTGCTTCTTTTAAAAGTCAACTCAAAACCCATCTTTTCAAATCTACCTATAAAAACTGACTGCCTCTTCTACCTATGTGTACCTATGTGTATGTGTTTACCCGTTCTCTGTATGTTTGTCCCTATGCTGCTTTGTAAAGCGTCTTTGAGTATTTAGAAAAGCGCTATATAAGACTGATGTATTATTATTATTATTATTATTATTATTATTATTATTATTATTATTATTATTATTTTCCATAAAAGGTGTTGGAACAGTGTTGTTGTGCTGTTCCACCATAAATCCCTGGATTGATAATGTACTTGTACATGTACAGAGTGGATCCTGAGGTTCTCACTGGTCAGGGAAACGAAGCATTTTTATCACATCCCACCACTGACTTTCATAAGTGTATTTTCCTAATACAGGCACATCTCCAAAAATTAGAATGTCATGAAAAAGTTCAGTATTTTTTGTCACTCATTTCAGAAAGTGAAATCCATCTATTATGTATATAGATTCATTACACAGACAGTGATATATTTCAAGCATTTATTTATTTTAATTTGGATGATTGTGGCTTACAGCCCCTGAAAACCCCAAATTCGGTTTGGCAAAAAATTAGAATATTACATAAAGTTAATTTTAAAAAATAGTTTTTAAATAGAAATGTTGGCCGCTGAAATGTTGGTTAACATGGGCTGTAGCCATAATCATCAAAATTAAAATAAACACTTGCAGTCTATCACTGTCCGTGTATATGGGTTTCACTTTCTGAAATGAGTGACAAAAATATTGAACTTTTTCATGATATTCTAATTTTTTGAGATGTGCCTGTATATGTTTTGAACTTGCTTTAAAGGGCCTATATCATGCTATTTTAAGCCTTTCAGAGTAAACTATATGTATGTATGTGATAGTATATTACCTTTGGTACACTGGAGAATGAATTTCTTATGAAATATGAGTTATTTTTGCGAGCCCGGAAGTAAGATGCCTCGATCTCTGAGGCTCTGCCTCTCCTTCTTGTGGCTGCCGCCCATTTCATGACGTAACCCCTGCGCCGGCTGCTGCAGCGTGTCGCTGGGTTCCGCCCACAAAAACAAGGAAGGCTGAACAAACTCCTAAATCTCTCACAGCCAAAGACACATTTACGCCACTTAGAAGACATTGTCTTACGTAAAAAAGCAAACAGTTGTTGTCACTCAGCAGATTAGGTGCGAGAGGAACTACTTCTTCACAGCGTCAGCGCTAAAGTGAAAGAGTTTTGCTGATCACCGCTCCATTTGCTGGGTGGAGAAAGTGGGTGTGTGCGTTAGCTTGGGGGCGGTGCTGGCAGCACAGGCACTTCCTGGAGTGGGCGGCTCACCCACGTTCATACGTATGAACGTGGGGACCCAGTCATTATCAGGGACAGAGCGGAGCAGCAGCTCAGAGAGCAGGGTTGAGGAGGAATACTCAGAGATGTGTGAATGGAGCAAAATACCACTTTGGGGGTGTTTTTGGTGAGGAATTAACATTATAACATGCTTAAAAGCTCAAAAAACTCGATTTTGCACGATATAGGCCCTTTAACTAACCACCATCCATTTCTGTCTTTGGTCTAGGCAAGAGGAAAGGAAAAGCAGCCACCCCACAATGGACCTTGCCACTGTGGAAAGTACTGAAATCCTTTGCTTTTATAGGTAGTGCCAAAACCAAAGTAGCACAATTTCCACTTAATATAAAAGGGACTGAACTGAGATTTATTTGATTGTGTGAATATTAATTACAGAATAATTGAAAACGACTGGCACATCAACTGTAAAATAAACCACTTGTTAATGTATTTACTTTTTTTGTCAGATCACTTGTGTGATCCTTTGTGAGTTATGTTCATAACTGTATGTTGCACTTTGGGGAATGGCAGTTGTTCAGTCATCAATATAATTTAGTTTATATATGTAGTTTATAGTCTATCATCAATAAACTCATGCAGTAACAGGACACATTACAAATATTTGAGACCCATTGTAGTGCTTCCTTTTATATTTTAGCAATAAAAGTACAAAACACCATCCACACTTGAAGCCAGGGCAAGAAGAGATACAGCAGTGACAAAGCAGTGGCTAAACTTTTATTGATAAAAATTCCATATTTTGACTGAGCGACTCCATACTCGGTGATGCGCACCCTCAGTTAAAGTACTAGATTCCATTCAAGTGAATGTATTAATTCATTCTGATTGCTGAGGCCACAGTAAAAACAAATGATTTTAAATGTAACCCAGCCCTTGTAAAATCTACTTTACTGAAGCGCAGCTACATGAAAATTGTGATTAAATACAACAACAAAGTACTTTATTGTCACATTCGAATTGTAATCGCTCCTGTTTTGTTTTTCTTTTGAATTCTTGGATGGAATATGGGTGGGAAATATAAGCTGCGGCTTCAGCCATCACCCATTTCAGATATCCTATGTTAAACTGTATAATCGGAGGAGTTATTGTTTAATTTGACCTTGTTAGATTTTTTCCCCTTTGTTATATTATTCTATTTTATTTTAATCTTTACTTTTAATCTATCCGAAATAAAGATTCATTCATTCATTCATTCACATTCCACCACTGGCTTTTAGCAACAAGTGTATTTTCCAAATATGTTTTAAACTTGCTTTAATTAATCACCGCCCATTTCTGTCTTTTGTCTAGGCAAGAGGGAAACGATCCACCCCAAACTGGACCTTGCCTCACTATTTACAGAGATGCAGGCCGAAGATCTGCTGAACTGGGACCAGCTTGAGTGGCACATCCCAGCTGCTTCTCAGTGATGCAGCGTGGCCGTCATGTGTGACCCATTCTAAGTTTTTTTTTTTTTTTTTTTACAGTTTGAATTTTGCACATTCTGAATAATCTGGAATTTGCTGCTGATTGTAATAAACAATTTAGTGACTTATGTGTTTGCATCATGATTTTCTATTTTGTCTGTTAAGGCACCGGTGGGAAAAGAGTCAACAGTACAAACCATTTATCGGTGACTTTGAAAATAATGTCTCATTTTTAAGAAAAAGTAACCAAAACAATTATTTTATTAACTGAAGACTGTATTGTTGGATGTGCCACCGCAGAAGACACTGCACACTTTAGTGATAGTACCAGTATGTGGAGGAATTCTGGGCTATTAGCATCTGTACTTTATCATAATGGGTTTGGGCAGGGGTGTCCAATCATGTGCCATGGAGGGCCAAGACTCTGCAGGCTTTACCTCCAATCAGTGTCTTCAACAGCAGATTCCACTGAATTTCTTCTACTGACTGCTGATCAGTGAAAACACCTGCTGAAGAGACTGGGTAGAAGAGAGAACCTGCAGGGTCTTGGCCCTCCATGACACATGATTGGAGACCCCTGGGTTAGGGTTTAATGGGATTTAACATTTTAACACAAACTGCTTTATGGTTCATAATTCTGTTGACAGACTTACACCAAACCAAAAGTGATTTCTCAAACTGCTGGATTGTTCTTAGACAGCTTTTCCAATCTTTCAGTATTTAATTTATGTTACTTGGTGATAACCTTCACATATATAAAAAAAGAGACATCTGCAAAAACTTCAAAGGTTTATTGTCAGTGCAATTCCCAGTGCAATACTACATGAATGCATGTATAGTACATTGTTGATGCAGAGAGTATATATTTCTACAGCACATGTTTCTAGTAAATCAAGTATTTTCCATGTAACTTTGTGACTCCATTATTTTAATTGCTTTTAATCCTAGATCAAGTTTGTTTTGGCATAAAATGCATCATAATTGTCAAATATATCTTATTATACCTAACTCAGTACTGTTTACATTTTGAATATACTGTATATTTTGTGGCTAATATAACTACAACCTGGTGATCAAGTTGTGTCAGCTGATCACTTTTTGCTATGACACCACCACCGACTCAGTGCTGCTGGAGCAGGTACATGACATGATGTCTCAACAGTCTCTCCATGATTTTCACACAGATCAGAGCAGTTTGTTGTACAGGAAGCTAAACGTTTCTACAGACATTCTTAAGCTCTATAACCACTGATCGTTTGTGAAGCTGGGGTGACATCAGTGAGAGGCTGTGTTGAACGCCCAGACCGACTGTTTGAAGCGGTAATTTTCCCACAACAGAGCCATCTGAAACACACACACACACACACACAGCATACATATTTTAGTACCTAACAGCGATAACTTGCAGACATTACAGTGTAGTACGATGTACTTAAAGCAAACTAGCATTAGTAATCATTAGCTTACCGTCATATATGATCTACTTCATATCCTCACGTCTTCGGCTCTATGGCTTCCCAGATGCTGCAGTACTTTTCCAGAGTGTTTCGTCTCGCTGTCTGTACCCTTGTCTGGCGGTCCTTTTGGGCATTTAGTGTGACAAAAAGCCAGAGGCGAGGAGTCGCCTTGTACAGCCGCAATGTTATGTTTCGCTTGAGCCGCGTGTTTTACATCACGGGAGTGTGGCGCCGCCTTGCTGTAAAAGAAATCCCACCCATCCCAGGCGTACCCAGCTGCAATGGAAACACAACCGAGCCGAACCAAGTAGAGCCGAGTAGTGTAGAGTAAGGCCGACTGGGTACTAGTGGAAAAGGGCCATAAGTGGTGGTGTTCGGAGGTGTTAAAAGGAGAAGACGAGGAACAGGTGATCCCCAGCAGCAGAAATAATCCAGTTAACCCAGGAAGAGTAAACACATGACACCCCATTGTCATATCCGGCTCTAGGGAGCCGGGCAATCAGAGCCAGGGGCAAGCCAGTGAGTCGAGATGTTTTATTCTGGGTAAGGGATAAAGGATGAGGAGAGCACAGACACTCATACAGACGTACATTCTCAGGCTGCACAGCGCAGGGGTAGGTAGCTCGTACCGGACATGGGGGTAACAAGACGTGCATACTCACAGCGGGATACAAACACCGGAATGCTGCAAGGGGAGTTGAGGCTGACACCAGACGAAGGGGCTTCAGCCTAGCAGTGCTTATGTCGCAGCCCCGAATGATCGAAGCTGCTCCTCTTTATACTCATTAACAGCGCCCCAGCTGATGAGGATTAATTGGCCCCAGCCGTCCCGTGACACTGACAGCTGGGAACCAGCTGAGGCACTGCCCAATGAGAGGCAGGGATAAAAGGAGCATGGGCTGAGCGCCGAGCTGGCGTCTCACCCCATGGTGACAGAGCCTCCCCCTCACGGTCGGGCTCCCGAACGACCAGGAACATCCCAGCCCCCCCCCCCCCCTCCCCACCTAGGGTGGGCAGAAGGGAGGCAGGACCGGAGGGGAAGATGCAAAGGGAAGGACAAAAAAAAAAAAAAAAAAAAAAAAAAAAAACCAAACAATAGACCAATGTAGGGCAGCAGGGCAGAGAAAAAAAACCCCAAATACAATACCCTACAACACAGGGAAAAGGATTAACCCAGAGCACAGTTAGGGAGAAAACTGAGTTAGGACACAGGTAGGGAAAATACCAAATACGACTACAGACAGCATACAAATAACGTATAGATCGGGGCAAAAAAAAGAAAACCAAAAACCCACCAAAAAGGTGGCAGGAATGAATAAAGCAATCACAGAGTACAGTTAAGGGGAACAAAACACACTACTCCATAATGCACCAACAAGACAAAGGTCAGGACAAAAAAATGATGAAAAACGCTGTGCATGGATACTAAAGAAAACAAAACACACAGCACCGAATATATAAAAGATCACCTAAAGAAACAGAGGTGACAAGGACAAATGGGTAATAATGAAGTACGGTTAAGTGGGGATGAAACACATTACTTCAAACAATAACAAACACAGTCAATGTTAAAGCCGGGGCCAGGGAAGGCCCCCCACGAGGATAATAAGACAGAATGGGGTGATCACAGAGTATGGTTGAACAGGAAACCACACGCATACTCCATGATGCACCGACGAGGCCAAGGCAAGGATGAATGAAAACGCTGAGTAAAGATAAGAAAATGCAATACACAGCGCGATACACAAGGTGAGTCACCAAGAGGAAAAAAAGGTGACAGGGTAACAGGATAACAATACGATAAAAATGCTGAGTATGGTTAAAAAAAACAACACACAGCACAAAAACATATACTCCCCTAATGGACAAAGAAACTACACCCGAGTGACTTCAATAATAATAAAAGAAGTAAAGGACACCCGAGGAGACGGCAGGCAGAGTCCAAAACGGCCGGAATTGTTCTGGTAATCTCCCCGCCCATTGTCCAGTTGGCAACCCGGGGAAGAGAAATGTTCGGACGGCGAACTCTGGGCCCAGATCCCAGGAATCCAGTCCAACGGCTGCCGAACCAGGCCGCCCAAAGGCAAACACAGACCAGTGGGGGGAAACCAGATCGCCGAACCGAAAGTTTTGCGGGTCGGGTCGTCGACCCGCATCACTCAACCACCAGGACCGTTGAGACGGACGAAGGGTCAGAGCGGATCCCGGTGGAAGAGGCTCAGGGGAGAGCCGATGACGAGGGCGGCGGGCCTCAGGGAAACGGCCACCTCCTCACCGGACCTGGACAACACTGGGGCAGCACCCACGTCGGACCCCGATCGGGCCTCAGGCGAACCCACGTTGGACCCCGATTGGGTCTCGGGCGAACCCACGTTGGACACTGCACCAGAACCGACCTCCAACGTTGAACCCGGACCCTCCAGCACCACGAGGAACAGCAACTCCTCGCCGGTGACCCTGGAAGAAGGCTCAGAAGAGAAAACAGAACCGGGATCAGGATCACCGGCAGCGCCAGAACCCGGCGAGACGAGCTCAGACGCAGCGGGCGGCTGCACCCTGCTCGTCTCCCCTGGAGATAGGCTGAAGTGCTCAAAGATAAGAGAGAAAAGAAAGGAGAGCACTCGCCTGATCTCGGGTTCTGACGCCGTCCAGGACTGCGAAGATCCAGGATCCGTCGTCAGGAGGTCGTTGTCAGGCTCCCATCTAGCCGCGTCGGGCCCCGCAGCCAGCACGATGGTCAGCGCAGCTTGAGATCCCTCCAGCTCAGGTAACCCCGCCGACGATCCACTCGGCGTGAAGCCAGAAGAATCTCGTCCCGCTGGACCGAACCGCTCCTCCGTGGAGACCCAGGGACGCTCAGTCGTCAGCGTAGACTCCACGCAGCAGTCAGTCCCCCTCCTCCGTCCGCAATGTAGCTGCGGAACCACAGGCCCTCTCCATATCCCACCACGTTGACCCGGAGCCGGGGACCGCTCGGCGGAGAGAGACACAGAGGATGCGGGATTAGGAATACAGGTTACAGCAGGTGGGGAGAGTTCAGGGAGCTGCGAACCCTGAACTTCTCCTCCAGGGATGTGACAGAGCAAATCATTAAGCAGGTGTGAAAAAACAATGACTTGCCTGCCCCCTGGAGGTTGAGTATCGCCTGCTGTAGTGGAATCTGCTTCTTCCTCTCCCCGCCCGGCGATAACGGAGGACCCCCCGGGAATTCGTCTGAGGATCGCTCGCGTTGTCTCCAGCAGAGAGCTCACCAGGCCGGGATTCCAGGCACACACAGCGGTCAGGAAGCGCGTCGAGGAGGAGGGGGAAACAGCCGGGGTGAGCCAGCCCGAATGTCCAGGAATGACAGCGGGGGGAACGAGGCTCAGGGGACGAGGCTGTAGAATCTCCACACTGACGAGGCGAAGGGATGACAGCTGCGTGGGAGGAACGGTCCTGACGATGACCCAGAACTGGATCCGGACGAGGTTCGTGCAGAGGTGACTCGGCGATGTGATGACGACTACTCCCAGGGGACGAAGCGAGGGGGAAACCCAGGATTCGCCGCTCCAGATCGGAGATCGAGACGAGGAAGGCGTCGAGCACGGGAAGGCTTCGTAGCCCTGAAGTCCTCACCATCAATCTCACTGCCGCCGCCACATGCCTGAAGGTGGTGACAGGAAACACAGTAGAGCTCGCGACAGCCACTCGACCCCGGACATAACTGCTGTCAGCTGCGGCTCCTCGAAGGGAATCCCGAGTGACGTGGCGCAGGTCGGGGGAAGTCCTCTGGTTGGCGCGAACTCCCGGACTGGAATTGCGGCAGGAACGGGACTCCGAAGCGGGGAAAGACGTCGCCCACTTCGACTCCCTGCCGGGATTTCCATCCACCCCGTGGAGCTTCTCTCGCTGTGTACCTGCAGCGTCTATCCTGGCACTGTCCTCCAGATGGTACAGAGAGTGAGGGTGACAGTCCAGGAGTTCCTCAGCACGGCCCGGATGCCAGCGTCTCGCGTTGGAGGCGTCGTGCAGGGTGAAGAACGTCCCGTCGACTGCCTCCGAGATGGACCTCAGCCCGTCGCCCTGGCGCCGGAAGTGACTCCTGGGAAACGGCATGCTAGCAGCGCTGACACCCGGACAGAAAGGTACATTTCCACAGCGACTCACGGCCGCCGGCAACTCTTCTGGCTGCGACATACTGTCATATCCGGCTCTAGGGAGCCGGGCAATCAGAGCCAGGGACAAGCCAGTGAGTCGAGATGTTTTATTCTGGGTAAGGGATAAGGGATGAGGAGAGCACAGACACTCATACAGACGTACATTCTCAGGCTGCACAGCGCAGGGGTAGGTAGCTCGTACCGGACATGGGGGTAACAAGACGTGCATATTCACAGCGGGATACAAACACCGGAATGCTGCAAGGGGAGTTGAGGCTGACACCAGACGAAGGGGCTTCAGCCTAGCAGTGCTTATGTCGCAGCCCCGAATAATCGAAGCTGCTCCTCTTTATACTCATTAACAGCGCCCCAGCTGATGAGGATTAATTGGCCCCAGCCGTCCCGTGACACTGACAGCTGGGAACCAGCTGAGGCACTGCCCAATGAGAGGCAGGGATAAAAGGAGCATGGGCTGAGCGCCGAGCTGGCGTCTCACCCCATGGTGACACCCATGACACCCAACAGATCACCCTCCCATGACATCAGTGGGAACAGCTGGGCCAAACTTCACACCTCTGTCGATTTACATGTTCCCTTATGAGGACAATTCAAACAGAGCTGCTGCTGAGATGGAAACCAAAGGGTTAAAGGGTGACATGGCTTTATCAGCAACACTGATCCCCCCCCCCCCCCAACTGACCTGCTTGACAGGAACTAGCAACTCCTCAGACCTGTTAACACAAGTTTCACAACTAAAGGGCGTGCAAAAGAACAGAGATTCCCTTTGATTTAACAGGATAACAGCGTGAATTTTCTGGTCTGTGAATGAACAGAGCAGTCATGAGTGTTTCATGGAGTCACTTATTGAATTATAGTGGTTAATCTAAGTCACAATTTCAGGAAACATAAACTTCAGGGGAAACTTAAACCATGACACCATGAACCATGAATTCATAAATAAATTCATTCATTCATTCATTTTAAATTTTGCTGATTTTTTTTCTTTTCTTTTTTTTTCCGCTTCTCTTCCAGTCCTTATGGCCACTTTCTGATTGCTTTGAGTTTTTAAAACATCATTTTAAGAATAATGTTAACTGACTTAAAGTACATTTCTAACTACACTATATCATACAATATGCCATTTAACTTACAATTTCATTTGATCATATTTAGATCTTAATTCAAAAAAGCAGAGTATTTGCAACCAACTTAATTAAGACTTGAACTAAAAACTTTGGCTTCGTCTTTAAGGGGTTGCTGTTCCAGTTAAAAGTCTCAGGTGTGTCTTCAACACTTGAAGAGTCCACCTTTGTATAAAACGGCCAAGTCAGTATACCACAAAAGGCTCAAAGTCACTAGGATAATCCAGAGATTAAACCAGTTGTTAATGTCATTTAAACCCTGCATGGCTTCGACAAAGTGGAACTGGCGTTTCACTTTAAAACGGATGGCAGTGACTTATTGCAAACAAGCAAGTTTAAAACACACATAACGCTAAAGTTAAGAGTATTGCAAGAAGGAAAATAGTTTAATATAAAACACAGCTGTACTGTCTTGTAAATCTTCCCTTTCACTCTAGCTGCTATCCTTCTCTCACAAATCACCTGACACTTGTCTCCACCCACTCCACCCTGCCTGCACTCTCTTCTTCACCTCTCTTGTGCACTGTCCATTGCATTGGATGTTTCATCCCAGGTATTTAAACCCATCTACCTCCACCACTTCTACTCCATCTTCACCATTACACCTACCTCCCTCTCATTTACACTCATGTATTCTGTCTTGCTTCTACAGACTTTCATGCCTCTTCGCTCCTGTGCATACCTCCACCTCTCCAGGTTCTCTTCCACCTGCTCCCAACTCTCACTACAGATCACAGTGTCATCTGCGAACATCATGGTCCAGAGAGAATCCTGCCAGACCTCGTCTGTCAGTCTGTCCATCACCATGGCAAACAAGAAGGATCTCAGAGCTAATCCCACCCCCACCTTGAATCCATCTGTTACTCCTACAGCACATTCACCGCTGTCTCGCTGTCATCATACATGTCCTGCACTGCCCTCACATAAGTTCTGAGACTGAAAAGTTCATAGTGGTCAAATTTGACAAAATTTGGTTTATTTTTCAACATAGTCTCCCCTTCGGTCCATGCACTTCTTCCATAGGTGTTGCAGCGCTTGGATTCCTGCAGTTGAAAAATGAACCACATTTGGACAAATTTGGCCACTATGAACTTTTCAGCCCCCACTCATACTTCTCTGCCACTCCTAACTTCCTTATACAGTACCACATTTCCTCTCTTGGCATCATATGCTTTCTCTTGATCAGGGGTCACCAACTAAAACTGCAAAAGGTCCGCTAAGTCGGTCCTCCTCCCCAGCTGAGGTCCAAAGTAGGTGTAGGAATCTTTAGGCATGTCATGATTCGATTATGATTCAGAACTCTGATTTAATTCTAAAACCATTCTCAATGCATCTTGACACATTTTTTTTCTATTCAAGATTTTTCCCTCCCACTGTGTGACAACTTGGCCCTTTTAAAGCAAAGTATTTGCAGTGACCCATGAATGTACTGTACCTCTAACATTTTTTATTAAAACAAATGAAAGAGAAATCTGGCACATGGACAAATTTATCTCAAAATGTGTTTTTAAAAGCTGCCATCATTTCATTGACATTCTTTCAGAAGACCACAGCTGTCTACAGCTGTGGTCTTTATCATTTAACTTACTATGCACATTTAACATCAATGTCTATATCATTTAACTTACTTTCATACATTATTTTATAAAGCTCATGTTTTAGCTGCTTTTAGTGCTATATTAATTTTTAAACAAAAAAATTAAACTGAATTATTGTTCACTTTTTTAAAAAAAAGGTAATCTAAATTTTATAATACCGGGGAACACTAAATGTGTTTGTTGACTCCAAATAAATGGGCCTAAAATTCTAAAATCTACAACTAAAATCCTAAAAATGTTTTACAGGAGAACACAAACTAAATTGTATTGCATTTTAAAAAAGATTAATATCTAAAAAACTAAATGTCACAAAAAGTCCACCTCTATACAATATTTTCAGTGCAGAAAAAACTGTTTCAATAGAATAGAATAGGCTTTATTGTCATTGCGCAGTAGTACAGTGCAATTAAATTGTGGGTGCTCCACCAGACTACTGTGCAATAAAGTAAGGAAGAAAGATTAGATAAAACACAGTTACAGAGCACACAATTAAACACACGACTGAAATAAAAATTAATGAAAATAAAAATAAAATAAAAATAAAAATGGCCCAGGATTATGGAAATATACACATGCTTCATGGTAGCATGTGTATACACAGGTATACTATATGGTATACTACATGGCTACACGGGTAGAACTATGTACATAAGAGTACAGGCTCACAATTAAATAAATAAAATAAAAATAAAATGGCCCAAGGATTATGGAAAATATACTTAATAGTGGTTTCACGGATGGGTCAATATACATGAAGTGAGGAGTGCAAAGACAGCTGAATTATTGTGATAATTAAAAGGTCCTCAGTTCTGAGCTTGTGAGTGTTTGGAGGGAGATGGGTGGGGCCTCTGACTGTTTGCAGTTCGGATGGCCCAGGGGAAGAAATTGTTTGTCAGTCTGGAGGTGTGGGACCTGGTTGATATGAACCGTCGTCCAGAGGGAAGCAGGTCGAACAGGTGGTGGGCGGGATGTGAGGGGTCTCCTGTGATGGCCTTGATCCTTCTGAGACAGGAGGATCTGGAGATATCGTCCAGGGAGGTCCGCCGATAATTTTTTGGGCGGTGTTGATGACCCTCTGCACAGCCTTCCTGTTCTCGGCTGTGGAGCCAACATACCACACACCCAGACAGTAGGTGAGCACGCTCTTCGCTGAGCAGTGATAGAAGGCCAGCGGCAGCTTCTGGTCCAGGTTGTTCTTCCTCAGGACACGGAGGAAGTGCAGCCGCTGCTGGGCTTTCTTCACCAAGCCCTTGGTGTTGACAGTCCAGGAGAGGTCAGAGGAGATGTAGGTGCCCAGGAACCTGAAAGTGGGGACGTTTTCCACACGGACACCATTTATGAGGAGGGGAGTGGTCCTGTCTGTTCTTCCTGAAGTCCAGTATTAGTTCTTTGTTTTTTTTGGACATTCAGTTTTTGTCATGATCCAGGGGCACGGGGGGACGGGGGGGGGGGAAGGGGGGCTGTGCCCCGTCTGTAGTTTAGCTCAGTCTTCTCTGTTGTGTTTTATTTTGACAGTGTTGTGCAGCTGCCGGCTGTCAAACCAGTCGGAGCTGTACATCTGTTTGTCATTCTGTTATTTTCTCCACTCATGTGTCCACACCTGTTTCTAATTATGTTTGGCATATAAGGGCATGGCAAACCTCTGGGAGGTTGTCGTGTCCTTCTTCCTTGTGCACTCGTCCTCAGGAGCTCCAATGACGTCCTGAGTGTTTTTGGGTCCCGTTGTTGAGGTGAGTGGTGGGCTCTGTCCAGGTTTTTTTTTCCTATTTCCAGCCGTGAGCCCCAGCTACTTTCGGGTGTGCTCCGGTTGGATTCTGCCCCCCTTTGCTCGGTGATTCTGGCTTCATGTTCCCCTGGACGTTGAGCCCCGCTTGCCTCCAGTGTTTTCCATGTTAACGTTCTTGCTTATCTGTGCCATTGACTTTATGATTTAGTTTGCTATGTCCACATTTCAGTCTGTGTTTATGTTAATAAACGTGCAAACTCACAGAGAGCGTTTGGTGTCCTAATTTGCGCTCGTGAAACGAATGCTTCACGACAGTTTCAGGTTGTTTGCTTGGCACCACAGCAGCAGATTCTTTACCTCTGCCCTGTATGCCTTCTCATCGTCATTGGTAATGAGCCGAACCAAGGTGGTACCGTCCATATATTTCATGTTGACAGTGGTTAGGTGGGTTGAAATACAGTCAACAGTGTACAGGGAGTACAGTAGAGGGCTTAGCACACAGCCCTGGGGGGAGTCAGTGCTAAGAAACCGTGTGGAGGAGTGGTGAGGGCTAAGTCTGATTGTTTGTGGGAGGTTGGTGAGAAAGTTTTTTATCCAGGAGCAGGTGTGTGTGTGTGTGGGGGGGGGGGGGGGTGGTCGGGAGGAGGTGTAGTTTGTTAATCAGGATGTCTGGGATGATGGTGTTGAAAGCTGAGCTGTAGTCCACAAAGAGCATCTTCATGTAGCTCCTTGGGTTCTCCAGGTGGCTCAGCACCCTGTGGAGGGTGGTGGTGATGGTGTCTTCTGTAGACCGGTTATCCCTGTAGGCAAACTGGTGGGGGTCGAAGGAGGGGAGAAGACAGTCCCTGATGTGCTGGAACACCAGTCGCTCAAAACACTTCGTGACTACAGACGTGAGTGCTATGGGTCTGTAGTTGTTCAGGCTGTCAATTGCAGACTTTTTGGGGATGGGGATGATTGTGGAGGCCTTGGGGCAGGAGGGGACGGTGGCGTGAATCAGGGAGAGGTTGAACAGCTTGGTGAGGTTCCCTGCCAGCTGGTCTGCACATGCTTTGACCACCGCTCCTGGGATGCCATCTGGACCAGCAGCTCTGTGGAGGTTCACTGCTCTCAGTTGCCTCCTTACCTTGTGCACCTGTAGAGAGAGGGGGGAGGAGGAGGAGAGAGGGGAGGAAGCAGAGGACGAAGTGTGTGTGTGTGTGTGTGTTGGGGGGGGGCGTATCCTTAAACCAGGCTAAGAAGCTGTTAAGCTCCTCTGCCAGAGTAAGGCTGCTGTCTGATGTTGGGGGCCCTGGCTCCTGTAGTTAGTGAGGGCCTGGATACCTCTCCACATCTGTCGGGGGTTGTTGTCTGTGAGGAAGCCCTCCACCTTCCTCCTTTACGTGTTCTTTGTGAGTTTTATGCTTCTCCTCAGGTTGGTTTTGGCAGTGCTGTACAGAGAGCTGTCCCTTTGTTTGAAGGTTGAGTTGCGGGCTCTGATCAGAGCTTGGACTTCACTGGTCATCCAGGGTTTGTGGTTTGGAAAGACCCAGATGTGTTTGGTGACTGTCACATTTTCTACACAGCATTTGATATAGAAAAGGACAGACTTGGTGTAGGAGTCCAGGTCCTGTTTTTCAAAAATGCTTCAATCTGTGCAGGCAAAGCAGTCTTGTAACTGGAAGAGAGCATTTTCAGGCCAAGTTTTAATTGTTTGGTTGGTTGGGGGTGATTGCTTCCAGAGGAGGGTGTAAGCAGGTTTTAGAAGCAGAAGGTGGGGGAGGGGGTGGCTCTTGTTATATCTGTAAAATGACTAGGCAGGAGGTGAGTCTTCATGCAGCAACTAACCACTTTATTATGTGAACTTGGGTTTATATATAGAGTGGGCCATGCCCGCCTGACGTCACCCTGTGGGTGGGCACGGCATCCCAGACACACACTCTCATACATAACATTCTCCCCCCTTTAGAAAAATGCAAAACCACACACACCATTGTAACCTCCCAAATTTAGAAACCCGAATCACGCACAAAGAACAAGGAGAGTAATATACCGTCATGAACACCCTATCACATTCACACAAAACAGCTAAACTGGACCTTGTCTCTTCAAAATACAAAATAATCCCATATTATTCACATTCACCCACATGCACACCAGCACCAAATATATACAAACTACACACTTTCTCAAATATATACACAGGTATTTACACAAGGAAGAAAATTTTTTCTCATGTAACCCCAATGTCTCTGGGCAGCCACCATCCACAACACTGCCTCGGAGGCCCCGGGCACCCCCACGGCATATGCACCCCTGGCCTCTGTCCACCTCCAGGGTCGAAACACCACTCCCTGGCGAAAATTCCTGTCATTTCCTGTCATTTGGGGCTTCTTCTCTTTGGACCCGTCGTGCTGCTGGTCGGTACGCTGCCTCACTGTGCCCAACAAGCCGTTCCTGACTGTCCCACACACCGCCATCATGGCTCCACACACTCCGGCCCCACTGGCCTCACCTTGGGAAGAACCGAAGCTCGCTCTTCGGCCTCATCCACTGCCTCAGGCACCTCTTTAAAACACCCAACACCCTCCTCCTCCAGGGTGCCTCGCTGCTCCGCCTCTGTATTCGGCTACTGCTGCTCACCTCCGGGGCCTCCACCATCACCTTCGCCAGGCTCATTCACCGACCCGGGCTGCTCGCCATTGCATCCAGCGCTCTCGGTCCCGGTGCTCCACTGTGCCATCATCATGTCCGGCTGCGGCTCTTCCCCAAAGCCCTTGGCCTGCACGATCCCGCTCTCCCGCTGTACAGCCTCCAACAGCGGGGCCAACTCCTGCTGCGTCGCCTCTGCATCCTGCTGCACCACCTCTCCGCCGTTCTCGCACACCATGCCGTCCGAGCCGTCTGCACCATGGTCCCGGGTCAAGCTGGGCTCCATGGCTGGCTCGCTGACTTCAGCGACCGGGGACTCTTCTATTCGCGGTCCCAGTCCCACCACGAGGCCCAGCTTGGCGCCCTTAGCTTTGTCTTAGCGCGCAACTAGCCTATCAGCTAGCCCGTCCATTGGCACAGACTGAGCTGTTAGCTTCCTGAAGCAAACTAGCTCCGCCATCCCTGGCGCCAAAAGCTCCCTCACCCGCAGCTCCACGGCCTTCGTCTGACCGTCGAAGTGCCTGGCCAGCTGCTCGACAACATCCTTGTAGAGGTCCGCTCCACCCAGAGTACCGAAGATCCTTCGGCCCTCCCCGCCAAGATTGTGGGCCAGGAGTGCCCGCCGTCATCTCCCATCTAGCCTGTGTAGGCCCAGCGCCCTAATATATTCCTCAGATGAAGCTCTCCACTCCGGCCAGAGGATTACCAGCTCTCCCGCGCGCTCCAGGAATGGTGCCAGTGGAGGAGGTAGCCTGCACGCTCCCATTAGTCTCCTAGTCACTAAATGTTACATCTGTAAAATGACTAGGCAGGAGGCGAGTCTTCATGCAGCAACTAACTACTTTATTATGTGAACTTGGGTTTATATACAGAGTGGGCCTTGCCCGCCTGACGTCACCCTGTGGGTAAGCACGGCATCCCAGACACACACACTCTCATACATAACAACTCTGTAGATGTACTTAATGTTGCTGTAAACATGATCCAGTGCTCTTTCCCCTCTTGTAGGACACTTAACATGGTGAAATTTGGGGAGTACAGTCTTTAAGCATGCTTTGTTAAAATCCCCTGCAATAATGTGGACTGTGTTGGGGTGATCTCTTTACTGCCTGCTGACAATGTGCTGGAGGTGATTGAGTGCTAAGCTAACGTTAGCATCTGGAGGAACATAAACAGCTGTTACAATTACTGCCCTTAGCTCACGGGGAAGGTAAAAAGGCCTACACAGGAAGGATATGGCCTCTAAGTCCGGTGAGCAGTGGCTATGAATTATTCTGCTATTACACCAAGTCTGAAGCACATAAACACAGAGCTGTCTACCCCTTCTCTTACCAGAATCAGCATTGTGGTCGAAATGGTGTGTAGTTCGGCCAGGTAGTTCCACAGCAGCAGCAGGAATGTGTGGGTTCAGCCATGATTTGGTCACAATCAGAATACAGCAGTCCCGGATGTAGCGATTGTAGGCGATCTCCAATCGCAACTCATCCATTTTGTTGGTGAGAGATCTGGCGTTGGTTAGCAACAATGAAGGTAATGGTGGTTTGGTGCGTAGTTTGCACAGCTGGGCATGGAGGCCAGCCCTGCAGCCTTGTTTCTGCTTTCTCTCCCATCGTCTATGCTAATTGCGGGGCATAACGAACCACGGAGTGCCCAGGGGTCTGGCGATCTCCTCAGGGACATGGTGGTAATTACTGGAATGAGTGCTGGAGATGTCGGAGGTAAGTTGGCGACCGATGCCTATAGGTTCCAGGAGACTGTAGGTAAGGAGTACAGAAAAAGGCAGAAAAGACACAAAAATGAGCGCAGTAGTCCAGAGCGTCTAGATGCTGCATGTGAATGCGCCGCTGCGTGTGAACGCGCCACCATCTTGGCGAACTGTATGACGAACTGATGAACTTCAAACTGTAAGACAACAAAAACCAGACACAAAATATAATTCACCCGGATAAGCGGTAGAAGATGGGTGGATGGATGGACTACAGAATTCCGCCGACATTTAAAAAAAAAACAAAAAACTCAACAGTAAACTTTGTTACAGCATGGATGGAGCTGTAACTCCATGATTACAGGGAGAGGAGAGGTGGAACTTTTCATGTTCAGTAACACACTGAGCTTTTACTGAGTTTCTAAATTATATCGGAGGCTACGAAAAGGACCTCCATACCAGTGACATCAACTTTGCATTCCAGCACAGACTACTGTCAGCAGAATAGAGGAAGACATACCCCAGTAAATGCATTCAATTTCACAACAGCGCTTCATTTTGTGAGTACAGACCTGGTAGCGAAGAGGGGAGTCTGCAGCAGGAGGAAAGCACCCAAGGGCTTGTGCCATAATCTGCCCGGGCAGTTGCCGATGCAGCAGTTCTGTTCCACTTTTTTCTGCTTTTTTCCCCACCAAAATAAAACGGTCTCCCTCTTTCCCAAATTATATCAAAAGGCTTCGGGATCTGGATGGAGGACTCTCAGGGTCTGGATCCAGACCGGAGTCTGCCACTTGGTGACCCCTGCTCTAGATCCATAAAGACAAAGTGCAACTCCTTCTGACCTTCTTTGTACTTCTCAATCAACACTCTTAAAGCAAACACTGCATCGGTAGTACTCTTTCTTGGCATGAAATCATACTGCTGCTTGCTGATTTTCACCTCTTTTCTTGACCTTAATCTTTAACAACTTGTTCCCTATCTTCATAGTGTGGCTGATCAACTTTATGCCTCTGTAGTTACTACAGCTCTGAGCATCACCTTTGTTATTGAAAATGAGTACCACTACACTTCTTCTCCACTCCTGAGGAGCCCCCTCACTCTTTAAAATTGTGTTAAACAATCTGGTTAAAAAGCCCGCTGTCATCTCTCCTAAACATCTCCATACCTCCAGAGGTATGTCATCTGGACCAACTACCTTTCCACTCTTCATCTTCTTCTAGGGACTCACATCAGTGAGGGCCTGAAATGATCTGTTTACCGCTGTGGTGAAAAGGGCCCAACAGAGACTGTACTTCCTCAGAGTCCTGAGGAAGGTCAGCTTCTCCAGAAGACTGTTGGAATCCTTCTGTCGATGCTCCATTGAAAACACCTTAATATATTGCGTCACAGCCTGGTATGGAAACTGTTCAGCAGCAGACAAGACAGCCCTGCAGAGGCTAATTAACACTGCACAAAAGATCATCATGCTCCCCTGCCCTCCCTGGAAAACACCAACAAGTCCTACTGTTACAGCAGAGCCTGCAGAATCATTGGGGACAGCAGCCATCCGTCCCATCATCTGTTTATTCTACTGCCTTCTGGGAGGTGCTATATGGGCTTAAAATGTTGCACCACCAGACTGAGGAACACCTTTTATCACACATCCATACGTGAAGTAAATAATAACTCTGAAACCCCCCCTCCCCCCCCAACACACTCACACATACACACACCACATTGTACCACACACAATCTCCCACAATTAATTTATGAAGGCTGGTATACTGAAGAATGTGCAATATTAAGTTTTTTATTGGGTCTTTTATTTACTTATTCTTAGTCTTATTTATGTTTTATTTATATATACAGTGCATCCACGCATTCACAGTGCTTCACTTTTTCCTCGTTACAGTCTTATTCCAAAATGGATTAAATTCATTTTTTCCTCAAAATTCTACACATAACACCCCATAATGACAATGTGAAAAAAAGTTTTTTTTGAGATTTTTGCACATTTATTAAAAATAAAACACGTTGTCAAAACAAGTATTCACAGCCTTTGCCATGAAGCTCAAAATTGAGCTCAGGTGTGTCCTGTTTCCACTGATCATCCCTGAGATGTTTCTACAGCTTAATTGGAGTCCACCTGTGGTAAATTCAGTTGATTGGACATGATTTGGAAAGGCACACACCTTTCTATATAAGGTCCCACAGTTGACAGTGCATGTCAGAGCACAAACCAATCATTGAAGTCAAAAGAATTATCTGTAGACACTCCGAGACAGAATTGTCTGGAGGAACAAATTTCTGTGCTTTGAAGGTCCCAATGAGCACAGTGGCCTCCATCATCTGTAAGTAAAAGAGGTTCGGAACCACCAGGACTCTTCTGAGAGCTGGCCGGCTGTCTAAGCTGAGTGATCGGGGGAAAAGGGCCTTAGTCATGGAGGTGACCAAGAACCCAATGGTCACTCTGTCAGAGCTCCAGCGTTCCTCTGTGGAAAGAGGAAAACCTTCTAGAAGGACAGCCATCTCTGCAGCAATCCACCAATCAGGCCTGTATGGTAGAGTGGCCAGATGAAAGCCACTCCTCAGTAAAAAGCACATGGCAGCTTGCCTGGAGTTTGCCAAAAGGCACCTGAAGGACTCTCAGACCATGAGAAACAAAATTCTCTGGTCTGATGAGACAAAGATTGAGCTCTTTGGTATGAATGCCAGGCATCATGTTTAGAGGAAACCAGGCACCGGTCACCACCAGGCCAATACCATCCCTACAGTGAAGCGTGGTGGTGGCAACATCATGCTGTGGGTATGTTTTTCAGCGGCAGGAACTGGGAGACTAATCAGGATAGAGGGAAAGATGAATGCAGCGATGTAAAGAGACGTCCTGGATGAAAACCTGCTCCAGAGCGCTCTTGACCTCAGACTGAGGTGATGGTTCATCTTTCAGTAGGACAACAACCTTCAGCACACAGCCAAGATATCAAAGGAATGGCTTCAGGACAACTCTGTGTCCTTGAGTGGCCCAGCCAGAGCCCAGACTTGAATCCAATTGAACATCTCTGGAGAGATCTAAAAATGACTGCATGACGCTTCCCTTCCAACCTCATGGAGCTTGAGAGGTGCTGCAAAGAGGAATGGGTGAAACTGCCCAAAGGTAGGTGTGTCAAGCTTGTGGTATCATATTCAAAAAGACTTGAGGCTGTAACTGCTGCCAAAGGTGCATCAACAAAGTATTGAGCAAAGGCTGTGAATACTTGAGTACATGTGATTTCTTAGTTTTTTATTTTTAATAAATTTGCAAAAATCTCAAAAAAAGAACTTTTTTCACATTGTTATTATGGGGTATTGTGTGTAGAATTTTGAGAAAAAATGAATTTAATACATTTTGGAATAAGGCTGTAACAACAAATTGTGGAAAAAGTGAAGCGCTGTGAATACTATCTCGATGCACTGTATTTTATATATAGATAAAGCCAGCTTTATTGTCATTCAGTCCATACAGCCGATCATGTACAGTAGAACAAAATTATGTTTCTCTTATCTACAATGTTAATCACATCTAGAATCAGAGGCATTGCTGCCATGCAAAGTGCCACCACAAATTTCCCTCCTCCGTTCCATTATTGCTGAGCACCAAGCTGGACAGCATGAAGTTCCACTTTTATATGGTCTTCGACATGACTTGGGCAGGATTTGAACCCAGGCCTCCCGGATGTGGGGTGGATGCTCTACCAACTAGACCACCACTCCAGTATGTGTGGATGGATGGATAGATAGATAGATAGATAGGTAGATAGATAGATAGATAGATATTGATTTTACCTATTAATATCTTGATCATTTGATTAAATGTGTTTTTTGAATGGCTGAATAGTGCCACCTGAAACCCATCCACAAGAGGTGCACAAGCCAGTGCACCCCTAGTGCCGGTCCCAAGCACAGGTAAATGGGGAAGGTTGTGTCAGGAAGGGCATCTGACGTAAAACCTTTGCCAAATAAAACATTCGGATCATGATGAATAAGACTTTCATACCGGATTGGTGGAGGCCCAGGTTAGTAATGACCGCCATCGGTGCTGTTAACTAACAGGGTGCTGGTGGAAATTGGGCTGCTGTTGGATGAAGATCGAGGAAGAGGAAAGGGGGAAGGCATGTTAGGAGGGAGAGAGAGAAAAGAAAAGGCAGAAGTGTGGAGGTGAGAGTAGGGACATTAAATGTAGGGACTATGACTGGTAAAGGCAGAGAGTTGGCTGATATGATGGAGAGAACAAAGGTAGATATACTGTGTGTTCAAGAAACCAGATGGAAGTGAAGCAAGTGTAACAGAGACAATAAAAGCATTCCTACTTGGCTTGCCAAGTGGGTTGACCCTCTTGGCAACACAGGTAGAGTGCTGGACTCTGGAGCCAGAAATTGTGAGTTCAAACCCCTGGTTGGACACCACCAAATGGGCTTGGCCCATCCATTTGGTCACAGTTGGCATTGTTGGTAGGACTTTGTGGTGGTGCATTGGTCCTATTCCCCAGATATCACCAGTGTGTCGGTCCCGCAAGAGGTGCTTGGTCCCCACCACAAGAGGTGTTGCTAGCTGGACTCACTGATGTTGTCATAGGCAGAAGGCAGACACCCTTAAAGCTTAAATGTACCTCTGACATCTGGATGATGTCAAAATCTGAGGGGGAATATGTAACAGAGTCAATAAAAGCATTCCTACTTGGCTTGCCAAGTGGGTTGACCCTCTTAGCAACACAGGTAGTGCTGGACTCTGGAGCCAGAAGTTGTGAGTTCAAACCCCCAGTTGGACACCACCAGTTGGGCTTGGCCCATTCACTTGGTCACACAAGGCTAGGACCATTGGAGGGGGATTTAAACTGTTCTACCATGGTGTAGATGGGAAAAGCAATAGAGTAGGAGTAATCGGGAAGGAAGAGTATGTTAAGAGTGTTCAGGAGGTACAGAGGGAGTCAGACAGAATCATGAGCTAGAAGTCAAAGGTGTGATGTTGAATGTTGTTGGTGCGTATGCCCCACAAGTTGGATGTCAGGTAGAAGAGAAGGAGAAATTCTGGAGTAAGTTGGATTAAGTGGTAGAGAGTGTTCCCGGGGGGAGAGAGTGGTGATTGGAGCGGACTTTAATGGACATGTAGGTGAAGGGAACAGAGGTGATGAGGAGGTTCTGGGTAGGTACGGTCTTAAGGAGAGAAATGTGGAAGGACATACGGTTGTGAATTTTGCTAAAAGGATGAAAATGGCTGTGGTGAACATATTTTAAGAAGAAAGAGGAACATAGGGTGACTTACAAGAGTGGGGGAAGGGTTGACCCTCTTGGTGACACAAGTAGAGTGCCAGACTCCGGTGTGGGAGGTTGTGAGTTCACCCGGTTGGATGTCACCAGTGGGGCTTCACTGTTCATCTCCCTTGGTTACAATTGCCGTGACTTAGTAGTGGTATATTGGTCCTATTCCCCAGATACCACCAGTGTGTCAGTCCCGACCGCAAGAAGTGTTGTTGGTAGGATCCACTGATAGTGACATTGTCAGAAGATGGACATCTTTAAAGCTTAAATGCACCGCTGACATCAGGACAATGACAATGACAAAATCTCAGGGGGAAATATGTAACAAAGTCAATAAAAGCATTCCTACTCGACTTGCCAAGTGCATCGAACCTCTTGTTGACACAAGTACAGTGTCAGACTCTGGTGCGGGAGGTTGTGAGTTTTGAACACCCAATTGGACACTACCAGTTGGGCTTCATCGCCCATCCACTTGGTCCCATTTCTCCTCCATCATAGACAGGTGTAAATAAATTATATTTTCTGGAAAAACTTATTCTAGACATGAAATTATGTGATCAAAAATGCATGGGAACAATGATCATAATATCTGCACTGGAGCAGTTAAATGAGAAGAACTAGTGGGGCCCCCAAAGCCAATAGCATAACTAGAGTTGCATTCTGCATGGACTGCATCTGACTTTGGCTGACTTGAGTGTATGAAGTAAACTGCATATGACTACAGAAATTAATTTAAATACAGTGCAGCTAAGTCAGACAAGTTCTACTTCTTGCAGCTATTTATTTTTTTTTTTCTATCAAGCAAAATGTAAAGGCAGAAATTAGTTGTCAGTTCAGACCAAAAAGACAGGTACACAAAACATCCAAAATCACCCCCCCCCCCCGAAAAAAGAAAATTGATTAAAAATATTAAAACATTTAAAAAACATTTTAACCACCTCCCATTTTCCGGCATCTCAATGCATGTAGCAATTTCTACAACCACTATAGGTTGCATTTTTTGAGTCATAACGACAAAGCATAATTTCTGCTGCTTAAAACACTGTATGGTCCTTTTCTCTTGGATGAAAGTCTCTGATAAAGAGAAGCAAATAAGAAGAGAGAGAAAGTGATATCCCATAGTAGTTCTTATTGATGTTCTGGTACTCTTGATGCAAAGATTTGCGTCAAATGAAGGCTTTTCATAGAACTAAAATAAAACAATACAGAAGTACAATACTTGAGCCAGTAACATATGCATTGTGGAGGAATAAGATCAGGCGAGATGAGACGAGCTGGAAGGTTGCAGAGTTTTATTTCCTCCATCAGAATGAGACACACATCGAAGCTCTGAGCTACTGTGTTACTGTGTCGTACTGTGCTTCCTGAGGCATGTATCGTCAGCTCTTTTATATGTTATACAAACAGAGAGAATGCATGGCACATTAGCATATTGATATACAAATCAGTCAATACATATGATTAGCATGACCAACTGGCGCCCGGACGTCCTCTCCTTAATCCGGGGATGCATAAACAATAGTCCATTGTTCTGGTTGTACCCAGGGGCTCTCTGTCCGTATGCAATCCCTGCTGAGTGTGAATAGTATCAGTCTGCATTGTGCTGGGTGACCACACGGCTCCCCCCAGAATGCTCAGAATGGGCGTTGCCCCCCCCCCCCGTCATTTGGGCTCCAGCTCTGGTAGAACTGTCCTGCTGTAGAGGAGTGTCAGAGGGCATGTCAGTCCGTGGGGGGGGGGGGGGGGCGGGGGAGGGGTGGAAAGGACAGTGTGATCCGCTCCAAGTTCCAGCATGTTGAATGGCTGTGGATCATGGGTGCACGGGGCCGGTGCGCTTCGTGTGTAATGGAACCAGACGGCGATCGGCTGGCTTTAGGGAGTGAGGGGCAGGAAGAGCGCTGTGGAGGAGGAGGGGGAGTGGGGTGGGAGTAAGTGAATGCTGGCCCGGGACATCAAAGGTGTCTGGGCCGCGCAAAAATTGCGTGTGGATCCGCGATGGTGAGGGACTTTCCCAGTAAACCTGGCAGTGATCCACAGCGGCTGTGAAAAAAAATTAAGTCTCTGACTCCTCTCGCGGCTCAGTCCAGCGAGGATGTGGGGAAAGCGAACGACCAAATTCCCCGAGGATGCGTAGCAGCTGTGAAACAACTGCAGCTGTGTGAGGGACTTGGCAGTTTGGCTTTTAGGTGCGGAAGCAGCCCTAAAGCCACCGGGGACAGCAATCGGCTAAGCTCCCGGTGTGCGCCGTGGCTGAGAAACCTATTCACTGTCCTGTGTGCGGGCTGCACGTCTGCTTCAGGTGTGTGAGCAGCCCTGAAGGTTCCGAGGCTGGCGATCGGCCATGTTTCTCGGGCATGTGCAGCGGCGGAGGACGATGTATCAGTCTGTGGAGCCGGATTGTCCCTATGCGTGGAGCGCACTTGGTGCAGTGACCACATAGCTGGCAGTTGCGCTGTCCTCGTAATCCTGCGGTGTGAGGCTTCATTGTCGCGAGCTGAGTCAGGGTCGGGGAGATTGGTGGAAATCAACGCAGTTGGCGCCGGTGATCGTCCCTGTTCAGGCTGCTTCCTTTGTTTCGCTCATGTCGCTGTTCATGGTGCATGTCGGTCCCAGCGCTGCGCTCTGGAGAGCGCGCTCTGGTGAGGATGAAGAGGTTGCAGGCGTTCTCTGGTCCTCTGTGTCCACAGCGCGGTGAGAGGGAGCAGACAGTGATTCTCTCTCGTCTGGTCACCAGTGTGGGTAAGGACCTGCACTTACAGTATATAGCGCTTGTGTAGTCTCAAAGACCACTCAAAGCACTTCACTAGTACTAACCCTCTATTCTAAGGGAGACAGATATCTAGGGACAATTTAGAACAACCAATTAACCTAACATGCATGTCTTTGGAGGTAAAAGATCAGGCAAGAGGCGCACCATGACACGTCTAGGGTCACCAGTGTGGAGGAATAAGATCAGGCGAGATGAGACGAGCTGGAAAGTTGCATCCTCCATCAGAAGGAGACACACATCGTAGCTCTGTGCTACTGTGTTACTGTGTCGTATTGTGCTTCCTGAGGCATGTATCGTCAGCTCTTTTATATGTTATGCAAACAGAGAGAATGCATGGCATATTAGCATATTGATATACATATCAGTCAATACATATGATTAGCCTGACCAACTGGCACCCGGACGTCCTCTCCTTAATCCGGGGATGCATAAACAATAGTCCATTGTTCTAGTTGTCCCCCAGGGGCTCTCTGTCTGTATGCAATCCCTGCTGAGCGTGAATAGTATCAGTCTGCATTGTGCTGGGTGACCAAAGCATAAAACTATTGGTCAGTATCACTCAGAGACATGATATTCCTGATTTCTATAATATCCCAGTTATAAAAGAAGACATTCCTAGAGAGTTGCTTTGTATCCAAAAATTTCAGCAGAAATGGAAGGTAAGTTGATTATATAAATGGATAAACACAGTATTTTAGAAGTTTTACAGTAAATCATTTCAGCTTTTTCTGAATAAGGAAAACATATGCTGCAGTCTATTAAATTTATAGGGCAGCTCAGCAGCACAGCAAGAAGATCATGGGTTCAATACAACTCCCTGGCCGTCAGTAATCCTTCTGTGTGGAGTTTGTATATTCTCCCCATGTCTGTGTAGGTTTCCTCGGGGTACTCCGGTTTCCTCCCACAGACCAAAAGCATGCACGTTAGGTTAAATGGCATCAACTGGGGAGTCTAAGGGCGCATTCACATGGCCACTATGTGGTCTGGACCAAAGGAACTCTGGTCTGCTTCCGCGGATAGTTTGGTTTATTTGGTGCTGTCTGAACGCACATTCGAACTCTGTTGCATACCAAACAAGCAAACTCTGGTCCGCTTGAAAATGGGGGGTCTCGGTTCACTTGCAAGTGAACCAAGACCGCTTTGCTTGCAGTGTGAATGCAAATGGACTATCCAGTGGACCAAAGAGCGGAAGTGCCCCTCGGCATTTGTGTAACCATAGCAACACATAGTCTGAGAAGAGGAAGTGGCGTTTACCGTCATGCATTTTGGGTAGAAAAAAACAATAAAGATAACCGCGCAAATCAAAGAAATCCTTTTACAGGAGAAAGCCGAGGAGAAAAGTTAAAAGATGTCTCAATGGTGGTGGACAAACAACCCAGCTAAAGGGAATGGATTTCCGTTTTCGGTCCTGGCCAATCAATGAGCCGAATTTTTCTTCTTTGTCAAGATTTTTTCTTCCTGGTCAGTGGTGGTTTCGGCTACAGTGCCTCAAATGAGCAATTGTTGTAACTGCATGACGTTGTCCAAGCAGTTTGGTCCGCTGCAGTGTGAATGCAAACCAAACCAAATGAAGGTGCGAAAATTCTCAGCATTCCCCGCCCAATCGAACCGAGACTCCTGGACTATCCTGGTGTGAATGCAGCCTAAATTATCCTTAGGTGTGAATGGTTGTCTCTCTGTGTTGGCCCTGCGATGGACTAGCAATCTGTCCAGGATGTACCCCGCCTCTTGCTCGAAGATGTTGGGATAGGCTCCGGCCCCGCCGCAACTCAAAAAGGATTAAGCGGTTGAAGATGAATGAATGATATTAAATTTATTCAGGTCAGCTGAGTCAATTGCAATTAAAATGAGGTATCATTTAAATATGTGATGGAGTCAATAAAAGCTACTTGGCTTGCCAAGTGGGTCAACCCTCTCAGTAACACAAGTAGGGTGCCAAACTCCAATGCAAAAGGTGTGAATTTGATCCCCTGTTTAAAGCCTTATTTATGCTGCATTTGCCCTCTAGTCCGCTTTGGTCCGCATGCATTTTGGATGAGCCCGGCATGCACACGACGCTATACATGCTCACTTTTTTCATCTGCCCAGGCCAAGCGGTTGACCATCATTTGTAGTTTCACTCCCGCAATGTGCTGATGCGCCAGGATTTTCACCAACGAAGAAACGCTGCTTGCTTTCTGCTGCTTGACTTCCCGGTTTTCACTCCTTTTCCACGAAGATGCTGTTGCTGCTGCTGAACTATGTTTGTATGATTCATGTATGTTTATTCACGTCTTTTGCTTCCTTGTTGTCTTCTTCTTCTACCTAGTCTTGGTATGCTGTGTCGATATCGCCTCCTCGTGAATGGGACGTTCAGTCTTGCACATGCGCTTTTCAGTGTGTTCAGGTCATGGGCAGGCGGCGCGGTCACAAAATTTGGGCTGCACACGGTCATCCACGGTTGACACTAGTGCAGTGGAGATGATAACTAAATTTTGTCGCACAAGGTTTCCGGTTACATGTACGCGAACAGCAGAGGTGCAGCGTGAATCCAGCTTAAGACACTTGGCTGCCCTCACCTTAGTCACAGATAGTATTAGAAATGCAATGGGTTTTTTATGTTGCCAAAGCAAAGCTTTTACAGTATATCATGAAGAGTACTGTATATTGGAGACCTATATGACCAGCAAAAATAACATAAAAAATCTATGAGATAAGTGTTGTACCATGTAGTGCCTTTCACAGAACACTCTCACACAGCATGTGTGGGTTTTCTTTACTGCAGCGACTTCACATGTAGAGCATCCATTACAACTGTCGTCCACAGCCAGTGCCCCTAAAGCATGCTGGGTAATGTAGTTCAACACATAACAACACATCTTCCCCCTTTAAAAGAAGAAATAGCATTTTTTTTCTTTAAAAAAACACACATATCACCTTCAAAAAGAACTTTGAGCTTCCATTATCTGTTTCTCATGCTCACAACAACAACTGAAAACTCCTTTTTTTTAAACACAAACTTATTGCCATCCATTTACAGTCTCTACTATTCGGCAACTTTCAATGAGTCTTTTAGGAGGCTGAACATTCCGTCTGGGACTGCCAGGTGCTTTCATTGGTGTCTTAAGTACATTATTTGCTCTCGGCCCTTCTAAGTCTACTGAAGCCTTCTGTGAAATGTGGTCAGCAAAGTCACTTGTAGTGTCTCCATCCTGTGTTGCTGTATTGTACTGATCTGTGACACGCTGACTTGGTGTTTGTGGCTGGAGACCCATTCGGTTTCTTTGAATAGATGTTCCATGTGCCATCTGAACCTGATATGAGCGTGGTGCCACTTCCTTCTCAACTGATCCTTGCATGGTCCAAATACCAGTCGTGTGATCTTGGATTCTGACATTCTCTCCTGGTGTCAAGTCATGCAAACATTTCACTCTTCTATCATGTTGGAGTTTCTGTTTGGATTTTTCTTTCATTTTGCCAAATTTGACTTTGTGTGCTCCTTCTGGTGTCAATAGGTGCTCATGCACTGGCAGGTTGGTGCGTATGTGACATCCCATCAGCATCTGAGCTGGAGACAGGCCGTTCTGCATTGGTGCACTCCGGTAGATCATTAAACTCTGATGAAAGTCGGTTCCTCCATCTTGTGCGTTTTTCATGAATTCCTTGACAACCTTCACTGAGCTTTCTGCAAGACCATTGGATCTTGGATAGTTTGGGCTAGATGTTATGTGTTGGAACCCCCATTCTCTTGCGAAGTCAGCAAACTCACTGCTTGAAAACTGTAGGCCATTATCAGATACCAATTCATATGGCACTCCGTGTCTTGCGAAAACTGTTTTCAGGAAAGCAGTGACAACTTTGTTCATTGTTGTTTGCAGTGTAGCTACTTCAGGATAGTTAGAGAGGTAATCTGTTACAACTATATGGCTCTTACCATTACAGTCGAACAAGTCTGCTCCCACTCTTTGAAATGGTGTGTCTGGCACAGGGTATGTCATGAGTGGCTCTGCTTGCTGCTTGGGTCGATACGTCATGCATATCTCACATGAGGCCATGGTGTGACTAATGTCCTGGTTCATCCTTGGCCAATACATCACTTCCCGCGCTCTGCGTTTACACTTCTGTTCACTCAAGTGCCCCTCATGTATCTTCTTTAGCATTTCTTTTCGCATTGAAGAGGGAATTACAAATGTGTTTCCCTTGAACACTGTCATCACAACTGACAGCTCTGTTCTGTAAGTCCAGTAGCTTTGCACTCCTAATGGACAGTTGCTTTTGTATTCAGGCCATTCTGTTGCAGTCATTGTCTTTAGTTCTTTCATTGTGTCATCCTCTGTTGTTTCTTTTCTGATCTGCTCAATTCTTTCACTTGACGCAGGCAAGGAGGTCATGATCATGTCCACATATACTTGTATGTCGGCACATTTCTCATCATCCTGTCTTTCATGTTTGTCCACAGCTCGAGAGAGAGCATCTGCAGCATACATATGTTTTCCAGGAGTATACGTATGTCATCTTTACATCATACTTCTGCAGCCTAAGCAACATACGCTGTATTCTCAAGAGACAATCAGTCAGTGGCTTGGACATGATGGCTACCAATGGTTTATGGTCTGTTTCAACTTCCACAGCCTGGCCATATATGTACTGATGGAAACGTTCACATTCATAGGTAGAGGCCAGCAGCTCTTTCTCTATCTGTGCATCGTTGCCCTCAGCACTTGTCAGTGCTCTTGATGCATAGGCCACCAGCTGCCAGGTTTCCTCATGTTGCTGTAGAAGGACTGCCCCTAGGCCATGCTGTGAAGCATCTGCTGAGATTCTCATTTTCGTCTTTGGGTCATAGAACTTAAGCACTGGCTCCGAGGTGAGAATGTTTTTCAGTCTCTGGAAGCTCTCCTGTTGCTCATGTTGCCACATCCATGCATTGTTCTGTTCCAATAGCATTCTAAGTGGTGCTGATATTGTGGACAACCCGGGAATGAACTTTGCTAGGTATGTCACCATTCCCCAGAAACACCTCACCCCCTCTTTGTTTTGGGGTCTTTCCATGTTTGCGACGGCAGATGTCTTTCTTGGATCTGGGCTCAATACCACCTCAGATAGCACCTCTCCAACAAAAGTCAGTGTTTTGACTGCAAGATCACATTTATCTTTGTTCAGTTTCAAATTGACACTACGTGCTCTGTCCAGCACTTGTCTCAGTTGTGTGTCATGCTCATCCCTTGTTGACCCCCAGACTATGATGTCATCCATCATGGTTGTTACACCAGGTGTGTTCTCAAATATTGTGTGGATTGTCTTGTGGTAGACTTCTGGAGCTGACAGTATACCATATGGAAGGCGAAGAAAGCGGTAACGGCCCTCTGGCATATTGAAGGCACAGAGTTTAGAGCTAGCCTCATCCAGCTTCATTTGCCAGAAACCTGATGATGCATTGGGCTTGCTGAACCACTTCACATCAGCAAAGAGGGACATTATCTGTTCAGGCATAAGCAAGTTGAAGTGCTCTCTCTTGACAGCTTTGTTGAGATCTTTGGGACCCAATTCGCAATGCTCCACTTTTCTTCTGCACTATTACCAAAGAACTAGCCCAGTCTGATGGCTCATCAACTTTCTTTTTGACGTTCAGCTTTTCCATGCGTGCTAACTCGTCCTTAAGTTTCTCCCTTAGGGCAAACAGAACTTTTCTGCATGCGTGGACTACTGGTGTAACAGTCTCATCAATGTGCATCTTGTGTTCACCTGGTAAACAGCCCAGTCCTTCAAAAACATCTTTGTATTCAGTCATGAGTCTATCTTGATCATCATTGGGCTCTGAAACAACAACACACACTTTCTTGACTAAACTGAGTTTTTCACACGCCGAAAGGCCCAATATTGGCTGCACATTCTTTTCAACAATCAGCAACTGTGCCCTTATGCTCTGACCCTTATGTTGAAAAGTTGCTATGCAACTGCCTTTAAGTGGCACACTTTCTCCTGTGTAGCCTGTAACTTTCACCTTCACAGGATGTAGTTTGGTTTTCACTTTTAACTGGCTGTAATCAGCTGCTGACAACAGGTTCACTTGGGCTCCGGTATCCAATTTGAATGGAACTATTGTGTCATTTACAGTCACTGGTAAAATCCATTCTTCTTTTCCATTGGATGCTTGCTTCTGGTTTCTCGTTCACTGCATGCACTTTTTTCTTGCCATCACCGGCCACATTTATTACAGTTCTTCCCAAAAGCAGGACATGCTGTTATGGCGTGGCTGCCTCTGTAATGTTGTTCATATTGTTCATATGACATATTATTGTGTGACACGGGTGGTGGCTCCACCTTTCTGGTTCCGCCACCACCCAGGTTATAAGAGGGCTGTGCGGAAGAGGGACGATCTCTTTGACCTCGCCTCCACCTGACAGGAGCATCTATGCTGTACAGTGACTGCAATAATAAAGTTGTGTTCTGCTTCACCTCCAGCCTCATTATTGATTCTCTGTTATGGACATAACAGCCTCCACATTTGTTGCATTTAATTTCGGCCATTTTTTCATTTCTTTTCTTTTCCCGACACTGTTTGTTATGTTCCATTGATTTCACAGCATGCACTGCCATCTCTGCTTTCTTTAGCTCCTTTGCTTGTGCACAAGAGCTCTGTGCTGCTCTACCCAAATCCACAGTCCTGTCCAAGCTCAATTTTTTCTCTCTCAGCAATCTCTCTCTTCGTCCATTGTCTTCAATTCCACAAACTATAAGGTCTCTGATCAGCGAATCCCTGAGATCTTGAAATTCACAAGACTTACTCAATGTGTACAGTTCAGCTAGGTACTGGTCAAATGGAACACCAGGCTTTTGGTCACATGAAAAGAACTTGTACCTCTCAAATGTGATATTTTTCGTTGGAACAAAGTAGTCTTCAAACTTGTGCATCACTGTTTGCAGGATGAGATTTTCTGGTTCAATCTGAAAGCTATTATAAATGTCCAGTGCATCTTCCCCAATTACATGCAGAAAGATTTGTGCTTGCACTTTTTCATCTCCCCCTCCAGCTCAACTAGCAGCAAGGTATATTTCAAATCTCTGCTTGAAACATTTCCAGTTATCAGCAAGCCTGCCGCTAAACTGCATGGGTGTAGGTGGACTTAGCTTTTCCATGGCCGTATTTCATTGTGGAAGAGTCTCTCTTAAAGACGTTAACAAATTCAATGGGTCCAGCACATCACTTGGCCCTGTTTCTCCCTCGCTGTTGCCATTAGCTCCCACTGTTTGCTAGTTTACAATCTGAGCACAACTCCAACTTGCTCACAGGACTTTTGGCAGTGCACGACCTTCTGTCGCTTCACAGAGTTCGCTTTCTGACACCATGTTATACCATGTAGTGCGTTTTACAGAACACTCACACAATGTGCATGGGTTTTCTAGCCCTTACTGCAGTGACATCACATGTAGAGCATCCATTACAACTGTCGTCTACAGCCCACACCCCTAAAACATGCTGGGTAATGTAGTTCAACACATAACAACACAATAAGAGTCGGTGCAGATCTATATGAATATTAATGGAGTATTGCAGTCTTTAAAGTCTTATCTTAGGCTGCACTGTTCTTGCTGAACAATCTCAAACACAAGCCCATATTCACAGATAAATCAGATTTGTAAGTATATTTTTACTGATGCTTCATTGAACAAAATACACTACAAAGAGGCTGTCTATTCTGTGCAAAGTCATGCTGATTACTGCAATGCTGAGTGATCTGATTTATGTAGTCATAACATTGACCATTTTCTTTATCTTTCTGCTGTAAAAACTGGTTCTGGAACAACCATTCATGCAATAACAAAGAGGGCTCATGTTTACCAAGAAACAAGATATACCTGACATAACGTGAATGAGGAGATAAAAGACAAGCCTGTGGCAAAACATGTCCAACTGGTTCAGATTCACCCCTCTCAGCTTTAGGTCATGACTACACCATCCACCTTCTGCCTCTTGTCTGGGAGTCCAGGTTGCAGGGGCAGCAGTCCAAGCAGAGAAGCCCAGACTGCTGCCTGGTTCACATAAGACCATGATCCCCCGATCCCTTTTGCAGGTGGTGAGCCCACTGGAGAGCGGACCCACGTGCCTCCTTTGGGTAAACCGGATCCTTGTTGTAATATCTTTCATAGGGATCCACTAGACCGCTCTTGGTCTGGCTTTTCACCTAAGACCAATCTGCCTTGGTGTCATGTCCCGGCAAGTGCTCGCCCCCTCCTTCCCATTTCATCCTGCGCTCCTAATCAAGTCATTCGACGCAAAAATGATTCATTTTTGTTTGTCTAGATGACATCCTGATTTTTTCTCGCATGCCGGAGGAGCACCAGACTCATGTTAGAGCTGTGTTACAACGACTCTTAGAGAACTATATGTCAAGGCAGAGAAGTGTGAGTTTTCCACCAATTCCACTTCTTTCCTTGGCTTTATCGTAGCGGAGGGGGAGCTGAGAGCTGACCCGGCCAAGGTGAAGGCTGTGCTTGATTGGCCAACACCCCACAACCGCAAGGAACTGCAACGCTTCTTGGGGTTTGCGAATTCCTATCACTGGTTCCTTGGGAACTATAGTGGGATAGCACAGCCTTTAAATAAACTGGCCTCTATTAAGGTACCATTTTTATGGACCAAGGCAGCTGAACATGGCTTTGTGAAATTAAAGGGCATGTTCTCGGGCAAACCCATCTTGGCTCAGGTCGACCCCCAGCTCCAATTTACCCTGGAGGTGGATGCTTCAGAAACAGGGGTGGGCACGATCTTGTTCCAGCGCTCTGTCTTGGACCTGAAGCTCTGCCTGTGCGTGTATTTCTCTCGGCAGCTTACCCCACCCAAGAGGAATTACAACGTTGGGGGTCGAGAGCTGTTGGCTATTAAATTAACCTTGGAGGAATGGAGACATTGGCTGGAGGGAGCTGTTCACCCTGTAGTCATGTGGACCGACCACAAGAACCTTGAGTATCTGCAGCTGACCCGCTGGCTGAATTCTAGGCAGGCTCGCTGGGCCCTATTTTTCCAACGTTTCAATTTCACTGTCACTTATAGGCCCAGCTCCCATAATATTAATCTTGACACTCTCTCTAGGCAGTTCAGCCAGAACCCGGCTGACCCCCCTTCCCGCTCCCAGCCCATTCTCCCACCTTCGTGCGTCCTGGGAACCCTTGCCTGGGAGATTGAGAAGAAAGTCCGCCAGGCCCAGTCCTCTGAGCCCAGACTAGTGGGTTGCCCCCCTTACCGCCTTTACGTCCCTGCCACCATCCACAGTGAAGTTATCCAGTGAGGGCACACCAGATATTTCGCCTGCCATCCTGGTGTGGTGCGCACCATAGACATTATCAGGCGAGCGTTCTGGTGGCCCATGCTGCGGTGGGACATGCAGAAGTACTTGAAAGCTTGCCAAATTGTGCCCGCAACAAATCCCCCTCCCCCCCCCGCTGGTCTCCTTCACTCCCTCCCCGTCCCCAGCCAGCCTTGGTCCCACATAGCCATGGACTTTTTGACTGGTCTTCCCCCCTCTCATGGCAACACCGTCATTTTGACTATTGTGGACAGGTTCTCCAAGGCCGTTCATCTGGTCCCTCTCCCCAAGCTGCCATCTGCCTCCAAGACTGATGAATTGCTTTCCCACCACATCATCAGACTGCACGGCATCCCTATGGACACTGTGTCTGACCGGGGTCCACAGTTCATCTCATGGGTGTGGAAGTTCTTCTGTCACTGCCTTGGCACCACCGTCAGCCTCACCTCCGGTAACCACTCGCAGAGCAATGGGCAGGTGGAGCATGCCAACCAGTCCCGGGAGGCCGCCCTTTGTTGCTTGGCAGCCGATGACCCTTCTTCATGGAGATCCCATCTGACCTGGGTGGAGTATTCACTCAATTCTACTGTCTCTTCGGCCACGGGGCTTTCTTCATTTGAAGCCGCCGTGGGCAACAATCCCCTGCAGTTAACCATGACAAAGAGAGAGGTGGTGGTGCCATTCATGGGGGCCCAATTTTTGTCATTGCTGGGCCTGGAGGTCTACCTGGGCGGTGCTCCTCCACTCTACGGAGCGCAACCGGTGTTATGCTGATCGTAAGAGGGTTCCGGCGCTGGACTACAAGACTGGGCAGCAGGTCTGAGTGTCCACGGATCAGGTCCCATTGAAGGCTGAAACTTGTAAGCTCACCCCCCGATTTGTGGGCCCCTTCCCTGTCACCAGCAATGTGGGCGACTCTGCTGTCCGGCTCCAGCTCCCGCGGACGCTCCGGGCGCATCCAACCTTCCACGTCTCAAAGATCAAGCCCCTCTCCTCCAGTCTTCTCTGTCCCCCCCAAAGCCACCTCCTTCTCCTCAGGTCCTCGATGGCCAGGTCATGCACACCATGCAAGAGATCCTAGATGTTCGCTGCCGGAGTCTGGGGTTCCAATACCTGGTCCACTGGGAGGGTTATGGTCTGGAGCACCAGTCATGGGTTCCCTGGTCAGCAATCAATGACAAAGGTATGGTCCGGGCCTACCATCGAGCCCGCCCGGAGAAGCCTGGTGGACCCCCAGGAGGCGCTTCTTGGGGGGGGGGGGGGCTGTCATGTCCCGGCGAGCGCTTGCCCCCTCCTTCCCGTTTCATCCTGTGCTCCTAATCAAGTCATTTAATGCACCTGCTGTTCCTGCTGAGCCAGCATTTATAAGAAAGCGCTCTTCAGTGGTTCATTCCTGGCTCGCTTGGGTTTACTGCCATGAAGCAGAACTATCTGAATAAGTGGCTACTTGTGTTGTGGTTTACCTCACCTGACACACTTTCTCCTCCTACTTCTCCACAGGTTGCTGCCGATGAAGTGGTGCGTCTTCAAGGGCGTTGGAGCGCTCGCCAGCCTGTTGCTCATCCCCGTTGCAGTCATCCTCTCCACCTGGTCAGACTCCGCTCCTCATTCCCCCACCAGCAGTCCTAACCTGCTTGTTCATCTCCTTCGCTGGGTTCTGTGCCGGGCTCTCTTCTTCTCCCATGTGAGTGGTATTATTATGGATGTCCACGTCCCCCTTTCATTCCTCCATTAATCAGCCTCGTCTCTCCCTCTGCAGGTTTGCTACTCCTCTGGCGAGTGACTGGCTTTCTTCAAGTTCACATTTTTGAAATTAAATTAAAGGGTCAAACGTTTCTTGTGTGTTATTTTGTTGGTGTTGCATCTTGCACTTAGGCTGATTGTCCAGTCAATATGACACTTGGGAGTCCCTACCAGGGGCAAGTTGCCCCCAACAAGATAGCTCCTTGGATCACTAGGGCATACAAACCTCTCCACCACGATAAGGTGGCAATCCACGGAGGGAGTCATGATGACGCATCATTTGTATTTTGCCTGTGCCTTAATTATCAAGCTGTGAATGCAGGAGGACTACAAATATGCCTTCAGATGCAAACCCATTCAAGCAACACAACTGCCTCCAGAAGCAAAATTTACAGTCCATTTTTTGGACAACATTCCTGTGGAATATTGGATTTCCAGTGGAGTGGGGAAAGAGAGGGAGGGGTAATCTTTCAGGTTTCCCTTTTACTGCAGCATAACAGTGTGTGCTGCACATCAACAGACCTTTTCCAGCCAACCTTGTAGTTTGGTTTGCCCACTGTTTGACTGTGTGTTTAGATAATGTTGAACATTTGTAAAGCATAGTTTAGTTGTGTGATTTAACTTAATCCTATTATGTGAAGGTTTAGAGTCCACAAAAGAACACATACTCTATAAGATAATTTGTTAAGCATCTGCTAAAAAACAGAACACGCAGTTGAAATTTTACAAAACCATCTGTTACATGGACTATCCAAAGTGTAAGAGAAATTTTTGACAAGACTTCCATTAATTGAAACATCAGGTTGACGCATACACACTTTCACTGAATGGATGGAAAATATGCATTCAAAAATCAGTAGCAAAAACATCCTTATATGTGAGGATTTCAACCTTGACCTGGAGAACCCAATAAGCATAAAACTACTGCTGAATTTTTAGATACGGTGCACAGTATAAACCTCTTCCCAAAAATCACTAGACCAAGCAGAATTACATCGTATTGTGCCACTCTGATATCGACCATGCATATAAAAGATTCTTAAGGGTATATTTGTACCATAAAATTGTCCAATGGAGAAATTTAACAGGAAACTAAGACATAATCATGGATTACAAAAGGGCTACAAATTGGCTGTTAAAAGAAAGACACATTGCATAGAGAATTCATAAAACAGAGAACTCAAGATGCTGAAAATTAATATAAAAATTGTAAAAATAAGCTAAACAATATTACAAGAGTAAGTAAGAAATATTATATCAGGAAATTAAGTAATAATAAAAAATAATGTCAAAGTAATTTGGAACTCATTATAAGAAACTGATTGAAGGTGGTGTCTGTTCAGGAGGACAGATACCTTCAGCTGTCTGATGGTTTATGGAGACACCCAACGAGCTTCGACGCGCCAGTGAGGAGAAGGAGATGTCATGGCTCCGACGTGGATTATCTCCAGGCGTGAAGAGAAGAAGCAGCTCTGGATGGGACCCGCCGGACGGGTTCCCAGGGGGTGGTTTCTCCACTGGGACTGAACGGTAGTGGGGGCAATGTGTTTAAGCTATGATGTTAATATGTGAATTGCCCATGCTACATAGTGATTATATCAATATGTTCACTGCACATTATAAGTAATAATTGAGTTGCATGTTTGGTGTGGTCATGAAAATGGCATGTTTGTATATATGTTACATTGAGGGGTTGTTTTGTATTTTACCCTTTGAGCACAGCAGTTTGTTTTTTGTTTTTTTCATTTAATGGACTATATAGTAACAGAGACGGCAGAATAATCCGTCTGGCCGTGTGGAGGTGGGACAGTAGTCCACCTGTCTCCCCCTAGCTTTAGTTGTTTGTGTGCATGGCTAGGCCCTGATTATTAGGGCCCGAGCCACTGACAAAGTCAATGGGCGAGAGCCCTATTGTAATTGTTAGAATTTTTTTTTTCATCTTCTCCATCTAAGATCTCATTTTTGGGGTAGTGAACGTGCATGAAAACTCACCATTTTTTGCAGGGACCTCAAGAGTGGCGAAAAATTGAGTATTTTGGAGGAAATATGAATGACCCCACAAAAATGGCTCTACAGTGCCACCTAACGTGAAGTCAGTGGGGAGTGGCACACACTTACTTTCGCGTAGAAAGATGAAAATCGGGTGAGATGTTTATCATGTCGAGACATGCAAAAAACTCAATAGAAGTGATGGTCTACACCCAACGGGAAGGCGGCCATTTTGCCAGGAAGTGGCAGTGACCTGATTTTCACCTCACGCAATTGACGCGTATTTGATCAAACTCGTCCTAGGGTTTTTGTTCCATTGACCTCATTTGTGGTGACAATCATCTATACCCATGTGCCATTAAAAGTTATTGAAAACTTTTCTGAAAGCTCAACGGTTTGGCTGTAGGGGCGTGGCAAAGTTTGATGCCTCACCATGATCATTCTATGACCATTCTGACGCCAACAACTCTGGTATGCATTGTCGGATTTCAACCAAATTCAGTATTATGGATATCAGTCCAATTCCAAACAGTTCTATAGAAAAATATTCATAGAAATCTACAGCGCCACCTAGTGGTTAAAGGAAGAATTGCTGAAAACTCTTTTCTTTATTACTCACGTGCCCCTTGCCAGAATGACGTGAAATTTTCTGAGATTCATCAGACCACAGGGATGCTCATAACTGCACATCAACTTTACCATGACGTCACACTTGTTACCATGGACATGCCCTCCTCACCATTCAATCCGTGATCTAGTTGGGGTGGTTGGGAACGCCCTGGAGTCATGAAATCTGAAACATAGGTTCAGGTGACTGTCATATGTTGTCCTATGGGCAACATATTATTGACAGGGAAGTCCTGCCATGGCGACATGGCGAAGGTTGACTCCTCGCCATGGAACATCGGAAAGTTGTAAGCTGGACAAACTTTGTCTGCTTTTCACCAAATTTTCTAAGATGGATATTAGTCCCGCCCCACATGTTCCTACAAAAAAATGATTCACAAAAGTTATAGCGCCACCTACTGCTCACAGGAAGTACTGTGCCGCGACGATGGGAAATTTTCTGAACCAGTTAGGTATGGCATGTGCTGGGGTACGCGGTTGTGCGGGGGGCAAGGGTCCGCTTACAGCTGCTTGCAGCTTTAATTTCTGTTTGTTAAAGTGTGATTCGGATGCTAAATTTGGGAGGGTCTTGATTGCATGTGTGCGTTTTGGACCTTTTGGGGGGGGGTGTAATGTTGTTCATATTGTTCATGTGACATATTATTGTGTGACACGGGTGGTGGCTCCACCTTTCCGGTTCCACTGCCACCCATGGTATAAGAGGGCTGTGCGGAAGAGGGACGGTCTCTTTGACCTCATCTCTGCCTGACGGGAGTGTCTATGCTGCACAGTGACTGCAATAATAATGTCGTGTTCTGCTGCACCTCTAGCCTCATTTTTGGTTCTCTGTTATGGACATAACAGCCTCCACATTTGTTGCATTTAATTTCGGCCATTTTTTCATTTCTTTTCTTTTCCCGACACTGTTTGTTATGTTCCATTGATTTCACTGCATGCACTGCCATCTCTGCTTTCTTTAGCTCCTTTGCTTGTGCACGAGAGCTCTGTGCTGCTCTACACAAATCCACAGTCCTGTCCAAGCTCAAATTTTTCTCTCTCAGCAATCTCTCTCTTCGTCCATTGTCTTCAATTCCACAAACTATACGGTCTCTGATCAGCGAATCCCTGAGATCTTGAAATTCACAAGACTTACTCAGTGTGTACAGTTCAGCTAGGTACTGGTCAAATGGAACACCAGGCTTTTGGTCACATGAAAAGAACTTGTACCTCTCAAACGTGATATTTTTCATTGGAACAAAGTAGTCTTCAAACTTATGCATCACTGTTTGCAGGTTGAGATTTTCTGGTTCAATCTGAAAGCTATTATAAATGTCCAGTACATCTTCCCCAGTTACATGCAGAAAGATTTGTGCTTGCACCTTTTCATCTCCCCCTCCAGCTCCATTAGCAACAAGGTATATTTCAAATCTCTGCTTGAAACATTTCCAGTTATCAGCAAGCCTGCCGCTAAACTGCATGGGTGTAGGTGGACTTTGCTTTTCCATGGCCGTATTTCGTTGTGGAAGAGTCTCTCTTAAAGACGTTAACAAATTCAGTGGGTCCGGCAACTCTCTCGAGCACATTAACAAATTCAGTGGGTCTAGCATGTCATTTGGCTCTGTTTCTCCCTCGCTGTTGCCATTATCTCCCGCTGTTTGCTAGCTTACAATCCAAGCACAGCTCCAACTCACTCACAGGACTTTTTTTTTTTATCAATCAATCAATCAATCAATCAATCTTTATTTCGGATAGATTAAAAGTACAGATTAAAAGAAACAGAATAATATAACAAGGGGGAAAGAAAATCCAACAAGGTCAAATTAGACAATAACTCCTCTGATTATACAGTTCAACATAAGTTATCCGAAATGGGTGATGGCTGAAGCCGCAGCTTATATTGCCCACCCATATTCCATCCATGAATTCAAAAGAAAAACAAACAAGAGCGATTACAATTCAGAACAAAGCTAAGACAAAATGTGACAAAAAAAAACAAAAACTAAGCAACACAACGCAGACTGGATATGACAATCCTTATGTGATTTTATATGTCATCTTGTATATATGTTTGGAGTATTTCTTCCTTTAGTTTTTATTTAAATTGTCCAAGCGTTGTACGTGATTTTAATTCAGGTCCAAAATCGTTCCGTAATCTGACTCCTTGCACTGAAACACAGTGTTGCTTGGTGGTAGTTCTCACTGAAGGTTTTTGAAATATACATGTTCCTCTGAGATGATATTGTTTCTCCCTTATTTGGAACAACTTTTGGATATTTGCGGGCAGTGATAGATTCTTCACTTTAAACATTAATACTGCAGTTTTAAAGTCAACCAGATCTTTCAACTTGTGAGCTTTTAATTTAAGAAAAAGTGGGTTTGTTGGTTCCCTGTAAGCAGCTTTGTTTATTATTCTAATAGCTCTCTTCTGAAGCATAAAGACTGGATATATGTTTGTTTTATATGTATTTCCCCATACTTCAGTACAATATGTCATGTATGGGAGTATTAATGAATGATACAAGGTATATAGTGTGGGTTGATTCAGCAAATATTTCACTCTGTGTAGTATTGCAATTGATTTGGATGTTTTACCTTTAATATAATTAATATGTGACTTCCAACACAGTTTATTATCAATTATTACACCAAGAAATTTAGTTTCGGATACCCTTTCAATCTCTACACCATTTACGCTGAGTTTAGATACTAAGTTGTTGTGATGGTTGTTAAAAACTATAAATTTTGTCTTACTTAAATTGAACGTTAATTTGTTTGAATCAAACCACAGTTTAAGCTTTCCTAATTCCTTTCCGAGTGTATCCAAAAGTTGTTCCAAATTGCTTCCACTGCATAATAAATTAGTGTCATCGGCAAACAATATTAAATCCATTTTTTCTGAAACTTTACATATATCATTTATATACATATTGAATAACAATGGCCCCAAAACTGAACCCTGTGGGACTCCAAAGTAACCTTCAGTAACTGTGAGTTTTTGTTACCAACACATGCATACTGATATCCATTCTTTAAGTAACTACATAACCAGGACAGTGCTACTCCCCTAATACCACAATTTTGTAGTTTCTTTAATAATAAGTTATGATCCACTGTATCAAATGCTTTTTTAAGATCCAGGAATACCCCAACTGAATACTCTTTATTTTCAACGGCAGTTGATATTTTTTCTATAAATTCCATTAGAGCAAATGCAGTTGTCCTCTTGCGTCTGAACCCATATTGCTGCTCACACAATAAATTATTCTTCAGTATGAAGTTGTCAATTCTCTCATAGAATATTTTTTCAAGTATCTTGGAAAATTGCGGCAATAGTGAAATTGGTCTATAGTTTGAAAGTTCCCCTCTGTCACCCGTCTTGTATATCAAAATTACTTTAGCTATTTTCATTGCATTGGGAAATATACCTGTTTAGAGAGACAGGTTACAGATATATGTCAGTGGTTTCACTAAGCATTCAATAATAGTTTTGACTAAGAGCATGTCAATACCATCACAGTCTGTAGATGTTTTACTTTTAAACGATTTAACAATTTCAATGACCTCTCTCTCATCTGTGTTCTTTATGAAAATGGAGTCTTTTATAGCAGTGTTTTTTGCTTATTGTATCACCTGTGGGTGCCGTAATGGGTATTTCTCGAACCAAATTAGGACCAGTGTTAACAAAAAAGTTATTAAATTCATCTGTAGGTGAAGCTGCATTCACACTCTGAGTCGTTTTATTATTTTTTGAAAAATTGGTTGGGTAGCTTGTATTTCTGTTTTTATTTCCAACTTTTGGCAGTGCACGACCTTCTGTCGCTTCTCAGAGTTCGCTTTCTGATACCATGTTATACCATTTAGTGCGTTTTACAGAACACTCTCACACAGCGTGCATGGGTTTTCTTAGCCTTACTGCAGTGACATCACATGTAGAGCATCCATTACAACTGTCGTCTACAGCCCACACCCCTAAAGCATGCTGGGCAATGTAGTTCAACACATAACAACACAATAAGTAAGAGTCGGTGCAGATCTATGTGACTATTAATGGGGTATTGCAGTCTTTAAAGTCTTATCTTAGGCTGCACTGTTCTTGCTGAACAATCTCAAACACAAGCCCATATGCATAGATAAATCAGATTTTTAGGTATATTTTTACTGATGCTTCATTAACAAAATACACCACAAAGAGGCTGTCCATTCCATGCAAAGTCACGCTGATTACTGCAATGCTGAGTGATCTGATTTATGCAGTCATAACATCGACCATTTTCTTTTTCTTTCTGCTGTAAAAACTGGTTCTGGAACAACCATTCATGCAATAACAATGAGGGCTCGTGTTTACCAAGAAACAAGATACACCTGACATAACCTGACCGAGGAGATAAAAGACTGAAGCCTGTGGCAAAACTTGTCCAACTGGTTCAGATTCACCCCTCTCTGTCATATTAGCTGGACAAGCAACCTGAGTGCAAAGTGCAATCACCAAGAGAACACACAGAGAACGTTTGACCTTTTATTAGAATTTTCAAAACCGTAATCTTGAGGAAAACGCCAGTCACTCGCCAGATAAGCAGGAGCCCTGCGGAAGATAGACGAGGCTGGTTAGGGAGGAATGGAGAAATGATGGCAGTCAAATTATACCACTTATGTAGGAGATGAGAAGAGACCGGCGCAGAACCCAGCGAAGGAGAAGAACCAGCAGGTAAGAACTGCCGGTCAGGTATGATTGTAGAGGTCTGACTGGGTGGAGAGGATGGGCTGACTTGAGGCAGAGCAACTGGCTGGCGAGCGCACCAAATCCCTGAAGATGCACCGCTTCATCTGCAGCAACCTGGAAGAGGTGGAAGAAAAGGAATGTAAGGCAAGGTCATAAACAACACAACCGCTTACGAGTGAGCTGTCTGCTGGAGCAGTATACCCAAATGAGCCAGCGTTGAATCACTGAAGAGCTCTTCCTTATAAACGCTGGCCCAGCAGGAATTAGCAGGTGCATCTGATGAGGAAGCCAGTGAGCAGGAAGGAGGGGGAAAGCTTGTGCCAGCACATGACAGTGCCCCCCACCCCCCCAAGGAATGCCTCCTGGCGGCCACCCAGGCTTCTCTGGGTGGGCTCAATGGTAAGCCCAGACCATCCCTTTGTCGTGGAACCCGGACTAAGGGACCTGTGACCGATGCTCTGGGCTGTAGCCCTCCCAGTCGACCAAATACTGGAACCCCCGGCCCCGATGACATACATCCAGGATCTCCTTCACGGTATGCATGATGTGTCCGTCAAAGACCCTGAGAGGAGGAGGAGGCTTCGGGGGAAGGCAGAGAGGGCTGGAAGAAAGAGGCTTCACCTTAGAAACATGGAAGGTAGGGTGTGCGCGGAGCGCCCGTGGGAGCTGGAGCCGGACAACAGAGTCGCCGATGTTACTAGTGCCGGGGAAGGGGCCCACGAACCGAGGAGTGAGCTTCTGAGACTCAGACTTCAGTGATCCACCTGATCCATGGCCACCCAGACTTGCTGTCCAGTCTCGTAGTCTAGCGCCGGGACCCTCTTGCAGTCAGCGTAGTGCTGATGATGCTCAGTGGAGCGGAGGAGAGCTGCTCTGGTGGATTTCCAGGCCCGGCAGCAGCGATGAAAATGGGCCCCCATAGACGGCACCGCAACCTCTCTCTCCACCATAGAGAGTGTGCATGTATGTGGGGGTGGGGGGGTGGGGGTTGGAGCCCACAGACACCTCAAATGGTGATCGGCCTGTGGCTGAAGAGACTGTGGAATTCAGTGAATATTCCACTCAGGTCAGATGGGAGCTCCATGAAGCGGCATCGTTGGCTGCCACACAACGAAGGGCAGCCTCCAGGGACTGGTTGGCACGCTCAGCCTGCCCATTGCTCTGAGGATGATAGCCAGAGGTGAGGCTGACAGTGGTGCTAAGGCAGTGGCAGAAGGCCCTCCAAACCCTTCGTGTGAACTGAGGACCCCGGTCAGACACAATGTCCATAGGAATCCCATGCAGCCTAACGACATGATAGGATAGGAGTTCTGCCGTTTTGGAGGCAGATGGCAGCTTGTGGACGGGAACCAGGTGTACGGCCTTAGAGAATCTGTCAACAATGGTCAGGATCACTATTGCCATGGGAAGGGGGAAGACCAGTGACGAAATCCATGGCGATATGGGACCAAGGCCGGCTGGGGATGGGGAGGGGGTAAGGAAGGCCAGCGGGAGGGGTGGAAGAAGACTTATTCCGGGCACACGTCTGGCAGGCCTTCACATACTCCTGCATGTCCCGCCGCAACGTGGGCCATCAAAACGCTCGTCTGATGATGTTGATAGTCCGCACCACCCCCGGGCGGCAGATGAAATGTCCAGTGTGCCCCCACTGGATTACTTCGCTGCGGAGGGTGGCAGAGACGTACAGGCAGTTGGGGGGACATCCCACTGGTTCAGGCTCTGAGGACTGGGCCTGGCGGACTCTATTCTCGATCTCCCAGGTAAGGGTTCCCAGGATGCACGAAGGCAGAAGAATGGGCTGGGAGTGAGAAGGGGGGTCAGCCAAGTCCTGACTGAACTGCCTGGAGAGAGCATCAGGATTCCTGTTACGGGAGCCGGGCCTATAAGTGACAGTAAAATTAAAATGCTGGAAGAATAGGGCCCAGCAAGCCTGCCTAGGATTAAGCCAGCAGGCCGACCGCAGATACTCCAAGTTCTTGAGGTTGGTCCACACGACTACCGGGTGAGCGGCTCCCTCCAGCCAGTGTCTCCATTCCTGAAACGCCAACATAATGGCCAAGAGCTTGCAATCACCAACGTCATAATTCCTCTCGGCTGGGGTGAGCCGCCGAGAGAAATATGCACACGGATGGAGCTTCAAGTCTGGGGGAGCACGCTGGGACAAAACAGTGCCCACTCCCGTTTCTGAAGCGTCCACCTCTAGGGTGAGTTGGAGCTGAGGGTCGACCTGAGCCAAGATGGATTTGTCAGTGAACAGGCCCTTTAATTTGTTAAAGGCCTGCTCAGCTGCCTCGGTCCATAAAAATAGTACCTTAACTGAGGTCAGCTGTGTTAAAGGCTGTGCTATCCCACTATAGTTTCGAATAAATCTGCAATAAAAATTTGCAAACCCCAAGAAGCGTTGTAGCTTCTTGCAGGAGTGGAGTGTTGGCCAATCTAGCACAGCCTTCACCTTGGCCGGGTCGGCCCTCAGCTCTCCCTCCGCTATGATAAAGCCAAGGAAAGAAGTGGAAGATGTGGAAAATTCACACTTCTCAGCCTTTACATAGAGTTGGTTCTCTAAGAGCCACCGAAACACGGCTCTAACATGAGTTTCGTGCTCCTCTGGCGTGTGAGAAAAAATTAGGATGTCGTCTAAATAGACAAAAACAAACCAATTAAGCATATCGCAGAGGACGTCGTTAATTAAACGTTGGAAAACAGGGGGGTCGTTAGTTAATCCAAAAGGCATAACCAAGTACTCAAATTGCCCCAACTGTGTTTTAAATGCTGTTTTCCACTCGTTCTCCTTGCATATTCTAACTAGATTGTATGCGTTACAAAGGTTGAGCTTAGAGAATACACGCGAACGCTGCAGGAGCTCAAAAGCGGAGTTCATCAGGGGCAAAGGGTATTTATCTTTGACAGTGATGGCGTTAAGTTCCCGGTAGTCAATACACGGACACAGAGACCCATCCTTCTTGCCCACAAACAAAAATCCCACACCAAGGGGAGCCGAGGATAGCCGAATAATGCCGGTGTTCAACGAGTCCTTAATGTACCTCTCCATCGCCTCTCTCTCAGGTCCAGAAATACTATAGAGTTTGCTGGACGGCAGCCTCACACCCAGAAGGAGGTCGATGGCACAGTCATACGAGCGATGCGGAGGAAGCGCTAGCGCTCGTGACTTGCTAAAGACCTCCCCGAGGTTGTGATAGACCTCGGGCACGAGGCTGAGGTCCGGTGGATTAACCTGAGGAGAGGAGACAGGGAGGGACGGCGAACACGGCCAAATTTAGACAAGTGGCCAAACAATTGGGACTCCAGGAGGTGATGGAATTTTGTGGCCAATTAATAATCGGATTATGCCTCCGGAGCCATGGAAAACCAAGTACCACCGCGTGAGAAGCCCGTGGAAACATGTAAAAAGTCAGCTTCTCCTGGTGGTTAGCGGACAACAGGATGGATAACTGCACCGTGCAATGGGTAACGGTTACCACTGTCTGGCCAGAAAGGGTTCGCATGGAATGGGGAGCTGGCAGTAGAACTGTCAGAAACCCCATCTCGTGCACCAGCTTAGAGGAGACAAAATTACCCTCCGCCCTGGAATCAATTAGAACAGAGACCCTCCTCTCGACCCCCGGTAGCTGGACCAGGGCCGAAATGAGAAATTACCGGGGGGATCGGATTGAGTCCTGCCCCCTGCGGCTACTGACAGGCCGATTCTTTTGGCCGTAGGTGGCATGTGTCTAACTTGTGCTTCAGCGAACCACAGTAGGCACATGCCCCGATCCTCCGCCGCTCAACCTCTGCCCGCGGAAGGCGAGCAGAACTGAGCTCCACAGGCTCGGGGGCGGAGTTGGACTCACCTAGGTCAGTAAGCACTGGGAGTGAGCGTGTGGCGAGTGGGCGAGAGGAGGTACCACGCTCCCGAGTGCGTTCACGGTATCGATTATCTAGCCCGACCGCCTGATCTATCAGGCCGTCCAAGGTGGCAGGAATGGTATGAACCACCAGGTCGTCACGAAGCCGAGGATTCAGTCCGTGGAGGAACACGCTGCGCAGTGCAACTTCGTCCCACCCCGAATCTGCTGCCTCGACCTGGAACTCCACCAAGAAGTCGGCCACAGAACGGCTGTTCTGGCGGAGCGACATCAGGTGACTCGTAATATTCCCTTCACTCTCAGAATGGTTGAATGTGCGGGAAAACTCGGACACAAATTGGTCAAATGTGGGTGGCAAAGCTCTCTGACTATCAATAACAGACCGCGCCCAACTAAGAGCGTGGCCCTGAAGCAGAAGAGTAAACTGGTGAATCTTGGAAATGTCATCCAGGAACCCCCCCTGCACCTGCCCAAAATAAAGCCAAATCTGACATAAAAAATCCTTGCATTTCCCCACCTCCCCCGCATACAGAGCAGGTGTGGAAATGGCAAGGGTCCGGCAAATAATAGTAGATTGAGGTTGAACAGGTAGAGGTGGAGTAGCCGGGACAGCCGCACGCCCCAATTGATCAGAAATGACACTCAGCTGCTGCGTAATTGCCTGCAGCAGCTGAGTGTGCTCAGCCACCTGTCTCTCTGTAGCGTTGAGGCGGTGGAGCGCGGAGTGCTCAGTTGATGATGCACCTGCCAGGTTGTGACTGGCTGGCTTGTTCTGTCATATTGGCTGAACAAACAACCTGAGTGCAAAGTGCAATCACCAAGAGAACACACAGAGAACGTTTGACCTTTTATTAGAATTTTCAAAACCGCAATCTTGAGGAAAACGCTAGTCACTTGCCAGATAAGCAGGAGCCCTGCGAAGGATAGACGAGGATGGTTAGGGAGGAATGGAGAAATAATGGCAGTCAAATTATACCACTTACATGGGAGATGAGAAGAGACCGGCGCAGAACCCAGCAAAAGAGAAGAACCAGCAGGTAAGAACTGCCGGTGGGGTATGATTGTAGAGGTCTGACCGGGTGGAGAGGATGGGCTGACTTGAGGCAGAGCAACTAGCTGGCAAGCACACCAAATCCCTGAAGACGCACCGCTTCGTCTGCAGCAACCTGGAATAGGTGGAAGAAAAGGAATGTAAGGCAAGGTCATAAACAACACAACCGCTTACGAGTGAGCTGTCTGCTGGAGAAGTATACCCAAACGAGCCAGCATTGAATCACTGAAGAGCGTTTCCTTATAAACGCTGGCCCAACAGGAATCAGCAGGTGCGTCTGATGAGGAAGCCGGTGCGCCGGAAGGAGGGGGCAAGCGCTTGCCAGCACATGACACTCTCAGCTTTTGGTCATGACTACACCATCCACTTTCTACCTCTTATCTGGGGGTCCAGGTTGCAGGGGCAGCAGTCCAAGCAAAGAAGCCCAGACAGCCACATGGTTCACATAAGACCATGATCCCCCTGATCCCTTTTGCAGGTGGTGAGCCCACTGGAGGGTGGACCCATGTGCCTCCTTTTGGTAAACCGGATCCTTGTTGTAATATCTTTCATAGGGATCCACTAGACCGCTCTTGGTCTGGCCTTTCACCTAACACAAATCTGCCTTGGGAGTCCCTACCAGGGGCAAGTTGCCCCCAACAAGATAGCTCCTTGGATCACTACGGCATAGAAACCTCTCCACCACGATAAAGTGGCAGTCCACGAAGGGAGTCATGATGACGCTACATTTGTATTTTGCCTGTGCCTTAATTACCTCCGCCAGGCCGGAGGCCAGGAGGAGGTTATGTTTTTGCCAGCGTTTGTCTGTCTGTCTGTTTGTCTGTTTGTTTGTTTGTCTGTTGGTTAGCAAGATAACTCAAAAAGTTTTGGACGGATTTCCATGAAACTTTCAGGCGTTGTTGGAAATGGTACAAGGAAGAACTGATTAAATTTTGGGGATGATCCGGATCACCGTCTGGATACAGGAATTTTTTAAAGGATTCTTTGACATTGTGAGATACGGCCATTTTCAACATGTGTGCAGGGGCAATAGAGGGCACTGGTCCTCATTTCTGACGAACACAAAATCCGCGTTCTTAAAAGTTTTAGGCACAAAAGCATGTGGAAAACAGTCGTGGGCAGGGCCCCCCAGCGTGCCAGTGTTTGTGTAACGCTGCAAAAGCTGAGACGGCCAGCTGTCCGGCGCCGGATTATTTGGCAGAAATTCCCCGGGCAGCCATAGTGGCTGCGCAAAGATGAGCTCTCTGCCGGGGAAGATTCCAAATCCTCTTTTGCCGCGGAGCGCAACCCCAATAAAACCCACGCCAACCTGTCTACCAAATTTGCATCCGTCAGTGAAGCCCTGAGTGCTGCTTTCAGTGATCTATGAAAACGCTCGCATAACCCATTGGCCTGTGGGTTGTACGCGGTTGTGCGATGAATTGCAACGCTCGCAGCCTGGGAGTTTGGAGAGGGAGGAGATGGACACAACAGCAACACTTCAGTTTATTACCTCTGCCAAGGAGGTAATGCTTTTACTACTGAACCACTAATCCTATCATTGTGAATCCAATTGCTAGTCATATGTTTTCATGGTCAAGGAATCTGAAAACGTACACACAAACACTGTATGGGGGGGAAGTGGCGCTTGGCGGAGGTCTGCGCTCTCCGAGTGCTTTTCTAGTTATCAAGCTGTGAATGCGAGAGGACTACAAATACGCCCTCAGATGCAAACCCATTCAAGCAACACAACTGCCTCCTGAAGCAAAATTTACAGTCCATTTTTTGGACAACATTCCTGTGGAGTATTGGATTTCCAATGGAGTGAGGAAAGAGAGGGAGGGGTAATCTTTCAGGTTTCCCTTTTACTGCAGCATAACAGTGTGTGCTGCACATCAACAGACCTTTTCCAGCCAACCTTGCAGCTCGGTTTGCCCACTGTTTGACTATGTGTTTAGATAATGTTGAACATTTGTAAAGCATAGTTTAGTTGTGTGATTTAACTATTATGTGAAGAGTTAGAGTCCACAAATGAACACATGTTCTATAAGATAATTTGTTAAGCATCTGCTAAAAAACAGAACACGCAGTTGAAATTTTACAAAACCATCTGTTACATGGACTATCCAAAGTGTAAGAGAAAGTTTTGACAAGACTTCCATTAATTGAAACATCAGGCTGACGCATACACACTTTCACTGAATGGATGGAAAATATGCATTCAAAAATCAGTCGCAAAAATATCTTTATATGTGAGGATTTCAACATTGACCTGGAGAACCCAGTAAGCATAAAACTACTGCTGAATTTTTAGATATGGTGCACAGGCTGCAGATGTACTGTCTACAAGTATGGTTGATGTCCAAGAGTAGCTCTTCCAGAACCATCTATTGCTGAACCTTCAGAAAACAGTTTCAATGTGCTTTTCAATCAAAAAATGTAACCTGCAACGTTTTAAAGTTAATATACATGATCAAGACATCAGTTTAGTTACAGAATTCAAATACCTTGGCACTGTACTAGATCCTCAATTCAAATGTAATCTTCATATAAAGAAAATTTCTAAAACAGTAAAAAAAAAATCTGAACTGCTTTAAATTAATTAGATATTACATACCATACCAAGCAGCTGTACTGTATATGCATTCTATGGTTTTTTTCTCATATATCATACTGTTTGACAGTCTGGGCTCAAGCAGCCCCTTCCACAATAAAACATATAGGTTCATTATGTAATCAAACTCTAAAAATCTTGGATAAAAAGCCCATTAGGTGGCATCACTGTTATATTTTAAAAAAATACAATCTATTGAGTTTTGAGAGTTTCATTGGCCTCTGTTTTCTGAAATTAATTTTCAAATGTTTCCATAAATCAGCGCCTGAGCCACTTGCTGGTTTCATCCAAAGACAGGACAGCAGCAGAGCCACCAGGAGTTCTGTTAACAATAACTGTAAAATATTCCACCGCAGAACCACATTTGGACAAACAGCTTTCTCTATAAAGGACAGTCATATCTGGAACACAATGCCAAATGAAATTAAAATAATAACGGACTTTAAAACATTCACTACAAAGGTTAAAAACTGGCTGAAAAATAAACAAGAATGTACCCATGTATGAAATGATTGTCTGCAGGGTGAGAGTGAATGAAGGGAAGGAATGAATGTGTTTGTTTATAGTGAGTGACGGAGGGAGGGAGGCCTGAAATAGGCAAATGTGAATCAGGTTTTTATATTGTGTTTTTATAATCTTTTTTGCATTGATGTATGTGGTTATTGTTTATTCTGTTTTCATTTTTTTCTTTTCCTTATCCTTCTTTCTTTTTACTTGTTTTGTGGGCACATATGTGGTTTCCATATGCTTCACATGCTTGTTACTGTATGCTTATTGTTTACTGCACGTCTCAGAGGAACAAAAGGTCTGAACCTCCTAGGGGTTGCAGGAGGATGTGAAGTCTGGCCTTTTGTATGCAGAGAGACGGCCATGAAGGATTTCCTGACCACCAGGACTGCAAGGGGAGACCACCAGGACTTCAGGTGGAGACAGGAGACCTGAAGGGGGGTGCGTTGTGATTTGGGATGTAAAGACAATGCGACTGTTGACTTTGATGTCCTGGGGTATAAAGGGGCAGCTGTGGGGGCATGTCTCTCTCTTGTCTGTTTTTGGATGTTGGAGAATGTGTTGTGAATAAAACTGATTTTGAGTAATAAACTCAGCCTCGTCTTTCCACACAATCTCCACACTGGTGACCTTACGACGTATCATGAGCGGAGACAAATCTCCCGAGCCAGACTCGCCAGGAGCCAGCCAGATGAGTGCAGCCACAGTCCACCTACCGGACTTCTGGCCGAACAATCCGCGCTCCTGGTTTAGCGCAGTCGAGGCACAGTTCCACCTCCGGAGGATTTCAGGGGACGACACAAAGTTCTACCATGTGGTTGCAAAGCTGGACAACCACACAGCCCAGCGGGTGGCGAACCTGATCAACCATCTGGCGGACAGCGACAAGTACAGCACGTTGAAGGCTGCGCTCATTCACTACTTCACCCCTACGGTGCAGGAGCGAGCAGAGAGGCTCCTAGCGCTGACTGAATTTGAGTGCGACAGACCTGCAGACCTCATTGGGAAGATGTTGAGTTTGAGAGACTCCGAAGACGATAATTTCATTTTCACCCACCTCTTCCTCAGAACCCTGCCGTCAGAGGTGAGAGTGACCCTGGCCAGCTCACCACTGCTGGCCCGACAAGACTAGCACGAGCTGGGCCAGGAGGCGCAGCGACTCGTTGACACCAGTAAACGACGCACGGCTGCGACAGCGGGACCAGGCGCGACGGCCGGAGATGGCAGGGGGCCAGAGGCTGCAGCACCAGACTCACCGACGGCGGCGGCGGCAAAGGCCGGGAAACACGGAGTGGACGACGTCCTTTGTTTCTACCATCGCCGTTTCGCAGAGAGGGCACACAAGTGCATTCCACCTTGCCACTTCAAGCGCTCGGGAAACGCCAAGACCGGGGGTCGGTAGCAACTGCGGCCCTCGGAGAGGAGAGCAAGCTGCTCTACTTGAAGGATGCGCACTCGGGGAGGCACTTCCTCGTGGACACGGGCTCCCAGCTGAGTTTCATCACACCTTCCCAGCTGAGTTTCATCACACTTTCCTACGCTGACCGGCTGGCGCCTTCCAGCGGTCTCCGGGTGTCAGCAGCGAACGGCTCGGCGATTAAGACCTTCGGTGAGAGGACTCTACTTCTGTCTTTACACGGCCGCACTTTCGAATGGACTTTCGTCATAGCGGCAGTCAATTTCAACATGTTAGGGGCTGATTTTTTGTGCTCACATAGTTTGTTAGTCGATCTTGTTAACAGACGCCTGGTTAATGCACTCTCTTTTTCTTCTATCCCCTGTACAGCTCGAGTGGCCCCGCCAACAGCACAAGCCAATGTCACAGCTGCGGGTGGCAAGTTCCACACACTCCTCACTCAATTCCCAGCACTCACAGTCCCAACATTTTCGGCGACAGTGGCTAAACACGGGGTGGAACATTTTATTACTACCACCGGACCGCCCGTTTTCGCAAAAGCTCGGCGCTTGGATTCAGCTAAACTGACCATAACGCGCGAGGAGTTCGCCAACCTGGAGAGGTTGGGCATCATCAGGCGTTCGAAGAGCCCATGGGCTTCACCGCTTCACATGGTCACGAAAGCTGATGGCTCGTGGCGGCCTTGTGGTGATTTCCGCAGGCTGAACAACGCTACAGCGCACGACCGCTACCCGATCCCACACATCCAAGATTTTTCAGTTCATTTGGCGGGGGCGCGCGTTTTTTCTAAAATAGACTTGGTACACGGTTACCACCACGTCCCAGTGCGCACGGAGGACATACCCAAAACAGCGGTAATAACTCCCTTCGGGCTTTTCGAGTTTTTGCGCATGCCGTTTGGGCTTAAGGGTGCTGCGCAGACATTCCAACGCATGATGGACGCGGTTCTGCGCGATCTCCCTTTCGTGTTCATCTACCTGGACGACATTCTGGTAGCCAGCGCATCCGAAGACGAACATGAAAACCACCTCACAGCAGTTTTCCGGAGGTTGGCAGAGCACGGGTTAATAATTAATCCGGCGACGTGTCAGTTTGGGGTGACGCAGATTGATTTTTTGGGCCATCGCGTCTCCCCAGAGGGAGCGGTCCCTCTGCCTGACAAAGTGTGCGCAGTAACAAATTTTCCCCAGCCACAAACAGTCAAAGCGTTACAGGAGTTTTTGGGAATGGTAAATTTTTATAACCGTTTCCTCCCCCGCGCAGCGCAGCTCATGCAACCATTGTATGCTGCACTAAAAAAACAAAAACCCACAAATAAAGTCGAATGGTCTCCGGAGCGAGAGCGCGCATTTTCCGAAGTCAAAACAGCTCTGGCAAACGCTGCGCTGTTAGCACATCCAGTCCCAGCGGCCAGTATGGCGCTCACTACTGACGCGTCAGATGTGGCCATAGGGGCGGTCGTGGAACAGTTTGTAGCCGGAGCCTGGCAACCGCTCGCCTTTTTCAGTAAGACCCTGCGCGACAGCGAACGAAAATACAGCGCATTCGACAGGGAGTTGTTAGCTCTCCACTTGGCCATTTGCCACTTCCAGTTCTGGCTGGAAGGACGCCGTTTCACCGCGTTCATTGACCACAAACCGCTGACTTTTGCGATGGCCAAGATTTCAGAGCCTTGGTCGGGCCGGCAGCAGAGGCAGCTGGCCGCGATTTCGGAGTTTACCACCGATATCCAGCATGTGGCGGGTAAACTTAATGTAGTGGCAGACTGCCTCTCGCGCGTCGTGGGGGCTCCCGTCCGCGCGGAGGTAGAGCCTGCAGCCATGGCCGCGGAGCAGGTTAGCGACGCGGAAGTGCGCGCGACCCCAGTCCACGTGGGGATAGATTACGCAGCCATGGCAGCGGAGCAGGGTAGCAACGCGGATGTGCGCGCGCTCCAGTCTGGACCAACAGGGTTAAGGCTGGAGAGCAGGGTGCTGCAAGACGGTATGCCCCCCCTAATCTGCGATGTCTCCACTGGGCAACCGCGTCCGGTAGTTCCAGCCATGTGGCGCCGCCATGTTTTTGACTCGATCCATTCTCTGGCGCACCCGGGGGTGCCCGCGTCGGTCAAAATGGTAGGAGAGAAATTTGTGTGGCCGAGCCTGCGCAAACAAGTTAGAGAGTGGGCGGCAGCCTGCACAGCCTGCCAGCGGGCCAAGGTTCATAGGCACACGAGAGCTCCCTTGGAGCCGTTTCATATCCCAGCTAAAAGGTTTGATCATGTCCACGGGGACCTCGTAGGCCCCCTCCCGCCCTCACATGGGTACACACATCTTATTACAATGGTTGACCACATCACGCACTGGCCAGAAGTGGTCCCGCTTTCGTCAACCACAGCTGAGGAGGTAGCGCGCGTGTTTTTAACGGCATGGGTAGCGCGTTTTGGAGTCCCGTCGGACATTACGTCTGACAGAGGCCCGCAGTTTGTTTCCGAACTTTGGTCAGCGATGTCCCACAGCCTGGGGGCAACGATCCACCACACGACTGCGTACAACCCACAGGCTAACGGGTTGTGCGAACGTTTTCACAGGTCATTGAAGGCGGCCCTCAGAGCGTAGCTTACGGATACAAATTGGGTGGACAAGCTACCATGGGTTTTATTGGGGGTGCGTTCTGCACCTAAAGAAGATTTAGAAGCCTCCCCAGCTGAGCTAGTTTTTGCACAGCCACTTCGGCTGCCCGGGGAATTTCTCCCAGATAATCCTGCGCCAGAATGCTCCCCGGTTCAGCGGTTACAGAATAGCGCGGGCCCGGGCACGCTACCTGGCCCCGTTCACCACAGTTTTCCGCATGTTTTTGTGCCTAAGGCTTTGAAAAATGCGGAGTTTGTTTTTGTCAGGCATGACGCTCATCGTCCGCCCTTGCGTCCACCTTATGACGGACCATATAGAGTGTTGGAAACAGGGGATAAGCATTTTTTGCTAGATTTGGGGGGCAGAAAAGAAAGGATTGGCATTAACAGGCTCAAACCCGCTTTTGTGTTAGCTGACGAAGTTGTGCAGTTGGCGAAGGCTCCTCGGCGTGGCAGACCCCCTAGAGAGCATTCCCCAGAACACCCACAGAGGTTGACTAACAGTTCTCATCCCCAGGCAACAGATCCACAGCGGGAAGACGCCGTGGAAGTGATACAGCCTGCTTTTAGCTGATATGGGAGAAGGTTTAGACCTAAGCGGCATTTGGACTGATATATAGTGATTTTATTATGGCATGCAATCTGTGGTGATGTTGTTCCATCTTAGACGTTTGGGGGGGGTCATGTGGGCACATATGTGGTTTCCATATGCTTCACATGCTTGTTACTGTATGCTTATTGTTTACTGCACGTCTCAGAGGAACAAAAGGTCTGAACCTCCTAGGGGTTGCAGGAGGATGTGAAGTCTGGCCTTTTGTATGCAGAGAGACGGCCATGAAGGATTTCCTGACCACCAGGACTGCAAGGGGAGACCACCAGGACTTCAGGTGGAGACAGGAGACCTGAAGGGGGGGCGCGTTGTGATTTGGGATGTAAAGACAATGCGACTGTTGACTTTGATGTCCTGGGGTATAAAGGGGCAGCTGTGGGGGCATGTCTCTCTCTTGTCTGTTTTTGGATGTTGGAGAATGTGTTGTGAATAAAACTGATTTTGAGTAATAAGCTCAGCCTCGTCTTTCCACACAATCTCCACAGTTTCTTCTTTCTAAAGCCCATCCAGGGACAAGAGTTGCAAATTAGCTAATAGCTATACACTCCTTGTGCAACACATTAGATTGATTGTCATTTGATTAATTGTCTATGTTTATTGCACTGTCCCTGTCAAATAAACAAATAAAATAAAATAAATAAACAGTGTAAACCTCTTTCCAAAAATCACTAGACCAAGCAGAATTACATCTTACTGTGCCACTCTGATATCGACCATGCATATAAAAGATTCTTAAGGATATATTTGTACCATAAAATTGTCCAATGGAGAATTTTAACAGGAAACTAAGATATAATCATGGATTACAAAAGGGCTACAAATTGGCTGTTACAAGAAAGACACATTGCATAGAGAATTCATAAAACAGAGAACTCAAGATGCTGACAATTAATATAAAAATTGTAAAAATAAGCTAAACAATATTACAAGAGTAAGTAAGAAATATTATATCAGGAAATTAAGTAATAATAAAAATAATGTCAAAGTAATTTGGAAATCATTATAAGAAACTGATTGAAGGTGGTGTCTGTTCGGGAGGACAGATACCTTCAGCTGTCTGATGGTTCATGGAGACACCCAACGAGCTTCGACGCGCCAATGAGGAGAAGGAGGTGTCATGGCTCCAACGTGGGTCATCGCCAGGCATGAAGAGAAAAAGAAGCTCTGGACGGGACCCGCCGGACCTCTTTGACCTCACCTCTACCTGACGAGAGCGTCTATGCTGCACAGTGACTGCAATAATAAAGTTGTGTTCTGCTGCACCTCTAGCCTCATTATTGGTTCTCTGTTATGGGCATAACAGCCTCCACATTTGTTGCATTTTGTCAGGAACCAAGCTGGCTTGGTTTCCCCAGCTCGGTCCTGCCCTCCCTGTGGGTCTAGGTGCCGCAGCATAAGTGTATATTATGTATTTCAGTCTGTCTTCCTTACCCATAGACACTGTCTGACCGGCAGCTGTTAGACAGCCGCTGTGACCTACTTTCTGTGAGTGCATGCTGGTCCGGCCACACCCCCTTTCTCATTATCACCAGCTTTTCCCATTCCCGTGTTCCATCTTCCCACTCCTCGCCCAGGTGTTCCTAATCATATCATCACCAGCAGTGCGTGTACTTAAGCGCCTTTTGCCAGTCACGCACTGCTGGGTCTTTGACTAACTGATCGACGGACTGACTGTGTGTTGAATCAGTGAACTGTCAGCTCCATTATGACGTGTATCCACTCCGTGAAGTCCGTTGTTCTTTTGAGCTCTTTTAGTGATTCCGGCTATGGGACGCCAGCGTGGATACACGTCTCTCCTCATGCGTTCATGGGGCGACGCCAGTGCCCGAATGCCCACTGTAAGTGTATTTTCATACTTTTTTGTAAGTCTTCACCTTTTGAAACTGTTTGTTGTGAGTCTTTATGTTAATAAATGTGTGTTGGTGTATCCCTGCATGTAAATCCTCATCATTTTACCCCTCACTGTGTGGTACGTAAAAGCGCACGGGAAGGTTGATGACAGAAAGACCCAGCCAAAAAGGAGGATTTAGCGGGTTCACCCACACATCCCTTTTCCCTTTTTGTGTGAGTTGTTTATTGGACTCACCTATTTTCTGGAGACCATCATGCCCCGGTCTCGCCGAGGCAGAGGAGGAGCGGCAGAGAGGACTCTCACGGTGGCGGAGGAATGGGCCGCCGAAGGCATCCAGAGCTTCATGGAAGGAGCGCTCGCTGCCCGGGGACCGAAGAAGATGTTGGAATGCTTGGAAGGAGCCTTGGTAATCCTGGAGGCGCACCCCAGGTTATGGGACTACCCACAGTACACCAACCTGCTGGCCACAGTCTGCATGCTCCAGTGCCCATTACCCAGTCTGGCGTTTTCCACGGCGTCGAGATGAAGGCACTGCTTCCAGCAGACCTCCATCCACCGTGACACTTCGGCCGACTCTACCCCCGCTCCAGCATGCTGTTCTCCAGCAAGCAAGCGACAGCGTCATTCTGCGTGGAAGCGCCGGGAGAAGCCTTCTCCTCCGCCAGCTGTCATCACCCCTCCAGCTGCTGGGAGGTCCACTGAGGTCACCCCGGGAACGCCCATCTCCGTCATCGTGGAGACGGCTCCTCCACAAGCCCTCGTGAGGACCCACGTCACCACTGGTATGGAGAGGGATGATTGTTTGCCATCTGCAGCTGTGAACATCAACGCCCAGGATGACAGGCAAGTATTTTTTCATTCTAAACCATTTATTAACACTGAATCTTGCCTGTCTCCCGAGGGAGAGGCCCAGTTCCAGCAGTCCACTGGGTCCTCGCCTCCAGCTGCAAACATTAATTCTTTTCTTCCCCTCTCTGTGTCTCCTCCAATTATCCCTGAGTGTTTGTCGGTCCAGAAACTGAGCCGCCAGACACTGGAGGAGTGCGGGGCCCTGGATGATCCTGCCCAAGGGTCTGCACGGAGATGTTCCTCTGCAGCCATGCCGGAGGAATCCCCAGCGTTGGAGCTGCTGCAGGAGGATTATTGGACTGCTACGACCATCTCACCAGCTGCGGAGGCAATGGCAGTGGAGTGGGAGCCAGAGCTGGACCTCCTGGAGGCCGGGCCTGGGACCACATCACCAGGATTGACGGAGTCCTGGACGGCGGTGGAGCTCGAGCTCAGGCAAGTGTTCTCTCTTGTGTTTCTAATGTCAATTTTAGAGAGAGCTTGTCTGGCTGTAGTTAAGGAGAGTCAGGCGCAGCACGCAGCTGCATCTGAACTCCCTTCGCCAGGCTCTGCCACTGCCGGCGACCCTAACCACTCTGTTTCTTCTCCCCTTCCTGAGAGTCCTTCTAGGGTCGCTGGAGAGGAGTCACCATCTCCAAGGGTCTCCACAGGACCGATCTCGCAACCCGACGACGTCGTGGGTCCAGCTCCTTTGTTGTCTGAGGCTGTCGTGTGGGTCCCTCCGCAGACTGCATCTCCATGGTTGCGGCAGGCTGGTTTTGGACCCTCGTGGAGGCTGCGCTCCAGGATCAGCCCGACGTGGGTGCTGCACTCCTGCTCCAGCACGGGGTCCACTGAGGGTGCAGCGTTGGCCCGGTCGGGGTACGCCGCGGGTGCTGCAGAACTCCAGCCGGGGGCCGCCGCGGGTGCTGCAGAGCTCCAGCCGGGAGTCACCGCGGGTGCTGCAGAGCTCCAGCCGGGAGTCACCATGAGTGCTGCAGAGCTTCAGCCGGAGGCCACTGTGGATGCAGCGTTGGCCCGGTCGGGATCCACCGTGGGTGCAGCATTGGCCCAGTCGGGGTCCACCGCAGGTGCAGCTGTGTCCCAGGCCGGGACCACCGAGGGTACTGCTGGTCAGCCTGAGGACGCCGAAACTGTTATTCCTAAGCCTGACGCCGGTGTGGTCCCCTTCTCCTCCCAGTCCGACGAAGTGGGGGTCCCCTCCCTACGGTCCGGTCACCCACCAGAGAGCCTCCAGGTAGGCAGGCCGCCTCCTGCTCCACTGCCACCCCCCCCACCCCCCCACCCCACCCCCCCCGGTCCTAGTGACTGTACAATGCTTGCTGACCGCTGGAGGAACTGAGTCTCTGGGCCAGATGGCCCGTGTTTCCCGGCAGGCCACCGGACTGTGTTCGCCAGACTGCCTGCTGGGCCTGGGACTCTGGGTGGCCTCCTGAGCCCCAACACCCATGGACTTACGGGGGTTAATTGTGGGCCCTGGGTGGGGTATTTTGCTCCCTCCTTCCTGTTGAAACATTTCCAGTTATCAGCAAGATTGCCACTAAATTGCATGGGTGCAGGTGGACTTAGCTTTTCCATGGCCATATTTCATTGTGGAAGAGTCTCTCTTAAAGACGTTAACAAATTCAGTGGGTCCAGCACGTCACTTGGCTCTGTTTCTCCCTCGCTGTTACCATTAGCTCCCGATGTTTGCTAGCCTACAATCCGAACACAGCTCCAACTCGCTTCCAGGACTTTTGGCAGTGCACGACCTTCTGTCGCTTCACAGATTTTGCTTTCTGACACCATGTTATACCATGTACTGCGTTTTACAGAACACATTCACACAACGTGCGTGGGTTTTCTTAACCTTACTGCAGTGACATCACATGTAGAGCATCCATTACAACTGTCATCTACAGCCCACACCCCTAAAGCATGCTGGGTAATATAGTTCAACACATAACAACACAATAAGTAAGAGTCGGTGCAGATCTACAGTATGTGACTGTTAATGGGGTATTGCAGTCTTTAAAGTCTTATCTTAGGCTGCACTGTTCTTGCTGAACAATCTCAAACACAAGCCCATACTGTATTCACAGATAAATCACATTTGTAAATACTAGTGCATACTCGTGCATGCCCATAGAGGGGATGTAATGGAACAGAATTCTTGCCAGTTACAGGACAGTTGGTATAACAACACAGCACTAAGTGGCAATCACATGTGATGGCTTTTGTATGCAGCAAAACATAAAAATCACACAAAATATGCCCTGCCATCTGGGGCTGCTTGCCCCCTGCTTGTTACTTCTTCTCTTGCCCTGTAAACTGTTCTGTGTTATGTTGCTTACCTGTGTCTATATATGTACTGTATATGTCTTGTAGGGAGTCATGTGCTCTGTCTATGTGCCATCATATAGACATCATTTGGTGGGTATTCTTCCTCGTTCAGACCACTGAAGGGTCCTCCTCCTGTCTCAGACGGTCTGTGTTGTTCACAGTCATGCCTGCGGTGTACTGCATGCAGTGCTGGCGGGCCAACTGACTATTCCGCATGTCCTCGGTCTCAGTTTCTCTGTGCCTTGCATGGAATTCATTGTCCTGACCAGCCAAATATTCCGCATCTCCTCGGTCTCAGCTTACCTGTGTGTCACCTGGTGTGCAGCGGTGGCAGCCAGCCGACTCTCCGCATCTCCTCTGTCTCAGCAATTTTGTGTGTCACCCTGGCGTGCAGTGTTGGCGGCTAGCTGACTCTTCCGCATCTCCTCAGTCTCAGTTTCTCTGTGCCTTGCATTGAATTCACTGTCCCTGGCCAGCCGACTATTCCGCATCTCCTCTGTCTCAGCTTATCTGTGCGTCGCCTGGCATGCAGCGTTTGCGGCCAGCCAACTCTTCTGCATCTCCTCGGTCTCAGCTTGTTTGTGTGACGCCTGGCGTGCAGCGTTGTCAGCCAGCCGACTCTTCCGCATCTCCTCGGTCTCAGCTTGTCTGTGCCTTTCCTAGCATGCAGCATTGCTCGCTTTGCGGGCATTTCGGGCTTCATGTGACTCAGCACGTGCATGGCGCACTGCCACATGTTTCCTGTCTGTTTATGCATCCCTTGTCTGTTGTACCCTATGCTGGTGAAGGGTCTACTCCTGTCTCAGATGGGTGTGTTGTTCAGTGTCATGCGTGCGATGTACTGCTGGAACCTCAGGTGTTTCATTTTCATGGCATCTTTTCTGACATGCAGCAGTTCTCCTCATTCTATTGCTCTCCATCTGGTGGGTCTTCTTCTTCTTCTTCTTCTTCTTCTTCTTCTTCTTCTTCTTCGTTGAGACCACTGGTTGAGGGATAGGTGCGTCGTAATTTCAGTTCATGGACAGGATCATGAAAATACATCTGAGCAAAAAGAGGCTTTTGACCCTGTTCAGGAAGACACCAACGCTATGTGTCCTATGATACCTGAGTTCAAAGACACATGGTCTATATGACATCATAAAGACACATTTGTCTGAGTTCAAAGATGCATGGTCTATGTGACATCATAAAGACACATTTGTCTATGTGTCCTATGGTGCATGAAGACACAGACACATGGTCTATGTGACATCATAAAGACACATTTGTGTCCTGTGATGCCTGAGATCATAGGACATCCTATGATGTTCAGGGAGAGATCATAGGCTGTCCTATGATGTCCTATGAAGCATGGCACACACACACACAGACAGACACACAGAGATTTCTTGCTTTGATAGAGTGATAGTGATGACGATGTTTTTACTGATGCTTCATTGAACAAAATACACTACAAAGAGGCTGTCCACGCCATGCAAAGTCATGCTGATTACTGCAATGCTAAGTGATCTGATTTATGCAGTCATAACATCGACCATTTCTTTATCTTTCTGCTGTAAAAACTGGTTCTGGAACAACCATTCATGCAATAACAAGGAAGGCTCGTGTTTACCAAGAAACAAGATACACCTGTCATAACGTGATTGAGGAGATAAAAGACAAGCCTGTGGCAAAACTTGTCCAAATGGTTCAGATTCACCCCTCTCAGCTTTAGGTCATGACTACACCATCCACCTTCTACCTCTTATCTGGGGGTCCAGGTTGCAGGGACAGCAGTCCAAGCAAAGAAGCCCAGACTGCCGCATGGTTCACATAAGACCATGATCCCCCTGATCCCTTTTGCAGGTGGTGAGCCCACTGGAGGGTGGACCCATGTGCCTCCTTTGGGTAAACCGGATCCTTGTTGTAATATCTTTCATAGGGATCCACTAGACCGCTCTTGGTCTGGCCTTTCACCTAACACCAATCTGCCTTGGGAATCCCTACCAAGGGCAAGTTGCCCCCAACAAGATAGCTCCTTTGATCACTAGGGCATACAAACCTCTCCACCACAATAAGGTGGCAATCCATGGAGGGAGTCATGATGACGCATCATTTGTATTTTGCCTGTGCCTTAATTATCAAGATGTGAATGCAGGAGGACTACAAATACGCCCTCAGATGCAAACCCATTCAAGCAACACAACTGCTTCCTGAAGCAAAATTTACAGTCCATTTTTTGGACAACATTCCTGTGGAGTATTGGATTTCCAGTGGAGTGGGGAAAGAGAGGGAGGGGTAATCTTTCAGGTTTCCCTTTTACTGCAGCATAACAGTGTGTGCTGCACATCAACAGACCTTTTCCAGCCAACCTTGCAGCTTGGTTTACCCACTGTTTGACTATGTGTTTAAATAATGTTTAACATTTGTAAAGCATAGTTTAGTTGTGTGATTTAACTTAATCCTATTATGAGAAGAGTTAGAGTCCACAAATGAACACTTGCGCTATAAGATAATTTGTTAAGCATCTGCTAAAAAACAGAACACGCAGTTGAAATTTTACAAAACTATCTGTTACATGGACTATCCAAAGTGTAAGAGAAAGTTTTGACAAGACTTCCATTAGTTGAAACATCAGGTTGACGCATACACACTTTCACTGAATGGATGGAAAATATGCATTCAAAAATCAGTCACAAAAATATCTTTATATGTGAGGATTTCAACATTGACCTGGAGAACCCAATAAGCATAACACAACAGCTGAATTTTTAGATGTGGTGCACAGTATAAACCTCTTTCCAAAAATCACTAGACCAAGCAGAATTACATCTTATTGTGCCACTCTGATATCGACCATGCATATAAAAGATTCTTAAGGATATATTTGTACCATAAAATTGTCCAATGGAGAAATTTAACAGGAAACTAAGACATAATCGTTGATTACAAAAGGGCTACAAACTGGCTGTTAAAAGAAAGACACATTGCATAGAGAATTCATAAAACAGAGAACTCAAGATGCTGAAAATTAATATGAAAATTGTAAAAAATTAGTGCATACCCGTGCATGCCCATAGAAACCCATGCATGCCCGTAGAGGGGATGCATTAGAACAGAATTCTTGCCAGTTACAGGACAGTTGGTATAGCAACACAGCACTAAGTGGCAATCACATGTGACAGCTTTTGTATGCAGCAAAACATAAAAATCACACAAAATATGCCCTGTCATCTGGGGCTGTTTGCCCTTGCTTGTTACTTCTTCTGTCTGTCACTGTTCTGTGTTATGTTGCTTTCCTGTGTCTATATGTACTGTATATACTGTATATGTCTTGTAGGGAGTCATGTGCTCTGTCTATGTGCCATCATATAGACATCATCTGGTGGGTCTTCTTCTTCTTCGTTCAGACCACTGAAGGGTCTCCTCCTGTCTCAGACAGCTGTGTTGTTCACAGTCATGCTTGCGGGGTACTGGTGAAACCTGAGGTGTTTCATGTTCACGGCATCCTTTCTGACGTGCAGCAGTTCTCCTCATTCTATTACTCTCCATCTGGTGGGTCGTCTTCTTCGTTCAGACCACTGGTTGTGGGATAGGTGCGTCGTAATTCCAGTTCATGGGCATGATCTTGAAAAAGTGGCTTTCGACCCTGTTCAGGAAGGCCCGTGCATGCCCGTAGAAACCAAGAAACTGGAGCACCCGGAGAAAATCAGCGCTTTGCTTGGCATTTTACACATTTGTAGTGTAGAATGGCATTCGTCAGGGTTACACATTTGCCATCATGTAGGCTTGGTGAGTCGTCCTATGATGCCTGAGTTCATAGGATGCGCTATGATGATGAGGCAGAGATCATTGGCCGTCCTATGATGTCCTAGAAACGTGCTTTAAAGTCTGTCATACCCTATGGTGGTGAAGGGTGTCCTCCTGTCTCAGACGGGTGCGATGTACTGCTGGAACTTCAGGTGTTTCATCTTCATGGCATCTTTTCTGACGTGCAGTAGTTGTCATCATTCTATTGCTGTCCATCTGGTGAGTCTTCTTCTTCTTCTTCTTCTTCTTCTTCTTTGAGACCACTGGTTGAGGGATAGGTGCGTCGTAATTTCAGTTCATGGACAGGATCATGAAACTAGATCTGAGCAAAAAGAGTTCATAGGACGTCCTATGATGTTCAGGCAGACATCATAGGCCATCCTATGATGTCCTTTGAACGTGACAGACACACACACAGACAGACATACACACAGAGCTTTCTTGCTTTTATAGAGTGTGACATCATAAAGACACATTTGTCTATGTGTCCTATGATGCCTGAGTTCAAAGACACATGGTCTATATCAGCGGTCCCCAACCTTTTTTGAGCCACGGACCGGTTTAATGTCAGACAATATTTTCAGGGACCGGCCTTTAAGGTGTGGCGGATAAATACAACGAAAGAACATGATACGACCGGCATAAAAACTGTGGTATTTTCTAAATATAATAATAAACGTGAATCCACTGTGTACTCGTTTGCAACTTTATTAGCAGCGTCCTCTTAACATCGTGACAACAACAACATAACATGAATAACATCCTCTCTGCCCACAACACTCTCTGGTCGCCCTTTAGTGACTAAAGGGCTCACACGACAATGTGCAGCGGGCAGACCACAGTGCACAGTGGCCAAAAAACTGACAGTACACAATAACGTAAATAGCTTGGGTTAACTTAAGAGTCCTCCAGGACACGCTACTGACTCGGGAGAAAGTAACTGGGAAAAGTGCCAAAGCGTAGCAGCACCGCTGCAAGGGGAAATGCTAACAGTTTGTATTCACAGAACAGGAGCAGTCTGAGTAGTCCAACTACATCCCGTGAGCACACACAACCAGAAACCACTCTGAGGGGAGTAGCGACAGTGCGGCTTCTGACTCCCTTGTTAGACAGTACATTCATATTAAGATTGTCTGTTAAATGCAGCTTTCTTTTTCTTGGAAGTCGTAGGCTTTTCTTCTGTCTCCTCACTGGGCCTTTTCCCCTTCGCAAAGAAACTTTCCAAAGACATTTGTTTTTTACTCATTTTGCTAGCTCGTGGGTTTAATTTTCAGTGGTAACATATCACATGACTGAGACAAGCGTCTTGACGTGCATCAAGAGTGAGCCGTAGACGGATGTAAAGGAGAAAATCTGGTAATTTTTCAAAATAAAACATCATTCAGACTCAGATAATAAATAAAACGGAAGTAATGTAAGTTATTTATTCTTTCTGTGCGGCCCGGTATCAAATGACCCACGGACCGGTACTGGTCCACGGCCCGGGGGTTGGGGACCGCTGGTCTATATGACATCATAATGATATTTGTCTTTGTGTCCTATGATGTCTGAGTTTGTGTGACATCATAAAGACACATTTGTGTATGTGTCCTATGATGCCTGAGTTCATAGAACGTCCTATAATGTTCAGGCAGAGATCATAAGCTGTCCTATGATGTCTTATGAAGTGTGACACACACACAGACAGACACACACGCAGAGATTTCTTGCTTTTATAGAGTGATAAGCTAAACAATATTACAAGAGCAAGTAAGAATAAATACTATAACAGGAAATTAAGTAATAATAAAAAAAATCAAAGAAATTTGGAAAACATTATAAGAAATTGAAGCAAAATAGTTTTCCGAGGTTTTTCATGGATAAGGGGGGTGAAAACAGATGAAATTGAAATTGAAATAGTGCATGACATTAGATTTCTAGGGGTAATCAAAGCATAGCAGGATCTGTAAAGCACTTTGGTCATCTAGAGATGAGCATTAAAGCATTAAAGCGCTATATAAGTAAATACCATAATAGAATTAACTGGAAATCATACAGTATATTAAACATATACCAACTAAACTCACAAGAAGCATTGCTGTAATAAAGCAAAAAGGGTTTTGGATCACAAATGACTATATATACTTACTTATACTGCCCCCTATCTCACCTTACCTTTAGTACTGGGTGGAGGTGTGGGCCAACAATTGCAAAACTTACTACATCCATTAAATATCCTTCAAAAAAGAGCAATGCAGGCTATTCATAATGTTGCTTACCAGGAACATCAAAGCCAAACACAGTATACTGCCAGGAAATATACAGAAAGTTTTTAGTGATTAGGGAGGGAGTTATAATCTAAGGGAAATTTTGTGGGGTGAGACTGTGGAACAGATTTAATACGGATTTACAACAGTGGTTAAATATTGAACAATTTAGGACACAGTATAAATATATCACCTTCAGAAGGTGGGTAAGGGAATGAAAGAGGCATTGAAAGATGTTGGGGACAACCTTTATTTATTTTTGTTTATTCATATGTTTGTGATATTGGTTATTAACTTTATTTCTTCCTATTGATAGGAAATTGGACTGCATGGGCACACGTCTATGTGTCAATACGTTTGGGTTTCAGGATATTGTGGGGGCACGGTGTGGGGGTTCTCCACCCAGAGAAGGCAGCTGGGGAAGGGGGGAACAATGGACCGAAAGAGGAGGTGTCACCGGGGGGTATCAGACGGGACAGTAAGGACTATGTACCCCCCGGGGAGAGGAGGAACTGCCGGAGCTGCTGGAAGAGAAAAGGGTGTGAGAGCAGCTCCGGTGTTATGTCATGTCAATGTGCCACACAGGTCTTTGTTCCAAACAACAATGTAATATGGTCGGAAGTTCCGGGTCTCAATGCGTGGTATTAAAGATATAAAAGAGGAATGCACAGAGACCTGGGAGCTCTTTTAATGTACAATATGTTGGAGAAGGAATAAAGTTCATATGTCGTCTAGCTCGTTGCCTCGCCTGTTTCCTTTCTCCACATTGGTGACTCTAAGATGTGCCATGGAAAGTGAGCTGAGTACTGCCCCAGAGACTACCTGGAGAGAGAGCACCAGTGCCGTGTATGCTGTCTCAGTCAAGCTCCCAGACTTCTGGCTTCACAACCCGACTGCGTGGTTCTTGCATATAGAAGCCCAGTTCACACTCTGCGGGATAACAATGGACGATACCAAGTATTACTACATGGTCGCTGCGCTGGATGCGCGCGCCATGCAGCAAGTGACGAGCCTGCTCCAGGAGCTGCCGGCCCAAGGAAAATATGAAGCACTCAAGAGGATGCTTTTCCAGCGCTATGCCCTTTCTGACAGTGAGAAGGCAGAGAGACTCCTAATAAGTTCAGAGTTTGGTGACAGATCAGTAGTGGAGCTCATGGAGAGCGTGTTGGCACTGAGGGAGAAGGGCGACAAATCTTTCCTGTTCGACCACTTGTTCCTCAGGAACCTACCGGCTACAGCAAGGGTGATCCTGGCCACCTCGCCGTGGCTGGCTGCTAAGGACTACCGTGCCCTGGCGCAGGAAGCGGACCCCATCATTTTGGCAACCAGAACTCTCAGCGTGCAAGCAGTGGCACCGGCATCCATGAGAGACTCCAGCAAGGTCGAGGAGCTGTTGGTAGTAGCCGGGACGGCCACCAGTAGACAAAGGAATGGGACGATCTGTTTTTATCATCACTGTTTCGTCTCAAATGCCCAGTGCTGCCTGTCGCCATGCCAATTCAAGAAGCCGGGAAGACGGCACATCAGGACATTTGGCGAGCAGGACGATATGCTTACATGGATGCAACTTTCAGTGGGACTTTATGATAGCTGCATATTCCGGCCTCATTTTAGGTGCAGATTTATTTATGCACTTATGGGTTATTAGTTGATGTTGCTAATAGGAGATTAGTGGATGTTGTCTCTTTTGCCTCTCTGCCCTGTACAGCTTGGGGAGCTGGTTCGACAACACTGGCTAACGTTATTGCTCCAGGGGGTAAGTACCAACAGTTACTCGCACAGTTCCCAGTACTCACGGTCCCGAGGTTTTCGGCTACAAAGCACGGAGTCGAACATTTCATAACTAAAAAAGGGCCGCCAGTATTCGCGCAACCTTGGCACCTGGATGCAGTTAAACTGGCCAGCGCATGCGAGGAGTTCGCCAACTTAGAACAGTTGGGCATCATCAGGCGCTCCAACAGCCGGTGGGCATCCCCGCTACACATAGTACCTAAAGCCAACGGGTCATAGTGACCTTGCGGTGATTTCCGGCGCTTGAACAACGCTACAGAGCACGAACGCTATCCTATTCCACACATCCAGGATTTTTCCGTACACTAACGTATTTTTTCCAAAGTGGATCTGGTCAGCGGCTACCACCAGGTCCCGGTGCATGCAGAAGACGTTCCAAAAACAGCAGTAATAACTCCTTTTGGCCTTTTTGAGTTTTTACACATGCCGTTCGAATTAAAAGGCACAGTGCAGACCTCCCAGAGGATGATGGATGCAGTGCTTCATGACTTGTCCTTCGTTTTTGTCTACTTAGACGACATTCTGGTAGCCAGCACATCCGAGGAGGAACACATCACCCATCTCAAGACAGTTTTCCAGAGGCTGGAAGCCCACGAGCTGATAGTTAACCCGGCAAAGTGCCAGTTCGGTGTGCCAGTGATTGACTTTTTGGGCCACCGCATTTCACCGGAGGGCGCGATTCCGTTACTGGATAAGGTGCACGCTGTGGCGGACTTTCCGCGCCTGCAGACCGTGAGACCACTACAGGAGTTTTTGGGAATGGTTAATTTTTATAACTGTTTCCTTCCCCTGGTAGCCCAGCTGATGCAGCCATTGTATGTCGCGCTTAAAAGCCATTTCACAACAACAGTCATCTCATAGCACTTTCAACTGTAGGGGGAACCCCCACAGTTGCAGAAAGACCCCAGCAATCAGGCGATCTCCTGTGAGCAAGCACTTGGCAATGGTGGAGAGGAAAAACTCCCTTTTAACAGGAAGAAACCTCTAGCAGAACCAGGCTCAGGGAGGGGCAGTCATCTGCTGCGACTGGCTGGGGGGTGAGGGGACAGAGAAGATGAAAAGAACAGCCATGTAGAGAGCAAACAGCATGATGGGGACTCAATCTATGGGAGAGAACAAACAGCAATGACCAGCAAAAAAAAAAAAAAAAAAAAAATTCATTGAGAGTGAAGAAAGGAGTGAGGCCCAGTGCATTATTGGAGGTCCCCCAGCTGACTAAACCTATTAGCAGCATAACTAAGGGAGCGTTCAGAAACACATGATCCCTCCCTAATTGTAGGCTATATCAATTTGCGGCCTTATCAACATAAGGCCGCAACAAGCAATCCCCACTTTACCCTGTCCTTTAAGTCCAGGCTTTCACTAACGCCAAAACAGCACTTGCAGATGCCGCGTTGCTAGCCAATCCAGATCCGTCTGCACGGATTGCGCTCAAGACAGATGCATTGGATGTTGCCATAGGGGCAGTGGTGGAGCAGTGTGTCTCAGGTTCGTGGCAGCCGCTCACATTTTTTAGCCGGACTTTGCGTGAAGTACAGCACATTCAATAGAGAATTGCTGGCTCTCCACCTGGAGTTCACCTCGTTCGTGGACCATAAGCCACTGATGCACACGATGTCCAAGACCTCAGAACCGTGGTCAGCCTGGCAGAAAAGGCATTTGGCCGCAATTTCGGAGTTTGTGACCGACATTTAACATGTTGCCGGTAAACTCAATGTCGTGGCCAATTGCCTGTCGTGCGCGTTAATTGACCTGGTCTACATGGGGATAGATTTCCCCGCCATGGCCATGGAGCAAGCCGGGGACGCGGATATTTGTGCGCTCCAGTCTGTGCCAACTGGGTTAAGGCTGGAGAGCAAGGTGGTACAAGAAGGGTGCCCCCCCTTGCTCTGTGACATCTCCACCCACCGCCCGCGCCCTGTGGTTCCAAGCGCTTGGCGCCATCGCGTTTTCAAGTCGGTCGACTCCCTTTCGCATCCGGGAGTGCATGCTTCAGTGAAGCTAGTAGGGGCGAAATTTGTCTGGCCGCGCTTGTGCAAAGACGTGAAAGAGTGGGCTGCAGCTTGCGTCATGTGCCAGCGGGTCAAAGTGCACAAGCGCACCAGAGCCCCCCTTGAACCGTTCCAAATCCCGGCCAGGAGGTTTGACCACGTCCACATGGATTTGGTAGGACCCCTCTTGCCGTCGCAAGGTTTCACACACCTTTTGACAGTCGTGGACTGCACCACGCACTGGTCTGAAGTGATCCCGCTGGCTTCTACCACGTCCGCGGAAGTGGTGCATGCTTTTTTGTCGGCTTGGGTTGCACGTTTTGGATCTCCATTGGACATCACGTCTGATGGGTCCACAATTTGTTTCAGAACTCTGGTCCACGATGACCCAGAGCCTGGGGGTCAAAATTCACCGCACTACCGTGTACAACCCCCAAGCTAACGGGTTATGCAAGCATTTTCATACGTAAGTCACTTAAAGCAGCTCTCAGAGCTTCACTCACGGACACAAATTGGGTCGACCGTCTGCCCTGGGTTCTTTTATGGTTGTGCTCCGCACCTTAGGAAAATTTGGCAGCCTCCCCGGCAGAACTCGTTTTTTCTCAGCCACTGCGGATCCCCGGAGAGTTTTTACCAGAAAACCCCGTGCCCGAGGCTGAGCCGCCCCACAAGTTTTACACAGGACGGAGGCTGTGAGTGTACCGGGCCCGGCCCACCGTTGTTTTCCCCAAACATTTGTCCCAAAAAGCTTACGGAATGCCAGTTTTGTTTTTGTCAGGCACGATGCGCACCGGACCCCGCTGTGCCCACCTTACAATGGACCGTTCAGGGTGCTGGAACCTGGGACGAAGCATTTTTTGTTAAACTTGGGGGGGAAGGGGGCCGTAGGGAGACCGTCTGCATTGACAGGCTGAAGCCCGCTTTTGTGTTGGCAGACGAGCGGGTGGTGGCCCAAGCTCCCTGGCGCGGACGCCCACCGTTGGTGGCTCCGCAGGTTGGTGATCCTTCAGCAGGGACCTGCACTCGCGAAGATAATGTGTTTTCCCCCCTTCCCTTTTTCCATCCACAGACTGATGTGCCTTCCTGTACACCTCACCAGCAGGGCGGTTCGACTGGACCGGCGACCCCCTGCTACAGCTGCTATGGACGCCAGCTCATGCCCAAAGGACGGGGGGGTTAGTGCCCCTTCTGGGTGTTCGGGGGGGGGGCACAGTGTGGGGGTTTTCTCCACCCAGAGAAGGTAAGGGGAAGGGAGAACAATGGACCGAGGGAGTAGGTGTCACCGGGGGGTATCAGATGGGATGGTTAGGTCTAGGTACCCCCCAGGGAGAGTAACATCTGCCGGTGCTGCTAAGAGAAGAAGGTGGTTGGTGCGGTGCCGGCATTATGTCATGTTAATGTGCCACACCATTCTTTGTTCAAATAACAATGTGTTATGGTCAGAAGTTCTGGGTCTCGATGCATGGGAATAAAGATATAAAATAAAAGAGGAAAGCACAGAGACCCGGGATTCTCTTTTGCTGTAAATTACGTATGTTGGAGAAGGAATAAAGTTTTTGTGTCGTCTAGCTTGTTGCCTCGCCTGCCTCCTTTTCTCCACACCCCCTTGTTTTTCAAATTATACATAGGTGTGCTGCTCCAGTTGTAATGTGTCCTTAAGAATCTGTTTAGAGTATGAAAGTAGGAGGTTTTTGCTGGTTCCAGTTGAGCAGGATATACTTTTTAGCAATGTATTGGATAATTCCCATCCTCTTCACTGACAGTGGGTCTAATGTCTTGTTCAATGCTGTCCCAAACAGATAGAGTACTGCAGTTTTGTCCATTGGTATTTTTAGGGCCTTTATAGTTAAATCATCCTGCCAAAATTGAGTCAGCATATTGCTATCCTGGATAAGAGCACAGGAGTAAGATACATCCTATGCATGAATTTGTAATTTTCCTCAATACTTTTGTTAGAGGAAAGAGCGCAAAAAACATTTTGACACATAGCTTTCCCATTGATCATCAGTGAGGTCGCATGTCAGATCTTTCTGCCACACTGTTTTCAATGACGTCAATGAGGAGCTATGATGTTCAGGTAATGTATTATACAATAAGGAGATCTTTCCCTTAAATGATTTTGAATTTATCAAAACCTCTTCCATTCCAGTCAGCTCAGAAAGGAGTCTTCCCGCTCTCATCAATATAGTAATACAGCTGTGAATTTGTAAATATTTATAAAAATCCTGTTTAGGGATTTTAAATTCTGACATCAATTCTGAAAATGTCTTGAGGGAATTTTTGTTGAGCAGATGATGAAATTGTTCTATACCAAATTCCTTCCACTTCAGGAGCAGTGATTTTCCTACTGAAGCCAGCAGGTCTGGATTAAAGGACAGTGGAGCCAACAAAGAAAATCTGTCATGATTTCTGCAAAATTTCTTTACGTCCCATCATGTCCTAAGAATATTATAAACTACATAGGTTCTAGATACTGATTTAAGAGCATTTATATTATTAATAAACAGTAAAGCGTTCAGTGAAAAGGGTTAACAGAGTTCTTCCTCAATATCTGTCCAGTAAGTCCTTTTCCTTTGCACCCAGGTTGTCAGTTTTTTGTTGTTGTTTTTTTATCTGAGCAGCCCAATAATATCATTGAGGATCTGAAAGTCCCAATCCCCCTTTCTCTTTAACCTTGGCTGAAGTTTTAAAAGCTATTCTTGGTGGATGATTCTTTCAAAGAAAAGAGCTCAGCATCATGTTTATAGACTTAAAAAATACTGTGTCTAAGTAATGTGGAAGGGATTGGAACAAATAGTTTAAACGGGGCAGTATATTCATTTAATGACATTAATTCGACCTAGAAATGAAATAGGGAATAAACGCCAATGTTTTAATTCTTGTTTCCAGTTTTGAATTAATGGGGGATAATTTAAATTAAATACATCTTCAAGTCTCTGAGATACATTCATCCATAAATACTTAAATCCATTCTGTACAAGAACAAATGGTGAAATATCTTTAAGAGCATTAGAGATTGGTGAGTTCAGTGTGAAGGCATTAGATTTTCCAAAATGTATTTTGTAACCCAATGTCCTTCCAAATTTATCAATGAGACCTAACAGGGCAGGAATTGACTTCTCTGGTTTAGAGAGATACATCATAATATCATCAGCATATAGCGAAATTTTGTTTTCAATACCTGTTTCAATTCCAGAGATGTCTGTACAGGTCCTTGCTGTCTCTGGTAAGGGTTCAGTTGCCAAATTGAATAAGAAGGGAGATAGCAGACATCCTTGTCTACATCCTCTGAATAACTTAAATTTTCCATAAGAGTACCATTTATACCTATTTGGGCCTGTGAATTACCATACATTGACTTAATAAGCTCAATAGAGTTATCATCAAAATTAAACTTCTTCAATACTGAAAACAGATATGGCTACTCAACCCTATCAATTGTTTTTTCTGCATCAAGCGACACGACAAGTGCAGATTGACTGTGCAGAGCCGAGAGGTCAATCACATCTAACAGCCTTCTGATATTATCAAAACTGTATTGAGATACATAACCAGACTGATCAGCATGAATAAGCTTAGGCATAAGGCTTTCCAGTCTACATTCAATTAACTCTGATATTATCTTAAAATCAGTTGGGAGAAGAGAAACTGGGCAGAATGAGGCACATTCAGAAGGGTCTTTACCCTTTTAGGTATTAATGAAATTATTGCTGTATTCATGAACTCTGGAAGAGACCCATTCTCAGAAAAGTCTGTAAGCATTGGCATAAAAAGTTGCTGAATTTGGGGCCAAAAAGCCTTATAAAACTCTACTGGAAACCCATCCAGACCTGGGGTCTTTCCAGAAGGCAGTGACATAATTGCCGGCAGGACTTCTTCCGGGGTAAATGGAGGGTTCAGATGCTCTTTATCCTCCTCAGAAATTAAGGACAAAGATATTTTCTCTAAAAATGTCTAAATCTCTAATTCAGTGGGGGGTTTCTGATGTATACAGCTAAGAATTAAGGAATCCGGATTGTAGATCATATTTCAATTGTCCCTTTGTATCATGTATACATTTTATTGTATGACTGACCTGTTCTTTTTTAAGCTGATATGCTAAGAGGCTGCTTGGTTTATTACCATATTCATAATACTGTTGTCTAGTAAAGAAGATAAGCTTTTTTATATGCTCAGTTTCAATACGATTAAGCTTAGCTATAACCGTGTTTAGCTCTTTTGTATTTTCCTCTGTAGGAGAGTGTTTATGAGACTTTTCCAAGTTCTTTTCTAAGTTACTCTGTTTGCTTAATGAGTGCCTTTTTTTTTTTTTTGCAGATGTATATGAGATCAGATGGCCCTGAATCACAGTTTTAGCTGCATCCCATATTACTGCAGGAGAAACAGGAGAGGCTGCATTATCCTGTCTATAATGGTCCAGCCATTGTCTTATTTTATTACGTGTTTCTATGTCTGTTAAAAGTGAAGTATAAAATCGCCAGCCCTTAGTTTAACACGTCTGTTGAGGAAAGGAAAGTTGAAGATACACTGGTCAATGATCTGATAGGAGTACTGATCTTATGCAACAGGAGATTACGGAGGAAAGTTGGGCCATAGGTAGGAGAAAGAAGTCCAATCTAGAATATGTTTTATGTCTCACCGAGTAAAAAGTATAGTCTCTTAACTGTTTGATTCAACTCTCTCCATACATCCACAAGACCTGCATCATTAGAAGCTGTCTTAATGGCTTTGATGCATTAGGATTGGTGTGATGGTTCACTCTGGCTGCCTATCATCCTCAGCTGCGCGCACACCTGCTCCCCATCACGGCCAGGGCTATTTAGACTGCGCTGCACTCGGATCAGCACGGGGTCGTCTGTCTCCATTCCTAATGAGACCTGCACTAGCCTTCATCTTCGTTCCTGAGTTTCCTTGCCTCAGCCTACCTTCGTCTAGCTCAAAGTAAGCCCTCGCTCAATTCACCTTAATCTTCACTCATTCCCCTGTAAACAGGCGGAGATCCGTGGCGGCGGACCTCTCTCCCTCCTGGCGGCGGACCGAGCTGCACCGCGCTTCCCCAGACTCACCATCCACCTTCAGCTGCAACCAGGACAGCAGGCACTGTCTTCCTGGCCGTAGCCACCGAGCTGAACCTGAGCTCAACCCCATCCCTACAAACACTAAGCACTGGACAATTCTGTACATCCCCTCCGGGGTCTGCCACTTACTCTCCCTGTCTCTGTTTGTCCTTAGGGTTGCCAGGTTGCACGGTGCTCTGCTCGCCCCCAGCTGCTACACAATCACACACAAACACACACACACACACACACACACACTCACACACATACAATTATCTTTATTGGGATTAATGTATCTACTTTGAGTCCGAGTCTGCTCTCTGGGTCAGTTAACCATGTCAATTGGATTCTCTAGATGAGCTTCTATCCAAGTTATTGTCCATACAGCAATTAAAATCTCTGCCAATTATTCCAAAATCTTTATTGAATTGATTGAATACAATGATTAAGTCAGTCATGAATTTAAGAGTGTCCTTGTTAGGTGAATAAACATTGAACAGTGATGCGTTTTATCCATAAAGGACCCTGTGAATTAACATATACCTTCCTCCATGATTACTATTTTGTTCTTTAAAAATAAAAGGAATATTTTTGTGAATTAATATTGCTGTTCCCCTTCTATTGCTTGTAGAATCTGAATAGTTCACTTGCCCTACCCAGTCTCTCTTCAGTTTCTTGTGTTCCTCACTGGACAGATGAGTTTCCTGAAGAAATATCTGCCTTTTCCTTTTTCAAAAACATCAAAACTCGAACCAGACCTCTGACATTAAATGATATTATGTTCAGTGTGATAACCATGTTAAGACGCTATATAATTTTGCATTGCTTGACCATAATAATAAGAAGAAGAATAAAGGGACCGAAAAAATTCAGCCTAGTCCCAAAATGACAAGGCAAAACCTTAAATGTAAACGTTGACATGGGCAATAAATGATTTGTGTCCAAGACGACAAAACAGGAGCTTTACCCATCAACACGTCACATTCAAGATTAAAGATAAAGCTGACTACTTTATATAAACAAGAGGGATCAACTTCAAAAATAGGCTGGAAAATAGACAATATGTGCACTAAAGTAATAATGAAAGCATTAATTGTAACACAGCCTATAGACGCTGAATCCAGTGAACAGACATCTCAAACCTTCATGTCGTCCATACTCTAACCAAATTTGATTTTCTGATAAAATTCTTCGGCTTCCTATGGAGACAACAGCAAGTGGATTTTCCCCTGGTGCAGCACTCTCAACTTGCAGGGGTGAGGATGAAATCCTCGAAAGATGCCCATGTTAAGGAACCGCTGCTTAACACCAGAGAATTCATGTCTGCATCAGATAATTTCCACTGAAAGGTCCTGAATAAAGGTGAGCTTAAATCCATCGTGGGTGATGTCCTGTTGTCTTGCTGAACAGAGAACGAGCTCCTTATCCTGGAGTTTGAGGAATCGGATGAGGACAGGCCGGCTCCAGTCGGACCTCGCAGGTGCCAGCACCCAGTGGACCCGCTCCAGAGTGAGCAATCCCCCGGAACTCGAGCCCAGTCACTGTGGCAGCATGCTCTGCACAAAGTCCAGCAGAGAACGGCTCCCCTTGATGCCCTCCCCAAGTCCAAACTGTCACAACTCGCCGCTCTCAGGCATCCACCTCAGCTGCGCGCACACCTGCGCCTCGTCAGTGATGGGCTATTTATTCCACTCGGCCCTGAGCATCGGTCTGGAGCCGTCTGTTCTACTACGCGCTCAAACCCTCAGCAGGATCGTCTCTTCCCATCCTGCCACTCTTCGCTACGACACGTAAGCTGTTTGCCACTTACCTATCAGTCTTCCCCTGTGCACAGGTGGATTCCCTGGCAGCGGACTCTCCCATCTTCGCCATCTCCTTCTCCCGCATCGTCATGCCTCGTCGTGTGCACAGCAGGGCGCTGTCTCCCAGGCCGAAGATCCTAGCCAACGCCAGCCACCTTCCCTTCTGCAAGTGAGCATCATTCTGTATTATTTCCCCGTGTGGTTAAGCCCAGCTAATTTCCCTGTCTCTGTTCCTCCCATAGGGTTGTCTGGCTGCACGGCGTGCTGCTCTGTTCCCGACTCTCATCGTCCACCCACAATCCACATACATATCTCATACATGCACCCAAACACTCCTTTGCTGTTAAATAAAGCTATCAGATCTTACATGAGCCTGCGTGCGTGTTTCCTGGGCCGATAAATATGTCAGTACGGCTCCAGCAAAGCGGCCCAGCGGACAGCGGGCTCGCACGCCGTTTTTCCACCCTCGAGGCTCGGGTGGATATGATAGCTCATCAACAGCAGGTGATACTCAACCAATTGGCTATGATAACTCACCGGTTAGACCGCCTTGACCCCCAGCAGGCGTTCCCCCCGGCTCATCAGGGCGGACCGGCTTTGGCCACCTCCGCGGCTGGCCAGCCTAGCTCGGGAGCGCCAGCCCGGCTCACTCCGATCCCAACCCCCGCTCGCTTCAACCGGAAGCTCGGTGAGGCACGGGGGTTCATCTTGCAGTGTGAGTCGGTGTTCCTGCGCGTTCCCGGGGATTTCCCCTCAGACCACAGCCAAATTGGCTATATGGTGGAGGGGCGAGCGTTAGCTTGGGCTTACGCCGTCATGTCGAAGCCCAGCTACGCGAGCCTCTCCTATGACCAGTTCGTGCGGGACTTTCTCGAGGTGTTTGACCACTCGCGTCGTGACAGCATCCTCGCCAACCGGCTCCTTAGCCTTCAACTGGGTAGCCGGTCAGCGGCGGATTACGCTGTTGACTTCCGGGTGGCAGCGGAGGAGGTTGGCTGGGGTGAGGCATCTCTCTGCAGCATTTTCCTCCGTAGCCTCAGTTCTGGTCTGCAGGATGAGTTGGCCAGCCGGGACCTTCCAGGGCGGCTGTCCGAGTTAATTTCTCTAACCATTAGCTTGGACAACAGGCTGTGGGAGCGGGCCGCCGAGTGGAAGTCTATCAGCCGCCCGCGCGGATTCTCCGCCCGCATTCCTCAGTCTCACCCCCTGGCGTTACCCGCTCCGGAGTCCGCCGATGAGCCAGAGGCTATGTTGGTCGGGCGAACCAGGCTCCCTCTAGCGGAGAGACAACGCCAACGGGAGCTGAGCCTCTGCATGTATTGCGGAGGCGACCAGCATACAGTGGAGCAATGCCCGGCCAAGCCAAACGGGGGTGTCCGCGAGTCACTGTAGGGGGCCTCGCGGACTCTAACCGACCAAATCCCCTCTCCAACTGCACTCTGCCCATTAGATTTTGCCACAACTCCACCGGGCACCTCACTCACGCACTGGTGGACTCGGGGGCAGAGCAAAGCTTTATTTCCAAGAACCTGGCAACCCGTTTGGGTATACCCTGTCAGCCATTGTCAGCACCTCTCAACCTTGTCACCCTTTCTCATTCACCCCTGGGAGTAGTGACACACCGCACCAAGCCGGTGCCAATAATAATTTCTGGCAATCACCGTGAGGACCTCTGCCTGTATGTCTTGTCTTCCTCTGCGGCTCCCGTCATCCTGGGTTACCCATGGCTGCGTCTGCACAACCCCGTCCTTGATTGGCAATCTGGTAGTGTCCTCTCATGGAGCTCCTTCTGCATGAGCACTTGTCCCCAGTCTGCGGCATGCGCCCCATCCTCTCCTCCGCCCGCTCCGGTCTCCTCTCCTCCGGACCTCACTCTAGTGCCCCAGGAGTTCCACGACTTGGGAGTCGTGTTCAGCAAGTCTAAGGCGATGTCTCTTCCTCCTCACCGCCCGTATGACTGTGCCATAAACCTCCGCCCGGGGGCACCATTACCATCCGGCCGCCTATACAGCCTTTCTGCTCCTGAACGTGAGGCAATGGACACGTACATCAGGGAGTCGCTCAGCGCTGGGATCATTTGCTCCTCGTCCCCACTTGGTGCCGGTTTCTTCTTTGTCTCCAAGAAGGATGGGTCCCTTCGTCCGTGTATCGACTTCAGGGCCCTCAATGACATCACGGTGAAGGACCGCTACACCCTGCCTCTTATGGACACCGCTTTCCACTCCCTCCAGGGGGCGACCTGGTTCACGAAGTTAGACCTCCGCAGCGCCTACCATCTCGTCCGGATCCGGGAGGTCGATGAGTGGAAGACGGCCTTTCGGACGCCCAGCGGCCACTTCGAGTACTTAGTAATGCCGTTCGGGCTCACCAACGCTCCCGCCATCTTCCAGCGGCTAATCAATGACGTCCTGTGAGATTTCCTGGGGGTCTTCGTCTTCGTATACTTGGATGACATTCTCATCTTCTCCAGGTCTCGGGAGGAGCACCAGGCTCATGTGAGGCGGGTTCTGCAGTGGTTGTTGGAGAACAGGCTTTACATCAAGGCGGAAAAATGCGAGTTTTATGCCAAGACCACCTCTTTCCTGGGATTTGTTATTTTCCATAACCAGATTCTCCCCGACCCCGCCAAGGTTAAAGCGGTGGTCGAGTGGCCCACGCCTACCTCCAGGAAACAGGTGCAACAATTCATCGGCTTTGCCAATTTCTACCGTCGCTTTGTCTCCAACTTTGGCGCCATCGTTACTCCCCTGACCCGCCTCACTTCCCCCAAGATGCCCTTCCAGTGGACCGAGGAGGCGGTGACCGCGTTCGAGACCCTGAAGACGGAGTTCTCTTCCTCCCGGGTCCTAACCCAGGTTGACCCCGCGCTGCAGTGTCTGGTGGAGGTGGACGCTTTTGACACGGGGTTGGGGGCGGTGCTTTCCCAGCGATCACCGGTGGATGGAGTCAAGCAGCCCTGCGCCTTCTTCTCCCGGCGGCTGTCAGCGGCCAAGCGAAACTATGACGTCGGAGACAGGGAACTTCTAGCTGTCAAGCTCGCGCTGCAGGAGTGGCGCCACTGGCTGGAGGGGGTAGCTCAGCCTTTTGTGGTTTGGACGGACCACAAGAATCTTGAGTATTTGAGGTCAGCCAGGCATTTGAATGCCCGCCAGGCACGCTGGTCTCTGTTTTTTGCTCGGTTCCAGTTCACCATCACCTACCGTCCAGGCTCCAAGAATGGGTTGCCCGACGCCCTGTCCAGACAGTTCGCTCCTGAGGCTCCGGAGGAGCTGGACCACACCATCCTGCCCAGCTCGTGTGTTGTGGGGGCGGTCTCCTGGTACATCAGGGACAAGATCCGGAAGGCGCTGGAGACTGAACCGGACCCTGGCGGCGGTCCGGCTGGGAGGCTCTTCATTCCATCAGCTGTTCGGGGGGAGGTCATTCACTGGGCCCACATGTCCAAGCTCACCTGTCACCCTGGTGTCTCCCGACTGGTGGACCTCCTTCAACGCTCCTTCTGGTGGCCCGGTCTCCAAAAGGACGTTGCCAATTACGTCCGGGCTTGCCCCCAGTGTGCTACTGGCAAGACCCCGAATTCCCCCCCCCCCCGCGGGCCTACTCCAGCCCCTGCCGGTCCCGGGCAGGCCCTGGTCGCACATCGCCCTCGACTTCATTACTGGTCTCCCTGTCTCTAACACCTACGACACGGTTCTGACGATTGTGGATCGGTTCTCCAAGGCCGTCCACTTTGTGCCGCTCTGGGGTCTCCCTTCGGCACGAGAGACGGCCGACCTCCTCGTCCAACATGTGGTCAGGCTGCACGGGATCCCAGTGGACGTCGTGTCTGATTGGGGGCCTCAGTTCGTGTCTCAAGTGTGGAGGTGCTTTTGCAACGCCCTGGGGGCCACGGTGAGTCTTTCCTCCGGTCATCATCCCCAATCCAACAGGCAGTGTGAGCGCGCCAATCAGGAGCTGGAGGCTGCCCTGCGCTGTGTCACCTCCTCCAACCCATCCTCCTGGAGCTCTTTCTTAGCCTGGGTGGAGTACGCCCACAATACGGCACGGTCATCGGCTACCGGGATGTCCCCCTTCAGGGCGTCATTGGGCTACGACCCCCCCTTGTTTCTCAAGCAGGAGAGTGAGTTGGCTGTTCCATCTATCCAGGCGCATGTGAGACGCTGCCGGAGCTTGTGGACCAGGGCGCACGAGGCGCTTTTACGCACGGCGGCGCGCAACAGCTCCATTGCCAATCGCCACAGGAAGCCGACTCCCAGTTACCAGGTGGGCCAATTGGTCTGGTTGTCATCTCAGGACATCAATCTCAAGGCTGAGAAGAGGAAGCTGGCTCCATGTTTCATCGGTCCCTTCACCATTTCCAAAATTATCAACCCGGTGGCTGTGCGTTTGGCCCTCCACCCCTCCCTCCGTGTGTGTCCCACTTTTCATGTGTCTAGGATCAAGCCCGTGATCTCCGACCCACTCTGTCCTCCTCCTAGGGCGCCGCCCGCTCCCATGATGATCAACGGCCACTCGGCGTGGGGAGTCGCTTCCATCCTGGACTCCTGGCGTCGAGGTCGTGGGCTGCAGTACTTGGTGGATTGGGACGGATATGGCCCAGAGTGGAGATCCTGGGTGCGCTCATCTTTTGTGCTGGACAAAGATCTCATCACGGAGTTCCACTGGGCGCACCCGGATAAACCAGGGCCAGGAGGTGCTGCTGGGGGGGGGGGAGTACTGTCACAACTCGCCGCTCTCAGGCATCCACCTCAGCTGCGCACATACCTGCGCCTCGTCAGTGATGGGCTATTTATTCCGCTCGGCCCTGAGCATCGGTCTGGAGCCGTCTGTTCTACTACGCGCTCAAACCCTCAGCAGGATCGTCTCTTCCCATCCTGCCACTCTTCGCTACGACACGTAAGCTGTTTGCCACTTACCTGTCTATCAGTCTTCCCCTGTGTACAGGTGGATTCCCTGGCGGTGGACTCTCCCATCTTCGCCATCTCCTTCTCCCGCATCGTCACGTCTCGTCGTGTGCGCAGCAGGGCGCTGTCTCCCAGGCCGAAGATCCTAGCCAACGCCAGCCACCTTCCCTTCTGCAAGTGAGCATCATTCTGTATTATTTCCCCGTGTGGTTAAGCCCAGCTAATTTCCCTGTCTCTGTTCCTCCCATAGGGTTGTCTGGCTGCACGGTGTGCTGCTCTGTTCCCGACTCTCATCGTCCACCCACAATCCACATACATATCTCATACACGCACCCAAATACTCCTTTGCTGTTAAATAAAGCTATCAGATCTTACCTGAGCCTGCGTGCGTGTTTCCTGGGCCTATAAATATGTCACAAACATCCAGATGTTTTTTCTCTGTCTGCGATTCTCCAGGTCCTCGGCCTTTAACTTCAGGGAAGCGATACGTTTCATGACTGAGGTCAATGTTGTCTCATGCTTATCCTGGTGTTCCTCTGCTGCAGCTACATGGGACACCACTTCTTCAATACGTTTCTTGTTGTCCGTTATGCCTTGTTTTATGGTATTCAGTTTATTTTCCAGCACCTTAATAGTGCCGGTCATATCTTCCAAGCAGCAATCCATTCCATCAATCTTTAAACTGAGAGCTTTTAGCTCAGTTAGCATTGCAGATACATCCGCCATTTCGCTACCTCCGGGCTTGCGCTCTGCGGTGTAATTTTAGTGGTTTGTGAGCTTGCCTTACATGTTCTAGTGAAAATATCAGACTTCTTGACTACAGAAGCTTTGGACATCGTCTGGTCTGAGTGTTAAGCCTGCTTTGTAAAGGTTTTATGCAGTTTTGTGCACCGAATTGTGGGAGCTCTCCAACTATGCATCCATCTTTGTCAAGCCCCTCCCTGGATCTGTTTGAAGCATCACTCAACTATTGTATGGAGAGATAGGCACATTTCATGGCCTGGGTCCCAGAGATCACAGAGTGCTTTGCTAGTTCAAGTCAGGCCCTATGATTGGCTAATGGCACTCAGGTTGAAAAGCATGCCTGTAGTATTTCAGTGTTCATGCCAGGAACAGCAAAGTTACATAAAGCTGTTCTAGGATTTACCGGCCCACTCAAGCTATAGTGGAAGTCACATTCACGCTGTCAAAGGTTGATATATCATCAAAATTATTTTTGAAAACATTTAAGGGAAACTCTTCCACAGTGTTGCTTTAAAGTCCTCGGACGGTGACATTTTTTTATTGAACCAATAAACTGATTGTATGAAAATATTCCATTCTGGCCATTCCCGTGATTTAATATGTGTCACCAGCCTCTATAAATGACTTTATTTGGTAATAGCCCATCTTTCACTTAGTGATGCTGCAGTACCGCCATCTGTCGATAGGGGCAGGCAGCAGTGACGTCAGCTCAGGAAGAAGTGAGGGTGATATTGCCTGCCTGTGCTGTGAGCCTCATCAGAGAAACATTCCCATCGGATCACTACAAGGGATTTTGCCTACCAAGATTAGATTTGTGAAAAATGATATTTAAATAAAGTTTTGTAAAATCATATATTGAGTTTATTAATGTCCATGTCAATTTTATAATTCTAATATTTCAGCATTCATCAAAGTTGCATGTCATATACATTTGAATAATTTTTCTACCATTTTATGGTATAAAATTCGGGTTCAATTCGGCACTCAATGTGGTGGGAACTCTGGCTTGTACATAGTGCTACTGCTCCCATAAGTGGGTTGGATCAACCAAGGTTTTGTTGAACAGAGTATTCATCAGATCATCCACATATTCTGAAAAAAAATATATTCAATAAAAATTAGACATCCATTTGACTACAGTATGAAATACAAATTTGACCCAAATTAACATAATTTGATAAAAGCTATGAAATGTGAAAGTTGAATGAAGACCAACCCTCCACCCACTGTAAATATCCTATACAAGCCTAGAAAATGATACTAATATTTCTTATACTCCCCGAAAGTTGGATTAACTTTCTTTGCTTGCAGTGTATATCCGCCTTTTTTGAATTTTGGGTACCTGATGATGAAGACCGGCTCACCATCACTATTCTGTGCCTGCTTGCGGCCTGCATTTTCATTAAAGTGTATTGCAGCTAAACAAAGTCTGTAATTAGAATATTATCACAATGATTTATTTTTGGACATATAAGTGATCTGTCTATCAGCAGAAACTCTATGTAATTGGCACTGTTATTATAACTGCATTTCATATTTTTGGTCACATATTGCATCTCCTCACCTTGTCAACATTCCAAGGAATGAGAAGTGTACACTCTTTGGTGCAAAATGAATAATCAGACTGTGGAAAGCCTCCACATTTGAAGTTTGCTGCCCTGGACTCAGCTTTCGCACATCCCTGAGGACCCGTGTTTTGTTGATCATATCAACAACTTTTTCACAGCCCTTTGTCCCTGAAATAAATAAATTGTAGGTGTGAGATAGGTGACCAAAAATGATGAAAATCAATGGGATAATAATTTTTATATATGCACTACCGTTCAAAAGTTTGGGGTCACCCAGACAATTATTTTGTGTTTTCCATGAAAAGTCACACTTATTTACTACCATGAGTTGTAAAATGAATAGAAAATATAGTCAAGACATTGACAAGGTTAGAAATAATGATTTGTATTTGAAATAATAATTTTTTCCAGATACTAACCTGCTCAAAGGAAGGTCAGTTTTATAGCTTCTCTAACCAGCTAAACTGTTTTCAGCTGTGCTAACATGATTGCACAAGGGTTTTCTAATCATCCATCAGCCTTCCGATGCAATGAGCAAACACATTGTACCATTAGAACACTGGAGTGATAGTTGCTGGAAATGGGCCTCTATACACCTATGTAGATATTGCACCAAAAACCAGACATTTGCAGCTAGAATAGTCATTTACCACATTAGCAATGTATATTAGATATTAGAGTGTATTTCTGATTAGTTTAAAGTTATCTTCATTGAAAAAAACAGTGCTTTTCTTTCAAAAATAAGGACATTTCTAAGTGACCCCAAACTTTTGAACGGTAGTGTATATAATACATGCACTGTTGTTTCATTGTGTGAAACTGTTTTTTGTGTTAGGTTGCAGTCTCTCAGGAGCTGCGGGATCGTATGTAGTGCTCGCATCTTTGTATTTGTACTACGGAGGTGTGCGCGCAGCTGAAGCCGCTGATGAGCGGCGAGTCGTGACACAAATTGCATCTTATTCTCGAAATCGCTGTCAACGAAATGTCTACTGCACATGTTGGGTGAGTTACCGACATCATTCCAATTTTTTCGCGTTTTCTGAACGAATTTCGCCCATGCCGTTCTGATTTTCCCAAGGACGGGAAATTCAAAAACACTCACCACATGCTCCGCTGGTATAACGTCGCACCTGTAGACAACACAACGCCAAACCATAATTAATTCAATTCCTGAAATCCTAATCTTAATAAATAATCTATTTGTAATCCACAAGTACTCTGAGAAATATCCGTATTCGCCGATTTTAAAACGTAAACAACAAACAATGTCCGCCGAGCGTGTGCATGTCTCTCCCTGTGATGATGTCACACAGTCAGTGGCCATCTTAGCCGCTGATCGCTCGGCTGAGTCAGACAGCTCTCAAGGACAGCATACTTCAAGAGCGCATTGTCACCTTATGCAACATTTGTTGACACCAAAACATGTGCGGTTCAAATTAGCTCGTCTCACACAAAAATTTAAGATATGATTTAGCGATATTGAATTTTCGTCCGGCCGACGCCTTTAAATGTCTTAAAGATGTTATTATTGAAGTGTGACCTATTTTTTAAATACAGTGATAACTGAAATGTAAAGGACAGTATAAGAGGCAGACGGTTTTGACGATTCACAAGTGGAAGAATTTTCTCAAACTGATGAATTGGATAAAATAATTTTATAACTGAAGAAAAATACTCTCCCCTACACAGACTTTTCAACAGGCAGATTAATGAGGAAAAATAAAAGACAGTACTTTAATTGTGTTTTTTTATTTACTTTTACAGCTCACAAATGTTGGACCTTTGCTCCACTGTGGCATTGTGCAATACAAGGTGTAGTTACACATTAAAAATACAACACCAAATGTGTTTGAGCTGATAGGTTTTTGAAGCTCAGAGGTCTTTCAGCTTATCCTGACATGGGGTGTCCTTCCATGAGGGGGGGCCAAGTGGCTTTGATGCTGGGTCTCTCAATCAGACATTTATAGTATTCTGTTATTTTGGGGAAACGCTGTTCACAAAGCCTGTGGAAAAGAGAAAAGGTGTTAATTATTCTTGTACTTAATCCCCCCCCCCCTTTTCATACTGCAAAAAGTTTTATTATGATCATTAAACCCACTTACCCAAAGCGGAAGAGAAAAGCAATGTTTGGAAAAATGAGCACATCAGCCAGTGAAAAGTCCTTTCCTGCCAGGTATGGTCCTGGTCCCTAGAAAAAAAAAAAAAAAAGATGGGGGTAAAAAGCAAATTTAATTCCCAATTAATTTGCCATTATGAAAAATAAGCATTTTTTTTTTAAATTAAGTTTTAATGAGAGTGTCAGTGCAGGATGGTGTGTCTTTATGAAAAGACTGATTTGAGGAAAGAAAGAAAATGCATGTTTAGTTCGGTCCATAAAGCTTAGTTTACAGCCCACTTTTACAGCTGTAGACTGTTTAAGGACATGTGAAATGTTACATTTCATCTTACATCTTGCAGATATTTCTCCCACAGCTTGAGCTCTTCACACAGACACTCTCTGTTTCTCTTCACGGCAGTGTCGTGTCTCTCGTTTTCTGGGACCCTCCAGTCATAGGCAATCACATCAACTGGAAAATGTCAAACATGAATTTTGGTTGTGAATCCCACTGACCTTTAGACATTGGTAAAATCTCCTCTCATCTCATTTAAACAGATTAATATAAACTCTTGCACAACTTCCCAAACAAGGAAATGCAACCACTGATTATAGGGCTTGTCTACTAAGTAAATAATGTATTTCTTATAGCTATGATTACCAGTGTGACATACTTATTTTCTGGATGAATGTCATGCCCTCAAATGCACGCTGAAGCATCTGTGCAAGCTCTTTGGGACAATCGGGAGTCAGTTTGTTCCCCTGGGACTTGAAGTGGCACTGTTGTTGCAGAAAAGAAAAGAGCTAGTGTAACAAACAACAGGGAGCTTTTGTTTCTTTTTTCTGCAGCTGAAGTGTTAGGACCTTGCTTTCTGATAGAATTCCTTGTTTTAGTTACTTTGTTTTGTACTACTTTTGCATTTGTTTCCTTCACTCTCATTTTGTTGACTCTCTGTCTTAGGTCCTGTGTCAATTTCAGCACATTCCCTGTGTTCATATGAATTTTTTTTTTCATGTGACTTTCTGCATTCTTACCATCCTGCTTCATTACATTTTCGAAGTCTTGTCCAAACTGAGTTCACCTGTGCCTTACTAATTCCCACCCTTGATGTTTGTGTAAGCCTGATCTCTCTGAGTCTTTGTCCTCCTCTTTTTCCCTTCTCATTCCTGGGCGTTCCCACTCCTTGCAACAGTTTATCATTTCAGCCTGCCTTTGTCGTGCAAAGCTTTTTGCTACCCATTTGAACCAAGTTGCTCTTTCTTAAGGTAAGTCTCACAAGCCTGTCTAATTCTGATATTTAAATTCAGCCCCGTACCTACAATATCTGACTGTGCAGGTTGACAAGATATGAACCTGGCAAACAGCTTTCAAGATAAACTTTTTCTTCCCTGGTGTTATTGTATAGATATTTTAAACTAGGAGCCACACTTTGGATCCTTAGCATCACTGATTAAGACTTGTTGCACCTTAGCATTTAACCAGATGTCCCTAATTTAACTTTATCTTAAAGCATCTATATATTGTACTTTACTGCCTAGATAGCTGCCTACCCTTGATATCAGCACTTAGGTCCTTGCCTTAATACCAGGGGCCTCGTGTATAAAGGATGGTGCAGCTTTCATATGACAGACTCACAAAATCTGAAAAGTACGTGCACACAAATATTTTCAAATGTATAAAACTGTTCGCACTTTTCCGTTCCTTTTCTTTAGATATTCCAGTTTACTGTGAAAACCAGCACACTGTCATGTCCGCTGCATAATTGTGCAGCCAACAAATGAACTGGTACGAGCCCAAACACTGTTGAAGTGAACATGTTGATTAATAAAGGAACAAAAGCACAAAAATGTTCAATGAGAAACAGTCTGGAACACAAAGTGAAGGATGACCGAGCTCAGTTGGCAAGAGGAGGAGGAGCCCCACGAGCTCCCAGACGGGACTGGAGCAGAGAGGAAGGGCAGTTAATAATAATAATAAGGAGGAAGACTTACAAAGGTGTCGGAGCGCAACTGGCTCTGGGAAAAACAACACCTGTGTAGTCCAGTAAGAAGGGAAACCAACAAGCTCCAGGACATCAACGTAGACTGAGTGTAGAGTAGACTTGTATTGACTTCTGACTTACGCCGCCATACTGAGTGCTCCCACTGCCACACATAAATACCCCGTAGACTAATGAGTGACAAGTGGAAGCAGGTGCACGGCGGCAGCCGGTGCGTGAGTGAGTGAGTAAGGATGTGAGTAAGAATGAATGTGTGTGTGTGTGTGTGTGTGCATGTGCTGAGTGATGCATTAGTGCATGTATGTGTGTATGTGTGGAAACACAAAAGGTGATGGCAAACAGCTGGTGAATGCCTGGCAAGGAGAGGAGGAGGCATGGCTGTAGACTGGCAGGGAGCCCAGGACCCGGAGGCTCTAAACCTGCCAGCTGGGAATAATTAACAATTAGGGAACTACAGCCACAAATTATGGAATGGGGTTGAGACATCAACCCCATTCATGACAGAGCCCCACCCCCCCTTCCCAAGGGGTGGATGCCAAACACCCACCGTACCATCAAAACAACACATAAGAAAAACCTGCCCCCCCCACACACACACAGAAAAGCAACACCACTAACCAGGACGGGAGGTGGGGGAAATAGGTCAGGAGGGATTAAACAAGCAAGAAAAAATAATACTGCAGAACAGAGCAAAAACACAAAAACACCCAACCCAAAACCAAAAGCGAACCCCCCCCAAGACCCAAGAGACCCCAAGTTCAGGGGGCCGGCCAAAGTCCCAGGGCCAGCAGGTGGCCTGCAGTACAGCATCAGGCGGCCTGCCAGAGTCCAACACCAGCCAGGCCACTAGGCAAGGTGAGTCGGGCGGCCTGCCTGGGAAAATGGGCCACCTGACCCAGAGACCCAGTTCTTCGGGTGGCCGGCCCACATAGTTGAGCCACCAGGACCAGAGGGGTGAGCGAGGAGGCAGTCTACCCACCGTGAGGCTTAAAGGTGGGTGGCCGGACCAGGGAAGGGGGACCCCAGTGGCTACTGATGGCAGGACCTGGTGGACCACGGTGGTGCCCAGCAGAAGAAGGAGGAACACCCAGCAGGCCTCCAGAAGGAACGAGGAGATCCCGGTGTCCTCAAACTGGCCAGCTACACCCTCAGTGGTCCCGGCTTGGGACAGAAACTTGGCCGCACCCGTGGCAGACCCGGGTTGGGCCATGGCCGCACCAGTAGTGGTCCCAGCCTGGGACAACGTCACACCAGCGGTGGCCCCAGCCTGGGCCTGTGCTGCACCCTCGGAGGACACCAACCGAGCCATGGTTGCACCCATGGTGGAACCCGGCTGGACCCCTGCTGCACCCACGGTGGTCCCGGCCCGGGACAAAGTTGCACCAGCAGTGGTCCTGGCCTGGGACCTCATTGCTCCCGCAGTGAGCTCCGGCTGGGCCTGTGTTGCACCCCAGGAGGACCCTGACTGGGCCATGGTTGCACCCACAGTGGAACCTGGTTGGGCCCCTTCTGCACCCGCGGTGGACCCCAACTGGGCCATGGTTGCATCCACGATGGAACCCAGCTGGGCCCCTGCTGCACCCGCGGTGGGACCCGGCTGGGCCACTGCTGCACCCAACGCCACCTTAACCTTGGGCCAGCCAACCCGCACGAGCACCCGAGCCAGAAGGCGATCAATCACGGGCACCCACGTTGGCTCCACGCTGGGGCGCAGCACCCACGGAGACCTGGACTGAGGCGGAACCCAAACTACGGCCTCCGGTAGATGGGGAGTTGGACCCATGATGACCTCAGTGGGGGCGGCAGCAGCCACGATGACCTCCATTGGTGAGCCTGGATCCTCGGACTCGTCTGGTGACATGGATCTCTCTCTGGCGACCCTAAAAGAGGACTCAGACAAAGAGGGAAAAGGATCAGGGTCGCCGGCAGCGGCGGAGCAAGGTGCAGCGTGTGGCTGCAGCTGGCTCTCCTCACCAAGAGCTAGGCAGAAATGCTCTATCATAGAAAGGAGAAAGACAAAAGAGAGCACTTGCCTTAGCTCGAGCTCCACCACTGTCCAGGACTCCGACGATCTGGGCAATGTTCTCACAGGCTCGGCCTCCTGGAGATGCAGATTGGGCACTGACTCTGCTGCGGCGGCCTCCGCAGCAGGTGTGATGGTGATGGCAGTCTTAGTTTCCCCAGCAGTCGTGACCCTCGCTGGTGATTCTTCCGGTTTGGCAGCTGGGTGTGGGCTCACTATTGCCTGTGGGGGAAGAATCCTCCCGCACCTCTGGCTCCTCCTGGTCCTGACAGTTCAGCTCCGGTGCACACTCGGAGGAAACAGGAGAGAGCAGGGAGAGAGCTGGTGAGCCACTCATGGCAGCAGCAGGTGGGGAGAACTCAGGGGACTGCTCTCCCTGTGTCTCCCTACCGGGAATCAGGCAAGACATTTCATCATTAATAGGAAAAGAATGAAAATAAACTTGCCTGTTCGCCTGGACTTGGATGTTGCCTGCTGCTGTAGTGGGTACGTCGCCCCTCTCCATGATGGGGGTGAGGATCGTGGAGGAGCCGCCCCTCTGGCCATGGAAACGGGATCCGCCGGTGAGGAAATCAAATGCTCCTTGGCAGTCTGAGGAAGCACTGAGAGAAGAGCCCTCACAGCGGAAATGGAGGGAGATCTGGTAGATGGGACTGCCTGTGGGTGAAGGTCCGCTGCGGGGATAGCCGGGCTTGGTGTAGAGAAGGAGACTGCCCGAGGGGCTGGATTATTCCTCTGGGGATCCGGAACAGGACAAGATGGTCGCCGCTGCTGACCTGACAACGGCCATGCTGGAGCTGAAGACAAAGTGGAGGAAGGAATGGCCGCTGGCTGAGATGAGCGCCTCCGCTTAGGCTTAGCATGGAACGCCCTTCTCCTCAGGTCAGGAAAAGCCTGCTGGAGCATGCAGACCAAGGACAACAGATCAGCATATTGAGGGAAATTCCAGAGCCTCCAGAATACCCAGAGCCCCGTTCAAGCAGTCCCACTTCTCTCCGGGGCCATAGGCTTCATTGACGTCATCCATGAAACCCCGGATGAAAATGGCTGCCCATTCCTCCTCCACGCTAGAATTCCCCGCTGCTTGTCCGCCTCTGCCAGTGTGGGAACGGCATGTCGAGGACATCTTGCTACAGATCAGGTTGGTGGAAAAACACACAAAAAAGATGAAAAATTGACATGCTACTTCACCGCTGGGCTGTTTGTTGGTGGTGGCGTACTGTCATGTCCACTGTGTAATTGCGCAGCAAACAAATGAATTGGTACAAGCCCAAATGCTGGTGAGGTGAACATGTTTATTAACAAATGGACACAAACACAAAAATGTTCAATGAGAAACAGTCTGGAACACAAAATTACAGGTGACCGAGCTCAGTTGGCAAGAGGAGGAGGAGCCCCACGTGCTCCCAGACAGACTGGAGTGAGAGGGAAGGGGCAGTAATAATAATAAGAAGGAAGACTTACAAAGGTGGTCAGAGTGCAACTGGCTCTGGAAAAACAACACCTGACTAGTCCAATAAGAAGGGAAACCAACAAGCTCCAGGACATCAACGTAGACTGAGTGTAGAGTAGACTTGTATTGACTTCTGACTTACGCCGCCACACCGAGTGTTCCCACTGCCACACATAAATACCCCGTAGACTAATGAGTGACAAGCGGAAGCAGGTGCGCGGCGGCAGCCAGTGCATGAGTGAGTGAGTGAGGATGTGAGTAAGAATGAATGTGTGTGTGTGTGTGTGTGTGTGTGTGTGTGTGTGTGTGTGTGTGTGTGTGCTGAGTGAAGCATGAGTGCATGCATGTGTGTATGTGTGGAAACAAAAGGTGATGGCAAATAGCTGGTGAATGCCTGGCAAGGAGAGGCGGTGGGCGTGGGCTGTAAACTGCAGGGAGCCCAGGGACCCGAGGCTCTAAACCTGCCAGCTGGGAATAATTAACAATCAGGGAACTACAGCCACAAATCATGGAACGGGGTTGATGTCTCAACCCCGATCATGACACACATACGTGCACAATCTCTTCATGCCGCTTCGGTTCCTCCCACTAATGACTATGCAAATGACTAAAAATGTCCCTTCTGTCATTCCTCTGTCAAACGATGACTGTCAGTCCTGTGGGAAAGCACAACATAAAAATTAACTTGATGGTGTGTGATACTGAGGTGTTGATAATGGAGGTGGAGGTCACATTTTTTTTTTTTTTAATTTTGTTCTGACCCTTCGGAATCAACAATAAACTTAAGTTTACTGAGTGGACCGTGTTACAATGGCAGTTAAATGCAGCCAGCTACACGGAATAAACCATAAAATTAAATAAATGGTTCTGGCAATAAAGTCAATAGGGGGATGATCACTGCTCATTGACAGGATGTTGCTGGAGTGACTGGCAGGAGCCGGTGCTGACACAAAAAAATGCAGTGAAAGAAAGCCTTTGGCAATCCGCACACAGGGGACAGACAGACAGATGCGATGTTAGTAAGTAAATTAAGTAAAGTAAAACACCACTGAATACCACTAAAATCTTACAACTTTCGACAAGTTACAAATCAAATCTGTCAGTGTCATTGGCAATCCAAATTATGCACAATAACCAGGTGGAACACATGGAGCAGCACAATATAAAAGCCTTTTGTTGCCCGGATTGTAATCTCCAAACTGGCATATCTCCAAACTGACATATTTTAGGCCATGGAAACATCTCATCACTCTGAGACAGCTGTGTGCAAATGTCTCTGCTGCAGCTACCAGGGTTCACCCGCAGGGATCCACCTGTTCTGCCTCACAGCACGTATTGCGCTGGAGCCGGGGATCGATGAATTCAAAAGTGCATTTTGCTGAGCAGAATTCCTCCCAGGAGAGATGGATCTGTGCGTGTTGCCTCGTGAGTCAACTGTACAGTCTCTGGTAAATTGTATTATCTCTATGTTACATTTACAGAAATCAGATCCAGTTTACAGTGGTGCTGCTTGTGGTCCAGTGAGTGGAGGCTGGTTATCTAAGGGAAAATAGTTATTACTCATCGGGTTTTCAGTGTGCACAATAAGCAGAATTATAGAGATAAATCACATAATAAAAATCATGTTTTTCACAGACTGATTCATAGACAAAGCATTTTAACTGAAGTGGAAATGTTATCTTAACACATTTTGTGCGTTTCAATTGTTTTATAGCTTGGCAGACCCACTTGATAGAGCCAAACAGAATTATGCACACAGGCACAACTTGTCACGGCAGGTGAAAACTTTGCAGCTTAGCCTGTAGATTCTCACGTCACATTTGCTGTTATACGGAATTGTTATGTCTGAAATTACCCTTGGTTCACAAAAGAGGCAAGGTGACTTGGAACACAGTTTTGACTTACTCACGCTGACAGCTACTGACAGATCACCGGCTAAGCTCAGGCGAAATAAGAGACTGTAAGATGGTCGCCCTCTGCCTTACATAGGGTGGCCCGGTGATGTCACCGGAGGTGAGCGTCATCACCCAGCACATCACAGTAAAATAACTATATAACAAGTATATCACACTGTATGTGTGAAAATCGGCATACACCATGTTTTTGTGCATACACACCATTTATGCACGAGGCCCCTGGATAGCAGGGTCACTGTGAGGCAGCAAAGCTTTGTTAAATTTACAATCAAAACTACCCACCCTACTTTATAAAGTCTTTGGAAACAAATGTTTTAATGAGGGTCAAGTTCAAAATCTCAGCAAAATTCTTACCTCAAAGAAAAAGCATGCAGCATATGAGTCATTCAGGCAAGAGTCTTTCCATTTCAAAGAAGGAAGCTTTAGGGCAGAAAGTAAAATAAATGTCAAGATATATTACATTTTGGGGTCAAAACATAGCTACAATTTAATTCAAGTAGTGTGCGAGTACATGGTGGAGTATTAATCAAACCTACCTGACCCCTGGGGTTTATGTCCAAGACTTCCTGAGACTTGTGCTCTTTTTCTCAAAGGAGAGAGTTTTGGTTTGTATCCCTGCAGGCCCTTCTCCTCCAGAAGGAGCATCACCCTCCAGCAGGGAGGAGCAGCCGGAGCCCCACAGCAGAGTGATATCCTGGAGCCATGATTTCAGACTGAAGTGCGACACCCAACGCTGGCAGCTGCAAATGGTGAAAGACCTGATGATCTGCAGCTCAAGCAGGAAAAGTCCCTTATTTTATCTCAATCTGTAGGCCTCTAACAAAATAGGGATTGGCTGAAATAAGCCCATCCCAGACTAGTTTTAGCCAAAGATCAGTCATGGCAGCTAGTGCAAGATGGTTCACACCTCCCTTGACCAAGGCCTCTTCTAAATTCAAGGTCTGATATTCCAAATGTGCACATTAAGCATGTTGTAATCATTATAGTTTTTAAATGAAGTCTGAAGACTCTTGCATTCAAAGCCACATGCTGTTATTACAAAACTGTATGAGGAGAGGAAGGGCAAAAAAAAAAAAAGAAAAACTCAGTGATTCCTGTACTTAGTGCAAAGTTTTATGTAGTAATGGAAACTAAATAATACTGTGCATGCAATTGCAAGAGTTCTGTAACATCAGGGCTATGATAAGGGGCAGGGGATTCTCCCGGCATGCTTTGCACCGTGGGGGATTCAAAGACTGTTATTATTCTTGTGTTCTGAGCATTGTTGTGGTACCGTTATAATTGTGTTATAAGTCTGGTTGTGATAGTGTTGCTTTCCCTGTGTGTGAGAGATAACGTGTCTGTGTCACCCTGAGTGAGGTGAGTGTCTGTGTGAATGACCTCCCCTCTGTTCTGTGTAATTAGTCAGTGAAGAAATAAATGTACCAAAGCCAGTTTAGGAAGCTTGGGATCAGTCTGCCAAGGTCTCCACCTTTGACCGCCACCTGATCCACATAGCACTGGACCCCCATGATCCCTCCTGCAGGTGATGAGCCCACTGGAGGGTGGACCCATGTAACTCCTTTGGGCTGAGCCTGGCCAGGTCCCATGGGCGGAAACCCGGCCACCAGACGCTAGCCATCGAGCCCCTCTCCCAGGCCTGGCTCCAGGGTGGGGCCCCGGTAAACCCCATACAGGGCCGAGTACACTGAATCCTTTGTTCTAGTATTTAGCATGAGAGTCTGTTGGATCGTTCTTAGTCTGGCCCTTCACCCAGGACCAGTTTGTCTTGGGTGACCCTATCAGAGGCAAATTGCCCCAGACAACATAGCTCCTGGGATCACTGGGGCACACAAACCCCCCAACACAATAAGGTGATGATCCATGAGGGACCTGCCCGGCCTGCCCGATCTGAACCCAAGTGGTGTTCAGTTATTGGACTTCTGTGCTAACCACAGTTTGTCCATAACGAACACCATGTTCAAGCATAAGAGTGTCCATATGTGCACCTGGCACCAGGACACCCTAGGTCGCAGTTCGATGATCGATTTTGTTATCGTGTCATCAGACCTGCGACCATATGTCTTGGACACTCAGGTAAAGAGAGGTGCAGAGCTGTCAACTGATCACCACCTGGTGGTGAGTTGGATCTGATGGCAGGGGAGGATGCCATTCAGATCTGGTAGACCCAAACGTATAGTGAGGGTGTGCTGGGAAACGTTCTGGCTGAGGCCCATGTCTGGATTGTCTTCAACTCCCACCTCCAAAAGAACTTCAACCACATTCTGAGGGAGTCTGGAGACATGGAGTCTGAATGGGCCATATTCTCCACCTCTATTGTTGAAGCAGCAGCCCAGAGCTGCGGCCGCAAGGTCGTCGAGGCATCTCATGGTGGCAACCCCCAAACCAAGTGGTAGACACCAGTGGTAAGGGGGGCCATTAAGCTGAAGGAGGAGTCCTATCAAGCTTGGTTGGTTAGTGGGACTCCCGAAGCAGCTGAGGTGTACCGGCAGGCCAAGCGGAGTGCAGCTCGGGTGGTTGCTGAAGCAAAAACTCGGGTATGGGAGGAGTTCGGTGAGGCCATGGAACAAGACTTTCGGTCAGCCTCAAAGAGATTCTGGCAAACTGTCCGGCGGCTCAGGAGGGGGAAGCAGCTCCCTGTCCACACTGTATGGTGCGTATGGGGCGCTGCTGACTTCGAATGCGGATATCGTTGGGCGGTGGAAGGAATACTTCGAGGATCGTCTCAATCCCACTGATACGTCTTCCACAGAGGAAGCAGAGCTTGTGGACAAGGGGGATGACCTGCAAATCACAGGGGCTGAGGTTGCCAAGGTGGTTAAAAATCTGTTTGGTGGCCAGGCCCCGGGGGTGGACAAGATTCACCCTGAATACCTCAAGGCCCTGGATGTTGTAGGGCTGTCATGGTTGACACGCCTCTGCAACATTGCATGGAGGTCGGGGGCAGTGCTTTTGGCATGGCAAACTGGGTTGGTGGTTCCTCTCTTCAAAAAAGGGGACCGGAGGGTGTGCTCCAACTTTAGAGGGATCACACTCCTCAGCCTCCCTGGGAAGGTCTATGCCAAGGTACTGGAGAGGATAGTCCGGCCGCTGGTTGAACCTCAGATTCAGGAGGAGCAATGTGGTTTTCATCCTGGCTGTAGCACATCGGACCAGCTCTTTACCCTCTCGAGAATCCTTGAGGGTTCGTGGGAGTTTGCCGAACCAGTTTACATGTGTTTTGTAGACTTGGAGAAGGCATTCAACCGCGTCCCTTGTGGTTTTTTGTGGGGGTTACTTTGGGAGTATGGGGTATCGGGCTTGTTGTTGCGAGCTATTCAGTCTCTGAACCGTTGTGAGAGTTTGGTTCGTATTGCCAACACTCAATCGGACTCATTCCCAGTGAGAGCTGGACTCCGCCAGGGCTTCCCTTTGTCACCGATCCTGTTCATAATTTTTATGGACAAGATTTCTAGGCGCAGCCAGGGAATGGAGGGTGTCATGCTTGGTGACTAAAGGATCTCATCTCTGTTGTTTGCAGATGATGTTGTCCTGCTGGCTTCATCCAGCAATGACCTACAGTTCTTGCTGGGACGGTTTGCCACTGAGTGTGAAGCGGCTGGGATGAGAATCAGCACCTCCAAGTCTGAGTCCATGGTCCTCAGCCGGAAAAAGATGGATTATCCTCTCTGGGTTGGGGACAGGCTCCTGCCCCAAGTGGAGGAGTTTAAGTATCTTGGGGTCTTATTCACCAGTGAGGGGAAAATGGAGCGAGAGATTGACAGACGGATTGGAGCAGCATCTGCAGTGATGCGGACATTGTACCGGTCTGTTGTGGTGAAGAGGGAGCTGAGTTCTAAGGCAAAGCTGTCGATTTACCAGTCAATCTACGTTCCTACTCTCACCTATGGCCACGAGCTTTGGGTAATGACCGAAAGAACGAGATTGCAGATACACGTGGCTGAAATGAGCTTTTTCCGTAGGATCGCTGGACTCACCCTCAAAGATAGGGTGAGGAGCTCAGTCATCTGGGAAAGGCTCAGAGTAGAACCGCTGTTCCTCCACATTGAAAGGAGCCAGTTGAGCTGGTATGGGCATCTGATCAGGATGCCTCCTGGACGCCTCCCACTTGAGGTGTTTTGGGCACGTCCCACTGGAAGTAGATCCCAGGGCAGACCCAGGACTCACTAGAGAGACTATGTCTTCCAGCTGGTCTGGGAACGCCTTGGTATCCTCTCTGAAGAGCTGGAGCAGGTGGCTGGGGAGAGGGAAGTGTGGGCTTCTCTGCATGAACTGCTGCCTCTGCGACCCGGACCTTCCGAAAAGCGGTAGAAGATGGATGGATGGATGAAATAAATGTCTGTTCATTCCAAACCCTCTCTCTTTACTGTGTAAACCCTTGAAATGTCATAGTACTTTTCATGCTTGAGAAACTTTCAAAGAATTAGAATTACTCATGCTTGCATTTATTTGCTGTTTGCCTCTTACATGCCCACATAATCCATGAAGCATTTCTGACATCTTACAGTGACTCAGCACATTCTTTTAACCCCTACACACTTAATTCTTTTCTCCGGTTTGTATCACCCATCTCTCAAAAGTATTTTTGAAAAAGAAAAAAAACATAGTCAAGGATGGACTAGCTCATTCCAGCCTGATGAAATCACCCCAAGAGCCCCCAGATCTCCTAACCTTTGACTCAGTAAGGGTAGTATTTCACTGGGCTGAGACAGCTAGAGACTAGATGGAGAACGGCATTCTCAAGGGAGTTTCCAAAATGTCTCCAAACATTCTCGGTAGTTTTCATTTTCCTCTGAATTGCAGGGTCTTGCAGGAATTTTGAACTTGTTCAAAAAATTTGTGTGACAGCTTTTCTCTCAAAATAGTCTCAGAGTCATCGCAGGTGTCTCAAACCTGTCTCAACCTCATCTCAAACCCTACTCCCGATACAACACTGATACAAAGGAGCGACTTTGTCCCCAGTTCGTCTCACTGACCCGGCATCGGACTGGTAGATGACGGCTGAGCCTCCTGAGCAGATTCTTAGAATCTTGTGATTGGGGCTCGCTGGAGGAGCTAACCAAGGTAACAGTTGGACTGGAGCCAGATCGGAGTTCAACTACAGTGGTGGTAGGAGACGGGGACCAGTGGAGGAGCAGCCGGGGCCCCAGCTGGATAAGAGCCGGATCGGAGCTCAGTTACAGCGGCGGGGCTCGGTGGAGGAACTGCTGAGAAAGACGGCGGTAGGTGGCGGGCTCAGCGGAGGAGCTACCGGGACCCCAGCTGGACAGGAGCAGGATCGGAGCTCAACTACAGCGGCAGAGGGTCGCGGGGCTCGGTGGAGGAGCTGCCGGCACCCTGGCTGGACAGAAGCTCAATTACAGCGGCGGTAAGCAGCAGGACTAGCAGCAGAGGGAGCTAGCTGAGGCCCCAGCTGGATTCGAGGTTGGTTGGATCGGGTACCAGCGACACCAGCAGAGATTGTTTTATTATCAACAGGTCAGTAAAAATGCCACCAAAGAAGGAGAAAATGGAAGAGATCAAAAAATCTCTGAACTTCTTGTCAGAAGAACTGACCAAAGTGGTCAATCAACAGCTTAAACTATTGGGGCTAACGGAAGAAGTCCAAGAATTGAAATTAACAATTAAGGAAAAAGACAAAAAAATTGCAGACTTGGAGCGACGCATCGAGGATCTTGAACAATATTCTCGTATGGATGATCTAATTATAAGTGGACTAGACATTAAATACCAATCATATGCCAATGTTACAGCAGGAATGAGAGGTGAGGAGGCTCCCACAAGTGAATCAGTCTCCCTGGAAAACCAAGTGCTTCAGTTCCTTGAAAGCAGAAATATAAAGGTTAAAGCAAATGCAATTTCAGCCTGTCATACTTTACCCAGAAAAGATAATAAAACAAAGAAATCAATTGTGATGCGTTTTGTGAACAGAAGGGTAAAGAATGACATACTGAGGCAGGCCAGAAAGCTATGGGGAACAGAAGTTTACCTAAATGAACATTTAACAAGGGCTAATGCTGAAATAGCACGGCAAGCACGGATGCTGAAAAGACAAAATAAGATACAGGCAACATGGACAAGAAATTGTAGAGTTTGGATCAAACCTAAATGGACACCTGAGGAAGCAAAGGCCCATAATAATCAGAGATCTTATTGACTAAATAAATATAGATGAACACTGATTAAGAAATTAAGAGACTATGATAATCCATCCAAACACACACGGCAAGAATAGTTCTTTTGTGACGTACCATGTCAATGTACTTTAAAAAAAAAAAACTAAACATACAAACAAAAAAAGTTATGACTGACTTGAGTAGACATCAGTTAGCCCCAGTTGGAGGAAGTCATTTGACACAGAGTGAGGGAATTCAAACTCTGTAACATATGCCATTATGCTGAACATAAATGACAAGAGATGGAGAATGATATTGATCCTGATAACACCTTTTTCAATAATATTCATAATCATTGTGAATATTATCCTGAAAAGCAATTCAAAAGTCAAGTGCAATTAGATGGTAAACTATCAATAATACACTTTAACAGCAGAAGTCTTAACAAAAACTTTCCACAGATTCAGGACTATTTAAAACAGCTAGACAGAAAATTTACAGCTATCACAGTCTCTGAAACTTGGCTTAATGAAGAGCAGGCTCCTCTGATGGCAATAGAGGGATATCAGATGTTTCATATTAACAGATCTCAGAAAAAGGGTGGTGGTGTTGCACTGTATATTGATGACCTGTATAGGTGTAAACTTGTAAATGGAATGTCCTTTGCACTACCAGGGATTCTGGAATGTGTTACTGTTGAGATTGACTAAGATAAAACAAAAAATCTAATTATAAGTTGTATATATAGAATGCCGGGAACTTGCATTGAGACATTCAGAGATAAATTAGTCGAGCTGTACAATAATATAACTAGTAAGAAAATGGTTGTAATTTGTGGAGATTTCAATATCGTTTTGCTAAATCCATTTCAACAAAATGTAATTACAGAGTCCATGAATTCTATGTACAGTATGAGTCTATATCCCACAATAACACATCCCAGTAGAATCACAGTTCACACTGCTACACTTATTAATAACTTGTTTGTTAATATTATTGATAAGAAAATAGAAAGTGGACAAATGATAAATGATATAAGTGACCATTTGCCAGTCTTTGCACTTATCCATGGCCACACGGGGGCCTATACAGAAAAAAACTTTAAAATCTTTCAGATACAAATTACAAAATGCAATCAGTTCTTTTAAAGAAGACTTGCTGAAGCAAGACTGGACTAAAGTCTATGTATCAGATGTAAATGAAGCCTATGACACATTTATGAACATTGTAACCACTCTTTATGAAAAAAAAAAATGTCCATTAGTAAAGAAAAAGCTTAAACAGAAATTTGTCGACAAGCCATGGTTAACCAAAGGATTACAAAAGGCGTGTAAAAAGAAAAATTCATTATATAAAGCTTTTCTAAAGAAAAGGACAAAAGAAGCAGAGCAGCGGTATAAAACATACAAAAATAAGTTAACATATATAATGAGATGTAGTAAAAGAGACTATCACAGTAAAGAACTGGAGAAAAAAAAGAGACAATATTAAAATACATGGACAATACTTAACAATATTCTTGGAAATAAAAACAGAAATACAAGCTACCCAACCAATCTTTCAAAAAAAAAATAATAATAAAACAACTCAGAGTGTGAATGCAGTCTCACCTGCAGATGAATTTAATAACTTTTTTGTTAACATTGGTCCTAATTTGGCTCAAGAAATACCCATTACGGCACCTACAGGTGATACAATAAGCAAAAGCATTGCTATAAAAGACTCCATTTTCATTAAGAACACAGACGAGAGAGAGGTCATTGAAATTGTTAAATCGTTTAAAAGTAAAACATCTATGGATTTATTTTTTTATTTTTTTTTTTTTTTGGTTACTTATTTGTACCCATAGGTAGATTTGGTTTGCAGTCTGGTGACAAGCCACCGGCTGCCAGTCGCTGCGTGCGCGAGCGCCCTAAACCTACATGTTTTTGGTATGCGGGAGGAAACCGGAGAAATCCCGGAGTAAACCCACACAACACGGGGAGAACATGCAAACTCCACACAGCTCACTGTTGGTCGGGGGCTGGGATCGAACCCACGATCTCATGATCCCCGCGATCCCCCGGCCGAGGGTAAAACTGTGCTGCCACAGTGCTAAACCACTGCGCCACCATGCAGGATTGTGATGGTATTGACATGCTCTTAGTCAAAACTATCATTGAATGCTTAGTGAAGCCACTGACGTATATTTGTAACCTGTCTCTCCAAACAGGTATATTTCCCAATGCAATGAAAATAGCTAAAGTAATTCTGATATACAAGACGGGTGACAGAGGGGAATTTTCAAACTATAGACCAATTTCACAATTGCCGCAATTTTCCAAGATACTTGAAAAAATGTTCTGTGAGAGAATTGACAACTTCATAATGAAGAATAATTTATTGTGTGAGCAGCAATATGGGTTCAGACACAAGAGGACAACTGCATTTGCTCTAATGGAATTTATAGAAAAAATATCAACTGCTGTTGAAAATAGAGTATTCAGTTGGGGTATTCCTGGATCTTAAAAAAGCATTTGATACAGTGGATCATAATTTATTATTAAAGAAACTACAAAATTGTGGTATTGGGGGGTAGCACTGTCCTGGTTATGTAGTTACTTAAATAGTAGATATCAGTATGTACTGTATGTGTTGGTAACAAAAACTCACAGTTACTGAAGGTTATTTGTGGAGTCCCACAGGGTTCAGTTTTGGGGCCACTGTTATTCAATATGTATATAAATGATATTTGTAAAGTTTCAGAAAAAATGGATTTAATATTGTTTGCCGATGACACTAATTTATTATGCAGTGGAAGCAATTTGGAACAACTTTTGGATACACTCGGAAAGGAATTAGGAAAGCTTAAACTGTGGTTTGATTCAAACAAATTAACGCTCAATTTAAGTGAGACAAAATTTATAGTTTTTAACAACCATCACAACAACTTAGTATCTAAACTCAGTGTAAATGGTGTAGAGATTGAAAGGGTATCCAAAACTAAATTTCTTGGAGTAATAATTGATAATAAATTGTGTTGGAAGTCACATATTAATTATATTAAAGGTAAAATATCTAAATCAATTGCAATACTACACAGAGTGAAATATTTGCTGAATCAACCCACATTATATACTTTGCATCATTCATTAATACTCCCATACATGATATATTGTACTGAAGTATGGGGAAATACATACGTATAAAACAAACTTATATCCAGTCTTTATGCTTCAGAAGAGAGCTATTAGAATAATAAACAAAGCTGCTTACAGGGAACCAATAAACCCACTTTTTCTTAAATTAAAAAGCTCTCAAGTTGAAAGATTTGGTTGACTTTAAAACTGCAGTAATAATGTTTAAAGTGAAGAATCTATCACTGCCCGCAAATATCCAAAAGTTGTTCCAAATAAGGGAGAAACAATATCATTTCAGAGGAACATGTATATTTCAAAAACCTTCAGTGAGAACTGCCACCAAGCAACACTGTGTCTCAGTGCAAGGAGTCAGACTGTGGAATGCTTTTGGACCTGAATTAAAATCATGTACAATGCTTGGACAATTTAAACAAAAACTAAAGGAAGAAATGCTCCAAACATATATACAAGATGACATGTAAAATCACATAAGGATTGTCATATCCAGTCTGTGTTGTGTTGTTCCTTAGTTTTTTGTCACGTTTTGTCTTAGCTTTGTTCTGAATTGTAATCGCTCTTGTTTTGTTTTTCTTTTGAATTCTTGGATGGAATATGGGTGGGCAATATAAGCTGCGGCTTCAGCCATCACCCATTTCGAGTAACTTATGTTGAACTGTATGATCAGAGGAGTTATTGTTTAATTTGACCTTGTAAGATGTTTTTTTTTCCCTTTGTTGTATTGTACAGCCAGAGATGCAGCCTTCAGAGCGAAGGACAGGATCGCCCTCCGCTCAGCCAGGTCTGCGCTCTCAAAGGGAATTAACATGGCGAAGCGCGCCTATGCAGAGAAAATCCAGGGACACCTCTGTGACACAAGGAACACCAAACGGATGTGGCAGGGAGTTCGGGCGCTGACGGATTATAAGTCTAGGCAGGGGGTTGATGATGACGACGCTTTGCTTCCAAACAGGCTCAACAACTTCTTTGCACGTTCTGAAGCATCAAACCCAACAATCAGAGGGAGGACTGGCCCATCTCCACCATCTGTTGGGCCAGCTATCATCATCAACGCAGCGGACACACGGAGGACCCTAATCAGGGTTAACCCACGTAAAGCTGCAGGTCCGGACAACATCCCGGGATGTGTGCTCCGAGACTGCGCGAGCAAGTTGGCAGATGTCCTGACTGACATTTATAACATCTCCCTGAGTCAGGCCATCGTTCCCAGACGCTTTAAGACCTCTACCATAGTACCAGTGGCAAAGAAACCAGTTGTATCCTGTCTGAATGACTATTGTCCTGTTGCACTGACACCAATTGTGATGAAGTGTTTTGAACGGCTTGTCAAACCACACATCACAGCCTGCCTCCCTGCATCACATGACCCGCTCCAGTTTGCATATCGTTCAAACTGCTCCACGGAGGATGCTATAGTCATCACCCTGCACTCTGTCATCACCCACCTGGATCAGAAAGACACCTACGACAGACTCCTGTACATTGATTTCAGTTCAGCATTCAACACCATTATTCCCCAGAGACTGATGGAGAAATTACTCCTTCTCGGTCTGAACACCGCCACATGTCTCTGGATCCTGGATTTCCTGACTGAGAGACCTCAGTCTGTCCGTGTTGGAAATAACATCTCCAACTCTATCACGCTGAGCACTGGATCCCCTCAAGGCTGCGTACTCAGTCCACTGTTGTTTACACTTCTAACACATGACTGTGTATCCAGACACGAGGGGAACCACATTATTAAGTTTGCAGACGACACCACTGTGGTGGGACTTATTCAGAGGGATGAGGAATCAATGTACAGGGAAGAAGTGAGAGACCTGGAGGGCTGGTGCAGGGAGAACAATCTGGTGCTCAACGTGGACAAAACGAAGGAGATGATTATCGACTTCCGGCGGTCACAGCCTCGGCTGCATCGGCAGCCATTTGGCGGAGAGAGTGGAGAACATCAAGTTCCTCGGAACGCAGATCTCGCAGGACCTGACCTGGAGCAAGAATTCCTTGGGGATCAGGAAGCGGGCCCAGCAGAGATTGCACTTCTTGGGGAAACTCAAACAGGCCTCTCTCCCCATCTGCATCCTCAGGACCTTCTACAGAGGCGTGGTGGAGAGTGTTCTGACGTACTGCATTGCAACATGATACTCCAGCTGCAGTATGTCAGACAAAAAAGCCCTGCAGAGGATAGTTAAGGGAGCTGAGAGGGTAACTGGAGTTTCCCTCCCCTTTGTCCAAGAACTTTTTCAGAACCATTGTAGGAGCAGGGCACTGAACATTGTCAAGGACCACTCTCACCCTCTGCATAAACCCTTTGAACTGCTGCCATCTGGCAAACGATTCCGGAGCATCAGAGGCAGAACCACCAGACTGATTAACAGCTTCCTTCCACAAGCTGTTAGGATGCTGAACAGTTGATCTGGAATCTTTCATACATACTACTGCACCTTATGGACATTATATATATTATTTGTATATTATAGTTCTAGTTAGTTTTCAAGTATGTGTCAGGGATGTGTGAATGGCTGTGTTGGGGTGGGGGGTGAGGGTGTGTGTGAGTGTGAGTGTGTCTTAAATTATGTTCTTTTTACTTATATGGATGCCGAGAGAAACACAATTTCATCTTGACTGCACTACAGTTGTATGTACAGCAATATGACAATAAAGGCTGATTTGATCTGATTATTCTGTTCCTTTCTTTTTTTTTATTATTTAAGTTTTTGTAAAGGGTATACATGTCATTACAGCATTGCATTGTTTACATTTTCATCACATGTTCCCTTTTTTTTGTTTTTTGACAACATTGGAAAAATAATTATTACAACACCCTTTTTTTAAGTGAAAGAAAAAGAGAAATTAAAGAAAGAACAAAAAAAACAAACAAAAAAACAAAAACAAAACAAAAAAGCAAAAAAAATAAAAAAAAATTAAATAAAATAAATAAAAATAAAAGAGCATCTGAGTAGCGGAACAAAGAGAGGTGCCATTATTGAAATGGTATTTGTCAAAGATTAGATCTGATGGAAGACACATATGCGTTCCAGGGTTGCCAAAAGTTCAAGAACCCATCCATGTCCTGTCTCAGTGCGAATGTCAACTTTTCCATCGAGTAAATGTCTTGAATCACGTTAATCCAATCTTCAGGTGTAGGACAATCCTTCAACATCCATTTTTTAGTTAGAGCTTTTTTACTTGCCAATATTAAAACAGTGAATAAGTATTTTTCTCCTCGTCTTTCCAGTGATTCCAGTAGTAAACCCAAATACAAAGTTACGAAAGAAAAAGGAACTGTTATTTTGAATATTTTCCCCAATATTGTCTGTACATTGGTCCAATATTGGTGGATAACTGGGCATGACCAAAACACATGAAAATGATTTGCAGTCTCTTCACCACACAAGCGCCAACAATTCAACCCCTTACGAGTAAATTTGTTTTGTGCAGGTGTTCTGAAAAATCTTACCAAATTTTTCCATCCAAATTCTCTCCACTGCAGGGATGAGGTACTTTTCCATTGTTGTTTATTTAGCTTTTTGCTAGCTTTTAGCTAGCCCCTGGAGGTGCATATACATTCAGCAGGGTGATATCTTCTCCCTCTAGCCGACCAAGTACCATGCTGAATTTCCCTTCTTTATCTTTGTGTTCTGATTTTTTTTCAAATATAATTTTGGTTGAGATCAATGTCGCTACCCCCCTCCTCCTCCCTGACTTATATGAAGATGAAGAGATCATATTAAACCCTTGTCTATTAAGTTTAGTGTGCTCCATGTCTGTTAGGTGGGTTTCCTGTAAAAATATTATTCCTGCTTTGTCTTTTTTCATTTTGCCTAGAATCTTGGATCTTTTAACTGGATTCAGGATCCCTTTTACATTATATGAGATTATTTTGGTTACACCCTGTTTCTCCATTGTGTTGTCTTATAACAGTGTGGTGGCCCTCTTTTATGCTACTCAGAAACTGAAAGAACATTAAGAACATAAAAAAAACATTAAGAACATAGTATATAAAACTTTAAAACAAAAAACTGACAAAAGATCTTCCTGAGCTGAGGTCTTTTTAGTGACCTTAGTGACATGGTTTAGGACCCAGGAGACAGACACTGACATGGGCAGATTGTGACAATAATCCCTTTATTGAATTGTGAGAGTATGTAGTGCGTGAGTGAGTGCAAGTATTGTGTTCTGGTCACTGGAACTGAGCAACCTGGACGGAGACCCAGCAACCCTGTAACACACAAGCAGACACAGTTATCGCTGTACAGTACTCGTGGGTAACTGTAAGAGAAGGGGCTTACTTGGGCAAGGCGCAGGGGGCGTCCTGCTGAATTCCAGCGGCCGTGTGACGTGGAGGTGAAGGTGTCCGTGGCCGTGCTAGTGAATCCACCCGTGGCTGTGACGAGGGGAGTTCCAGTGATGATGACTGCAGTGATTCCACTGACCGTGACGATGACTGCTCAGAGGATGGTGAGGATAGTGATTCCTCTGACCGTGGCGATGACAGGACTGATGATAGTGATGACAAGGATTCCACAGCTCCTGGTGACGACTGTTCCTGCAACTGAGATAATAACAGTTCCTGCAGCTGAGGAGCAAGACGTACTGATAGTCGAGGTGGTAGCGAGGAGCTACGTGGGTGAGGTGGCGTTGCCCCGTCGGCTGGGGTAGCTGGTCCGCCGCCTGGGAGGTCCACCTGTGCACAGGGGTTAAGACAAGGGGTAGAGTAACAAATAGTTCTCTTATGTGGTTGTACTTGACGAGAGGTTCTTGACGAGGCTCGTGAGCGGAGCTCTGGTTCATACTCCGACGAGGAGGGCAGACGACTCCGTGACGGGCTGTCAGCAACGCTGGCTTTTAACAGCCGTTGATTGGCACCTGTTGGTCTGTGCGCAGCTGGAACTGATGATGCCAATGACGGCCCAGAGGCCGCCATGACACTTAGAAGAGCCTTGATGGTGTATTGGCTCTGAGGGAAGTTCCTCAAACTCCGTTACGTGCTGAGGGCCCTCTCTTACCCCTGTAAGTTGTCCCATGTTTTTAACGTGAATTTCAGATCCCAATCCGAACTTGTAATGATTTTATTTTATTTTTTTTTTTAAATTTTTATGCCTATACTCTATGAAATTGTGTGCAACCTCCCACCACCATCACAGCAAACAGTCACGTTAATACAGTATTTGTTAGTGTGGAGAGATCATGTGGTTCATTGTCACATTTCTATTTTAACAATTTTTTTTTTTTTAAAGACTTATTTGTTTCTAATATTATGTCTGTTCCATGAAATGTTTTACCACTTCATATTTGCTGATTCTGCATCTCCTTTAATGTTTGTTACCTTGTAGGAGGAGGGTTGGATGCGCAGATTGACTAAAAATATCGTTATTCCCTCCTGTAAATGTTCAGTTTTTCCTTATAGCTCTGGCGCTGGGTTTCCCGCTGCTGGCTCGTGGGTTTTGAGGGTCTCTGTGTGGACCACGTTTGAGCCTTGATTCTTTCGATCGGGTCTGCTGCGGGTTTATACACCATTACCAGGAGCCCTCCTCTCGCCATATCCGTGGTTGCTTCTTCCACCGAGTTGTAGAGACACGTCTCATCTCCGTAAAAAACCCGCAGCTTCGCCGGAAATGGAGTTTGAAAGCGCAGTTTCTTCTCTCGTAGTACCTTTTTAGCGTCGTTGTATTCCCAACGCTTTTTAAGGACCTCCGGGGCGTAGTCGTGCTCCACAAAAACTTTTCTCTCTTGGTGCATAAATCCTTTTTTCTGCCAAGCCAGTCTCACAACCTCTTCTTTTATTCTGGAGTTGGAGAACTTCACCACCACCGATCGTGGAGGCGCTTCCGCCGACGGCCTTGGGGCTAATGTACGGTGTGCCCTTTCTATCTTCAAGTCGGTGGATTGGGGAATTTCCAACTTCTCTCTCAATATGGATTCCACGCATGCAGCCATTGTGGTGAAACTGTCCTCGACTCCTTCTTTCAGATGATGAATTCTTATGTTGTCTCTTCTTAGTCTTCCTTCTTGGTCGGTTAGCTTAGCCTCCAGTCTTGACTGTCGTTTAAGTAAATCCAGCATGGTTTCTTCCAGCCCTTTTATTCTTTCCTCTGCTTCCATGATTCGGTCCTCAGCCTGGTCCACTCAGCTGTTTGTCCTTTTTATTTCGTCTTTAATTTCACGAAATTCGGCCCAACACTCTCGGCGAAATTGTCTTAATTCTTGAAGTACCATTTTTAAGCTAACCTTTTTGCTAGCTTCATTCAGCTCCTCCTCTTCTGAATGGATATCCTCCGGGTCAGATTCTCCGGCCGATGCGTGTCTTGGCCTGGTAAATGTCGATCTCTTCTGTTTTCCTTTAGGCATAATGACTTTGTCTTTTGATTTTCACTCTTCCAAAAATCCGTTAAATCTGATTTTCAAGGTATTTTCCTGGATCGGGTCTGGGAGCTTCAACGTTAAGCTGCTATCACCATGGTGTCCAGACCGGAAGTCCGTTCCTTTCTTTTAATCATTACTTTTAACCTATCCGAAATAAAGATTCATTCATTCATACTCAATTTAGTTTCTGTAAGCCCGAAGAGGCACCCGTCACCCCCTCGCTGACAGCTGTAGATGAGGCATTTTATTTTCTCAGATGACAAAGCTGTCCATTATTCTTGGCAAAAAAAACTCTGTCAGGTCCTGTAAATTCTATATTAATAATAATAATGCATCAAGTTTATATAGTGCTTTTCAGGGACACTCAGATGCTTTACAATGGATACATTATTCATTCACTTCACAGACAATGGCAGTGGCAAGCTACTGCTGTAACCACAGCTGCCCTGGGGCAGACTGACGGAAACGTGGCTGCCAATCCGCGCCAACAGCCTCTCTGACCACTTCTAAACATTTACACATTCATACCCAGTGTCATCAACACTGGAAGCAAGGTGGGTAAAGTGTCTTGCCCAGGGACACAACGGCAGGATGGCTGGGGAGTGCGGGATTCAAACTGCTAACCCTCCGGTTATTATACGATCTGATCTACCTCCTGTATTTTCTGATAACATGCTGTATTTATTCCTGCCAATAATCTTGACCAATTTCCCTGTGCTGCTGTATCTCACACATCCCAAAACATTAGAGATCCACCTCCATGCTTCACAGTAGGGACTGTGCACTTTCATCATAGGCCTTGTTAACTTGTCTCTAAGCATGGCATTTATGGTCATAATCATAAAGTTCAATTTTGGTCTCAATACTCCAAATGACTTTTTCCCAAAAGTTTTGACGCTTGTCTAGATGCTGTTTGACATATTTTAAGCGTGCTGTTTTGTGGCATTGTGTAATGGTTCCTGTCTGTACTCTGTCTCCCTCTCTCTCTCTGATTAGGCTCACTCCCTGCAGCCTTGCGCACCACCTGCTGCCAATCAGACAGGCCCTCTAAATAGGTCTCCCTCCCTTCACTCTGTCTGATGATGTTATCCTGCACATAGCCATATCATCTCTGAGCTCAGAATCTATGTTTTATCCTGCTTTGCTGTGCTTTTGACCTTTGACTGTCCTAGACCCAGAGACTGCCTTCTGGATTGGAATTGTCTGCTTGGCATGATCTATCTGCTAGTGATGGCCAGATGAGGCTTTCTGGAGGACTTGAGGCCTTTCATCAAAATGGCTCATACAGACGAGGCCTCATGTGAAACTTCATTTTCTCTACTAGTCCATCTAGTGGACAAAATGTATACAACACGCAGATTTTTACAAGGGTGTGATTGGTTTGTGTATTTTTTCATTTCAATAAATGCACTGTCTTTTAAGAAATATCAATGATCATAAGGGAAAAAAGAAATTATAAAACTGAGGTGACTACAGTGAATGTGCTTGTGCTACTTATCCATTTTTTAAGAAATAACTTTTCAACAGTCTTATACAGTCTTTCCCAGTACATTCATCTCTGTCCTTACTGTCATGTAGGGCACAATAGTGCCTCAGCATAATGATGTGTTATTGTATCCAAGCTTTTTGAAACGCAACAGACACTTCACCTTGCAAATAAAAAATAAAATTATAAATATAACCCCACTGGGACTTGACTCCCAGCTCCCCAGATGTAAGACAGACATTTTACCTCTAGGCTACCACTTAAGGCGCTTTTCCATTAGCCCCGCTCAGCCCCGATAAGAAAACCCGACTCGACTCACTTCGATTCGGTTCTGCCACGGTTGCTTTTCAACATTACTGCTGGCACACCTGCTGGCACACCTGCGGTGGGTGGGATTTCTTGAACAGCGAGGTGGCGGCGAGGCGGCGCCACACTCTCGTGACGTGAAACACGCGACCGAATCCTCCACAACAAAGAAAATGGCTGATGACGAGGAGAGGATTTTCATTTTTCTCGCTCTGTGGCTTTTGACAACAATCAAGGCCAGACAATTGAGCCATATAAGACAACGATGTGCACTGAGACGACGTGCGTTGAGACAAAGGTTGGAGGCAGGGTAGATGAGGCTCTCGGCTGCCTTATTGGAATATGAAGCCGCAACTCTGAGTTTAAATGCTCGACACATGAGGGAGCGTATTTTGGTAAGTTAACGCATGTTAATGCTTGCAAATGTCATTTTATAGTCATGTCAGTTTTATGTCCCACATTTTTATGTCGCCAGGTCAATGGTATTAAATGCATTACATTATGTATGTTGTGTGTGTGTGTTTCAGTTGGCTGCTTCTGTCATGCGGTGGCCCTCGCGAGCCACCATAAGACGCCATACAGTCACCAGAGAGTTATATGAGAGCTTTTATTTACGGTGAAATAGTAACAACACAAGCTGCTGAGACAATGACACATACAAGTCTTCACACATCAGGAGGCGTAAGGCTAACAGCTCTCTTACAGGTCCAAAGGAGGAGACGGTCATACACAGACAGGCAAAGTTGGCGGAGTAATGATAACACAGCTGCTGAGGCAGTGACACACATAGGTCTACTCACACCGGGAGGCGTAAGGCTAAACAGCCAACTTACAGGTCCACGGGAAGCGACGGTCGAACCACAGACAGATGAGGTAGTAAATAGTCCAAAGCATGCGTAGCTCTGACGGAGAGAGACTGACACTGCTGCAGGGATGCGGCTGCTAGCGTGGGTATAAGAAGTCCACCACTAACGACCGCAAATGCAGAACAGCTCCTCAGGACTTGACAGCTGAGCGGAAGCCTCCCCGAGCACTGTCACAATAAGAGCTCGGAGAGCCAAAATGACAACGCCGCTGTCAAGCCCTGACAGGAATAGCCCGAGCACAATGACATAGTGCTCGGGTCATAACAGTAGCCCCCTCTCAACTGACGGGCTCCGAACGTCTTGTAACACCCAGACCCCCCCTCCCCCCAACCACAGGGCGAGTGAATTGAGGAACAGGCAAGGAGGGAGCCAAACAAAACCCAACAAGGCTCCAAACAAAAAGGGAAAAGGATACATCAACCGACATATCCATCAAATTCCCCCCAGAACAATGACGAAAAAAAAAAAACAGAAAAAAACAAGGCAGGAATACAATACAAGGGATACAAATCATACAGAGCATAAACACCTGACACCGAAAGCTTTCCCACAGACAACCCGTCTAACTCCAAAGTACATAACCCCACGTGGTGTAGAACTCAAAGTAAGGATCTCTTCAAACACAAACTTAAAATGCCACAATCATACTCCCAAACCACCCCAGTACATGAAACCCAGCCAACATTAAACCCAAACAACCTCAAACACACGGTAACTACGGAAAAAGAAACAAGAAATACATGCCAACACATGGTATCCAAAGGAAAAGAAACAAGAAATACATGCCAACACACGGTAACTATGGAAGAAGAAACAAGAAATGCATGCTAACACATGGTATCCAAAGGAAAAGAAACAAGAAATACATGCTAACACACGGTAACTATGGAAAAACAAAAAAAAAAACACAAACAAAACAAGAAATACATGCAAACACACGGTAACTATAGAAAAGAAACAAGAAATACATGCTAACACCCGGTAACTATGAAAAAAGAAAACAATACATACTATAGCCCCTCAAAAGGAAGAGGGGAGGAAAAAACAAAAAACAAAAACAAGAGCATACTGCAAACACACATGAGGCAATCTCAATTGCTCTACATAACCTTTACACCGTATGGGCCCAAACAGAAGATGATCGGCGGAGATCAAACGCCCCCAGGCAGAGCTCCGGTGATCTCCCTGCCTCCGATGGCCCATGGATAGTCACACAAAACAATACATGATCAGGCGGCCTGCCCCAGTCCCAGGCCCCAAGAAACAAGTCCTCCGGTGGCCGTACCAGGCCACCCAGTAGCAAACACAGTTTATCGGGTGACCAACCCAAGGTGCCAAACCCACAAAGCAGTTCCTCGGGTGGCCGACCCGCATCCCTCAGCCACCAGAACCGAGGAGGACTAGCGTGCGGCAGCCTGCCTGACAAAGAAACGACAAGAGAGCGCCAGCCTGCCAGACAAAAACCTTCGACAGCCCCCAGCGCTGACGACCCCAGCTGGTGGCTCCTGGAAGGGGAATAATCAAGAAAATGGGTCCACCTCACATCAGGCGGCAAAGGGTCTGCAGCTCCTCCACCGATCTCCGTCCAGACCGATGCGATTGTCGCAGCTCCGCCTGTATCAGATCCCGGCTGGATCACAGCTGCACCCACGTCGGACCCCGATTAGGTCACAGCAGCGCCAACGTCGGACCCCCACTGGACCTCGCCGGACCCCGATTGGGTCACCGCCGCACCAGCGTCAGACCCCGATTGGACCTCCTCAAACCCTGATTGGGTCGCAGCCGCACCTGCGCTGGACCCCCACTGGACCTCGTCGGACCCCGATTGGACCTTGTCGGACCCCGATTGGGTCATAGCTGCACCTGCATCAGACCCCGATTGGACCTTGTCGGACCCCGATTGGGTCGCAGCCGCACCTGCGCTGGACCCCCGCTGGACCTCGTCGAACCCCGATTGGGTCGTAGCTGCATCTGCGTCAGGCCCTGATTGGACCTCGTTGGACCCCGATTGGGTCGCAGCCGCACCTGCGCTGGCCCCCCGCTGGATCTCGTCAGGCCCTGATTGGGTCACCGCTGCACCCGCGTCGGACCCCGATTGGATCACAGCAGCACTTGCGTTGGACCCCCACTGGATCTTGGCAGGTCCCGATTGGGTCACCGCTGCACCCGCGTTGGACCCCGATTGGGTCACCTCAGCCCACGCATCGGACCCCGACTGGGTCAGAACAGACCCCGATTGGGTCACCGACATCGGAGTCGATCCAGCTGGCGCTCCGGCCGACGCAGACGCAGAGGCAGAGACAGACGCAGGAGAGTCTGCTGTGTCCATGTCCACTGAGGTGGACCCCTGTGATATGAACTGCGATTCTAGAAAGAAAATGCACGCAATTTAAAACTTAACACCAAAGTGCAACATGTACACAACACTCTAAAGTTTTTAACCGGAATACAATAAGAGTAATTCAGCGTTTTGTTTGCGCTAATACTTAACACAAAGCAAGAGTGAATCTGCAGTTGGATGCAAAACAATAGGCAAGCCTCAGTAACAACCATTACCCACAATCTGACAACCTTCCTATTTCTTAAAAACAGTGAGCTTGGCACAGAAAGGATAAATTGCCAAAAAGACACTCAATATCAAAACAACACTCACCATCCATGGTTTCCAAGGCCGTGACTGTGGCCGTGTCGAGCCCAATGTCTCTGCCATTGCTAGCAGACCTATGTCCATAGATCGCGTCCATCTCAGCGAACCACTTCCACTCCTTCCGATCCGCTCCACTTCGAGCATTGTGGTCCTTCACTGCTCGGTAATCGCTTTTCAGCTTTTTCAGCTTCTCCCGACACTGTTTGGCAGTACGGATGTGCCCTTGGGAACCCATCTGCTCGGACACCTGCTGGTATATTTTTTCATTTCTCGTAGATCTGTCCAACTCGCGCTGGATGCGATCGTCGGCTAATATTCCCAGAAAATTGCGCACCTCCTCGTTTGACCAGGGGATAGCCTTACGAGAAGACATCTTCAAAATACAGTCTTAAAGCCGCGCACTGTGTTCACTGGCTGAACAACTACAAATGGCGGGGGTGGAGTAGATTCAGCAGAAAAAGTCACTTTCGTGACGTTACGACCTGACCAATCAGCGGCGACCAGTCTGTTAAAGTCACATCACAGCCATACTCAGCCCTACTCAGCTCGGTTGGACCCTGCCCTGGATCAGGTACTAAAATAGCGCCTGCTAACCGGTGCTGGGGCTAATGGAAAATGCTCAAACGCGGGCTGAGTGGTGCGGTGTAGGGCTAAGTGAGGCTAGTGGAAAAGGCCCTTTAGTGACAGCCAGACAAGGCTTTCTTGAAGACTTGAACCTTTCCATAAAAAATGGTTCATATTGACGAAGCCTCATGAAACTTCATTTGCTCTTCTAGGCCATGTAGTCGACAAAAAATATACAGCATGCAGATTTTTACAAGGGCATTATTGGTTTAATGTGTATTTTTTCAATTTCAATAAATGTGCTGTCTTTTAAGAAATATCAATGATCATAAGGGAAAAACAGAAATAATAAAACTGGGGTGACTACAGTGAATGTGCCTGTATTACTTGGTGTGCTTGTACCATTTTTATTAAGAAATAATAAATTTTCAACAGTCTTATACTGTCTTTCCCAGTATATTCAACTCTGTCTTTATTCTCATGCAGGGCACAATGGCAATAGTGCTTCAGCATAATGATGCATAATAATGATCCAAGCTCTTTGAAACACAACAGACACTTCACCTTGCAAATAAAAATAAAATTACAAGAATGACTCAGCTGGGATTCGAACCTCCACCTCGTAGAACACATGCTTTACCACTAAGCCATTACCTCAGGAAAGATAAATAGCCACTATCTGTGAAAAATACATCAATGGGAGAAATGCACTCAAAATGTTCCCAAACAGGAGAAGTCTGTGTTTGTGGTGCTGGCTGTGAAAATTGGCTGTGACAAATCCCATACACAGTCAAACATGACAACACAAAACGTGAGGGATGGGGATTTCCATTTTGTATCGCTGCTCACTTTATTTCATGTTGCGTGCAAAATCATGAACGGCTTCCTGACCCAGTCACGTAGTCCGACGTCAACACATATGTCAGCAATACACACCTCGAAACACGCTTCGCCAAATATTTCCTAGATAGGCTCAGAGCACCCTCGAAGCTCCGGAGCCTGCCGTCCCATCACTACTATCTGCTATCCTCTGATCCTGACCTGCCTCTGGATTTTGGAAACAGCCTCTTGGATTGGATTTGGATTTCTTGGAATGTGCACATCTTCATTTCCCCATGTAAGTTGACTTACCAACGTTTGTCATCACTGCTCTTCACTTTCACTCCCCATTGCTCAGGTCTAGCAAATCTGTCTCCAACTATCCCCCAGGAAACTCCCCTCCAGCATCACAGCATGGAGCTCCTTCACCTGCTCCCATTTGCGGTCCCCCCCTGTGAAAGAGTAAGCACAAAGACTAACATTAAAACACCATTATCCTGTGCTTCAGTTATACTTACCTGTCCCTCTGCTCGCTCCTCACAAGGTTGCCAGATCCTCAAGAAAATCTCCTTTGCACATTTAACTTGCACCATTATTGTAATTAAGATTATTGTTCACCTCTATTATCGCTTTCTCCTTTGTCTGCTTTTGGGTCATACGCCTCACTCCTTAACACATTGGTGTAGTGATGGTTTTAGAGCAAACTGCCCCATTGGGGATAACAAAACTTACCTTGACCTTGACCTTCTTCTGGCAACTTTGCCATCCAGCCTGTTTCTCATCAAGTGCTTCCTTATGGTTCATCTTGAAACAGCTACTTTTCTGTAGAGAAGATCAGCTGAAGTTATTTGTGGTTTTTTTTTTTGTTTTTTTTTTGTGTTTTTTTTACATCCTGGGCAATTTTCCTGGCAATTGTGGCTGAAATTTTTGTTGGGCTACCTGACAGTGGCTTGGTATCAAAGGAACCTCTCATTTTCAATTTCTTTATCAGAGTTTGAGCACTACTACTGATTGGCATTCTCAGATCTTTGGACATATTATTTTCCTGTTTATAAAGTTCAGTCACCTTCTCTTGCAGGGTCTGCTGCTTCCCCCATGACTCAGAATCCAACAAAGTCAGTACAGCACCAGATGAAATGTGCAGGGGTCTCTCAAGAGCTCAGAGATTCACTGACTTTTTAATACACAGATACTAATAGCAAGCAAATGGGTCACGGGCGTGAACAGTTACGCTTAATAGCCAGATTATCTTTGCCACCCTTGGCATAATCTTTGCCACTTTATCAACTACTTCTGTAGTCCTCCATCACATTCAAGATTCAAAGGTTTTATTTGTCAATACTTCTATAAGTAAACGACATACAGGAGAATTGAAATGTCATTTCTCTCTTGTCAGTGGCGTGTGTAATATATAAGAAAAAAGGAATAAGGGCGAGCAAGATCAGATTATTTAAAACAGATCTCAGATGTCTAAACTTGTTAGGTTGAAATATTTATGATGGATTCATGTTTATATAGTTAAATCAGACCTTCATTAGAAATCATCTTTTTTTCATTATATAGCTACAGTGGGGGGGATCCACTCAGTATGTTTCCACTCAGACGGAAGGACAAGGGGAATCGTCATGGGGGGTTTGTGTGTTGATGCGGGGGTTGGTGTGTTGATGAGAGCAGAGAAAAAGAGAATGGGAATTGCAAAGGCTTTCATGTTAATGCAGCACCACAAGTGACTGAGCCAGTTGTATGATATAAAAGGAGAGGTGCCTACGACCTGTGAGCCCTTTTTGATGCTTGTGATTCTGAGGAATGTGAGAGAAATTAATAAAGCCTGTTCTGCCCTGGACCGCTCTGCCTGATTCTTCCTCTCTCCACAGCAGTATGTTTCCTGTGTTCCAGCAGTGTGAGGTCATAGTCTCAGTGTAACGACATACTGGTGTATCTCAGTAAATCGCAACATAAGGATTTGTAATATATTTAAACAACTATACTTTATTATTTATACAGGAAAGGTTAAAAGTAACAAAAGTTACAGTAACTTGCCTAACTCACTTAAGAACTGGTTTACAACAGGTTCCTGTTTTGCAGAACATGAAAAAGAGAGCCATGGTCGTAAAAATTAGGATAAAAATGGCTTACAGTAGTTCAGTATATGTAATCGATATTAAAGTTTGACTTTTTTTAATATATTTCAAAATGCTCTAATATTTTCAACAATATTCTAATTTACTAAGATGTACTAGTATAGTCTCTGAATATTTACAGGTAATTGGTTATTATTTGCTTTGTACATGATTTGAATGACATTATAATCTACCAGATCTCTAAATTTAAGAGTATGTAATTGAATGAATATTGGATTTTATGGCGGATGATGAAATAAAGGCGGCGAAGTGAAGGTTTTAAGTAGGTTTATTAAATCACACCGCCATCATAGAACTCCGCTCCAGCCCTAAGTGTGAGCAGGCTGGAGCGGCATCCTCAGGCTCTCGGCAAAGGGACACAGAGTGTGTGTCAGCAGCAGCAGTTGAAGAGTGAGAGAGGCTGAACATGGATTTCAGTGAGCTTATATACCCAGTCATAGACAATACATGAAAGGCATGGTATCATCAAAGAGACTGCAGAACAGGCATGAGACATTTGCATTTGAGAGACACAGTAAGGACAGGATGCATGAACACAATGCATGAATGGCGCATTAACATCACAGTACATAGCCGGAAAAAGGCAGAAGGAGCGGGGCTGCCTGTAGACATCAATACACACATTTCACTGTTAAGTTAATTGCTCTAATCGAGCGCTGTGTCTGTCCCAGTTTGTTGTGGGGGTTATCCCAAACCGGCACAGCTCCCCCCCAGAGGGCTCGGCAGGGGGCCGAGACCTCGATAGTCCAGCTTTGGCAGCGAGCAGGAAAAGCTCTGTGCAGGAGGAGGTGGAGGGGGGTGGGGGGTAGTAAGTGCCGGCCAGGGACGGTGAAATCGTCTGAGCCGCGCAAAAATTGCTTGTGGGTCCGCGATGTTGAAGGGCTGTCCCGTTGAACGTGTGGAGATCACAAGAAGAAAAATTAGTCACTGGCTCCTCTCACGATTAAGTCCTACAAGGATTAATAGCGGCCGTGAAGAAAAAAAAACAGGAGCAACGAGGCTGCGTGGCGGCTGTAAGAGAGAAAAAAAAATAAAAGCAGAGGGACTTGGCGTGTTGACTTTAGGTGCGGGCACAACCTTAAAGCCTTCGGGAACCGCAGACTGCTGAATTCCCCTGTGTGCCGTGGCTAACACCATTAGAAATTCCAGTGAGCGAGCTGCTTGCGTGCTTCAGGTGAACGAGCAAGCCTGAAGGGCCAGTGTGCAGCGGCGAAGAAGGAAGGCGGTCAGTGGAGCCGTATGTGTCCCGTGCGTGGTGCGCCATCCTCGTAACTCCCCGGTGCGTGTGCCGGGGCTCCGTGCGTGGGTGGGCCTGCTGGAGAGGAAGAGCCAGGGTCAGGGAGCTTAATCATCCCTGTTGTAGTTGTGTTGGAGCGGTGAAAGTGAGTAGACGATCTTTGTCCGTCGAGCTCGTGCAGATGCGTTGGAGCGGTGAGAGGGAGGAGACGATCTTTGCTTGCTTACCTTGCTCACCTCCGCCCCCTGGTGGAACCAGCGATGGATCCACTCCAGTTCGCCTACCAGCATGGCATTGGGGTGGAGGATGCGGTGATCTTCCTCCTTCACCGTTCTCTGTCCCACCTGGAGAAGCCCGGGAATATGGTGAGGATCATGTTCTTTGACTTCTCCAGTGCTTTCAACACCATCCAACCGATGATCCTGAAGGACAAGCTGCTGCGCGCAGGGGTGGACCAGCACCTGTCATCATGGATCCTGGACTACCTCACGAACCGGCCTCAGTTTGTGAGAACCCGGGACTGTGTGTCCGACACGATCATCAGTAGCACGGGGGCCCCCCAGGGAACGGTGCTGGCTCCCTTCCTGTTCACTCTTTATACTGCTGACTTCTCACACAACACAACACACTGCCATCTACAGAAGTTCTCTGATGACTCTGCGATCGTTGGCCTCATCTCCAATGGAGATGAAGCTGAGTACAGAGGGCTTATCCAGGACTTCGTGGACTGGTGCCATCGGAACTGCCTCCAGATCAACGCGAGGAAAACTAAGGAGCTGGTGGTGGACTGCCGCAGGCATGGGCAGCCCCTCACAGTACCAGTAAATATACAGGGAACAGACATCGAGATGGTGACATCCTATAAGTACCTGGGTATTCATCTGAACAATAAACTAGACTGGTCACACAATACTGATGCACTCTACAAGAAGGGACAGCGCAGGCTGTTCCTGCTGAGGAGACTCAGGTCTTTTGGTGTACAAGGGGCGCTGCTGAAGTCATTCTATGACACGGTGGTGGCATCAGCCATCACTTTTGGAGTGGTCTGCTGGGGCAGTGGCATTACTGCAGCCGATAGGAAGAGACTGAACAAACTGATTAAGAAAGCTAGCTCTGTCCTGGGGCAGCGCCTTGATCCGATGGAGGAGATAGGAGAGAGAAGGACGGTGGCTAAACTGTCATCTCTGCTGGAGTCCGAGTTCCACCCTATGCAGGACATACTGAATGCACTGAGGAGCTCATTTAGCAGCAGACTACATCATCCCAGGTGCACAACCGAGAGGTTTCGTAGGTCCTTCCTACCAACGGCTGTCAGACTGTACAACCTAAGCAGGGCTGCTCGCAGAGATAGCAAAAAGACGTAACAAACTAATAGTTTTTTGAATGCAAAAGATGCAATAGACTTACACAATGGTCCCCTCCGGCATACAACTAGGAACATACCGGTCGCTATGGAGGGTGAGAATATGTATGGGCACATAATCATACCATGTAGGATAACTAAGTAGACGGTTATGCTGTTTCATTCCATCTAGCAACAATGCTCTGCACTGTGTGTGTTTATATATTTGCATATTTATTCCATCTAGCTACAATGCTCAGCACTGGGTGTGTTTATATATTTATATATCTACATATTATTCCATCTAGCTACATTGCTCCGCACTGTGTGTGTTTATATACTTGCATATTTATTCCACCTAGCTGCAATGCTCCGTACTGTGGGTGTTTATATATTTACATATTTATTCCATCTAGCTACAATGCTCTGCACTGTGTGTTCATATATTCATATATTTATTCCATCCAGCTACAATGCTCTGCACTGTGTGTCTGTGTGTGTGTATATATATACACTCACCGGCCACTTTATTAGGTACACCATGCTAGTAACGGGTTGGACCCCCTTTTGCCTTCAGAACTGCCTCAATTCTTCGTGGCATAGATTCAACAAGGTGCTGGAAGCATTCCTCAGAGTTTGGTCCATATTGACATGATGGCATCACACAGTTGGCGCAGATTTGTCGGCTGCACATCCATGATGCGAATCTCCCGTTCCACCACATCCCAAAGATGCTCTATTGGATTGAGATCTGGTGACTGTGGAGGCCATTTGAGTACAGTGAACTCATTGTCATGTTCAAGAAACCAGTCTGAGATGATTCCAGCTTTATGACATGGCGCATTATCCTGCTGAAAGTAACCATCAGAAGTTGGGTACATTGTGGTCATAAAGGGATGGACATGGTCAGCAACAATACTCAGGTAGGCTGTAGCGTTGCAACGATGCTCAATTGGTACCAAGGGGCCCAAAGAGTGCCAAGAAAATATTCCCCACACCATTACACCACCACCACCAGCCTGAACCATTGATACAAGGCAGGATGGATCCATGCTTTCATGTTGTTGACGCCAAATTCTGACCCTACCATCCGAATGTCGCAGCAGAAATCGAGACTCATCAGACCAGGCAACGTTTTTCCAATCTTCTATTGTCCAATTTCGATGAGCTTGTGCAAATTGTAGCCTCAGTTTCCTGTTCTTAGCTGAAAGGAGTGGCACCTGGCGTGGTCTTCTGCTGCTGTAGCCCATCTGCCTCAAAGTTCGACGTACTGTGCGTTCAGATATGCTCTTCTGCCTACCTTGGTTGTAACGGGTGGTTATTTGAGTCACTGTTGCCTTTCTATCAGCTCGAACCAGTCTGGCCATTCTCCTCTGACCTCTGGCATCAACAAGGCATTTCCGCCCACAGAACTGCCGCTCACTGGATATTTTTTCTTTTTCGGACCATTCTCTGTAAACCCTAGAGATGGTTGTGCATGAAAATCCCAGTAGATCAGCAGTTTCTGAAATACTCAGACCAGCCCTTCTGGCACCAACAACCATGCCACGTTCAAAGTCACTCAAATCACCTTTCTTCCCCCATACTGATGCTCGGTTTGAACTGCAGGAGATTGTCTTGACCATGTCTACATGCCTAAATGCACTGAGTTGCCGCCATGTGATTGGCTGATTAGAAATTAAGTGTTAACGAGCAGTTGGACAGGTGTACCTAATAAAGTGGCCGGTGAGTGTATATATTTTATAGTAATACGTACATATGTTTATTAGCTGCTCTTGCTTGCTTGTTTTTTTTCTTGCCTTCTGATTGTTGCTCTGAGTGTTGCTATCCCTGTGCTGTTGCAATCCTGGAATTTCCCCGTTGTGGGACTAATAAAGGCTTATCTTATCTTATCTTATCTTATCTTTGTCACTCGCTCGGCCATGGTGCGTTCAGGTCCACGCACTGCATTCTCCGTCGTCCATGGAGGTCGCCGTCGTGGAGAGGGGACGAGGTGCCTGCGCTCTCGTGTGGAGGAGCTGTGAGCGCGGCCGGTCCAGCATGGATGTGCCGATCTAGGCGTGCAGATCCCACCATGAAGTTTGCTGCGGCTTTCCCGGTCGTGGGTGATGTCCGGAGAGTTCACTGAAGCAGAAGGGAGCTGCTGCGTTCGCTTGTCATCGGAGCATCACCGCCGGGTGCTGCGTTCGCCGGCAGCGTGGCTGTCCAAGCCAGAAGGTTGCGTCGCACAAAACGTGTGCGTCCTCGGGGTCACCAATATGGCGGATGATAAAATAAAGGCGGCGAAGTGAAGGTTTTAAGTAGGTTTATTAAATCACACTGCCATCATAGAACTCCGCTCCAGCCCTAAGTGTGAGCAGGCTGGAGCGGCGTCCTCAGGCTCTCGGCAAAGGGACACAGAGTGTGTGTCAGCAGCAGCAGTTGAAGAGTGAGAGCGGCTGAACATGGATTTCAGTGAGCTTATATACCCAGTCATAGACAATACATGAAAGGCATGGTATCATCAAAGAGACTGCAGAACAGGCATGAGACATTTGCATTTGAGAGACACAATAAGGACAGGATGCATGAACACAATGCATGAACGGCACATTAACATCACAGTACATAGTCGGAAAAAGGCAGAAGGAGCGGGGCTGCCTGTAGACATCAATACACACATTTCACTGTTAAGTTAATTGCTCTAGTCGAGCACTGTGTCTGTCCCAGTTTGTTGTGGGGGTTATCCCAAACCGCCACAGATTTGTTGGTTCACCAGTGTGGAGCGTGTAAATAACGAGGCGGATTTGACTCAGACAGTTTATTACACATCTCACACAGAAGCATAGTCAGAATGAATACTCAGCAGAGACTCTCCTCTTAAAAAGCATGGCATTCTTCTAGAAGCTTCAAACACACAAAAGGTCACATTGCATTCACTTCCTTAATCCTTTAGCATCCTTCCAGAAGTTTCTAACACACAAAAGATCACACTGCATTCATCCTTCACACCTCCCTGTTATCTCCCAGGGACACTCTGCTCTTTGTTCTTGTCTAAGATGCTATACAATTATGCACTCCCCATGTGTCACCAAATGACCCCCCCCCCCCCCGAGCGTCTTGGATAGAACAATAGAATTACAGTCCATATGCTGTGGTAAAATCATTAAACATCAATCCACATGCTGCTTGGGCTTCAGTCTTCTCCCGTATCTGCTGTAACCAGGATTCACCGCCTCCGCGGCGCTGTCATGCTGGGCGGCTGATGTTTGAGGGGTAAAAGTCTGTCCGTGTGGGTGCTCTGGGGAATCTTTTCTCTGGGAAGCTCCCCGTGGGGGTCTTCCACGCCGAGGGGCCCTCGCCAACAGCACTTGCTCGTCCGCCACCACAAAAGCGGGTTTGAGTCTGTCTATGCCAATCTTTTCCCTCCTACCTCCCAAATCTAGCAAAAAATGCTTGTCCCCTGTTTCCAGCACTCTGAACGGTCCATCGTAAGGTGGGCGCAGTGGAGGGCGATGGGCATCGTGTCTGACAAAAACGAACTCCGCGTTTTTCAAAGTTTTAGGCACAAAAACACGTGGAAAACTGTGGTGAGCAGGGCCCGGCAGCATGCTTGTGTCTGCTACGCTGCAACAGCTGAGACGGGGAGCTGCTCGGCGCGGGATTATCTGGAAGAAACTTCCCGGGCAGCTGAAGTGGCTGCGCAAAAACGAGTTCAGCCGGGGAAGCTTCCAGATCCTCTTTAGGCGCAGAACGTAACCCCAATAAAACCCACTGTAGCTTGCCTACCCAATTTGCATCCATCAGTGATACCCTGAGAGCCGCTTTCCATGACCTATGAAAACGTTTGCATAACCCATTAGCCTGTGGATTGTACGCGGTTGTGCGGTGAACTGTGACACCCAGGCTGCGGGCCATTGTTGACCAGAGTTCGGAAACAAATTGAGAGCCTCTGTCGGATGTAATATCCGACGGGACTCCAAAACGCGCCACCCATGCTGTTAAAAACGCGCGCGCCACCTCCTCGGCTGTGGTTGCCGCCAGTGGAACCACTTCCGGCCAGCGCGTGGTGCGGTCCACCATTGTCAGAAGGTGCGTGCACCCCTGTGATGGCGGGAGGGGGCACACGAGGTCCACGTGAACATGGTTGAACCTCTTAGCCGGGATGCGAAACGGCTCCAAGGGAGCCTTTGTGTGTCTGTGTACTTTGGCTCGTTGGCACACCATGCAGGCTGCTGCCCACTCTTTCACTTGTTTGCGAAGGCTCGGCCACACGAATTTCTCTCCTACCATTTTGACCGACGCGCGCACTCCCGGGTGCGCCAAAGAATGAATCGAGTAAAACACGCGGCGGCGCCACGCGGCCGGGACCACGGGACGCAGGCGCCCCGTGGAGACACCGCAGATTAGGGGGGGCATGCCGTCTTGCAGCACCCTGCTCTCCAGCCTTAACCCTGTTGGTCCAGACTGGAGCGCGCGCACGTCCGCGTCACTAACCTGCTCCGCGGCCATGGCTGCGTAATCTATCCCCACACAGACTGGGGCCGCCACGGCGCGCGAGAGGCAGTCTGCCACTACATTCAGTTTACCCGAGACATGCTGAATATCGGTAGTAAACTCTGAGATCGCGGCCAGCTGTCTCTGCTGCCGTCCCGACCACGGTTCTGAAACCTTGGCCATCATGAATGTTAGCGGCTTGTGGTCAACGAACGCGGTGAAACTTCGCCCTTCCAGCCAGAACTGGAAGTGGCGAATGGCCAGGTGGAGAGCCAGCAACTCCCCGTCGAACGCGTTGTATTTACGTTCACTGTCGCGCAAAGTCCTGCTGAAAAAGCGAGTGGCTGCCAAGCCCCGGCTACGCGCTGCTCCACGACCGCCCCTATGGCCACATCTGAAGCGTCAGTGGTGAGCGCTATGCACTATGCTGCGATATGCCAGCAATGCGGCGTTTGCCAGGGCTGCTTTGACTTCCGAGAATGCCCGCTCTCGCTCCGGGGTCCATTCGACCTTATCCGCGGGCTTCTGTTTTCTGAGCGCGGCGTACAGTGGTTGCATGAGCTGTGCTGCGAGGGGAAGGAAACGGTTATAAAAATTCACCATTCCCAAAAATTCTTGTAGTGCTCTGATCGTTTGCGGCTGGGGAAAATCTGCTACTGCGCGCATTTTGTCAGGCAGCGGTACTGCTCCTTCGGGAGAGACGCGGTGCCCCAAAAAATCAATCCCCGTCACCCCGAACTGACATTTCGCTGGGTTGATTATTAACCCGTGCTCTTCCAACCTCTGGAAAACCGTCGTGAGGTGGGTTTCGTGTTTGTCTTCGGACGCGCTGGCTACCAAGATATCGTCCAAGTAGACGAACACGAAAGGGAGATCGTGCAGCACTGCATCCATCATGCGTTGGAACATCTGTGCAGCCCCTTTAAGCCCGAATGGCATGCGCAAAAACTCGAATAAACCGAACGGAGTTATCACTGCTGTTTTGGGTATGTCCTCAGCGCGCACTGGGACTTGGTGGTAACCGCGGACCAGGTCTATTTTAGAAAAACGTGCGCTCCTGCCAGGTGAACGGAAAAATCCTGAATGTGAGGAATTGGGTAGCGGTCGTGCGCTGTGGCGTTGTTCAACCTGCGGAAATCCCCGCAAGGTCGCCACGAACCCTCAGCTTTAGGGACCATGTGTAACAGGGAAGCCCATGGGCTGTTTGAATGCCTGATGATGCCCAACCTCTCCAGGTTGGCGAACTCCTCACGCGCTATGGCCAGTTTAGCTGCGTCCAAGCGCCGAGGTTTTGCAAAAACGGGCGACCCGGTGGTGGTGATAAAATGCTCCACCCCGTGTTTAGCGATGGCTGCCGAAAATGTCGGGACAGTGAGTGCTGGGAACTGAGTGAGCAGTGTGTGGAACTTACCACATGCAGCTGTGACATTGGCTTGTGCTGTTGGCCGGGACGCTCGAGCTATACAGGGGATAGAATCAAAGGACAGTGCATTAACTAGGTGCCTGTTAGCAACATCAGCCAACAAACCATGTGTGCACAAAAAATCAGCCCCCAGTATATTGAAATTCAATGCTGCTATGACAAAAGTCCACTCAAATGTACGGCCGTGTAGAGACAGGAGTAGAGTCCTCTCACCAAAGGTCTTAATCTCCGAGCCGTTTGCTGCTGCCATCTCGGGGCCGCTAGATCCTGCCAGCCGGTCGGCGTAGGTCGGCAGGATGAAACTCATCTGGGCGCCGGTGTCCACGAGGAAATGCCTCCCCGAGCATGCGTCCGTCAAGTAGAGCAGCTTGTTCTCCTCCCTGAGGGTCGCGGCTGCTACTGACCCCCAGTCTTGGTGTTTCCCGAGCGCTTGAACTGGCACGGTGGTATTCATTTGCGTGCCCTCTCTGCGACGCGGCGGTGGTAGAAACAAAGGGTGTCTCCCCCGCGTTCTTTGGCCCCCGCTGCTGCTGTCGTCGGTGGCTCTGCTGCTGCCGTCGATGGCTCCTCGCCTGCTCTGGCCGTCGCGCCGAGCTCCGTCGTTGCCGCCATGGTCGTGAACTCTCTGCTGGCAATGATAATCCGGTTTGCTTCTCAGGCCAGCGTACGATAGTCCCGCTTGGCCAGCAACGGCGAATTGGCCAGGGTCGCTCTTGTCGCTGACGGAAGGTTCCGGAGGAAGAGGTGGGTAAAAATGAAATGGTCGTCGTCCGTGCCTTTTAATCCCAGCATCTTCTCCATCAGGTCAATGGCCGACCCATCTCCTAACCCAGTCTGCGTCAGGAGTCTCTCTGCTCTCTCACCATCCGAGAGTGTGTAGTGCTGGATGAGTGCAGCCTTCAGCGCGCCGTACTTGTCGTTGGTTGGTGGCTGATCGAGCAGGCTCTCCACGTGCTGAGCCGTGCAGGCGTCGAGCGTTGCGACCACATAGTGGAACTTCGTGTCATCCGCCGATATCCCCCGGAGGGCGAACTGCGCCTCAACTAGGTGGAACCAGGAGCGCGGATTGTGCTGCCAAAAATCCGGTAGCTTGATTGCAACAGCATATGCTTGGCTGGGGGCTCCCAACAAAGCTGGCTCCGGGGATCTTTCGCCGTGTTCCATGATTCGTCTTGGGTCACCAGTGTGGAGCGTGTAAATAACGAGCAAGACAGACAAAAGTTGTATGAGTGATGAGGAAGGTGCTTATGGTGTATATATAGTGTAACGTTGGGGCCATGTTAAGGGGGGCAGGAATTTCCCAGCATGCTTTGCCAGTTGAAAACGTTATGTGTGTGTAACCGTGATTTAAACGGAGGTCTGGGAGAATGACCTCCCCTCCTGCCTGTGCTCAGAGTGTGTGAAAAATAAATCCGGTTGATCACAACCATCTGCTCCATTTTCTTTGTGTGAACCCTGCTTACGTCACACTGGTGTCAGAAGTGGGATGGAGCAAATGGAAGCTAGGATCAGAATGGAGATCCAGCAGCTGGAGCAGGCCATTGCTCAGCTGATGATGGACGATGGGACCGAGACACCACCACCGGGAGCCCGGCGCCGGGACGAACGAAGCGGCGGACCTGACGGGGCCAGCGCACCCCGCCTCCTGTCTTTTTCAAGACAGAGCAGAGCAAACATTCCACCCTTCTCAGGACAGCATGGGCTGGCGACCCCACAGCGATCAAGGGTGGCGATCGATCAGGAAACGACCACCCCACCTGTTCGACAGCGGGCCAAGATTCCCCGTTTCAACGGCGAAGCCACATTGGATGACCACCTGACACAGGTCGAGCTGACTGCGGAGCTGAACGGCTGGTCGCCAGAGGAAACCGCCGTACAGGTCGCGCTGGCCTTGGAAGGGAAAGCCCTCTGCACGCTCTCTGATCTCCAGCCCGAGGAGCACCACAGTTGGCCAGCACTACAAGGGGCGCTCCAGAGACGATTTGGGAGAGTAGTGGATGCTGAGCACGCCCAAGAACAACTGACCCGCCGCCGCCGGAACCACCAGGAAAAACTAGGAGCCTATGCTGCAGACATATGGCTGTTAACCCGGCGCAGCTACCCAGATTTCGCGCTGGAGGCAGTAGAGAAGCTCGCCCTCCGGAGTTTCATCCAAGGTCTCCGCCCGGCCCAGCTCCAGAGCCACATACGGCTCCACGCCGCGAGCGACTGGAGGACTGCAGTGGCAGAAGCAGAGCGGGCAGAGCCGCGAATAAATCGCACCGGTGAAGCAGCAACGCACAGCCGAAGAACCTACCAGGCTACGATGGAGAGCGAGGAGGAGGAGGAGGAATTACGGCAGACCACGGCGGCGCGTCCACAGAGAAGATGGCCTCGGCGGCGCGAGGAAGGGTGCTTCCGCTGTGGAGAGATGGGACACATTGCGCGATACTGCCCCGCACCCACCCCACGACAAACCGGCCCCTCGCTGGCGTTAAACTAGAGCGAGGTGGCGTGAATGGGGACAGGCCACCTCCAGCAGATGTTTCCCCCGAGGAGCCGGCACCGCGCGTGGGCCGAGTTGGACACTCTCCAGGGATCTATCTACAGTGCAGCTTGGGGAAGACGTCGATCCGGGCCCTGATTGACACCAGCGCTACAATCTCCTTCGTTCGACCCGGTGTGCTGCCGGGCATGAGCAAAACGGCTCCGCGGGGGTGGGAACCCACCGAGCGCTGCGTCACCACAGCTACCGGTGAGCGCGCCCGACTGAAGGGGCAGAGAGTGCTGGTGGTGGGGGTGGCCGGTCAGAACATAAGACACCCGTTCTGGCTGGCTGACATCCAAGACCCCTGTATTATTGGACTAGACCTGCTCACAGCCTGGCGTGCCAAGATCGACACCGCCGGACCTTCCCTCCAGCTGGGAAACCGGACCATCACGCTCCACAGCAGAACCCAGGGAAGGGACACGGGGGCCCGTGCAATCGAGGGATCGCCAAGACAGACCGGACCAGGCAGGCCACCGCGAGGACTGGACACGATGATGTCACCAGCGCGGACAGAGGGAGCACGAGCACACACAGGGACAGCAAGGGGAGGGGTCAACATGTCAGCAGAGACGCAGCAGGCGGTGGAGGAATTATTTCAGCGGAGCTGCAGCGGGCTGGACCCGGAACAGAGACGCCAGCTGCGAGAGCTATTGGACTGTTTTATGGGTGTTTTCGCCGCGAAGGATGAGGAATGCGGCCGGACCGGGTTGGTGCAGCACGAGATCGACACCGGTGAGGCCAGGCCGATTCGACTCCGCCCACGCCGGCTGCCCTTTTCAAGGCGGGCAGCGGCGGAACAAAAAGTGCGAGAGATGCTGGAGGCAGATGTCATTGAGCCCTCCAGCAGCCCCTGGGCGGCACCTGTGGTGCTGGTCAAGAAGAAGGACGGGTCGTGGCGGTTCTGTGTGGATTACCGACGCTTGAACGACACCACCAGGAAAGATTCCTACCCCCTGCCCCGCATCGATGACGCACTGGACCACATCGCCGGCTCCAGCTGGTTCAGCTCGCTGGATCTACGCAGCGGCTATTGGCAGGTAGAGCTGTCACCCGAGGTCCGCCAAAAAACAGCCTTCTCCATCGGGCAGGGACTGTATCAGTTTAAAGTGATGCCGTTTGGACTCTGCAATGCCCCGGCCACCTTTGAGCGCTTGATGGAGCGAGTGCTGGCTCACGTGCCCCGGAGTCGCTGCGTTGTTTACCTGGATGACCTGTTGGTGCATGCAGCTGATTTTGACAGCGCCCTGTCAAATCTCCGAGAGGTGCTGGGAGCCATCCAGCAGGCGGGGCTACAGTTACACCCTAAGAAATGCCACCTGTTCCGGCGGGAGACCACCTTTTTGGGCCACGTCGTCAGCGCAGCGGGGGTCGCCACCGACCCGGAAAAAGTGGCAACAGTGAGAGACTGGCCAGTGCCGCGGAACGTTGGAGAACTGAGGAGTTTTCTTGGATTGGCCTCCTATTATAGGAGGTTTGTGAAAGACTTCGCCACCATCGCCAGCCCACTGCATCAGCTGACGCAGAAAGGACGCACGTTCCAGTGGAGTGACAGCTGTGCTGCTGCTTTCTCCCAGCTTCGCACAGCGCTCATCAGAGCCCCCGTCCTGCGGTATCCTGACCCGAACCGCCCTTTCATCGTGGACACGGACGCCAGCAACCAGGGCATCGGGGCGGTGCTATCCCAGGAGGGAGAACATGGAGAGCAGGCAGTCGCTTACTTCAGCCGCACTCTCAGCAGAGCCGAGAGGAATTACTGTGTGACTCGCAGAGAGCTGCTGGCTGTCATCCAAGGACTGCGTCATTTCCGCCCGTATGTGTACGGGGGGGAGGTTCTAGCTCAGGACGGACCACGCTTCCCTGACCTGGTTGTTAAACTTCAAAGAACCGGATGGACAGTTGGCGAGATGGCTGGAGGCACTGCAGGATTATAATTTCCAGATTGTGCATCGGGCAGGCCGCCTCCATGCCAACGCTGACGCGCTGTCTTGGCGCCCCTGCGCGACAGAGGAGTGTCGTCACTGCCAACGGGCTGAAGATCGGGACCAAACCGCCCCATGGGCTGCCGCTCTTCGAGCCACTGCGAGCAGGAATAACACAGCGACGCACAGCCCCTCCTCAGATGATCAGGCAGTTCTCCCTAGCGATGACGTCACAGAGGTTCTTGGCACGTAGCAGCTGCAGAGTGAGCAGGACAGAGACCCGGTCATTTCGCGGGTTCGGCAGTGGCTGGACGCAGGGCAGCGGCCCGCCTGGGAGGTTGTGTCACCGCTGGACCCAGAGACTAAGGCCCTGCACTCCCAGTGGGCCAACCTCCGCTGCTACGAGGGCGTGGTGTATCGGCAGTGGCAGACTCCAGCTGGGCAGCGGCACGTCTGGCAGCTGCTGGTTCCTCGTCGACTCCGGTCCAAAGTACTCCAGCTGGTTCATGGGGCGGTAGGAGCGGGCCACTTTGGAGTGACAAAGACGCTGCAGCGCCTTCGGGCCCGGTTCTACTGGCTCGGTTGTCATCAGGACGTGGAGCTCCACGTTCATCGCTGCGACACATGCACAGCTCAGAAGGGACCAACTCAGCGATCCCACGCTCCCCTGCAGCAGTACCGGGTGGGAGCACCGATGGAGCGAGTGGGAGTGGACATCCTGGGCCCTTCCCCGACCACGGACCGGGGGAACCGCTACGTGCTGGTCGCAATGGATTATTTCACTAAGTGGCCAGAGGCGTACGCGGTCCCGGATCAGAGCGCCGCTACGACGGCATCAAAGCTGGTGGATGAAATGTTCTGTCGGTTTGGCGCACCGGAGGAGCTGCACAGCGATCAGGGTCGGAACTTCGAGGCGGAGGTCTTCGGAGAGGTCTGCAAACGGCTGGGCATCCGGAAGACCCGGACCACCCCACTGCATCCACAGAGCGACGGCCTGGTCGAACGATTCAACCGGACCCTCACCACCCAGCTCGCTATCCTAGTGGACCAGCGACAGTGAGACTGGGACCTGCATCTGCCTTTTGTTTTGTGGGCATACCGGACGGCAGCTCAGGAATCTACCCGGTGCACCCCTGCGGCGCTCATGTTTGGACGCGAGCTGCGCACACCGGTGGATTTGGTATTCGGTTGCCCCCCTGAGCCGGAGGTGGAGGGAAAACCCGGATTGGATTATTTTTTTTGTTTGAAAGAACGTCTCCACACGGTGCACGAGCTGGCTCGAGAGGCCCTGGCAGCGGCAGGGGGCCGGCAGAAGCGAGCATACGACTCCCGCTGCCAGGGGAGGGACTTTGCACCGGGAGATCGAGTCTGGGTTTTCTGCCCTGAGAGGAAGAGAGGACGATCACCGAAGCTGGCGAGCCAGTGGTCGGGGCCATGCGTGGTCCTGGAGAGACTGTCAGATGTGGTGTACAGGGTGAGGCTTAGAAAAAGGGACCGGGTTGTGGTCCTTCATCGTGACCGTCTCGCCCCGTATCGGCCATCTGCACCGCTGGTGGACGAACTGGAGCTTCCATCCCGGCCCGATACCCCGACCGAGACCCAGATGGACACTAGGGGGCCTGTACGTGTTGGCCGCCGGCGCCGAAGACCGCCCCGACACCTGGATGAGTTTGTATTGGACTTTTAAATTGGACTTTAATTTTTCTGGGGACAGAAACCAGTCCGGGGGGGGGCAGTGTAACGTTGGGGCCATGTTAAGGGGGGCAGGAATTTCCCAGCATGCTTTGCCAGTTGAAAACGTTATGTGTGTGTAACCGTGATTTAAACAGAGGTCTGGGAGAATGACCTCCCCTCCTGCCTGTGCTCAGAGTGTGTGAAAAATAAATCCGGTTGATCACAACCATCTGCTCCATTTTCTTTGTGTGAACCCTGCTTACGTCACTATATATATATGGTATAATAGGCTTGGTGTTGTTAATAATTAAGACACAGAGAGAACTAATAAATCATGTTTATGGAACCAAAGAACAGAAAACAGAAATGTCACAACAGTTTATTATTATTTTATGTGTAGTTTACTTCTATAATAAACAGTGATTGAGAATGCTGTTTTTAGTTTCAGTTCCTCATCTAAAACCTATAAATAGGCCAAACGAAAGATTATGATGTGAGCAAACGTTAGCGCTTTCCAGAAATGTAACTTAAGTCAAAACAGCATTATATTATTTACTCAAGTGTAACTCAAGTGTAACTGGTCAAACATAAGTAAGAGTGAAATGATCTAATAAAAAAGCAACTAGATGAGCTGATCAGGTTAATACTGTGCTAATTTAAGAGTTAGTATGTGGAAAATAAAACGTTAACTAACTGCATGTTCCCTCTAATATAACTGAAACCATATCATATGCATATCTGTGTTCCCCCAGATCTCCACACAGTATGTCATAAAAGGAACTATCACTGAATTATATAAAATGCAAAGAGATTTCTGACACAGGAGATCCTTAACTTTATACAGAGTACGGCAATGGATTTAGACATTTTAGTTTTGACATAATTTATGTGTGGCGGCGCGGTGGCGCAGTGGTTAGCACTGCGGCAGCACAGCAACTCACCCTTGGCCGGGGGATCCTGGGTTTGATCCCAGCCCCAGACCAACAGTGATCTGTGTGGAGTTTGCATGTTCTCCCCGTGTCTGCGTGGGTTTACTCTGGGATTTCTCCGGTTTCCTCCCACAAGTCAAAAACATGCAAGTTAGGTTAATTGGCATCAAACTGGGGATTCTAAATTGTCCTTAGGTATGACTGCGAGAGTGAATGGTTGTCTGTCTCTCTGTGTTGGCCCTGCAATGGACTGGTGATCTGTCCAGGGTGTACCCTGCCTCTCGTCCAAAGATGCTGGGATAGGCTCCAGCCCCCCCCCCCCCCCCGCGACCCGAAAAGGATTAAGCGGAAGAAGATAAATGAAATGAATGAAAATGAATAATTTATGTGTGATTTCCAGTTTAGTTTGTTATCAACAATGACCCCTAGGAACTTAGTTTCAAAAACTGTGTCAATTTCAACACACACATATGTGTATGTATATACTGTATATACAGTATATATATATATATATATATATATATATATATATATATATATGAACATTAGCACTATTTATAAAGTGTTACCCACAGTCACTGGGATGGAAACTGCTGCACCTAGCTTAGCCACGATGCACAGGTGTTCCTGGTGTTTCGCTGTCTGTCGTCTGGCCCGTATTTGTCGTGGACGTTCCTCTCCTCAAACCCGGACCAAGTCCATAACCCTAAAAGGGGACCTGCTCGACCTGATATGGTGCTGCTCGGCACGCAGTTTCTCCGTGCCTGTCGGTCTGGCCCCATCCTCTTCTGAAGCCATTGCAACAGCTGCCATCGTAGCTGCAGATCCTCCATCCCTCTGCGGCCAAGTACCAGGGGCATCTGGGTCTAGCACATCGGCGCCACTTGCCAGTGCAGGCACTTTGCTGTCACACTCGGTGGCTCACTCCACCATTTCCCGAGTGCTGAAACTGAGACCCCCCCTGCGTCGAACTTGGGCAAAACTGGTCCCGCTTGACCATCGCGGCACCCACCAGGTCTTTGTACCGTTTTCTCCCAGTGTCCTTCTTCGACTGTAACTCATCTTGGATACAAAAGCAGTCCGATACCTCCTCTCTGTCATCCAAGGTGATCTACTGTGCTATCTCTATGTCCAGCTGTCACTGCTGCTTTTCGGGGCTCTCAGCCTGCCCGCGCTCCCCATCCCGCTGCCGACTCTGGCTGCAGGGAAAACCGAGCCGAGTTCATTCGCTGCTCACCCTCCGTGCTGCAGTCACTCTTAGTGCTGTGCTCTTCGGCTGGCTTGTCATTCCCGATGGACATGGGCTCCCTCTCTTGTGGCACCGATTCCACCGTGTTATCTAGCGCGTAGCCTGTAGCTTCTAGCTTCTGTGTTTGGCTCCTACCTAGCTCCGTGGCTAATTTCTCCATTGTTACTAGCTGGGCTGTTAGCTCCCGTGAATTAGCTAGCTTAGCGTCTTTTGATGCCAACAGCCTTTCAACCCACAGCTTTGTGCTCCGTGTGTGTTTGGCAAAGAAGTCAGCAAGCAGCCTGACAGCATCTGCATAAGACTCCGTCTCCCCTAACGAGTGGAAAATCCTCTGACCTTCTACGCCGAGATTGCGAACCAGAATTGCTTGCTTCCTTACTCCATCAAGTAAGGAGCTGTAGGACCCAGCTCCAGAGCCCGCACAGAGCCAACCCTCAGCTTCCTCGCCGGATCCATCTCCAGTGGGGGTTATTTTTCCTGGGGGCACCAGGACCACTACCACCATCATGGCTGCTGTGGAGGCAACCACAGCAGAGTGGGAGCCAGAGCTGGACCTCCTGGAGGCCGGGCCCAAAACTTCATTGCCAGGATCAACGGAGTCCTGGATGGCGGTGGGGCTCGAGCTCAGGCAAGTTATCTCCCTTATTTTTCTCATGTCAGTTTTGGAGCGATCTTGTCTGGCTCTAGGTGAGGAGAGTCAGGTGCAGCCCTCAGCTGCATCTGAACTCACCTCTCCGGGCTCCATCACTGCCAGCGACCCTAACCAGTGTTTTTCTTCTGTTGTTCATGAGCCTTCTCCTAGAGTCACCAGAGAAGTTCCACCATCACCAGGGGCCTCCGTGGATCCGGTCTCATCACCCGATGACATCGTGAGTCCAGCTCCTCCCATCGAGGTCGTCATGGGTGCACTGTGTCTGCCCAGGGTGCCTGTGATTGACTGCCTCCTGGCTCGGGTGCTCATGCGGGTAGGCTGGCCCACCATCAAGGCAGCTGTGGCCCAGCTGGGTCCAACTGCGGGTGCAGCTGTGGCTGAGACAGGGTCCACTGTGGGTGCAACTGAGGCCCAATCAGGGCCCATCAAGGGTGCTGCTATGTCCCAAACCGGGACCACCGAAGGTGCAGTTGTGTCCCAAGCCGGGACCACCGAGGATGTAACTGTATCCCAAGCCGGGACCACTGAGGGTGCTGCCGGTCAGCCTGAAGACGCCGGGTCCTTCTCTCCTCAGCCAGATGTTGTCTTGGCCTTCTCCTCTCCTCAGGTAGACGCTGTTGTGGCCCCCTCCTCTTCCTTGTCTGATGCCATCGTGGTTCCCTTCTCCTTTCCACCAGATGCCTTGGGGGTTCCCTTCCTACGGTCCGGTCACCCACCAAGGAGCCTCCCGGTGGGCAGACCGCTTCCTGCTTTACCCCTCCGGTCCTGGTGGCTCAACAGCGCTGGCCAGCCACCTGAAGGACTGAATCTCTGGGTCAAGTGGCCCATGTTTTCCAGCAGGCCGCCGGACTCTGTCCACCGGATCTTCTGCTGGGCCTGGGACTCTGGGTGACCTCCCGAGCCTCCACACCTCTAGACTTGGGGGGGTTAATGGTAGTGTTTTTCTGTGTGGGCCCTGAGCGGGGTTGTTTTTTGGTTGTCCTGTTTCCCCCTACCCCCTGCCCTGGGTTGATTGTTATTGTTGTTCCTGCTGTGTGTGTGGCGGGGGCAGGGTTTTTCTTTCCTTTGTGATGTTTCGCTGGGTGTCTGGATTCCATCCCTTGAGAGGGGGGCTCTATCATGAATTGTGCCACTTTGTCCTTCAGGCTTGGTTCAATGACCTTCCTCTGGGTCTCTATTTATCTGTGTATTCTACGTTGGCATGATTATTTGTGTATTATTTTGTTCTTTGAGTTTCATATGGTCCTCCTTGTTTCCTGGTCACTGTTTTGTTTACCGCTGTTATATCTTATTTTGCATCCATTTCTAGTTTGTTTCTATGTTTTGTGTATTGGCTCTCTGGCTGACAGGCTGTCAGGTTGCACATTCAGTCTGCACTTGGTGTGGGCGTTGCCTGCCAGTTTGCCAGCCAGACCACTCTCCCTCTCCTGACACTCAGCTGTTCTGTTATTATTTCCCTTGTGTCCTAGCTCAGGTGGACCCAATCATTAGCTCATCAGCATGTGTATTTAGTTGGCTCATTGCCATTTCTGCTCTGCTGGATTATTGTTTCTGTCACTGCCACGTCACGCCATGGCTTCGCTACAGTTCTAGTTTTGCCACGTTATGCTGTGGAGCCTTGTGAGTTACTAGTCTTTGTATTTTTCTGTACGTCTACACTATTTTTGAGTTTGCTTTAATAAATGTGTTTGTGGTGTAACCTGCACGTAAATCCGTCTCTCTTCTCCTCCATGTGCTGCGTAAAAGCGCACGGGGAATCATGGCAAACGCAAGCCCCAAGGGCCAAACCCACGCATGACAGAAGGCATGGACTCTGCTTGTAAAAACATATCTAGGTACATTTTTTTAACATACAAATGTACATTTGTTTGAGGGGTGGAAAATGTTCCTTTCGTTTTTAGTGAGATCAGGTTGAGTGGAAGTGACATTCATCCAGTCAAAGATTGATGTGCCATCAAAATGATTTTGGTAACATTATTTTAAGGTTAAAATCTTACATAGTGTTGTTTTAAGGAGTACACAATGAAAAATTAATGTATATCTATCAGTTGCGCATGTCAGTGATTGCTCACTCCCTTTCTGGGATAAGTTCAAGCCCTCAAACATGCGGTGGTACATCTGTGCAAGCTCTTTGGGGCATTCGGGATTTGTTCCCCCAGGACTTGTAGTTGCACTGATGGAGACAAGAAAAGAGAAAGTAGGATAAACACCATGGTGCTCTGCTGTATTTCCTCTGCAGTGTTGGTATCATGAGCTTACTTTCTGATGCAATTCTCATTTTAGTTCAGTGCAGATTTCTCAGTTCTACTTTTACACTAAAGTTTCCTTCTGTCTTTGTCCCAGCGACTTTCTGAATGTATTCTCTCACCTTTCTCTTCTCATTTTCCATATTAATTTGTGAGTTGAATTAATTTGTATCTTGGTATATTCCTCTCCAGTCCACATTGTTTCTTTGTGTCGTCATCTGGTTGACCGCAAAATACTTTTAAATGTCTGTCCTTTGTTGGATTTAGTAGGCTGTTCCAGTTTTGTTAATTATTAAAGCCATTTTTACTTCACTCTTCCTACTACTGATATCTGCATGTGAGTCCTCACGTGCAAAACTCCACAGCAGAGTTGTCATGTGTAAATAAGGCATGGTTGATCATAAAATTACAAGTAATCACTTCATCCTACTTTGTAATTATTTGGCAAATGCTATTTTAAATGGTTCTGAAATCAGGATCACAATCAAGTTCTCACCTCAAGGAAAAGACATGCAGCATACTCATTCAGGATGTAGTGTTTACATATGAAGGAGAGAAGCTTTGGGTCAGAAAGAGAGAATTTACACTTTTAACTCAAGCATGCTTACATTTTTGAAGTGCAAATCAGAATCCTTAGCCATACCTGATACCTGGGGTTAATGTCCATGACTTCCTTACACTTGTGCTCTCTTTTCTCAAAGGAGAGCAGTTTGTGCTTGTATCCCTGCAGGCTCTTCTCCATAGTGATCATCACCCTCCAGCAGGGAAGAGAGCCTGAGGCCCAGAGCAGAGTCATGTCCTTAGCCATGGTTTTAGAATGAAGTGTTTTGCCTGATAAGTACAACTACAGGGATGATGACACAAGTGATTACAGCCAACCATGAGAAGGCATACAGGGCGGAGGTGGAGAATCTGCTGCTGTGGTGCCAAGCAAATAACCTGGAACTGAATGTCCAAAAAACTCAAAGAACTCATACTGGACTTCAGACAGAAAAGACAGGCCCCCCCCCCCCCCCCCATAAATGGCAGCCATGTGGAAATCGTTCCCACCTTCAGGTTCCTGAGCACCCACATCTCCTCTGACCTCTCCTGGACTGTCAACATCAAGGCCCTGGTCAAGAAAGCCCTGCAGTGGCTGCACTTCCTCCATGTCCTGAGGAAGAACAACCTGGACCAGAAGCTGCTTCTGGCCTTCTACCGCTGCTCAGTGGAGAATGTGCTCACCTACTGTCTGGATGTGTGGTACACCGGCTCCATGGCCGAGAACAGGAAGGCTGTGCAGAAGGTCATCAACACCGCCCAAAAAATCATTGGCGGCCCTCTGCCCCCTCTGGAAGACATCTCCAGATCCTCCTGTCTCAGAAAGATCAAGGCCATCACAGGAGACCCCTCTAATCCCACCCACCACCTGTCTGACCTGCTTCCCTCTGGATGACGGTTCAGATCAATCAGGTTGCACACCTCCAGACTAACACACAGTTTCTTCCCCTGGGCCATCCGAACTGCAGACAGTCAGAGGTCCCACTCCCTCCCTCCACACGCTCACATGTACAGAACTGAGGACCTTTTTAATTATCATAATAACACACCTGTCTTTGCACTCTGCACTTTCATGTACATTGACCCATCCGTGAAACCACTACTATGTACAGTATGTTTTCCATAATCCTTGGGCCATTTTATTCAATCGTGCATCCAATTGTGTGTTCTGCACTCCGCACTGTACATTGTTTCATCTGTGAAGCCACTACCCTACCTGTGTGCATTTCCATAATCCTGGGCTATTTTTATTTCTGTCATGTGTTTAATCGTGTGTTCTCTAACCGTGTTTTATCTAATCCGTCTCTCATACTTAATTGCGCAGTAGCCTGGTGAAGCACCCACAATTTCATTGTACTGTACAATTGTACAGTGACAATAAAGCCTATTCTATTCTAGACTAGCACAGACACCTGCTTTTATAACAAACTCCTACAGGGTAGAGATTGGTGGGTTAGACACCATATCTGTTTTGTATTTGGGCCTATGATCTGTAACTCTGAATGGTCTGTGTAAGCAGGTTCAACATAAACTCAGAGTTAGTTGACTTTAAGTTATGAATTTGAGTAACGAGGTGTGAGCAAAAAGAGGAGTAAAAAGTTAGGAAAAGGAATGGAAAAAATGAACATATTTGCAACTACATTGCAATTACATATAAACTGCTTATTCCCTTAAGTCACAATACTATAAAGAAAACTTTTTTATGCTTTTTATGAAAAATAAGGATGTATTATGTGTACATATTGTCATGAACCGAGCCCGTGATTCCTGTGGGCTCGGTTCTGATCGATCCTGGTGGCTCAGGCAGTGGGTTTATTATGTGGAGTTGTATTTTGATTTCTTGTTGTTTTCTTGTCCATGCACTGTTTCTGTTCCTGTCTGTAGCTGCCACTCTGGCCTATCCAGCCACGCCCTCCCTTCTGACAGTCAGCTGTTTGCCCCGGTAATCATCTTTCCTGCGCTCACCCAGGTGTTCCCTTTGCCAGTGGCGTCTGTATTAAGAAGCTCTTTGCAAGACAGACACGGCTGGATCATTGTACGCATTTGATGGTTTCTCTCTGTAGTCAACCGTCACGCCACTAAGGACTGTCTTTGTGTCTTGGATTCTCGCTGTGACAACTCGGTCTGCCCCCCCCCCCCCCACTGTGAGTAACTGCCTGTGTGCTGTTCCACCGCTGTTTATCTCCAGTGTGTGTGTTGGGTGGCCTGGAGGACTCTATGTGTATCCGAGCTGCCTGTGTGTGCTCGTTATTATTGTTGTGACGACTCGGCCTGCCCCCTCACTGAGTATCTGTCCGTGCGCTGTCCGCCGCTGTATATCTCCAGTGTGTGTGTTGGGCGGTCTAGAGAACTCTTTAGTGTACCCGAGCTGTCTTGTCCCGTAATGTTCACTGGTATGTTAATAAATGTGTGTTTGGTGTAACCCTGCAATTAAATCCTCGTCCTTTTTCCCTCACCGTGCGCCGTTGGAGAGGCGCATGGAGAGCTCATGACACATATTGTGTAATCTGTTAAAAGAATTTATAGTAATGTCCATCCATCCATCCATCCATCCCTCCATCCATCCATCTTCTACCACTTTTCCAGAGGTCCAGGTCACGGAGGCAGCAGTTCAAGCAGAGAAGCCCGGACTTCCCTTTCCCCAGCCACCTGCTCCAGCTCTTCAGAGGGGATACCAAAGCGTTCCCAGACCAGCTGGGTGACATAGTCTCTCCAGCGAGTCCTGGGTCTGCCTCAGGGTCTCCTCCCAGTGGGACATGCCCAAAACACCTCAAATGGTAGGTGTCCAGGAGGCATCCTGATCAGATGCCAATTCCACCTCAACTGGCTCCTTCCAATGTGGAGGAGTAACGGTTCTACTCTGAGCCTCTCCCGGATGACTGAGGGTGAGTCCATCAGTCCTGCAGAGAAAGCTCATTTCAGCCGCTTGTATCCGCGATCTCATTCTTTCGGTCATTACCCAAAGCTCATGACTATAGGTGAGGGTAGGAACGTAGATTGACCGCTAAATCGAGAGCTTTGCTTTAGAGCTCAGCTCCCTCTTCACCACAACAGATTGGTACAACATCTGCATCACTGCAGATGCTGCTCCGATCCATCTGTCAATCTCTCGCTCCATTCTCCCTTCACTCATGAATAAGACCTCGAGATACCGGGTTGGGGATGAGCTCCTGCCCCAAATGGAGGAGTTTAAGTAAACTGGGTTTTTCCCGGGTATTCCGGCTTCCTCCTACAGGCCAAAAACATGCAAGTTAGGTTAATTGGAGACTCTAAAGTGGCCCTAGGTGTGAATGTGTGTGTGAATGGTGAAGGGATTGGTGCTGCACCATGGCTGTCTCATCCATCCAGGTGGATGTCCTGTAATTTCTGTTTGGGATTAATAAAGTATACTAAAATTTTAAAAAAATAACAACTGAATGTGAGAATGGAAAAGCCCATTATCAGGGATAGGGATGTTTGGTGTGATTGGTGGGTAAGATATGAATGGTTCCTGGCTTGCAATAAGCACAGAAACAACCCTGAACAGTGAATGGGGAACTTGGTAAATGTGTCCTGCTGTGCTGGTTGATGTGGTGTTGTCAGTTCTGATCAGGACAGGATGGCCCATTAGAATGGAGTAAAATGCTTTAGAGCAAAGGAAACTATCAAAAGTTCAAAGCACTTGATGTGCAGCTCACCATCCCAAGAGGAAGGTGTCTATGGTGAACACTGCAAAATGCAACCCTGCCGATTGGCAAGCCCCAGTTCAGAAGGATGAGTGCCTTCCATGGAAGAAGAGCCTTCAGGCAGCTAATAGTAATGACAGCCCACCTCCCGAGATGGTGGGGTGGAGTGAGTGAAAGGACATGTCATGAATCTGGGTTTGGAGGGCAAACCCAGTTCTTACTCATTATTATGTTTTGCCCTAATTTTCCTCTGACAGCCCGGGCACGACCCTGCCTCCTGTCTAGTGCAATCAGCTGCACTGTCACAAGTGTTCACACACGTACACACACACACACACGCTCCATTCACTCTCATTCACACGCCCTCTCACACAACGGATGCCAATCAGTCCTGCCCACGCGTTCTCGCACCGGCAATCTCTTTCCTTGTTAGCTTGTTGTTTGCCGCATTGGCGGAGAGAGATTGTCGGGGCATTCACCCTCGTTCATGGCAGCTTGTTCTCCATGAATGACGTTCCACTCCCTTCACGTATTCAGCCCGGCATCTTCAGACGATCTATCCCTGGATGTTCGCGGCTGCCCTGGCCTCCTATCTTTATTCGCCAGACTGCACGGTTCGCCCCAGATCAGCTCCAGACCTGTAAGTGTCTTTAGCCTTTCCACTTGTGCTAGCAGCCCTGCAGCACTAGGCTGCTCACCTTTCTTGTTTTGTGCCCAACGCAGCCCTGCAGCACTAGGCTCTGTATTCGCCAGGCTGTAGAGCATTCGGCTGGCGCCCTGTATGTTTGGTGGCCTAACATACAGGCCACCAAACATATATTGCACCTCCCTGTATATTGTGTGGTTTAACTGGACTGAACTCAGTGATTTTTGGACTTGTTATTTTCTTTGTGTTTGTTAATAAAAGTGCACCATCAACTCTCGCTTTTGGATTTTATTCTCTCTCTCGTGCACCGAGCCATGGCACACGGAGGTTTATGACAGGACAGGCATCATCCTCTGGAAGACATGCATCCTGAGAAGGCCAAGCAGGACCACTGCTATCAGAGATGTTCACAAGTCATTTTTTTACAAGACCAAGTCAAGTCCCGAAGCTCAAGTCCATGTCAAGTCATTTTATGGTTGTAATATCTAAGGAATTTAAAATACTGTATGTATCACATTATCCTTAGCTAATAGCATTTAGTAACAGAACAAGTCAGCATTTTGACACAATTACTTTCAACAGGCTGACAAAATTCAGTAAAGACATGATCAATCAGACAAGTGGTGAAGCCCATGTGCTGATGTCTAACCAGGGGCTTGAACTCACAACCTCCCACTCCAGAGGCCAGCACTCTACCTGTGTCACCAAGAGGGTCAACTCACTTGGCAAGCCAAGTAGGAATGCTTTTACTGACTCTGTCACACACAGTATTCCTGTAGATTTTGCACCATCACCCCTTTGACCTGTTCACCTCTGGATGATGGTTCAGAATGATTAGGTCCCACACCTCCAGACTGGCAAACAGTTTCTTCCCCTGGGCCATCCGAACTGCAAATAGTCAGAGGCCCCACCCCCTCCCTCCGAACACTCACACGCACAGAACTGAGGACCTTTTTAATTATCACAATAACACATCTGTCTTGGCTCTCCGCACTTTCATGTATATTGACCCATCCATGAAACTACTACTATGTATATTTTCCATAATCCTTGGGCCATCTTACTCAATTGTGTGTTCAATTGTGTGTTCTACTCTCCGCACTCTTATGTACATAGTTCCATCCGTGAAGCCACTACTGTACCTGTGTACATTTCCATAATCCTGGGCTATTTTTATTTCTGTCGTGTGTTTAATTGTGTGTTCTGTAACTGTGTTTTATCTAATACTTCTCTCTTACTTTATTGCGCAGTAGCCTAGTGGAGCACCCACAATTTTGTTGTACTGTACAATTATACATTGACAATAAAGCCTATTCTATTCTATTGTACTGTAATTGTAACCAAGTGGGATGAGCAGTGAAGCCCATCTGGTGATGTCCAATCAGTGGTTCAAACTCACAACCTCCTGCTCCGGAGTCCAGCACTCCTGCCCATGCAACCCTCCCTCTGTGACCATCTTCTTGCAGAAAAACAACCTTGTGAAGGTGAGTTTTTTTTTTATCACACACTTTGCTTTTATGCTGATATGTTCTGTTCATTTTAAAAGTGAAGGAAGGACAGCATAAAAATGTTTACCTTAGTGGCACACATATTTGAGATGCTTAGACTGCATATGTATAGCACATTGATTGAGATGCTTAGACTGCATATGTATATTGTGTTACCTCACGTCTTAGAAGGAACAATAAGTCTGGACCTCCTGGGGATAACAGTAGGAGGTGGAGGTGCCTTTAGAAATGACTCTGAAAGGACTTCCTGACCTCCAGGGGTCAGGTGGAGGAAGAAGAGACCTGGGGGAGATGTATTGTCTATGGGAGGTTGAATGACAATGTGATTCTGTACTTTGATGTCCCGGGTATAAAAGGAGGGGATTGGAGAAGTTGGTCCTCTTTTCTGTTTGAGAGGACGTTGGAGATGTGAGATGATTAATAAACCTGAATTGAGAAATAAATTCAGCCTCTTCATTTCACGCTCTCCACAACCTTCCTCTTTAAAATAGCATCCATAAATCAACTTGATCAGGTTTCATGTCTGTGCTCAATTCCATGTGTAAATATTAATTTATATTTATTATAGTTGGATAATACTGTACAAAATAACTGAAAAGGTTTAAAAAAACAGATATCTGATCTTAAAATGAAAGCAGAAAATGTTGTAATCCAGTTTTCATTTAATTATTTTTACAACTCAAAAAAAAACCAAAAAAAAAAAAAAACTACAGTGTTAGACCATTGACCCACTAAAGCAGTGCAAAGAATGGTTACATAACGGGACCTGTACTTATATAGCACTTTTTGTAGTCTCAAGGACCACTCAAAGGACCACTGTTGTGTTGAAAACACACCAAGAAAAATTAGTCTTTCAGCTAATTTTTGAAGTTGAATGCTTCTGAAGCTCAGATGTCTTTCAGCAAGTCCCGTGGCGGACCACCTTTTAACTCCTCATTCCAATTGGGAGGCCAGGAGGCTTTGATGCTGGGTCTCTCCTTCAAGCAGTTGAGGTATTTTGCCAGGTTTGCGTAACGCTTTTCACATAAGCTGTTAATGAAAAAAAAAAAAGGTTCATGTGAAACTTCCATTGAAAACCTTTTTCTGGTTTCCAAGTTATCTATTTATCATGCCGCTAAAAGTCATTTATACTCATACCCACTTACCCAAAACGAAAGAGAACAGCAATGGTCGGAAAAACAACCACATCAGCCAATGAAAAGGTCTTTCCTGCCAGGTATGGTCCCTAGAAGAACAAAGACAATGGGACAAACAAACTTATTTCCTGTGTGAGATTTTAAGATGAATTAAATTCAATACATTTATTTACTGAGTCTTATTTGGGAAAGATTAAAAGCGTTAGGAGGTTAGAGGTTATATATTCTAAAATCACTCCCCAAATACTACATGCATCTATACAGTAGGGAGTAATGAATTGGAGCCTATGAGTGTCAAAGTCCAAATACATTTGTTTAAACAAATCACTTAAAGTGTGACCAAAATCGAATTAAAACCAGCATTTAACAATTTTGAGGATATTTAAAGTTCCGTCTTACCTGTTGCAGGTATCCTTCCCACAGCTTCATCTCTTCAGTCAGACCCTCTCTGAGTCTTTTCAGAGCAGAGTCGTGTCTCTCTCCTTCAGGTACCTTCCAGTTGTAGCCAGCTGTGTCCACTGAAAAAAAGTGACACAAAACAACCAACCTGTCCTTCAACATCACCAGTGGTTATAAGGGTTACATATGAAAGATTTGATGCACTTTTGTCAGCTTTACTTATCAGTTTTTACTCACTCATTTTCTGGTATAAGGTCAACCCCTCCAACATGCGCTGGTACATCTGTGCAAGCTCTTTGGGGCATTCAGGAGTCAAGTTGTTCCCCTGGGACTTGTAGTGGCACTGATGTTAGAGACGAGAAAAGAAAAAGTGTGATTAACATAGTGATTTCTTTTTCCTGTGGTATAGGCATAGCATGATCTTGCTTCTTGACATAATTCCTAGTTTTGGGGTCTTTGCAAAGTTCAGAGTTCTACTTTTCCACTTAAATTTCCAAATGTCTCATTGTGTTTCCCCTGTCTGTTCCAGAATCTTTCAGAATATATTCTTACTACACTGCTTTGCTCAGTTTCCATATTATTGTGTGAAAAGAGTTCATCTGCAGGTTGTGACTCGTTTCCACACTGATTTGTCTCTTTGTCTTTAAACGGTGGATTACTTTTAGTTACTTTTAAAACCCAGCCACAGGGGGTGCACAAGCCAGTTTAGCCCTAGTGCCAATCCCAAGCTCGGGTAAATGGGGAGGATTGTGTCAGGAAGGGCATCCAATGTAAAATCTTTGCCAAATCAAACATGCGGATCATGACGAATGAGACTTTCATACGGATCGGTTGAGGCTCATTAACAACGACTGCCACCGGTGCTGTTAGAGAAGGAGGAGAGGGGGGAATGCGTGTTAGGAGGGAGAGAGAGAAAAGGAAAGGTAGAAGTGTGGAGGTGAGAGTAGGGACTTTGAATGTAGGAACTATGACTGGTAAAGGCAGAGAGCTGGCTGATATGATGGAGAGAAGGAAAGTAGATGTACTGTGTGTTCAAGAAACCAGATGAAAGCGAAGAAAGGCTAGGAGCATTGGAGGTGGATTTAAACTGCTCTACCATGGTGTAGATGGGAAGAGAAATGGAGTAGGAGTAATCTTGAAGGAAGAGTATGTGAAGAGTGTTCAGGGGGTAAAGAGGGAGTCAGACAGAATCATGAGTTTGAAACTAGAAGTCAAAGGTGTGATGTTGAATGTTGTTAGTGCATATGCTCCACAAGTTGGATGTCAGGTAGAAGAGAAAGCCGAATTCTGGAGTAAGTTGAATGAAGTGGTAGAGAGTGTTCCCAGGGGGGAGAGAGTGTGATTGGAGCAGACTTTGATGGACATGTAGGTGAAGGGAACAGAGGTGATGAGGAGATCCTGTGTAGGCATGGTCTTAAGGAGAGAAATGTGGAAGGACAGATGGCTGTGGATTTTGCTAAAAGGATGGAAACAGCTGTGGTGAACACTTCAAGTAGAGAGGGGAACATAGGGTGACTTACAAGAGTGGAGAAAGGTGCACACAGGTGGACTACATCTTATGCAGAAGGAGAAATCTGAAAGTGATAAGAGACTGCAAGGTGGTGGCAGGGGAGAATGTAGCTAGACAGCATTGGATGGTAGTCTGTAGGATGACTTTGCAAAGCAAGAAGAGAAAAACAGTGAAGGCAGAGCCAAAGATTAAGTGGGGGAAGTTACAGAAGGAAGAAGGTCGCACAGAGTTCCAGAAGGAGTTGATACAGGCTCTGAGTGGTAAGGAAGAATTACCAGATGACTGGGAAAGTACAGCAAAAGTATTGAAGGAAACGGGTAGAAAGGTATGTGGTGTATACAGTGGACAGAGGAAGGAAGACAAGGAGATTTGGTGGTGGAATGAGGAGGTACAGGAAAGTATCCAAAAGAAGAGGTTAGCAAAGAAAAAAAGTGGGATAGTCAGGGAGATGAAGAAAGTAGACGGGGTATTTGGAATCTAGGCGGATGGCAAAGAGAGAGGTGGTAAATCAAATCAAATCAAACTTTTTTGTCATATTGCTGTACATACAACTGTAGTGCAGGCAAGATGAAATTGTGTTTCTCTCGGTATCCATATAAATAGAAGCAGCTTGATTTAAGACACACTCACACATAGCTTCACCCCCCCACCCCCACCCCCCCCCATCCATTCACACATCCCTGAGACATACTTGGGGGAAAAAAACTAACTATAATATACAAATAATATACAAAATGTCCGTAGGTGCAGTAGTGTGTATGAGAGATTCCGGGTCAACTGTTCAGCATCCTGACAGCTTGTGGAAGGAAGCTGTTGATCAGTCTGGTGGTTCTGCCTCTGATGCTCCGGAATCGTTTACCAGATGGAAGAAGTTCAAAGTGTTTATGCAGAGGGTGAGAACGGTCCTTGACAATGTTCAGTGCCCTGCTCCTACAACGGTTCTGAAAAAGTTCTTGGACAGAGGGGAGGGAGACTCCAATTACCCTCTCAGCTCACTTGACTATCCTCTGCAGGGCTTTTTTGTCTGACATACTGCAGCTGGAGTACCATGTAGCAATGCAGTACGTCAGAACACTCCACCACACCTCTGTAGAAGGTCCTGAGGATGCAGATGGGGAGAGAGGCCTGTTTGAGTTTCCTCAAGAAGTGCAGTCTCTGCTGAGCCCGCTTCCTGATCCCCAAGGAATTCTTGCTCCAGGTCAGGTCCTGCGAGATTTGCACTCCGAGGAACTTGATGTTCTCCACTCTCTCCACTAAACGGCCGCCGATGCTGAGGGGGACATTCTCAGGCTGTGGCCGCCGGAAGTCGATAATCATCTCCTTCGTTTTGTCCACGTTGAGCACCAGATTGTTCTCCCTGCACCAGCCCTCCAGGTCTCTCACTTCTTCCCTGTACATTGATTCCTCATCCCTCTGAATAAGTCCCACCACCGTGGTGTCGTCTGCAAACTTAATAATCTGGTTCCCCTCGTGTCTAGATACACAGTCATGTGTTAGAAGTGTAAACAACAGTGGACTGAGTACGCAGCCTTGAGAGGATCTGGTGCTCAGCATGACAGAGTTGGAGATGTTGTTTCCAACCCGGACAGACTGAGGTCTCTCAGTCAGGAAATCCAGGATCCAGAGACATGTGGCGGTGTTCAGACCAAGAAGGAATAATTTCTCCATCAGTCTCTGGGGAATAATGGTGTTGAATGCTGAACTGAAATCAATGTACAGGAGTCTGGCGTACGTGTCTTTCTGGTCCAGGTGGGTGATGACAGAGTGTAGGGTGGTGACTATAGCATCCTCCGTGGAGCGGTTTGAACGATATGCAAACTGGAGCGGGTCGTGTGATGCAGGGAGGCAGGCTGTAATGTGTGGTTTGACAAGCCGTTCAAAATACTTCATCACAATTGGTGTCAGTGCAACAGGACGATAGTCATTCAAACAGGACACAACTGGTTTCTTTGCCACCGGTACAATGATAGAGGTCTTGAAGCATCTGGGAGCCATGGCCTGACTCAGGGAGATGTTATAAATGTCAGTAAGGACATCCGCCAACTCGCTCGCGCAGTCTCGGAGCACACGTCCCGGGATGTTGTCCGGACCTGCAGCTTTACTTGGGTTGACTCTGGTTAGGGTCCTCCGTGTGTCCGCTGTGTTGATGGTAAAAGCTGGTCCAACCGATGGTGGGGGTGGGCCAGCCCTCCCTCTGATTGTCGAGTTTGATGCTTCAAAACGTGCAAAGAAGTCGTTAAGCCTGTCTGGAAGCGAAGCGTCGTCATCATCGACCCCCTGCCTAGACTTATAGCCCGTCAGTGTCCGAACTCCCTGCCACATCTGCTTGGTGTTCCTAGTGTCACAGAGGTGTCCCTGGATTTTCTCCGCATAGGCACGCTTCGCCGCCTTAATTCCCTTTGAGAGCGCAGACCTGGCTGAGCGGAGGGCGATTCTGTCCTTCCCTCTGAAGGCTGCATCCCTGGCTGTAAGCAGCGAGCGCACCTCTGCAGTCATCCAGGGCTTATGGTTACCCCGCATAGTGATGGTCTTCACTGTAGTGACATCCTCTGTGCACTTCGCGATGTAGCTTGTGACCGTTTCAGCATACTCCTCCACATCTGTCTTGTCTTCCTGGGAGGCCGCTATTTTGAAGACCTCCCAGTCTGTGTGCAGAAAACAGTCTTTCAGTGCAGAGGTTGCACTCTCTGGCCAAATTCTGATTTGTTTCACTGCTGGCCTGCTGTGCTTCAATAAAGGTTTGTAGGCAGGCACCAGCATCACGGATATGTGGTCAGAAAGGCCGAGATGGGGGCGGGATATCGCCTTATATGCATCTGTGTTTGTGTACACTAAGTCCAACATATTATCTCATTTAAACTTGGGGAGCACAGTCTTTAAGCTGGTGTGGTTAAAATCCCCCGCAACCACCACAAAACTGTCCGGGTGTGAAGTTTGGATTTCACTAATCGCATTGTGCAGTTCCCCGAGTGCCTTCTTAGCATTAGCGTTAGCGCTTGGCGCTATGTAAACAGCCGCTACAAACACGTTGCTGAATTCCCTCGGCAAATAATACGGCTGACAATTTACAATAAGGAACTCCGCCAACGGAGAGCAGTGTTTAGACACTAACGTGGCATTAACGTACCAGTTCTAGTTAACATAGATGCATAGCCCACCTCCACGGCTCTTACCGGAGCTCACCGTTTCCCTGTTGGCATGGAACATCGCCATATCTTCCAGTTGAATGGCCTCGTCAGGGATGTTGTCGTGGAGCCATGTCTCTGTGAACACAAGCACACAGCAGTCCCTCCACTCTCTCCGGGTTTCTCTCAGCAGATGCAGCTCGTCCAGCTTGTTGTCGAGGGAGCGGACATTAGAGAGAATGAGCGATGGTACCGCTGGTCTGGAGGGGTTAGCTTTTAGCCTAGCATGGATCCCGGCCCTTTTTCCACGCTTTTGCTTGCATTCACTCCGCTTACGCATCCTCCTCTCTCGGGTAGCTTCCAGCGGGGACTCCGCCAGAATTCCATGCTGGCGTAGAATGTCCCATGCTGGCGTAGAATGTCAAGACAAAAGACAAAAGATAAGGTATATGGAGAGTTGTATGAGAGGCTGGACACAAAGGAAGGAGAAAAGGGGTTGTATCAACTGGTTAGACAGAGGGATCAAGATGGAAAAGATGTACAGCAGGTTAGGTTGATTAAGAACAGAAATGGTAATGTACTAGCAAATGACAAGAATGTGTTGAGAAGGTGGAAGGAGTGCTTTGAAGAGCTGATGAATAAAAAAAATGAGAGAGAGAGGAGGATGGATGAAGGAAAGAAGGTGAACAAAGAATTCCCGAGGATTAGCAAGGTGGAAGTGAGAGCAGCTTTGAAGAGGATGAAGAATGGAAAGGCGCTTGGTCCAGATGACATGCCTGTGGAGGTATGGAGATGTTTAGGAGAGATGGCAGTGGACTTTTTAACCAGATTGTTTAACACAATCTTGGAGAGTGAGAGGATGCCCGAGAAGTGGAGAAGAAGTGTTTTAGTGCCAATTTTCAAGAACAAAGGTGATGCTCAGAGCTGTAGTAATATAGAGAAAAAGCCATGAGACTGTGCAAGACGGAAACCTCCTGTGCTCAGCTTATGACATATAGAAAAGGTCAGAAGGAGTTGCACTGTGTCTTTGTGGATCTAGAGAAAGCATATGATAGGGTGCCAAGAGAGGAAGTGTCGTACTGTATGAGAAAGTCAGGAGTGGCAGAGAAGTATGTGAGGGTGGTGCAGGACATGTATGAGGACAGCGAGATGGTGGTGAAGTACACTGTAGGAGTCACGGATGGATTCAAGGTGGGGATGGGATTACATCAGGGATCGGCTCTGAGCCCCTTCTTGTTTGCCATGGTGATTGACAGGCTGACAGACGAGGTCAGGAAGGAGTCTCCATGAACCATGATGTTTGCAGACGACATTGTGACCTGCAGTGAGAGCAAGGAGCAGGTGGAAGAGAACCTGGAGAGGTGGAGATATGCTCTGGAGAGAAGAGGAATGAATGAAAGTCAGTAGAAGCAAGACAGAATACATGAGTGTGAATGAGAGGGAGTCTGGTGCAATGGACAAGATGGAAGGAGTATTGGTAGTCAAAGTAGATGAGTTTAAATACCTGAGGTTTACCATACAAAGCGATGGAAAATGCGCAGTAGAGGTGAAGAAGAGCGTGCAGGCAGGGTGGAGTGGGTGGAGACGAGTATCAGGGGTGATTTATGACAGAAAGGTCACAGCAAGAGTCAAAGGGAAGCTTTACAAGACGGTAGGGAGACCTGCTAAGATGTGTGGTTTGGAGATGGTGGTGCTGACAAAAAGACAGGAGGTGGAGCTGGAAGTGGCAGAGCTGAAGATGCTAAGATTTTCATTGGGAGTGACTAGGAGGGACAAGATTAGAAATGAGTATATCAGAGGGACAGCTCACGTTGAGTGGTTTGGAGACAAAGTAAGAGACACAAGGCTGAGATGGTTTGGACATGTGCAGAGGAGAAATAGTGGGTATATTGGACAAAGGATGTTGAAGATGGAGCTGCCAGACAGGAGGAAAAGAGGAAGATCACAGAGAAGATTCATGGATGTAGTGAAAGAGGACATGGAGAGGGTTGGTGTTACAAAGGAAGATGGAAGGGATAGGGTGAGATGGAGACAGGTGATCCACTGTGGCGACCCCTAAAGGGAGCAGCCGAAAGAAGAAGAAGAAGACTTCTAGTTACTTTTAAGTTTCTTTGCCTTGTTGGATTTAGATTGCTGTTTCCATTTTGTGCCAAAGCTTTTTTTTTTTTTCTTTCATTTTACACCTCACTCATCTTATTACTGATGTCTGCAAAACCTGACAGTGGAGTTACGAGTCAACAAGGCATTGTTGAGCATACAGGTACCTGCTACATCTTTTTTCATTCACTGAGAGCAAAATTTTTTACTGGTACTCACTTCAAGGAAGACACATGCAGCACAGGACTCATTCAGGATGTAGTCTTTACATTTCAAGGAAGGAACCTTTATAGCAGAAAGAAGAAATGTACATTTTCAAAAATGTTACTTGAACTTATGTACAGTAGTGTGAAAAAGTGTTTGCCCCCTTCCTTTTGTATGTTTGTCACACTTAAATGTTGCAGATCATTAACTTAAATATTAGACAAAGATAACACAAGTAAACACAAAATGCAGTTTTTAAATGAAGGTGTTTATGATTAAGGGGAAAAAAAATTCCAAACCTACATGGCCCTGTGTGAAAAAGTGATTACCCCCTAAACCCAATGACTGGTTGGGCCACCCTTAGCAGCAACAACTGCAATCAAGCGTTTGTGATAACTGGCAATTAGTCTTTTACAGCGCTGTGGAGAATTTTTGGCCCACTCATCTTTGCAGAATAGTTGTAATTCAGCCACATTAGAGGGTTTTCGAGCATGAACCACCTTTTTAAGGTCATGCCACAGCATCTCAATCAGATTCAGGTAGGACTTTTACTGGGCGACTCCAAAGTCTTCAATTTGTTTTTCTTAAGCCATTCAGAGGTGGACTTGCTGGTTTGTTTTGGATCATTGTCCTGCTGCAGAACCCAAGTGCGCTTCAGCTTGAGGTCACAAACAGATGGCTGGATATTCTCCTTCAGGATTTTTTGGTAGACAGCAGAATTCATGGTTCCATTTACCACAGCAAGTCTTCCAGGTGCTGAAGCAGCAAAACAGCCCCAGACCATCACACTACCACCACCATATTTTACTCTTGGTATGAGGTTCCTTTTTTGAAACGCTGCGTTACTTTCACGGCAGATATAATGGGACACACACCTTCCAAAAAGTTCAACTTTTGTCTCGTTAGTCCACAGAGTATTTTCACAAAAGTCTTGGGCATCATCAAGATGTTTTCTGGTAAAACTGAGATGAGCTTTTATGTTCTTTTTGCTCAGCATTGGTGTTCATCTTGGAACTCTGCCATGCAGGCCATTTTTGCCCAGTCTCTTTCTTATGGTAGAGTCATGGACGCTGATCTTAACTAAGGCAAGTTAGGCCTGCAGTTCTTTGGATGTTGTTGTGGGGTCTTTTGTGACCTCTTGGATGAGTTGTCGCTGTGCTCTTGGGGTAATTTTGGTCAGTCGGCCACTCCTGGGGAGGTTCATCACTGTTCCATGTTTTTGACATTTGTGAATAATGGCTCTCACTGTGGGTCCCTGGAGTCACAAAGCTTTAGGAATGGCTAGAAAATTGAACTGAGCTTTCAAAGATGTGATAAACTACAGTTAATTTATGTTTTTGTCATGATTGATATTAGCAATCAGCTCACATGTGCGTTGCAGCAACAAGAAGGGACAATCAAACAACATACGTTTGAGAATTTTATTAAATGTCAAGATCACCGCACAGCTACAGAAATAGTCACTCGCCAGAGGAAACAGCCTGTGGATAGAAGACGAGAGTCGTGAATGGAGGAATGGAGTAAGGGAAAATGGGCTGGCCAAATCACTGCTTACGTGAGCCTCCAAGGGAGAACTGGCAGGGCCCCAGCGGGGAACAGATGAACCGGCAGGGTGAGGGGAATGAGCTGGTGGTGCCTGACCGGGTGGAGGTTGAATGACGTTGGTGGATGATTGTGTGGCAGGAGAGTGTGCGCAGTCCCGGAAACACACCTGCACGATTGCAGCAACCTTAGAAGAGAAAGCACACACGCTAATAATTTCTTCACCTGTGAGAATCATATACTTGCTTGTCTTGTTAAGGCAGAATACCCAGACGACCCAGCATTGAATCACTGAAGGACACTTTCTTATGAACGCTGGCTGATGAGATGGCGCAGGTGTGTCGTCTCACTCAGATGCGTTGATGACCTGAAGAGAGATGAACGGGAAGGAGAGGGTGCGCTCTTGCCGCCCATGACAGGGTCCACCCTTCTAGGAGAGCCTCCTGGCGGTCCACAGGGCTTCTTGGGATGGCCACGGTGGTAGGCCCGGAGCATCTCCTTGTCCAGGATCCGGGACGTGGGAACCCAGGAACATTCCTCCGGGCCATAGCCCTCCCAATTGACCAGGTATTGGAGACCCTGGCCTTGACAGCAAACATCCAGGACCCGACGAACCATGTAGGTGGTGTGGTCGTCGATAATCCAGGGGGGAGGAGGTGTGGCTTGGGGGGGGGGCAGAGGGGACTGACCGAGAGGGGTTTGATGTGGGATACGTGGAAGGTCGGGTTCACCCGTAGGGTCGAAGGGAGCTTAAGCTGGACCGAGGCATCGATCGCTCTGGAGATCACGTAGGGCCCTAGGAAGTGAGGAGACAGGTTCTCAGACTTTGTCTTCAGAGGGACCTGACTGGCCGCCAACCAGACCTGCTGCCCCATGGCGTGCTTGGGAGCAGGCACTCGTCTCCTATCCACCATGGCCCGGTTGCGCTCGACACAGCAGGCAAGGGCGGCACACGTGGACCTCCAGAGGTGCCACCAGCGGCGAGCATGAGCCCCCACGGAGGGAACCGCGACCTCCCTCTCGGCCATAGGTAGCAGCAGAGGTGTGTATCCCAATGATGCCTCGAAAGGGGTGAGACCGGTTGCCGTGGAGATGGCAGAGTTTGTTGAATATTCCACCCAGGTCAGGTGTGTGCTCCAGGAGGAACGATTCTCGGCTGCTACACACCGCAGAGTGGCCTCCAGGGACTGGTTGGCACGCTCTGCCTGCCCGTTGCTCTGAGGGTGATTCCCAGAGGAGAGGCTCACAGTTATCCCAAGTGTCTGGCAGAAGGCCCTCCAGAACTGCGACGTGAACTGAGGACCCTGGTCAAACATGATATCCAAAGGGATCCAATGGAGGCGGATCATGTGGTCAGTGAGGAGGGTGGCCATCTCCAAGGCCGAGGGAAGTTTAGGGAGAGCCACCAGGTGCACAGCCTTAGAGAAGTGGTCCATGATGGTCAGGATAACTGTTCTTCCATAGGAGGGGGAAGTCCAGTTACAAAGTCCGGGGCGATGTGGGACCATAGGCGACCGGGGATGGGCAAGGGATGGAGAAGTCCAGCCGGGGGGGAGGAGTCCAACTTGCCCCAGACGCAGGTCTGCCAGGCCCAGGTCTGCCCCAGCCGGGACGTACAGGTGGTTCCGGGGGCACCCTGCTGGTACAGGCTCCCGAGACTGGGCCTGAAGGACCCTCCGCTTGATGTCCCACGTAAGGGCTCCAAGGACGCATGAAGAGGGAAGAATGGATTGGGGGTGGGAAGAGGGCGCTACCTCCTCGGAATCAAACTGGTGCGATAGCACATCCGGTTTGGTATTCCGAGAGCCAGGCCGGTAGGTGATGGTGAAGTTGAACCGCTGGAAAAACAGGGCCCAATGAGCCTGCCTGGCCGACTGCAAATACTCTAGGTTTTTGTGGTCGGTCCACATGACAATGGGGTGGATAGCCCCCTCTAACCAATGCCTCCATTCCTCCAATGCCAACTTAATGGCGAGTAGCTCTCTGTCTCCTACGTTATAATTCCTCTCCGCCGGCGGATGCCGACAAGAGAAAAATACGCACGAGTGGCGCTTCTGATCAGAGGGTGTGCGCTGTGAGAGGACAGCGCCTACCCCCAAATCAGACGCATCCACATCAAGGATGAACTGGAGCTGCATGTCGACCTGAGCCAAGATTGGTGTGTTCATGAACAGGCCCTTCAATTTGGAAAAGGCCATTTCAGCTGCATCGGTCCACCGAAAGGGGACCTTAACAGAGGTCAGCTGTGTTAAGGGCAGTGCCATCCCACTATAGTTCCAAATGAACCAGCGATAAAAGTTCACAAACCCGAGGAAGCATTGAAGCTCCCTACGGGAGTGGGGAGTTGGCCAATCGAGCACTGCCCTCACCTTTGCCAGGTCGGCAATCAGTCACCCTTCAGCCACTATGAAGCCCAAGAAGGTGGTAGAGTTGGTGGAGAACTCACACTTCTCGGCCTTAACGTAGAGCTGGTTCTCCAAGAGCCGTTGGAGGACAGCTCTTGCATAGACCTCTGGTTCCTCTGGCGAGTGAGAGAAAATCAAAATATCATCCAAATAGATTAACACAAATTGATATAGCATGTCATGGAGGATGTCATTAATTAACCGATGAAAGACAGTGGGGGCGTTGGTGAGCCCAAACGGCATCACCATTCAAACTTCCCCTGGTGGGTCTTAAATGCTGTCTTCCACTCGTCCCCCTCACGAATGCGGATAAGATGGTACGCATTGCGCAGGTCTAATTTGGTGAATACCCATGAGCACTGATGGAGTTCAAACGTGGAGTTAATCAAGGGCAAGGGATATTTGTCCTTAACTGTAATTGTGTTGAGTTCCCGGTAGTCGATACATGGGCGCAGCAAGCCATCCTTCTTTCCCACGATGAAGAATCCGGCTCCAAGAGGAGCTGAAGATGGCCGAATGAGGCCAGCGTTTAGCGACTCCTTGATATATCTCTCCATCGCCTCCCTCTCTGGACCAGAAATACTATAGAGCCGGCTGGACAGCAGCTTCACCCCCGGGATGAGGTCCACAGCACAGTCGTGCTGAGTGATGAGGCGGAAGTGACGGCACTCTCGACTTGCTGAAGACCTCTCCCAAATTGTGGAATGCCCGGGGAACGAGGATGAGGTCCGGCGGCTCATCCAGAGGAAGAGAGACGGGGAGAGAAGGGGAACACTCAGCTGAATGGAGACAGTTAGCCAAACAGAAAGGGCTCCAGGAAGAGATGGAATTCTGACCCCAGTTTATAATAGGGTTGTGCTTCCGGAGCCATGGATAACCTAGAATCATCGGGGAAGATGAAATTGGGAGAACTAGGAACATGAGTTCCTCCCGATGATTCCCGGATAGAAGGATGTCGATCTGCGCCGTGCATTCAGAGACTACCGCAATCTCACTGCCAGATATGGTGGTAATTCTTTAGTTTTGGGGCAGTTTGAGTGTGGAAATACCCATGTCACGAACAAACCGGGCCGACATGAAATTGCCCTCTGCCCCTGAATCCACAATCTCTCAACCCCCGGCAATTGCACGAAGGCCAAAATAGAGAAATTACCGGGGGGAATTAATTTGGTCCCGCCTGCCAGACCCCCCATGGTTACTGACGGGCCACGTCTTTTGGCCGCTGGTGGCACTCGTCATGACTGGCCGAGCCAGTGTTGAATCGCTGAAGGACGCTTCCTTATGAACGCTGGCTGATGAGATGGCGCAGGTGTGTCCTCTCACTCAGGTGCGTTGATGACCTGAGGAGAGATGAACGGGAAGGAGGGAGCGTGCTCTCGCCGCCCATGACATGTTTTAACAGGGGGGCAATCACTTTTTCACACAGGCCATGTAGGTTTGGATTTATTTTTTTTTTTTACCCTTAATAATAAACACCTTCAATTAAAAACTGCATTTTGTGTTTACTTGTGTTATCTTTGTCTAATATTTAAATTTGTTTGATGATCTGAAACATTTAAGTGTGGCAAACATACAAAAAAAATGAGAAATCAGGAAGGGGACAAACACTTTTTCACACCACTGTATGTTTGTTTTAATTGACATTTTTTTTTTTTAAATATGTGCAAAAGGGGGTAAAAATGAATTATCTACCTGACCCCTGGGGTTAACGTCCATGACTTCCTTACTCTTGTGCTCTCCTTTCTCAAAGGAGAGCAGTTTTTGGTTGTATCCCTGCAGGTTCTTCTCCTCCAGAGTGATCATCACCCTCCAGCAGGGAGGAGAGCCAGCAGAATATAGCAGAGTGATGTCCTTTGCCATGGCTTCTCAGCTATAGGGACGGTTGAAAAAGCGACAACAGGAACTAGTGCAGACACCTGCTTTTATAGAAAACTCCCACTGCATAGGGATTGGTGAGCTTAAGCTGTGTGCATGCCTGTGGTTTGGAACTCAAAACTGTCAGCACACCATAGTCCACACCCATCTGGTTAAAGGTCCCTGCAGCAACCAGGGACATTCAGTGTTTCCTTCTCAATTTGCCAGTCAAGTTTATTCACTATATTTCAGTAATTATGGCTAATGCTGCTCATGAAAGGAGGGAGGATTTTTTTCTTGATTTTAGCTTTAACTTTTGGATTACAGATATGAGGGAGAGAAGTGTAGGCAAGAAGAGGAATAATGCAAAAAAAAAAAATATTAACCTGTAGAAATTGTATGCTGCATTCTGCATTGTAACTACTTCTTCCTTTTAGTCATATCTCTCATTTCCTGTTGCATATACAATATCCAGGAAAATGTTGAATCCATTAATTTGACACTTTCTCTTTACTCCTGCACACATGCATTAAACACAAACCATTTATTTCACAATTTTTTTCCCTATGAGTGACTGACACAACATTTGCAACTATCCCTAAAAGTCAGTACCCTTATCATGTTCATAGACTTGTCTAAGACTTTAAACTCTGATCAGTGTACACTTGAGGTGCTGCCAGGTGGCAGAGAGGTGACCAGTGTGGAAATATACTGAAGTTTTGTTCATACTTAATAGCCCTGCTGTTCTGGGCTGGTTGTGGATTTCACTCATTTTTTTATTAACAGACCAATGACAATGTGTTGGACCAGATGGCAGAAAGATGATGGTATTTAAATAACTGTGGGTGATGCCATGTTTACTTATAACATGGCTCTCTTACCTGCATTATCTCCATCTTAGTGTGGTTTTTCACCCTTGTCCATACTGTCCTTTGCACAGACTTCAATTAAAACAAGGGGGAGTGTAACCAAAGGTTAGTGAACAAATGAAAACTGGTGAAAGGTTTCTTTTATCAAACTATTGAGGTTCCTTTAAGTCTGGTGGTTCTGTGGGTCAGTTCTGGACCAGGCAAAATGACTTCCCCTTTTGTAATTTTTCCAATGAAATTAATTTTATTCATTGCCAGTGCACAACACATGCCTTTAGTTTGTAAATGTCAATTAATAGAAGAAAATCAAAAATTAATAATAAGTTTTATTTCTATAGCACTTTTCTAAACCAGAGTTACAAAGTGCCTCACAGCAACAACAAACAAAAAGATCAAATAGACATGAACATACTCATAGACACAAATATGCACATGTATAAATACATACTGTATATGGACATACAAGTGCATATACACACACACATAGTTACATGACTTTATACATATGCATACAGTCATGTGAAAAAAATAGGACCCTGTATAAGCCTGTTTTTTAACATATTTGGACATATGGATATTTAATATCAATATTAAAAATACTGGGAGATTCATGTAATACAACTAAACAATTAAAAATGAATTAGACTTTTTTGAAATTTTCTGTAAAATGTAATCCTAAACAAATAGTGAGGAATAAATTAGGACACCCCCCATCTTTTTTAGGATACCCCCACATTCCTTCCCACTTAAAATGGCTAAAATAAATGTTAAAAAATGCAAATAAAACAAAAGCAACGTTAAACATAGATATGTGAACGTTTCTTAATAAAGAACTGAATATTTAAAGGGGTGTCCAAATTTTTTCACCTGACTGTATACACAAGTATAGTAGTTCAGTTAAAACATTATAGAAATGCCAGTCTGCACAGATGGGTTTTCAACATCTTAAACTGTGGCACTGAGCTAGCTGATCTGATACTGAGGGGGAGTCTGTTCCAGAGAGTTGGAGCTAAAATAGAAAAAGCATGATCACCCTTTGTGCAGAGGCGGGATTGTGGGACATTTAATAGTAACTAATTCTGTGATCGCAGGGGTCTGGGAGCCGAATATGGAGTTAGAAGTTCAGAATGTAAGATGGGGTTAGATCAGGAAGGGATTTGAATGTCAGTAGTAAAATCTTAAAATGAATTTGATAATGCGTGGGGAGCCAGTGAAGATCAGCCAGGACTGGTGCGATATGTTCTCTGTGTCGTATATTTGTAAGGAGTCTAGCAGCTGAGTTTTGAACCAGCTATAAACATCGGAGTGTTTCGTCATTAAGGCATGAGAATAAGGATAATCAAGACGGGGAAAAATGAGGGAATGGATGAGTTGTTCAACTATAGATTTGGGGAGGATCGGTTTAACTTTACCAATATTTTAAATGTGTAAGTAGCAGGACTGGATAATACTTGAGACTTGTGACTTTGACTTGTATTGATTGAAATTAAGTTTATTATCAAAAACAACTCCCAGATTTCTGGCTGAAGACTTTATATTGTTTGTAAGAGATGCCAAGTAATGGGTGATCCAGTTTGATTAATGATGGGGGACAATGACTAGAGCTTCAGTTTTATCTGTATTCAGCTGTAGGAAATTGTAAGCCATCCAGTCCTTAATGGCAGTAATGCAGCAGTGCAGAGAGTCCAGATGACTGTGGCTTTTGAGATTGAATGCAATGTAAATCTGGGAGTCGTCAGCATAGAAGTGAAAAAAATGGGGTCTGATAGAAATGGTTGAGTTTGTAATCAGTAATAATTTAATATATTTCATTTAATGTTTTTAAAAGAAAGTCTTACAAGAAATAAATATTTCATAGACAGATATGATTATGGTATTATTGCTCTATTGGAACTGCATCAACTACCAGGTCATCGCAGAGGTGAGTGTTTAACCCGTGGAGGAACACACTGTGTAACACAACCTCGTTCCACCCCGAGTCCGCCGCTTCGACCTGAAACTCCACCAAGTACTCGGCCACAGACCGAGCGCCCTGGTAGAGAGTCATAAGGCGGCTCATGATGTTGCTCTGACTCTCGGTATGGTCAAACACACGGGAAAAAGCGACCACAAATTGCTCAAATGTGTATCCCTGCCCCTCGGGGCTGTCTGCCGTGGTCCATGCCCAACAAAGGGCTCGGTCCCATGGCAGAAGAGTGAAAAACTGGATTTTTGCATCATCCCCTGGGTACTTCCCCCCGACCTGCTCCAAATACTTCCGTACCTGATGGAGAAACCCCTTACACCTCCCTACCTCCCCCGTGTACGGGGCAGGTGTGGGAATGGAGGTGGTACAGCGCACTGGAGGTTGAACAACGGGAGCAGGCGGAGCCAGGGGAGCCGCACTGGCCAAATGCTGCGTGACGGTGCCCAGTTGCTGCATCATGGTTTACAGCTGCTGAGACATCATGGCAATTTGATGCTCGGTCGCTTCTAAGCGATCCTGAGCTGATTGCCCCGATGTTGCTGCACCTGCTGAGCCAAGGTCATGGCTGGCTCATTTTGTCATGATTGATATTAGCAATCAGCTCACATGCGCGATGCAGCAACAAGAAGGGACAATTGAACAACAACACACGTTTGAGAATTTTATTAAATATCAAGATCACCGCACAGCTACAGAAATAGTCACTCGCCAGAGGAAACAGCCTGTGGAGAGAAGACGAGAGCCGTGAATGGAGGAATGGAGTAAGGGAAAATGGGCTGGCCAAATCACCGCTTACGTGAGCCTCCAAGGGAGAATCGGCAGGGCCCCAGCAGGAAATAGATGAACCAGCAGGGTGAGGGAGGTGAGGTGGTGGTGCCTGACCAGGTGGAGGTTGAATGCTGTTGGTGGATGATGGTGTGGCAGGAGAGTGCATGCAGTCCCGGAAACACACCCACATGATGGCAGCAACCTTAGGAGAGAAAGCACACACGTTAATAATTTCTTCACCTGTGAGAATCATATACTTGCTTGTCTTGTTAAGGCAGAATACCCAGACGAGCCAGCGTTGAATCGCTGAAGGACGCTTCCCTATGAATGCTGGCTGATGAGATGGCGCAGGTGTGTCCTTTCACTCAGGTGCGTTGATGACCTGAGGAGAGATGAACGGGAAGGAGGGGGCGTGCTCTCGCCGCCCATGACATGTTTTAACAGGGGGGCAATCACCTTTTCACACAGGGCCATGTAGGTTTGGATTTTTTATTTTTTTTTACCCTTAATAATAAACACCTTCAATTAAAAACTGCATTTTGTTTTTACTTGTGTTATCTTTGTCTAATATTTAAATTTGTTTGATGATCTGAAACATTTAAGTGTGGCAAACATACAAAAAAAATGAGAAATCAGGAAGGGGACAAACACTTTTTCACACCACTGTATATTTGTTTTAACTGACATATTTTTTTTAAATATGTGCAAAAGGGGGTAAAAATGTGAATTATCTACCTGACCCCTGGGGTTAACGTCCATGACTTCCTTACTCTTGTGCTCTCCTTTCTCAAAGGAGAGCAGTTTTTGGTTGTATCCCTGCAGGTTCTTCTCCTCCAGAGTGATCATCACCCTCCAGCAGGGAGGAGAGCCAGCAGAATATAGCAGAGTGATGTCCTTTGCCATGGCTTCTCAGCTATAGGGACGGTTATAAAAGCGACAACAGGAACTAGTGCAGACACCTGCTTTTATAGAAAACTCCCACTGCATAGGGATTGGTGAGCTTAAGCTGTGTGCATGCCTGTGGTTTGGAACTCAAAACTGTCAGCACACCATAGTCCACACCCATCTGGTTAAAGGTCCCTGCAGCAACCAGGGACATTCAGTGTTTCCTTCTCAATTTGCCAGTCAAGTTTATTCATTATATTTCAGTAATTATGGCTAATGCTGCTCGTGAAAGGAGGGAGGACTTTTTTCTTGATTTTAGCTTTAACTTTTGGATTACAGATATGAGGGAAAGAAGTGTAGGCAAGAAGAGGAATAATGCAAAAAAAATATTAACCTGTAGAAATTGTATGCTGCATTCTGCATTGTAACTACTTCTTCCTTTTAGTCATATCTCTCATTTCCTGTTGCATATACAATATCCAGGAAAATGTTGACTCCATTAATTTGACACTTTCTCTTTACTCCTGCACACATGCATTAAACACAAACCATTTATTTCACAATTTTTTTCCCTATGAGTGACTGACACAACATTTCAATTCATTTCAATTCAACTTTATTTATATAGCGCCATTTCACAACAACAGTCATCTCATAGCACTATCAACTGTAGGGGGAACCCCCACAGTTGCAGAAAGACCCCAGCAATCAGGCGATCCCCTGTGAGCAAGCACTTGGCGACGGTGGAGATGAAAAACTCCCTATTAACAGGAAGAAACCTCCAGCAGAACCAGGCTCAGGGAGGGGCAGTCATCTGCTGCGACTGGCTGGGGGGTGAGGGAATAGAGAAGAAGAAAAGAACAGACATGTAGAGAGCAAACAGCACGATGGGGACTCAATCTATGGGAGAGAACAAACAAATGTTAATGACCAGCAAAAAAAATATTTCATTGAGAATGAGGAAAGGAGTGAGGCCCAGTACATTACTGGAGGTCCCCAGGCTGACTAAACCTATTAGCAGCATAACTAAGGGAGGGTTCAGAAACACATGATCCCTCCCTAATTGTAGGCTATATCAAAAAGGTAGGTTTTAGCCCTATTCTTAAAAACAGAGATCGAGTCTAACTCCCGAATCCAGATTGGCAGCTGGTTCCACAGGAGAGGAGCTTGATAACTGAAGGCTCTGCCTCCCATTGTACTTTTGGAGATTCTAGGTATTACAAGTAATCCTGCATTTTGGGAGCGTAGTGCTCTGTTAGGATAATACGGTAGTATCAGATCTTTTAAATAAAAAGGAGCCTGATTGTTTAGAGCTTTGTAAGTAAGAAGAAGGATTTTAAACTTAATTCTAAACTCTATGGGAAGCCAATGAAGGGAGGCCAGAACCGGAGAGATATGATCTCTCTTTCTAGTACCTGTTAAAACTCTTGCTGCAGCATTTTGCATCAGCTGAAGACTTTTTTAAGATGTTTTAGGACAGCCTGATAATAAAGAATTACAATAATCTAATCCTGAGCTAACAAAAGCGTGGATCAGTTTCTCAGCATCACTCTGAGACAAGATGCTCCTAATCTTGGCAATATTACGCAAATGATAGAAGGCAGTCTTAGAAACAAATTTAATATGTGAATTGAAGGACAGATCCTGATCAAAAATAATTCCAAGGTTCCTCACAGAGCTATTAAGAGAAAGTGTAACCACATCCAAACTGAAAGTTTGATTTGGAAAGGAATTTCTAAGGTTTTTTTGGACCAACAAGAATGACTTCAGTCTTATCTGAATTTAATAGCAGGAAATTACAAGTCATCCAAGCTTTGATTTCCTTAAGACAGGCTTCTAACTTGGCTAATTGATTACTATCATCTGGCTTCATTGACAGGTATAATTGTGTGTCATCTGCATAACAATGAAAATGTATACAGTGCTTTCTAATAATGTTGCCTAACGGAAGCATATATAAACTAAAAAAGAGTAGGACCTAGCACAGATCCCTGTGGAACTCCATGACTAAGCTTTGAGTTGAAAGAAAACTCATTATTTACATGTACAAACTGGAACCTATCAGATAAATAAGATCTAAACCACTGCAATGAAGTTCCATTAAGTCCAACATAGTGTTCTAATCTATCAAGTAGAATATTATGATCGATAGTATCAAAAGCTGCACTAAGGTCTAAAAGGACAAGTACAGAAACCAGTCCATTATCAGATGCGATGAGGAGGTCGTTAGTGACCTTCGCTAAGGCTGTTTCAGTACTATGATGGATTCTAAACCCAGATTGAAACTCTTCAAGTAAACCATTTCCCTGCAGGTGGTCAAATAATTGCGTAGCAACAACTGTTTCTAAGATTTTTGAAATGAAAGGGAGATTAGAGATTGGTCTATAGTTAGCTAAAGCTCCTGGATCTAGCGTTGGCTTTTTGAGTAAGGGTTTAATTACAGCCGTTTTAAAAGCCTGCGGTACATGGCCTAAAGTTAATGAAGAATTGATTATATGAAGAATAAAGCTACCAATAAGTGGGAAGACTTCTTTAAATAACCTGGTAGGAATAGGGTCTAAAAGACAAGTTGAAGGTTTGGATGAGGAAACTATTTTGTCTAACTCACAAAGGTCGATTGGAGTAAACTCATCAAGACAGACATCAATAGAAGGAGTTGTAGTAGTTACAGTATTTAAGTTAACTGTGGGAAGAATCTGATTGATTTTATCTCTGATGGATGAAATTTTATTATTGAAAAAGTTCATAAAGTCCTGACTAGTAAACTCTAAGGGAATGCTAGGATTGACAGAGTCCTGACTCTTTGTCAACCTGGCTACAGTACTGAAAAGAAACCTGGGATTATTCTTGTTCTCTTCTATTAATGCAGAGTAATAACTCGTTCTAGCTTTTCTAAGAGATTTTTTATGAATTAAAAGATGATTTCTCCAAGCTAAAGAGATTTCATCTAAATTAGTGGAGCGCCATTTTCTTTCTAATTGACGAGTCTTCTGTTTTAAGCTACGAGTTTCTGTGTTGAACCAAGGAGTTAGAAATCTCTGATTAGACTTTTTCTTTTTTAAGGGGGCCACCAAGTCTAGAGTCTGATGCAGAGAAGCTGTAACACTATCCACCATGTTATCAATTACAGAAGGAGCAAGCTGTCTATAGCTTATTTCCGTTGTGTTGACACATGGCATAGAGGAAACAATCTGCATAAATTTGGTAACAGCAACATCTGAGAGGCATCTATTGTAGTAATATTTTTCTTTAGGAGCCAAATAGTCAGAAATAGTAAAATCAAAGGTTAACAGACAATGGTCTGACAGTACAGGGTTATGAGGAGACGCTACAAGATTACAAGATATTTTGCAACTATCCCTAAAAGTCAGTACCCTTATCATGTTCATAGACTTGTCTAAGACTTTAAACTCTGATCAGTGTACACTTGAGGTGCTGCCAGGTGGCAGAGAGGTGACCAGTGTGGAAATATACTGAAGTTTTGTTCATACTTAATAGCCCTGCTGTTCTGGGCTGGTTGTGGATTTCACTCATTTTTTTTATTAACAGACCAATAGCAATGTGTTGGACCAGATGGCACAAAGATGATGGTATTTAAATAACTGTGGGTGATGCCATGTTTACTTATAACATGGCTCTCTTACCTGCATTATCTCCATCTTAGTGTGGTTTTTCACCCTTGTCCATACTGTCCTTTGCACACTGACTTCAATTAAAACAAGGGGGAGGGTAACCAAAGGTTAGTGAACAAATGAAAACTGGTGAAAGGTTTCTTTTATCAAACTATTGAGGTTCCTTTAAGTCTGGTGGTTCTGTGGGTCAGTTCTGGACCAGGCAAAATGACTTCCCCTTTTTTAATTTTTCCAATGAAATTAATTTTATTCATTGCCAGTGCACAACACATGCCTTTAGTTTGTAAATATCAATTAATAGAAGAAAATCAAAAATTAATAATAAGTTTTATTTCTATAGCACTTTTCTAAACCAGAGTTACAAAGTGCCTCACAGCAACAACAAACAAAAAGATCAAATAGACATGAACATACTCATAGACACAAATATGCACATGTATAAATACATACTGTATATGGACATACAAGTGCATACACACACACATAGTTACATGACTTTATACATATGCATACAGTCATGTGGAAAAAAATAGGACCCTGTATAAGCCTGTTTTTTAACATATTTGGACATATGGATATTTAATATCAATGTTAAAAATACTGGGAGATTCATGTAATACAGCTAAACAATTAAAAATGAATTAGACTTTTTTGAAATTGTCTGTAAAATGTAATCCTAAACAAATAGTGAGGAATAAATTAGGACACCCCCCATCTTTTTTAGGATACCCCCACATTCCTTCCCACTTAAAATGGCTAAAATAAATGTTAAAAAATGCAAATAAAACAAAAGCAAGGTTAGACATAGATATGTGAACGTTTCTTAATAAAGAACTGAATATTTAAAGGGGTATCCAAATTTTTTCACCTGACTGTATACACAAGTATAGTAGTTCAGTTAAAACATTATAGAAATGCCAGTCTGCACAGATGGGTTTTCAACATCTTAAACTGTGGCACTGAGCTAGCTGATCTGATACTGAGGGGGAGTCTGTTCCAGAGAGTTGGAGCTAAAATAGAAAAAGCATGATCACCCTTTGTGCAGAGGCGGGATTGTGGGACATTTAATAGTAACTAATTCTGTGATCGCAGGGGTCTGGGAGCCGAATATGGAGTTAGAAGTTCAGAAATGTAAGATGGGGTTAGATCAGGAAGGGATTTGAATGTCAGTAGTAAAATCTTAAAATGAATTTGATAATGCGTGGGGAGCCAGTGAAGATCAGCCAGGACTGGTGTGATATGTTCTCTGTGTCGTATATTTGTAAGGAGTCTAGCAGCTGAGTTTTGAACCAGCTATAAACATCGGAGTGTTTCGTCATTAAGGCATGAGAATAAGGATAATCAAGACGGGAAAAATGAGGGAATGGATGAGTTGTTCAACTATAGATTTGGGGAGGATCGGTTTAACTTTACCAATATTTTAAATGTGTAAGTAGCAGGACTGGATAATACTTGAGACTTGTGACTTTGACTTGTATTGATTGAAATTAAGTTTATTATCAAAAACAACTCCCAGATTTCTGGCTGAAGATTTTATATTGTTTGTAAGAGATGCCAAGTAATGGGTGATCCAGTTTGATTAATGATGGGGGACAATGACTAGAGCTTCAGTTTTATCTGTATTCAGCTGTAGGAAATTGTAAGCCATCCAGTCCTTAATGGCAGTAATGCAGCAGTGCAGAGAGTCCAGATGACTGTGGCTTTTGAGATTGAATGCAATGTAAATCTGGGAGTCGTCAGCATAGAAGTGAAAAAAATGGGGTCTGATAGAAATGGTTGAGTTTGTAATCAGTAATAATTTAATATATTTCATTTAATGTTTTCAAAAGAAAGTCTTACAAGAAATAAATATTTCATAGACAAATATGATTATGATATTATTGCTTAAGCTCTCTTAATGATGAAAAGGATTAGTCAACCCATTAATGTTATCTCTGGGTATTATCACAAGTCTTAAGTTTACAGCAGAGGCTGCACTACATTTTTTGTTATCTAGCATTTTGACAGACAGGCTTGTAAAAATTCTGTCATGATCTGTTATTACCTGTCATTTTAATTTTTATATCATACAATGTTGAATAGCTTTTGCTCCCATGTTCAGCTTTAATCATTACCTTTTAGGATGCAGCACACAGGTTATGCATTTATTTATTTATTAAACTAATAAACAGAGACTGCCAAGACAATACTAGATATCTGCAATTTAATATGCACTACAAAGTGAACGGCTAGGGTAAAGGTAAAGGACAAGGACAATTAAAGGTTGCAATAGATCATCGTCAGTGTGATCTATCAAAATGATAGAAAGTCTTCAGATTTTTCTGTCATTGCTAGAAACTGCCTGTCAATGACAGACAAAATTCAGTTCTCGCAACCTCTGGTTTACAGTGCCAATTCAGTTCAGTTTTATCTATGTAGAGTAGGTATGCAACAACTTCCATACCAAGGTGCTATGAGATCCTCTAATCAGAAAGGACTGCAACAATCTATCTTGTATTAGGAGAAATCTCTATTTTAAAACACAAAGAGTCTCTGACAGAAGGTGTCATAATCATTTGGGGAGTGGGGCAATAGTATAACAAGAGCACTCTGAGGCGAGTGCAATATCCCCCACCTCCGTTTTCTTTGAAGATCCCAATACTTACTGACAGAGAGCAATTTTCAACTTTTCGATACAATTACTGTGGCAAAACCAAATTAAGATAAACCTATTATCCATGAATATACAACAAAATATACAACCCATAGTTGTAGAGCAGGATCCCGAGGTGAACCTGTGTAGCAAGTTTGGTGACCCTAGAGAGCTCTACACATTCTATAGTGAGAGGGCATAGGGACTGCCAACCTTGACCTTTGATCTATTGACCACAAACCTGTAGTCAGAGGTTATGGTGTCAGAGTGAACCTGTGTAACAGGTTTGGTGACCCTAGCTTTCTGTGTTGTTGAGATATAGTTTATAAGCCATTTTGATGTTGACCTTTGACCCTGTGATCCCAAAACCATAGTTACGCTTCAGGGTGACAGGGTGAACCTGTGTACCAACTTTGGTGACCCTTGCTTTACTCGTTGTACATTAATAAGGCAGAGGGAATGTTAACCGTGCCCTTTGACCTTTTGACCCCAAACCCATAGTCAGAGCTCAGGATCCCAAAGTGAACCTGTGTACCAGGTTTGGTGGCCCTAGCTTTCCTCGTTTTATAGTAATAGTAAATGTAGCATTTACCATAGTGCAACTGCAATGTTAACTCTGAACTTTGACCTTTGACCCCTTGACCCCAAACCCATAGTTAGGTCAGGGTGCAAATCGTCCAAGAAGTGTATTAGATACAACTACTGTATCAATTTGAAAAGCCTACATCAGTTCTTTCAGTAGTTAATGTGTTTAGAAGATTTAGGGAAAATCTGACCTCTGACCTTCGACCTCAAGGTCATGTGATGAGAGTGAAATTGCAATATGCACATCAGAGTACATCAAACCACGGTACCAAGTTTCAAACGAATCAAAACCAAACTGTAGGAGGAGTTGATTTCACAAGACAGTTACTGTCTATGAAGTGAGGTGAAACAGGAGGTCATAGGTCAGGGGCTACATCATCATCATCATCATAGCAGTCTGTTGGGGGCGACAATGACTGTTTCATTTAGGTCTGATCAGATTTCTACTCCCAGCTCTGTTCTTCACCTTCCGCTGCCAGGAACTCCTGACCTTGTTAACCCGGGCGACGTCCGAGCTGATATGAGTTGCTTTCTGATTGACCATTTCATGAAACTGTTTGCAAAGTATTTGAATACCGCTAGCTTTTGCTGGACTAGTGGCATATTTTTAGCAGATAGAGGTATTATCAGTGGCAAGGACAAGCCAAGACAAACTGACTCCAGTATCTGTTGCAGTGACTAACCAGATGATAGGTTTGTTTATCTCTGCTCTTTGTGTAGTGCATGTCACAATGCACCAACTGGCAAAAGTCCACCACAGACCTTGCGACAGAGGTGCTTATCTGCCAGGATGTCCAGTCTCACACCATGTAACTGGGAGTGGTCCACCACAGACCTGTGACAGATATTGTTTTTAGTTCTGCCAGGATGCCCAGTTTCACCTTCCACGCCTTCGGGAGGGCGGGGTTGCCGGTTGAGTCGCCGACAGCCCGACCCATGAGATAGGTAGTACCAGTTTTCATGCTTACCCGGTAACAAACAAACCAATGCCTGACCTGACATAAATCAGGGGCTACAACTCCTGCAAAAATCATCCCATCAGGACCAAATTGCAATTGCATCATCAGTGTATATTAAACCATGGTACTAAGTTTCAAAGCAACTGGAATAAAACTATAAGAGGAGTTGATTTCATAAAAGTGGGACAGACAGACGGACAGACGGACGGACGGATGGATAGACAAACTGACCCATAACATAATCCCTCGCCGGTCGAAACCCAAAGGGTTCGGCAAGGGATCAAAAAAGGCACTGTCACGCCTCGCCGCCCATCTGCGGCGCCAGCTGCACGCACACCTGCACCTCATCAGCGGCGAGGGATTTAAGCCGCCTCGCCCTGGGCTTCGGCCTGAAGCCGTCAGTCTTCACTCGCTACTCTTGCTGTAAGGAATCTCAACCGCTCAGCAAACATCCAAGTAAGAATCTCTTACCTCCTTCTTCTCCTAGTCTGCTCCCCTGTGCACAGGTGGATTTCCCGGTGGCGGACCACTCCTCTCTGCCACCATTCCCTCGCTGCTGCACCGGGCGCTCCAGGTCGCTGTCTTCCGGGCTTCACCCTTGCTGTGCCAGCCACCTGCCATTTCCAAGTAAGCCAGTCATCATTATCATATCTCCTGTGTTGGTGTGGTGCCCGTTACCCTTCTCCCTTTGCTTCTCCCATAGGGTTGTCCGGCTGTACGGCCTCCTGCCTCCGTGCCTGACGCAGACGCCACCACCAACACATTCACATCTCGCAGACACACACTCATACACACTTGTTGTTAATAAAGCTATTAGATCTACCCTGAGCCTGCGTGTGTGTCTCCTGAGCCGTGCATTATGTCAGTACGGCTTCAGCAGAGCGGCTCGGCAGACGGCGGGCTCACACGCCGACTTTCCACCCTCGAGGCTCGAGTGAACCTAATAGCCCACCAGCAACAGGTGATTCTAAATCAATTATCCATCATCACTAACCGATTGGACCGCTTGGACCCCCAACAGCCGTTCCCCCCGGCTCGTCAGGGCAGCGCGGCTCCTGCTGCTCCAGCGGCCGTCCAGCCTGCTCCGGTAGCACCGGTTCGGCTCACACCCATTCCAACCCCCGCCCGCTTTAGCGGTAAGCTCGGCGGAGCACGGGGGTTTATAATGCAATGTGAGTCCGTGTTCCACCATGTGCCCGGAGATTTTCCCTCAGACCATAGCCGAATTGGCTACATAGGGAATCTCCTGGAGGGGCGAGCGTTTACTTGGGCTTACGCCGTAATGGCGAAGCCCAGTTACGCCACCCTCACCTATGGCCAATTCGTGAGACAGTTCCTGGAAGTCTTTGATCATTCTCGTACTGAGAGCGTTCAGGTCAATCGGCTTCTCAGCCTCCAGCAGGGAAGCCGGTCGGCAGCTGATTACGCGATCGACTTCCGGGTAGCGGCGGAGGAGGTTGGCTGGGATGAACGTTCATTCTGCGGCATCTTCCTCCGCAGTCTCAGTGATGGTCTGAGGGACGAACTGGCTGGGCGGGACATCCCAGAGACTTTAGCGGAGCTAACATCCCTAGCCATCAGCCTGGATAACAGGTTCCGCGAGCACACCTCGGAGCGGAAGTCGTCTTCTTCTCGCTCTCGTGGTGCCTCGTCGCGCCTGTCCCAAGCTCGCCCCCTGGCGTTGCCGCCACCATCGCGCTCCGAGGAGTCGGAGTCGATGGTGACGGGCTGGACAAAGCTCCCTCCTGCGGAGAGACAACGCCGCCGTGAGTTGGGTCTCTGCATGTATTGCGGAGACAGCCAACACACGGTGGAGCTTTGCCCACAGAAGCCAAACGGGGAGGTCCGCGAGTCACTGTAGGGGGCCTCGCGGACGTCAATCGGTTAAATCCCCTCTCCCAATTGAAGCTGCCCGTCCGGTTTTGTCACAACCCCACTAGGCACCTCACCCACGCACTGGTGGATTCGGGCGCGGAGGGCAGCTTTATTTCACAAAGCCTGGCAACCCGATTGGGCATCCGTTGCCAAGCCCTCAAATCCCCTCTCGCCCTGGTCAACCTCTCCCATGTCTCCCTGGGGAGAGTCACACACCAGACCGTCCCTGTCCCTGTGATCATCTCTGGGAACCACCGGGAGGAAATCACTTTCTACGTCCTCCCCAACTCTGTGTCGCCCGTCATCCTGGGATACCCCTGGCTTCGCCTCCATAACCCCGTCCTGGATTGGAAGTCCGCCAGGGTATCGGCATGGAGTTCCTTCTGCATGAGCACCTGCCTGCAATCCGCTGCCTGCTCTCCGTCCTCTTCTCCAACTCCTAAGGATGCTGCGCCCCCGGATCTCTCCCTGGTGCCATCAGAATTTCACGACCTGGGTATGGTTTTCAGCAAGTCCAAGGCGATGTCTCTTCCTCCACACAGGCCCTACGACTGTGCGATAAACATCCGCCAGGGGGCACCCTTACCCTCTGGACGACTCTACAGCCTGTCGGCGCCAGAGAAGGAGGCTATGAATTCCTACCTCAAGGAATCACTGAGTGCTGGAATTATCCGTCCCTCGTCATCACCATTAGGCGCAGGATTCTTCTTCGTGGGCAAGAAGGACGGTTCCCTCCGACCTTGTATCGACTACCGCGCCCTGAATGATATCACGGAGAAGGATCGCTACACCCTGCCACTAATGGACACCGCCTTCCACTCCCTCCAGGGGGCGACTTGGTTCACCAAGCTGGATTTACGCAGCACATACCACCTCGTCCGGATCCGGGAGGGAGATGAGTGGAAGACAGCCTTCCGTACCCCGAACGGCCATTTCGAGTACCTGGTGATGCCGTTCGGGTTGACCAATGCTCCAGCCGTCTTTCAGCGCCTAATAAATGACGTCCTCCGGGATTTCATCGGCCTGTTTGTGTTCGTCTACCTGGATGACATCCTCATCTTCTCCAAATCCAGGGAAGAGCACCGGGTCCATGTGAGGCGGGTCCTCCAAAGACTGCTGGAGAACCGGTTATATGTGAAGGCAGAAAAGTGTGAATTCTACGCTAAGACTACGTCCTTCCTCGGGTTCGTCATCTCCCACGACCAGGTGCTTCCGGACCCAGTGAAGGTGAAGGTGGTGGTGGAATGGCCTACACCTACATCAAGGAAACAGGTGCAACAATTTATTGGGTTTGCAAACTTCTACCGCCGCTTCGTCCCGAATTTTGGCACCGTCGTCGGCCCTCTGACCCGCCTCACGTCCCCTAAGGTCCCGTTCCGGTGGACCGAAGAGGCCGCAGCTGCTTTCCAGGCGCTGAAGGCAGAGTTCTCCTCCTCCCGGGTCCTCAGCCAAGTTGATCCGTCGCTGCAATGCATCGTGGAGGTGGATGCTTCGGACATGGGAGTGGGGGCGGTTCTATCTCAGCGGTCGCCTGATGACGGAGTCAAACGGCCCTGCGCTTTCTTCTCTCGGCGCTTGTCCCCGGCGGAACGGAACTACGACGTGGGGGACAGAGAGCTCCTCGCCATCAAGCTCGTGCTGCAGGAGTGGCGTCACTGGCTAGAGGGGGCGGACCTGCCGTTCGTGGTCCTGACTGACCACAAGAACTTGGAATACTTAAGATCTGCCAAGCGTCTGAACGCCCGCCAGGCGCGTTGGTCCTTGTTCTTTGCCAGGTTCCGTTTTAACATCACCTTCAGACCTGGCTCCAAGAACGGCCTGCCCGACGCCCTCTCTAGGCAATTTGCCCCTGAGGCATCTGAGGACACGGTCCACACCATCCTGCCCAGGTCGTGCATCGTGGGAGCCGTCACTTGGGACATAGAAAGTAAGGTCCGGAAGGCGCAGGAATCAGAACCTGACCCTGGCGGCGGACCGGAGGGGAGGCTTTTTGTGCCATCCACGGTCCGGGGGGAGGTCATCCACTGGCTGCACACATCTAAGCTCACCTGCCACCCTTGTTCCTCCCGGATGATCGACCTTCTTCAACGGTCCTTCTGGTGGCCGGGCCTGCGGAAGGACACTGCCCGCTACGCCCGGGCCTGCCCTGTATGTGCCACCAGTAAATCAGGTAATGCCCCTCCAGCGGGTTTGCTCCAGCCTCTGTCCGTCCCTGGCAGGCCCTGGTCGCATATCGCCCTGGATTTCGTCACCGGACTCCCAGTCTCTAACACCTTCGACACTGTCCTGACCATCGTAGACCGTTTCTCCAAGGCGGCGCACTTCATCCCGCTACGAGGTCTTCCATCTGCCCTGGAGATGGCGGACCTCCTAATCCAACACGTGGTCAGGCTACACGGGATTTCGGTGGACGTGGTCTCGGCCCGGGGGCCCCAATTTTCCTCAGAGGTTTGGAGGTCCTTTTGCAATGCCCTGGGAGCCAAGGTAAGCCTCTCCTCCGGCCATCACCCCCAAACCAATGGGCAGTGTGAGCGGACCAACCAGGAGCTGGAGGCTGCGCTCCGCTGCGTCACTGCGTCCAAGCCTGCATCCTGGAGTAACCATCTCGCCTGGGTTGAGTGCGCCCACAACACCGCCCGCTCTTCTGCCACAGGGATGTCTCCCTTTAAGGCGTCCCTGGGCTACAATCCCCCTCTTTTCCCAGCGCAGGAGAGTGAGGTAACTGTCCCCTCAGTTCGGGCGCACCTCAGGCAGTGCCGTTCCATCTGGGCGTCGGCGCGCAATGCGCTTTTACGCACGGCGGAGCACAACAAATCCACGGCGGACCGGCACAGGAGACCTGCCCCAGCGTACCAGGTGGGCCAGCGTGTCTATATGTCTACCCAGGACGTCATTTTAAAGGGTGAGAGGAGGAAGCTGGCACAGCGTTTTATGGGCCCATACCCCATCACCAGGATTGTCAACCCGGTGGCTGTGCGTGTAGCTATTCCCCCCTCCCTCCGCATCCATCCCACCTTCCACGTTTCCAAGGTGAAGCCGGCAGTCTCCGATCCCCTTTGCCCTCCTCCTGCTGTGCAGCCCGCGCCCCGGATGATTGATGGCCATCCGGCCTGGCCTGTCTCCTCTATCCTGGACTCCCGGCGCCGGGGTCACGGGTTGCAGTACTTGGTGGACTGGGAGGGTTATGGGCCTGAACATCGGCAATGGGTACCCTCGTCATTTGTGTTGGACCTGTCCCTCATTACTGAGTTCCACCGAGCGCACCCGGAGAAACCATCGCCAGGAGGCGCTGCTAGAGGGGGGAGTACTGTCACGCCTCGCCGCCCATCTGCGGCGCCAGCTGCATGCACACCTGCACCTCATCAGCGGCGAGGGATTTAAGCCGCCTCGCCCTGGGATTCGGCCTGAAGCCGTCAGTCTTCACTCGCTACTCTTGCTGTAAGGAATCTCAACCGCTCAGCAAACATCCAAGTAAGAATCTCTTACCTCCTTCTCCTCCTAGTCTGCTCCCCTGTGCACAGGTGGATTTCCCGGCGGCGGACCACTCCTCTCTGCCACCATTCCCTCGCTGCTGCACCGGGCGCTCCAGGTTGCTGTCTTCCGGGCTTCACCCTTGCTGTGCCAGCCACCTGCCATTTCCAAGTAAGCTAGTCATCATTATCATATCTCCTGTGTTGGTGTGGTGCCCGTTACCCTTCTCCCTTTGCTTCTCCCATAGGGTTGTCCGGCTGTACGGCCTCCTGCCTCCGTGCCCGACGCAGACGCCACCACCAACACATTCACATCTCGCAGACACACACTCATACACACTTGTTGTTAATAAAGCTATTAGATCTACCCTGAGCCTGCGTGTGTGTCTCCTGAGCCGTGCATTATGTCAGGCACAGGCAAACAGCCAACACAAAGAAGTGCAAACAGACTGTAGATGAAAGTCAATAACGTACAACTGGGGCATGGGGAGTAGAGGAGAAAGTCCCATTCCATTATTCAGATCCTCCAGCAGGCAGGGACTGCAGCTGTACAAGCAAGGCATGACTTAGGCTCATCTGGTCTAGTACTAACAATAAACTGCTTGGAAAAGGTTTAAAACCCTAAGGCAGAGTCCACCCAGGACAAATCACAGTCCCAGGTGGTCTCCCATCCAAGTACTAGCCAAGCCATGGCAGTTTATAGTACCAATTTTGCACATTTGGGATTTTGTATACCCTTAACAACTTGATTATAATTAATTACACTGCACTTTAGTCATGATATTTCCACTTTATTAGATTTGCACACATTTTATACACTGTATATTTGCACATTTTTGAATTGAATATTTAATATTTGACTGTAAATTGAGTTGTTTCAAGCAGGTGGTTGTGATTGTTCTGTTCCACCGAGAAGAGAGGAGCAAATTAACTGTGTGTTGATAAATGAAGAGAAAACAAAACAGGCAAATAATTTCATTGAGCTACAGCATTTGTGTACAACTACTGTAACAATGTTTGGTGCATTAAGTTAGCTTATAATTTAAATTGTAGATGCACTTACCTGTCTGGTCCTTTGTCTGCTCCAGGGTGTCTGGTGAAAAGATTCCCGCAGCACCACAGTTACCTTAATAAAGGTTCCAGGAGGGGCTAACTGGTAGGATAGGAAGATGAGTATATGGTGGAGAAGTTTAAACATGTACACTGGTGTGAAAAAGTGTTTGCTCCCTTCCTGATTTCTCATTTATTTTGTATGTTTGTCACACTTAAATGTTTCAGATCATCAAACAAATTTAAATATTAGACAAAGATAACACAAGTAAACACAAAATGCAGTTTTTAAATGAAGGTGTTTATTATTAAGGGTAAAAATCATCAACAACATCTTTGGAAAGCTGAGTTCAATTTCTCTAGCCACACCCAGGCCTGATTACTGCCACACCTGTTCTCAATCAAGAAATCACTTCAATAGGATCTGCCTGACAAAGTGAAGTAGACCAAAAGCTCCTCAAAAGGTAGACATCATGCTACGATCCAAAGAAATTCAGGAACAAATGAGAAACAAAGGTTTTAAAGCTTTGGGACTCCAGCTTTGGGACTTTTGGGACTCCAGTGAACCACAGTGAGAGCCATTATCCACAAATGGCAAAAACATGAAACAGTGGTGAACCTTCCCAGGAGTGGCCAGCCGACCAAAATTACCCCAAGAGCACAGCGACAACTCATCCAAGAGGTCACAAAAGACCCCACAACATCCAAAGAACTGCAGGCCTCACTTGCCTCAGTTAAGGTCAGTGCTAATGACTCCATCATAAGAAAGAGACTGGGCAAAAATGGCCTGCATGGCAGAGTTCCAAGACGAAAACCACTGCTGAGCAAAAAAAGCATAAAAGCTCGTCTCAGTTTTGCCAGAAAACATCTTGATGATGCCCAAGACTTTTGTGAAAGTACTCTGTGGACTGACAAGACAAAAGTTGAACTTTTTGGAAGGTGTGTGTCCCATTACATCTGGCGTAAAAGTAACGCAGCATTTCAGAAAAGGAACATCATGCCAACAGTAAAATATGGTGGTGATAGTGTGATGGTCTGGGGCTGTTTTGCTGCTTCAGGACCTGGAAGACTTGCTGTGGTAAATGGAACCATGAATTCTGCTGTCGCTTGACTGCAGTTGTTGCTGCTAAGGGTGGCCCAACCAGTTATTAGGTTTAGGGGGCAATCACTTTTTCACAAAGGGCCATGTAGGTTTGGATTTTTTTCCCCTTAATAATAAACACCTTCATTTAAAAACTGCATTTTGTGTTTACTTGTGTCATCTTTAATATTTAAATTAGTTTGATGATCTGAAGCATTTAAGTGTGACAAACATACAAAAAAATGAGAAATCAGAACGGGGCAAACACTTTTTCACACCACTGTATATATCTAATATGTACAGTATATTTTAAGTTATTATTTATCACTACATTATAAAAAGGTTGAAAATGCTTTAATTTTGCAGAGGTGAGGTAAACCATTACTTTGTGAATCTGTCACACTGAATAAACAATAGACTTCATCTTCTACAGGTAACTGAAAGGGCGCAAATGAATTCAGGCATCCAACGTTTTGCAACATTTATTTATATATTTTAAAACAATAAAAACAAAATACATTTACAACCTAAAATGAACTGGAACTGACATAAATGACTGCTGAAGCTTTTCAAGTATGCGTAGCTAAAACAGATGAACATAAAGAGACCATAAAAGTGTGATTCAGCATATTTACAAAAACCACACAACTAACAGCAGTCAAAGTCCTTACAATCTGAACTAAAGTGTTGACATAATTATGTTGTCAAAACGAGAGAGTGATCCAGCCGGTTCAATCACTGCTGTGCTACATTAGCATAACTGTCAATAACATGATGCGATATAGTTATTTAAAAAATGTTTACCGGCGATGCGCATCAGAGAGGATTATGTTAAATTCATGATTCTATACCATGAGAGTCCTCGCTTGACACGCTGTCTGGCTCATAATAACCAAAGGTCTGAGATGTTAGCAGTCTGCAGTATATTGATGTTAGCCTTCAGGAAGCGCTGTTTATCTCTCTACTTGGCAACCAGTACGAGATTATAGTGAGTCAACAGTGAGTGTGACATCTACTGGCCAGGAGGTCAGAATCCTTTTTTTTTTTTTTGCGCCTTTAATTTCTAACTTAGGTTGTTTGGCTAATTTTCTCATGGTTGTGCTGAGAATTGCACAAATATGCTGCTACAGGAGCTCTTTTCATTGTTTAAACAAATTAAAAAATAATTCAAATAATACTTATATAGCGTAACGTCAGGGCTGCAAGGAAGGGGTGGGGATTCTCCCGGCATGCTTTGCACCACAGGGGATTCAAAGACTGTTATCCGTGTGTTCTAAGTGTTATTGCCGTGCCATTATAACTGTGTAAAAAGACCAGTTGTTTTCCCTGTATGTGACAAATCATATGTCTGTGTCACCATGAGTGAGATGAGGGTCTATGTAAATGATTCCCCCTCCGTTCTGTGTCACGAGCGTGTGTAGAATAAGCCTGTTTTGTCATACTCATCTCTCCTTATTGTGTGAAATCTTGCAATGTCACAATATTTAATAAATGATTTTTTTTTTCAATTTTAAATAATGACCATGTTTTGTCTTATCTCCTTCAATGAGGGCTCTGTCTGCTTGGTAGCATGTTAGCTGGTCTAGCTGAATGACGGATTCATTGGGTCTGCTGGAAGGACCTCAGAAGGTGTACGTGTTCATATTGACTGGGATGATGGATTGTATAGCCGCCTTGTAAGGGTTAGCCATTAGCCTAGGCCTGATACCCCACATTACCTCGATTCTGCTTCCTCTGCATTTGTAGCTGGTCACTGGTGAGGTGAGCCGCCAGAGGAGTCCAACCCCACAGAGATTCTTGATGCAATCAGGGATTAGACTCCAAGAAGAAGTGCTGTCCATGTTGAGCAGAAACCCCTGGGAGTATCTGTGCTTCGATGGAAATAAGCACGATGAAAACTTAGAATCATAAGATGAAAAACAAGACAAAAATATGTAAACACTACATTACTGGGAGAGAGAGGAGCCTCTGCATCTGCATGCCTTCACCAGAAAATAACTCAATATAAAAAAATAACGGATGTTATGTGACCAAGAGGAGAGTGGCGTTTAAACAGGTCTTTGAACATGTATTTCCTTTCTTAATATTATAGCCACTTGTCTGGTAACTCTGGTGTAGTGCAAGGAGCTGTAGCCTGGGGGCACTTGTCCGAATTGTAGACAGTAACCCAGGGTGACTGTTCTTAGCAGCCAAGCAGTAGGGGTGCACTGTTGCCATTTTTAGATGTGAGTGGCCATTTTTTAATTGTGTTCTACTATATATGGTGCCTTGTTGCTCCCAGTAGATGGGGGAACAACACGAGGAGGTTGAAACTCTGCAAAGTGTGCTGTTTTATTATTGAGTTTGTTTGGGGTTTTTTTTTTCTTTTTTTGTCCCTGTGAAGGGCTCATTTTTGTGTGAACTGCATCTTATTGAGGCAATAAATATATTTCGAACAGTTTAAACGTGAGTTTTTGTAGAACACTTGTTTTGTGCACAATGCATTACAGAACACCATGAGAGAGGACCATGACAATTTTTCACATTTAATACACTCATGGAGGGCAAATGTGGGGAGTCTGGCACAAAAGAAGATCTGTTGTGGCCATTAATGAAAAAAACAGTGCAGGAATGCATTGTTGTCAATGTTTCATGGCTTCTGAGCAGTGGCTGGGAGTGTACAACTTGGTTACTGCTCCTTCCAGGACAGGGAATTTGCTAGGAAGGCTGCAACTTTTTCCTCCATGGCATTGACTCTGGCATATGGAGGCTTACAGTGTGCCTTTGCTTGAAACAGACTGGCATGGAGGCTGGGTAAGTGTGTACTGAGTGGTTGTCATATTGGCGGGAGTGGAAAAAGAAGTCCACATGGAGGGCAGAGAAACAGATATCTGCCGGAAATGGAGGTCGGTTTGGGGTCTTGTCTGTTGATAATAGATTGAAGAGCCTTAGACTCCTTTTCCCTCTTCTTGCATTTCTCTGATACCCCCAGGAGACTCCCTGAAAAGACTTGTGGGGAGAGGGGCCCATCCAGGTACTGACTCAGTGCTTGTCCGGAACATAAAACCCACACACTCTCAGGCACAGGCTGTTGGGCAAATGAAGTTTTATTCTGAATTTTGTCCTCATGGTGACTAGTTAGCTCATTGTTGAGGAAGTTGGCCTTTTGGCTAGTAGCCTGGAAGGGCACCTGTTCAGCTAACTGCACATGGATGGGTGATAGAATCAAGGTCTCCATGTGGACAACCCAGTTTTCTACAGGGATGTTGACCTGAAAATCTACACTGTTTGAGTAGGATGGTGCTGGTCTCTAGACATGTGTGGCAGCTACCATGAAGGTACTTTTGTGGTCTCGATTGTCATGACAAATGACAGCCACTTCTTTAGGTCAAATGACATAGCTCTCTACATTGAAAGCATTGACCAGCCTCCATGAGCACCATGTGTGTATTGAAAAGACCCAGACAGATGTGATAAACTTTAACACAAGGTATTTAGCCAGGTTGCAGAAAGGAGCCTTGTTAGTTTAATCAGAGCTAAACTAATGGCAGTTCATTCATTCAAGGTCAAGAGCAATGAAGCTGAAGAGGGTGATGGGATACTGGGTGGGGGCAGAGTCCTGCCTACTGTATGTCATCACATACTCTGCCTAAAGGCATGATTATTGCTTCAGCAGCAAAACACATATCCCTATACCTGTTATACTGAGTGAACTGAATGCAGAGGAGTTGGTTTATCAGGTCAGGTTTCATATTTGTGCTCAGTTCTGTGTTTGAATATTAACAATATTCAATAAAATCTATTATTATATATAAGATTTTCTTAAAGAAAAAATAGATACATATATTTGAAATGAAAGCACACAATGCTGTAATTCAGTTTTTATTCACTTATTTTACTAACTCAAATTACAGTCACTTATGTTAGACCTTTGATCCACTGAAGCAGTGCAAGAAAAGAAGTGGTTACATGTGAAAAACACAACAGGAAACGTTATTATTTAAATTGATTTTTAAATTTGAATGCTTCTAAATCTCAGATGTCTTTCAGCAAGTCCCGTGGTGGGCCACCCTTTATGTCCTCATCCCACTTAGGAGGCCAGGAGGCTTTGATGCTGGGTCTCTCCTTCAAACAGTTATAGTACTTTGCCAGGTTTGGGTAACGCTTTTCACACAGGCTGTTAAAGAGAAAAACACTGATGTGAAACTTCCACTAAAAACATTTTATCTGGTTACAAATTTATCTGTTTATCGTGCAGCAAAAAAACATTTATATTCTTTCACCCACTTACCCAAAACGGTAAAGAATGGCAACGCTTGGAAAAACAACCACATCAGCCAATGAAAAGGTCTTTCCTGCCAGGTATGGTCCCTAGAAAAAGAGAGACCACAGGAAAAACAAACTCATTTTCTGTGTGTGATTATATGAGTGATTCAAAATGAGTTAGTGACATTTGAAATTATTTTATTTTTAATAAATCATTTCAAATGTTACAGAAATCTAATTAAAACCAGCATTTAATTCAATTCAACTTTTTTTGTATAGCACCTCGTCACAACAAAAGTCATCTCAAGGTGTTAGATACATAAGCACAAATCATGAATAATTCAGAGGAAAGCCCCAACTATCAGATGGTCGCCTATGAGCAGCACTAGGCAACAGTGGGAAGAAAAAACTCCCTTATAGGAAGAAACCTCTGGCAGAATCAGGCTCAGGGAGGGGCAGTCTTCTGCCACGATTGGTTGGGGGGGTGAGGGGAGAAAGGACGAAAAGGAAGAAAGAAGAGACATACTATTCATAACATAACAACAACATGCAGGTAGACAGATATAGTGTGCAAATTCTATTGAAGCTAATTTGATCTAAGATTACAGCATTTTTATGAGCTTTTTCAGGCTTATTAAGCTAACTAAAGAATCTCATAAAAAACACTGCAAACAGACACATCCGTAGCTGGACCCGGTGGTGTAATACCCAAACACTGTGCACAGTGGGCATAAATAGCAGTTTATTTATATATATATATACGTGGACATAGTAGATACTAATAATAGAATTCAAAACTATGACATGTAAAATTCAATCTACGAATGACGTCCAGTTAAAACATGATATCATGTCTAGCTAGCCAGCTGTCACATAGCTCACACACACAGTCAAACACAATCAAACCCATGTGCAGCAGGCCCCATTGATGCGGACTACAACACTACACATGCGTCTAGCAGTGGAACAGTATGTATAGTACCATTACACTACTAATTACAAACACATAACATGTGGGAAGTCTATTCAAAAGCATTGTCAAATAGGAAAGTTTTCAGTTTTGTCTTAAAGGTAGAGAGGGTGTCTACCTCACAGACCCAGGCTGGTAATTGGTTCCATAGAAGAGGGGCCTGATAACTCAAAGCCCTACCCCCCATGGTACTTTTAGAGACCTTAGGGATTACTAGGAGTCCTGCATGCTGAGAGCGTAATAATCTGTTAGGATAATTGGGTACAATCAATTCTTTAAAATAATTGGCAGATAGATTATGGAAGGTTTTATAAGTCAAGAGAAAAACTTTAAATTTGATTCTGGATTCAACAGGGAGCCAGTGAAGAGAGGTTTATATGGGACAAATATGATCCCTCTTTTTAGTGCCAGTTAATACCTTAGCTGCATTTTATTTGTATATTATATTGTATTTTGAATTAGCTGGAGAATTTTTAGAGAGTTTTTAGGACAACCTGACAGTAGTGAATTACAATAATCTAATCTAGAAGTGACAAAGGCATGGACTTGTTTCTCTGCATCAGTTTGGGACAGGATTTTCCTGATTTTAGCAATATTCCTTAAAAGGAAGTAAGCAGTTTTAGAGATTTGTTTGATGTGTGAATTAAAGGACAAATCCTGATCAAAAATGACTCAAAGATTGACTCAAAGATTTCTGACAGTGGTGCTAGGGGCTAGGGTAAAACCGTCTAAGCTACATACAGTATCTGATCAGAGTATCTGATGTTTTCAGGGCCAATTATAATAACATCACTTTTTTCTGAGTTAAGTAGTGAAAAGTTGTGGTTCATCCAGGTACTAATGTCTTTAAGACATGCATGTAACCTTGTCAATTAGTTTCTGTCTTCTGGTTTCACTGACAGGTATAACTGTGTATCATCCACGTAACAGTGGAAATTTATGGTGTGTTTTCTGATAAAATCACCTAAGGGAAGCATATATATAATGAAGAGTACTGGTCCTAACACAGAGTCCTGAGGGACTCCTTGACTGAGTTCTGTGAGTAGAGATGGCTCATCATGAACATGCACAAACTGAAGCCTATCTGACAAATATGATTTAAACCACTGCAAAGGTGATCCTTTAAGCCCTACAGAATGCTCCAGTCTATGAAATAGAAAGCTATGGTCAATAGTGTCAAAAACTGCACTGAGATCTAAGAGCACAAGTATGGAAGCTAGTCCATTATCAGATGCTATCAGGAAATCATTACTGACTTTGACTAGAGCAATTCCAGTACTATGATGAGCTCAAAAAACCGGATTGGAACTCTTCAAATAAATTATTACTTCATAAATAATCACACAGCTGATTAGTGGCATCTCTTTCTAGGATTTTTGAGAAAAAAGGGAGATTAGAGATTGGCCTATAGGTAGCTAAAACAAGAGGATTGGCTGTTCTTTTTTTTAAGTATAGACTTGATTAGAGCAATCTTGAAGGCTTGGGGCACATAGCTTGTGGTTAGCGATAAGTTAATAATCTGAAGGAGTGGATTACTAATAAATGGTAAGATTTGTTTGAGCAGTTTAGTGGGAATAGGATCTAATAAACACGTTGATGGTTTGGACGAGGAGATTAATTTTATCAGAGTTGAGAGATCGATTGGTGTAAAACTGTCTAAAGTCATTTAAAGCAGTTGTATTGGGTTTGTAGTATGCAGTGTCTGTAGGAAGATTACTATGAATTTGGTCTCTAATAGCTGAAATTTTATTGGTAAAGAATAACAATATTAAAGATATCTGAAGTGTTGGATTCCATCTTACCTGTTGCAGGTATCCTTCCCACAGCTTCAGCTCCTCAGTCAGAGCCTCTTTGTTTCTTTTCTGGGCCGATTCGTGTCTCTCTCCTTCAGGGACCCTCCAGTTGTAGGCAATCACGTCAACTGGAAAATGTCACATGTACAGTGTCATCAGAATTTTATTTTTTTTTAATCTTTCAACATCACCTCTGGTGTTAAGAGGTACACAATGAGAACTGATGCATTTTTATCAGTTACACATGTCAGTGATTACTCACTCCCTTTCTGGGATATGTTCAACCCCTCAAACATGCGCTGGTACATCTGTGCGAGCTCTTTGGGGCATTGAGGAGTTAGATCGTTCCCTTGGGCCTTATGCTGGCACTGATGTTGGAGACAGGAAAAGAGCAAGTGTTGTGATCAACACCCGGGTTGTTTTCTCTGCAAATCTTGCTTCCTGATGCAATTCTTAATATTTGGTTCAATGCAGATTTCTCATTTCTATGTTTATATGTATTTATTTTTAGTTTCTTTCTGTCTCATTGTGCTCCCCTGTCTTTGATCCAGTGGCTTTCTGGATGTATTTTTACCGCCCTGCATTGCTCTGTTTCAATGCCAGTATTTGAACTGAATTCATCTGTAGGTTGTTACTCCTCTCTACTCTGCTTTCTCACTTGCGCTCTCTCTGTCTGATTGATCTCAAAATACTTTAAAATTTCTACTCTATGCTGAAGTTAATAGGTTGTTTCAGTTTTGTTAATGCTTAAAAACATTCTTATTTCACCCTTCACTCTTCCTACTATGGGTCCTCACATGAAAAACTTGACAACAGTTATCATATGTAAACCAGGCATGCTTGAGCATAAAATACAAGTAACCACTACATTCTACTTTGTAATTCTTTGGCAACATTAATTTTTAATTAGGACTGAAATCAGGATCTCAGCCAAGTTCTCACCTCAAGGAAAAAACATGCAGCGTAGGACTCATTCAGGATGTAGTCTTTATATTTGAAGGCAGGGACCTGCACATCAGAAAGAGAATGTGCATTTTGAAAAGTTACTTTGAAGTATGTTTACTTCTCTTAGTAAAATTTAGTAACCTACCTGACCCCTGGGGTTAATGTCCATGACTTCCTTACTCTTGTGCTCTCCTTTCTCAAAAGAGAGCAGTTTTTGGTTGTATCCCTGCAGATTCTTCTCCTCCAGAGCGATCATCACCCTCCAGCAGGGAGGAGATCCAGCAACCCAGAGCAGAGTTATGTCCTTGGCCATGGTTTCAGAGTGAAGTGTTGTACGTGACAACTGCAGCTATAGAAAAACAGCAACAGGAGCTAGACTAGAGCAGACACCTGCTTTTATAGCAAACTCCTACAAGTGGGAGGGATTGGTGAGTTTAAGCCCTATCCCTGCTCTGGGTTTGGGCCTGTGATCTGTAACTCAAAACTGTCTGTGCAAGATAGTTCAAACCCTTTGGACAGTTTACACCCATCTAGTCAAAGGTACCTAGCAATTCAATAACCTCAAAGGTAAATTTAATCATTATATTTGAGTGGATTACACCTGGAGCTGCTCTTATATGAAAGGATGGGAGATTTTTCTTGCTTTAAGCTTTAACTTTTTGATTTCAGAAATGAGGGAAAGATGTGCAGATAAATGGGAGAATCTTGTGCAGAGTAAAAAGTTATGCACCAGAGGAAATAGGCTAGAAAAAACATCTCTCCATACAGCTATGCAGCACAAACCATTTATTTCTGTATTTTTACTATTTCTTTATTATTTTTAACAAATTTCAAGTCTCCAGCAATCCCTAGAAATAAGTACCCCGACTGTGTGTTCAGAGTCTCTTTGTGTTTCATTGTGTAGGACTTTGTCACTGCAGATTTGAGCAGCTGCCAGATGATAGAAAGGTGAGCAGTGTGGAAATATACTTAAGTTTTGTTTGCACTTAATATCTCTGCTACTCTGAGCCAATTGTGGTTTTGGCTCAACTTTCCTGTCGACATACCATAGATAATAATGGAGGAGAAGGCATAGTGACAATATTAAATGCCTGTGAATGATGTCATGTTTACTTGTACCATGGCTCTCTTATTTGCATTATCAACATCTAGGGCTGGATAATAAATGTACTTTAAATGGAAATTCAAATAATTTTTTGAACAATGTCAAAAAAATTTTAAACTGCAAGCAGTGTTGAAGGGCCTTCGCACATTCTCTGCTACTTGGGGTGTCTCGTGACTCAAAACGCGTTGGGCATTGGGTGAAAAGAGCACCGACTAATGAATAAAACAACAAATTGTGTGGCATCCCATTATCAGAGTTATAAACCTTTTATTTCACAGCTAGAGGGAGTCGTGGCTATATGGCATTTTGCATTAAGCGGTAGAAGATGAATGAATGAACGAATGAGTCTTGATGTCGGCTCCCCATTCACAACACAAAATTTGGTTGAATTTTGACAATGTATGCCGGAGTTATGAAGCTTTATTGTTGTACTAGGGGGTGCTATACCTATGTGTGCAATAGTAATGTAAATTTGTTCTGGGTGGTACCAGTACCATATATATGAAGTTTGGGTCCATTTGGGCCTTATACGTGTGAGTTATGACAACTTCCTATCCATTGGCGGTAGGGGACGCTACTGCTGCGTGTCATTTTATGTTATACAAATGTTCACCATTAGCCGCCTATTTGCCTCTCCAAATTCAGTTGACTTCGGACAAAATATGCCAGAGTTATTAAGCTTTGTTTTTTTTCCTAGGGGGCGCTATAGCTATATGTAATTGTTCAATATAGAAATGTTCAGTGTTAGCTAACCATGCACCACACAAAATTTGGTTGAATTTGGACAGAGTATGCCTGAGTTATTAGACTATGTTTTTTCTGCTGGGGGCGCTATAGCTATGTTTCATTGTTCATTAAAGAAATTTTCAATGTGGGCTACCGATCCACCATACAAAATTTGGTTGAATTTGGGCAAAGCATGGCTGTTATAAAGCTTTGGTTTTTTTTCTAAGGGGCGCTATAGGTATGTTTGTTATAGTTATATAAATCTGTTTGGGATCTGACTAGTAACATACAGTATATATGAAGTTTTGCGGCATTCAGACAATCTATGTGTGAGTTATGACAACTTCCTGTCTATTGGCAGTAGAGGGCACTGTTGCTGTGTGTCATTCTTTATTATAGAAATTATAGTTAAAGCAACTGGAAAGGTGATGGCGATACTGCAAACTTGGCCACACCCCTTCCGCCAAACCGTTGGGCATTTGGAAAAGTTTTCAACAACTTTTGATGTTATATGGGTATAGATGACTGTCACCAAAAATGGTACCAATCAGACAACTTATTTCAGAGATACTGAAGAAAACTTTTGGTGTGACCTTCATGTCTCCAAGAGAGGGCGCTATTGCTGCTCATAAATATTCATAGCTATAATTGTTTGGAGGCATACCCACATACATCATACCTATCTTGGTGCCAATCCGACATTCCATTCCCCAAGTATTAAAAAAACAACATGATGCAAACTTTCTGATGCAAAACTTTCTGCCTCCTATAGGTGATGCTGTAGATTTCTATAAATATTGTTCTATAGAACTGTTTGTAATTGGACTAATGTCCATAATATTGAATTTGGTTGAAATCTGACAATGCATACCAGACTTATTTCCATCAGAATGGTCATAGAATGATCATGGCAAGGCATCAAACTTTGCCACGCCCCTACGGCCAAACTGTCGAGTGTCATGAAAAGTTTTCAATAATTTTTAATGGCACATGGGTATAGATGATTGTCACCACAAATGAGCTCAGTCCGACTAAAACCCTAGGACGAGTTCAATCAAATGCACGAGGTGGAAATCAGGTCACTGTCACTTCCTGCCAAAATGGCCGACTTCCTGTTGGGTGTAGACCATCACTTCTACGGAGTTTTTTGCATGTCTTGACATGATAAACATCTCACCCGATTTTCATCTTTCTACGCGAAAGTAAGCGTGTGCCATTCCTCATTGACTTCACATGTTAGGTGGTGCTGTAGAGCCATTTTTGAGGGGGTCATTCATATTTCCTCCAAAATATTAAATTTTTTGCCAGTCATGAGGTCCCTGCAAAAAATGGTGAGTTTTCGTGCACGTCCACTACCCCAAAAATGAGATCTTAGATGGAGAAGAAAAAAGAAAGAAAGAGAAAAAAAGCATACTAACAATTACAATAGGGCTCTCGCCCACTGACGTTGTCAGTGGCTCAAGCCCTAATGAAAATTAAGAAAATTGATTTTCACTTTCAGTGGAGTAAATACAGCAAGACAGCCTCCAACTCTAAGTCCCTCCCCTAACCTCTGACATAAACCCACATGCATTGAAACCACAGAGATATAATAAGCTAGAGTGCTTATCACTAGCCACCAGGCTAGTTTTAGGTGGCTGAGCGAGGACGCCATACTGGTGCTGATAAGAAACAAATGAGCCATAGAGCCACATAGTCATGTACTACATTTTCTTTGTTTTGGCTGAAGAAGTTGAATGTTATATAAAAATAAATAGCATTTGTTGTCATGTACAATGCCTGATCCTGGCAGAAACTTAATAAAAAATAAATGTTCAGTTTGAACAGTGTAATTAATAAACTTAAACACTGATGTGACTGTTTTGAGCACCCAACTATCAGCTCTGCAAGATTGTCTACTGTGTATTTATGTTTTTCTGTCTTCTTATATTCATCTGCTTTTTATAGTGATGCTCATTCATAGTGTAAGAGCCATTCTCCTGGTGTCTTGTTGTCACAGGTGTTTTCTATTGATCACCATAGGTGGTTGTGTGGTGAGAGCGTGCCAGGTAGATTTTAAATGGCACAGGTGACTCAGGTGTGCAATCAATTTTGGGTGATGGGGTGATCATACGGTTTTTACCGCTTGTACGCACACTCCCTAGCCTGCATGCTTGCTTGCACGATAGCTCGCTTTACTTTTCACCCTAAGGTTGATCTGCTCCTGTCTTCAATCAAGGTTTTGTTTATTTACTGCACGTTCGAGACTATTATTGCAAGACAAGACTAGATCATTGAATAAATGGGAGCATCTGTCATATGCACCTCTACGAGGTGCAGAGAGCACAGATCCACATGCAGGTTGTGTTAAAGACATTTATTAACAAAAGGCAACATAAATGTCAAAAGGTGCCCACAAAACAAAATGCAAACAGGAATCACTTATACCGGTGCCTCAGAGCAGAAACGCGCTCTGGAGAAGGGAAGGCTTCAGAGGTTGCCAACGTGTAGCGAGGAGACAATTGTAGACAAATGTAGGCAATGTAATTTAGCCGTGCTCAAACAGAGAATAAGCAGTGCTTAAATATAATACAGTTTAATGAGGCGCAGGTGCGGGCAGGCAGAGTGAGCTGGCAACCTAATCAAACCAACTGCCCTCAGCTGAGGTGGCAGAGGGCAGAGGGCAGCTGGTGGGGAGTGTCTGGAGAAAGGGGAAAGACTCTGTTACAAAACCAGAAAATAAACAAAACAGACCACATAGTAATACTGATGACAAACAACCAGAACTTAGAATAAACGTGAGTGTCTGAGCTCAATAAACTTGCTCAGACACATGACAGAGCCCCCCATTTAAGGGGTGGATTCTAGACACCCCCAGGCAACACCAAAGAACCCCCCCCCCCCCCCAAAAAAAGAAGCATTATACCAGTTAGGGTGGGAAGTGGGGGGAACTGGCAGGAGGAAACGAAAACATAGGGCCCGCTCCAGACCCGCACCCATGCAACATCTAAGTCTTGGGCCCCAAACAGTTCAGGCGGCTGACCGAAGTCCCACGCCAGCTGGACGGCCAGGTGGAAGGAGTCGGGTGGCCTGCCCAAGAATATTGGCCACCCAACCCAGCGGCTCAGTCTATCCGGCGACCGGCCTGAGTTCTTCAGCCACCTGGACCACAGGGATGGTCCAGGCGATCCAGTCAGTGACACGACAGACCGTTTCTACATCTGTAGCCCATGTGATTTTCTCTTGAAAGATTTCACCGGCTTTCCCACAGGCACTGGATTTCGTTTCTGTTTCGGGTGTGGTTTATATTAATCATATATCCCATAACCTACATATGTATAAGCATATTAGAATGTTTGGTGATTACATATGTGCAACGACCTCACGCCTCAGAATAGGACAAGAGGTCTCAACCGCCAGCGAAGATCAAAGAGCATCCGAGGCGCAGCGGTGGAGACCAGATCGATCGCCCTGACTTCCCAGGGCCAGGTGGAAGAGACAGAGGACAATGGAGGAGATTGATCGCCCTGACCACCCAGGGTCAGGTGGAGGAGTCAGAAGACAAAGGAGGGGGGATTAAGCTAATGCGGGATGTCAGCTGTGATATGCAATGTCTTTTGTTATGTGTAGGTATAAGTATGTAGGTCTGAATGTGTTCGACCTCTTATTCTGCTTCTGCACTGAGATGAGACTTGTTAGAGGAGCGAAGCTGATAATAAACTTTGGTTTATAAATCACATCGCCTCGTTATTCCAAGCTCTTCTACACTGGTGACCAGACGTGAGGATGGAACAGAGACGTTCTCCCGCGATTGACTCATCGGAGGCGACCCAGGCAAGCGCTGGCGCCCATGCAGACAGAGGAACGGATGGAAGACATTCCCCCACGGCAGAAGAGAGGGCTCAACCGAGCACCATCCCCAGCCCCACCGTGAGAGCAGAAGAAAGGCGCTCTCACCCGGCGGACACATCAAGGACGGCCCACACAAGCGCCGTCACCGTCAAGCTGCCAGAATTCTGGCAAGAAGACCCGAGCTCATGGTTCCAGCAAGCTGAGGCTCAGTTTGCACTGGCGGGCATAACGGCGGACGAGACGAAGTTTTATCACATCGTCGCCAAACTCGACGCTGCCACGTCAAGATGTGCGCGGAGCATAATCCGACAGCCGCCCGCCCATGACAAATACAGAGAGCTGAAGGCGACCATCGTCGAGAACTTCATCCCCTCAGCCGAGGAGAGAGCAGAGAGGATCCTGGCGATCTGCGGCCACAGAGGATGCAGACCCAAGGCCCTCATGGAGGACATGCTGCAGCTCAAGGAAGAGGACAACGACAACTTCCTCTTCCAACACATCTTCCTCAGCACTCTGCCGCCACACATGAGAGGGATGCTGATCAACATGCGGTGCAGCACCCAGCAGGACTTCCGCGCGCTGGCCCGAGAAGCGCAGCGACTCATCAACGCCTGCGGGGAACAGGTGGCCACAGCAGCATCCGCAGATCTCAGCGCGGATGTCCAGAGCAGCGGAGAACCACAGACAACCGAGCAGAGCCCGCCCACCATGGTGGCAACACGACCAAGACGCAGCAGGCGGAACGACATCTGCTATTACCACCACCGTTTCGCCGAGGGGGCGTACAAATGCGTTCCCCCCTGCAAGTTCAAAAGTTCGGGAAAACGCCAAAACCAAGAACCGTTAATGGCTGCGGTTCTCGGCGAAAAAAATAAACTTCTTTATGTGACTGACGGACACACCGGGAGACAGTTCCTGATCAACACCGGAGCTCAACTGAGTTTTATCACCCCTTCCCACGCAGATCGGGCCATGGGTCCCAGGGGAAATGGGGCGATGGCAGCCAACGGCTCGATCATCGACACTTACGGCGAAAGGAGCCTGCCTCTTTGCATTCACGGCCGCAACTATAGATGGACATTTATTGTAGCGGCGGTGAGTTTTAACTTGTTGGGCGCTGATTTTTTGTGTGCACATGGGTTGTTAGTCGATCTAGCAAATAGACGCTTGGTTAATGCACTGTCATTTTATTCTATCCCCTGCTCAGCTCGAGTCTCTCCACCACCCGTGCAGGCCAGCGTCACAACAGCAGGAGGTAAGTTTGACCAACTCCTCACCCAATTTCCAGCACTCACAGTTCCAAAATTTTCAGCAACAGTAGCGAAGCACGGGGTTGAACACTTCATTCCCACAACAGGCCCACCTGTGTTCGCCAAAGCTCGGCGCTTAGACGCGACCAAGCTCGCCATAGCACGGGACGAGTTTGCCACCCTGGAAAAATTAGGCGTTATTAGACGCTCGAAAAGCCCCTGGGCATTGCCACTCCACATGGTCCCGAAAACCGACGGTTCTTGGACACCGTGCAGCGATTACCACAGATTAAACAATGCGACAGCGCATGACCACTACCCAATTCCTCACATCCAAGATTTCTCACTACATCTGGCGGGTGCGCACATTTTTTTTAAAATAGACCTGGTCCACAGCTATCACCAAGTCCCCGTTCGAGCGGAAGACATTCCTAAAACGGCTGTAATAACCCCTTTCGGTCTTTTTGAATTTTTGCGGATGCCGTTTGGCCTCAAAGGCGCTGCTCAAACCTTTCAGCGGATGATGGACGCGGTATTACACGATCTCCCTTTCGTGTTCGTCTACCTCGACGATATGCTGGTAGCCAGCTCGTCGGAGGAAGAACACGAACAACACCTCACTACGGTTTTTCAGAGACTAGAAGAGCATGGGTTAATAATCAATCCAGCCAAATGCAAATTCGGCGTGTCACAAATTGATTTTTTGGGACACAGAGTTTCACTGGAGGGGGCAATCCCATTGCCAGACAAAGTTCGCGCAGTAAAAAATTTTCCACAACCACAAATGGTCAAATCGCTGCAAGAATTTTTGGGAATGGTTAATTTTTACAATCGTTTCCTCCCCCGCGCAGCTCAACTCATGCAGCCCCGGGTTCAAAATGCATCATAAGTGTTAAATATATCTTATTATACCTAACTAAGCACTGTTTATCTGTTGAAATATATATTTAACGGCTAATATAAACCCGTAACAATATGGCCCCTGGCGATCATTTTTTGGGCAGTTGATCACCTTTTGGCATGACATAGCAGGCGACCTCCATCTCGTAATGTGCCGTAACACCATCTATTACAGAACTGACATAAATATTATGTTTAAAAGTGTCATGAATGCTCACTAGTTGAGCTAGACTTGAGCTAACAACGGCTGATAACTGAAATATTGATAATTACTGGTCTCCTTAAACGTAGCCGCTGTTCTCTGCGATTAAGAATAAAACTGTTTTTGGATGATAATACAAGTTTGGAATAATAAAAGCAGCGCTCCCAAAGAGACAACAAACTCCTCATGTTGACAAGCTAGCGCTGCTACTTCTTCTGTGGTGTTCTGCGGGGTTGCATAGAGGCGCTTCACACTACGTAATGACGTAGGCCTGACTAGCTTCATATCGGTGGAAAACCAACTGGTTTTTATGAGGCACTACAGTTGAACTGGTAAAGCACTGGCACAAGCCCCAGAACTGAACTAGCACTGGTTCTTATTTTGGTGGGAAGCTGTATTGCAACTGAGTGTCTCATGGACATCAGTATAATCACTGATATCTCTGGTGTTTTCAGTTGCCGTCCTGCGACCCTTGTGGCCCACACGTGTTAAAGTGAAAGTTTTTTGCGGCCTTCTAGGTGGTGCCCACAGCCCTATGGTTAAGAATCACTGATCTAAAGTGAATTGCTATGATGACAGTTTATGACTGGGCGGTTTTTGCGCTGACCAAAGCCCATGAGTGTGAGCCAAAATGCATGTGATAGTAATGCTGCTTGACATCTGGGAGATGTTCACACTGTCCTGCGGGGATGATTTGGACTCTTTGGTGGACGTCACATGCTCATACATGGCTTTCTGTAAAAATAAGATTGTTCCACGTAAACGTGTCAAAATATATCCCAACAACAAACCATGGGTTACAAAATCAGTTAAATCCTGCTTACAGAGGAAAGCACTTGCCTTTAAACAGGGGTCTGTTTCTGAGCTACAGGTTGCCACAAAGGAGCTGAAGGCCGAAATTTTAAGAGCAAAACAGAATTATAAATCAGAGTTGGAAAGCAAGATGGCAACAAAGAAGCTTGGTTCAGCCTGGGCCAGTATGAAAACTATTGCAGGCCTTCAGAGCACAGAGCGCAGTAATTGTGTGTTTTTAGATGGTTTTAATTCAGACACAGAGCTGGCTAATGCTCTTAATTGTTTTTATGGTTGTTTTTGACTCCTTTGATTTTAGCACAGAAACCCAAGATTTGAAACAGAAACTCAAAGACAACAAGCACTTTAATATTGAGGTGCAGGATGTTAAAAGGGAGTTCTGCGCTGTAAAAATGAACAAAAGTCAGGGCCCTGATAATATATGTGGGCGCTTGGTAAAGTCCTGTGCACATGAACTGAGTCCTATATTTCATTACATTTTCAACAAGTCCTTACAGACACAACATGTGCCTAAGATCTGGAAAGAAGCCGTGGTTGTTCCCGTTCCAAAATCCAGCTGTCCTAAAATGGTAAACGACTTTAGACCAGTTGCTTTGACTTCAATTTTAATGAAAATTTTTGAAAAATTGGTCAGATGTGAGGTCCTAAAGCAGACTGAGCAGGCATTGGATCCTCTGCAGTTTGCCTATAGACCTCACGGAGGAGTGGAGGATGCCACTGTCACTCTGTTTAACATGCTTTTTAAACATCTGGATTTTAATGGGACACATGCCAGACTTTTATTTGTGGACTTTTCCTCCGCCTTTAATGCAATCCAACCTCATATCTTAGTTGAAAGGCTCCTGCAGCAATTTGATTTGAGCAATAATCTGGTGGGTTGGATTCTGGATTTCTTAACCAACAGGATGCAGAGAGTTAGAGTCAATGGTACATTGTCGGACCTAAAGTGCTCTTCTACTGGCTCTCCTCAGGGGTGTGTGTTGTCACCACTACTCTTCATCCTGTACACAAACATGTGTCGGAGCAGACATGACAACAGACACATTATAAAGTATGCTGATGATTCAGTTACTGTCAGTCTCCTCCAGGATGGTGAGAGTGGCCATGGCCCAGTAGTTGATGATTTTGTTCAATGGTGTGAGGATTCCTACCTGCAGCTGAATACGACAAAAACTAAAGACATGATTATTGACTTTAGGAGGAAAAATCCCAGGCACAAAGTCACCATACTAAAAGGCCAGACCACCGAATGTGTACAATCCTACAAATATCTTGGGACAATTATTGATAGTAATTTAAAGTTTGAAGAGAACTGTGAAAGGGTGTGCAAAAAGGGTCAGCAACATTTGCATTGCCTGAGAAAACTTGCACGCTTCCAAGTTGACCGAACCATAATGACAATGTTTTATCGGGCTTTTATTGAATCTGTTTTATCCTTTTCTTTAGTGTCATGGTTTGGTCAGATAAAACTGAAACAGAGGAAATCCTTGGATCAGGTAGTTAGATGGTCCAGTCGTTTGCTTGGTGAGCCACAGCTGAGCCTGACATCCCTGTACACCAGACAAGTACAGAGGATGGCTACCTCCATTTTAAATGATGACTCCCACCCTTTGCACTGCCACTTTCAGCTTCTTCCCTCAAGACGGAGGTTTGCTGTCCCAAAAAGTAGAACCCAGTGCTACAAAAACAGCTTTGTTCCTGCTGCTATCAAAGAGTTGAACAAGCTGTAAAAATATATTGCACATAATTTAGGTACCTATTTATTAACTCCATTTTATATTTACTTATTTTTGTAGGATGTCACTTGGGTTCTAAATATTTTATTGGGTTTTAGACCTTTGAGTTTTTAACCTCTTTGACTAGTTTTTAACTTTTAATATGACCCTTCTCTCTTACCTCTGGTTTTTCTCCCATCTCTTTGTCTTTTTATACCCTGATTGATGGAGCCTTGAGTATTTTTATCATGTTTATAGTCAGCTTCATATGTGCCTGTGTTTGTGTCTATGCTGAATGTAATTTGTGGCTTGTATACTGTATATGGATGTCACCAGACTGCAAAACAAATCTACCTACGGGTACAAATAAAGTAACCTGAACCTGAACCTGAACAATAAGGAAGACATCAATCACAGCTGATGCCCAGTTAGTCATGTTAGAAAGAACAAATGTGTAGAATGGACTGAAAAAGCAGCTGAATGGCTTAATGTAGTAGACACAGATGCAACACACAAACATGAATGGGTTTGAAACTTCAGGAAAAGAGGATGATGCCTGTGCAAACTTTCATAAACTTTCATTAACAATGGCGTGGAAGTTGCTCCCGGGCGGGAGGAGGTGGAGGAAAGGAGGAGATCTGGTGCGGTTTCCTGTCAGGGGTGATCCCAGCCACGAAGTGAGGCCACTTTGGGTGGCTTCTGCCGGTCCCTGACAGGTGGCATTCGGGGAGCTTGCTGGTGGAGAACCACAACCCTGCAGGTGTGGTGTGGGCACCCAGCTGGAAACCTGGGGTGCACAGCTGAGGCAGATGTGTGGATGCATCTTCTGTCTCTGTGGGGAGTTACAGTGAAACGTAAAACACTGCACACTCGTTGTTCATTCATTTATTGCCCTAAAAATAAACACATTAATGCTCAATTAGTCTGTGATGAAAACAAAAATGTGGATGGAATAAAAATCTTGCGCGCCACCACACCTTTGAAATAAGCCTCCTTCTCCCAGCACATAGCAAGTGCACCATTTTCTGGTAATTTGATAGCCAGATGCAAAGCATAAAAAACAGACAATGGCCTGACAGAAACCAACAAAAATGCTGGAGTACAGCAGAAAGTCTGGCGGAAAAGTCCACGGATGATCATCTTAATAGGGCCCTCAGTGTTTTCCAACTGCCATGACTTCTGTTTTGTGACATCATGTGCATCCCGTCTATACTGAGGTGAGGAGGATCTGCATCCAAAATCACAGGCAAAAAATAATAATAACAGGTGCACCAGTATGTTTTTATTGAGGTGACATTGAAATACAGCACACTGACCAAGCTGTCACTCAGATGCTGTGAATTTGACATCAAATGCAAATTCACACAAATGCTGGACAACTAGAGTTATGCCAAGCAGTGTTAACACAGGACATCTGTGTTACCTTCGAGCAGTAAAGTGGTACTGGGACACCACCAGAGCTTGACATTAACACCGGCCAACCAGCCAGTGGCTGGTGGATTTCAGCAGTGGCTGGTAAGATAGCCACACCCACTAGCCACTTTGGTCGGTTGTAGTTTTCTCAAACAGCATCTAAAATAATAAACCGATTGCAATGTGAGACTACAAAACTACAACTCCCATAAGTGCCGTTTTTTTTTTCCTAATTAGTTTTTTTTTTTGTCTTCTCTTTTTTTCTGGTGAAAACAGGTAGTGTCCCTTTAGGTTTGATCCATCAGCAACTACTAATGAGGTCATGCAGCAATGAAGGGGTCTCCCAATTAATAGGGGCAGGCAAAGAGTAGGGGTACAAATGAGAATTGGGACAGACCTAAATCTACCTGCACTTCACTCTCATATTGCAAATATTTTTTGCTACTGTTTTACAGTATTTACTGCTCTACATACAGTGCATCTGGAAAGTATTCACAGCACTTCACTTTTTCCACATTGATATATTACAGCCTGATTTCAAAAGGGATTAAATTCTTTTTTTTTTCCTCAAAATTCTACACACAATACCCCATAATGACGTGAAAAAAGGTTGTTTTTTTTGTTTTGAGATTTTTGCAAATTTATTAAAAATAAAAAACTAAGAAATCACATGTACATAAGTATTCACAGCCTTTGTCATGAAGCTCAAAATTGAACTCAGGTGCATCCTGTTTCCACTGATCATCCTTGAGATGTTTCTACAGCTTAACTGGAGTCCACCTCTGGTAAATTCAATTGATTGGACATGATTTGGAAAGGCACACACCTGTCGATATAAGGTCCCACAGCTGACAGTGCATGTCAGAGCACAAACTAAGCATGAAGTCAAAGGAATTGTCCATAAACCTCAGAGACAGGATTGTCTCGAGGCACAAATCTGAGGAAGGGTACAGAAAAATTTCTGCTGCTTTAAAGGTCCCAATGAGCACAGAAGCCTCCATCATCCGTAAATGGAAGAAGTTGGGAACCACCAGGACTCTTCCTAGAGCTGGCCAGCCGTCTAAACTGAGCGATCGGGGAAGAAGGGACTTAGTTAGGGAGGTGACCAAGAACCCAATGGTCACTCTGTCAGAGCTCCAGCATTCCTCTGTGAAGAGAGGAGAACCGTCCAGAAGGACAACCATCTCTGCAGCAATCCACCAATCAAGCCTGTATGATAGAGTGGCCGGAGGGAAGCCACTTCTTAGTAAAAGGCACATAGCAGCCCACCTGGAGTTTGCCAAAAGGCACCTGAAGGACTCTCAGACCATGAGAAATAAAATTCTCTGGTCGGATGAGACAAAGATTGAACTCTCTGGCGTGAATGCCAGGCATCCTGTTTGGAGGAAACCCGGCACCGCTCATTATCATGCCAATGGTGGTGGCAGCATCATGCTGTGGGGATGTTTTGCAACAGTAGGAACTGGGAGACTAGTCAGGATAGAGGGAAAGATGAATGCAGCAATGTACAGAAACATCCTGGATGAAAACCTGCTTCAGAGTGCTCTTGACGTCAGACTGGGGCAACAGTTCATCTTTCAGCAGGACAATGACCCTGAGCACACAGCCAAGATATCAAAGGAGTGGCTTCAGGACAACTCTGTGAATGTCCTTGAGCGGCCCAGCCAGAGCCCAGGCTAGAATCCAATTGAACATCTCTGCAGAGATCTGAAAATGGCTGTGCACCAATGCTTCCCATCCAACCTGATGGAGCTTGAGAGGTGCTGCAAAGAGGAATGGGCGAAACTGCCCAAAGAGTGTGCCAAGCTTGTGGCATCAAATTCAAAAAGACTTGAGGTTGAAATTGCTGCCAAAGGTGCATCAACAAAGTATTGAGCAAAGGCTGTGAATACTTACGTACATGTGATTTATTAGTTTTTAATTTTTAGTAAATTTGCAAAAATACCCCAAAACTTTTTTCACATTGTCATTAAGGGGTATTGTGTGTAGAATTTTCAGGGAAAAAATGAATTTAATCCATTTTGGAATAAGGCTGTGACATAACAAAATGTGGAAAAAGTGAAGCGCTGTGAATACTTTCCGGATACACTGTAAATAATTAAACAGACAGTGTTTCTCTTGCTATTTTTAATTTATGTATAAGGGTAATTTACATTGGAAAAAGGTTGCAAATTTAGTTCAAGTAAATATTAGCATGCAATAGTCAAATTTGATCATATTAAACATAATTTTCCAACCACAAAATTGTGGCTAGTGAAAAGGCTGAGTGGCTAGTAACTTTGGAAAATCCCTAGCCACAGTGGCTGGTGAGCAAAAAAGTTCATGTCAAGCCCTGGACACCACATTAACATAATGATGAAAAAGATGGTTCATGTCCATTTAGTGACAGAATACTTTGCTTTAATGTGACTGAGGGTTGATTCTGTAATTTTCTTCCAGTTTGGCCTATAACTACACCGGTGTATGATACCTGTGTCGACCACCAACAAAAAAATTCCTTCTCATGTTCAAGCAAAACAACTGTCTTCTAAGTATTAAAAATGCAGACTGCTGCCGTGGTAACCCGTAGTCATGTGAGTAAACAATGCTTGGTGCATCTGGGCTACAGAAGCTGCAGTTTTCACGTTACACTTGTGAGTATCAGATGTCTTTCAGCGTGTCTTGTCCCTCTGGGTTCTCCAGCCAGTGTGTGGGCCAGCTCGCTTTGATGCTTTGTCTCTCCTTCAGCAGAGCGTAATACTCTCCCAGTTTCGGGTAGCGCTTGGCAGACAGCCTACATCAGTAGATAGGAAACATTTGAATGGTTATGACTATAGATCATCAATCATGTTATTGACTGGTGTGACAGCTCCACCTGTCTTACCCAAATCTGAAAAGGTAAGCAACAGTTGGGAAAATGACCACATCTGCCAGTGAGAATGATGGGCCTGCCAGGTGGGAGCCTGAGCCCAGCTTTAAATAAAATAAATAAATGGTTATAGCGTGTATAGTATGGAAAATATGTAGTGTTTGTACTGCTCATTTACATACTTTCTGCAGGTAACCCTCCCACAGTTTGAGTTCCGTGGTCAGAGACTCTTTGTTTCTCTGCAAAGCTGAGTCATGCCGCTCTCCTTCAGGGACAAACCAGTCATAGTAGATGACCCCATCTACATATAAATAATCAGCATATAGTGCGTTAGAGTGAAATCTTTTAAGTGTACCAGGACAGAAGAAAGTATATTTTTCTTGTCTTACTGAGTTTGTCATAGAAGGTGAGACCCTCAGACATGCGTTGGTACATCAGTGCTTGTTCCGGTGGGCTGTCTGGGATCAGTTTAGTGCCCTGAGACCCAAACTGGCTCTGCATTTGACAAGAAAAAAAACACATTTAAGCTTGTCACTTGAATTTACTGTCTCAGAATGCTGGTTTGTGACTTTTCTCATCGTGCTGCTATACTCACCTCCAGGTAAAAACATGCTGCATAGGATTCATTCACAATGATATCTCCATGCTTGAAAGCTGGAAGCTAAAAAGAATAAGTTGTTTTTAGAGTAAGATAAACCATGCATGTAATGTTTACTCTGCTTCGTTAATATGTCCTTGGGTTTAAAATAAACCTAAAGACATTTCTTTTTAATCCTGTGACTACTTCAAGTACTTTTTAAGGTATTTTGTATCTCCAACTATAAATGTGTTTAAACCAGACCATCAGTAATGGAGTAGCTCATTCTGATCTGAACACACCCTAGTGTCACTGAGAACTTTCACAACTCATGTGACATCCCTGCCTTTCTATATGGGGGGGCTGAAAAGTTCATAGTGGTCAAATTTGACCAAATGTGGTTTATTTTTCATCCGCAGGGATCCAAGTGCTGCAACACCGATGGAAGAAGTGTAATGACCACTATGAACTTTTCAGTCCCCCCTCATATACATGAGACTTAAAGTGTTGAAATGTCACATACTCAAATCTTGAAACCTTTGACCTTTTAAAACTGACACTGAACACAACTTGGATGTAGACCCACCTGAGGATCATACTGTATGTGTGTGGCTTTGGTGAGCATCCGGGCAGTTGCCGAGAAGGATTAGTGATTTTCATGAAATCACTTGAGTGCTCAGATTGAGGACATGAAGGTGGATCTGTGTTTACGCTGTGCTCAAGGTCAAAGGTCACGAGATTTGGACACTTCCACTGTGTTCCATTCCACAGTATTTGAAAGTTTGTGAACCCTTTAGAATTTGCTACATTTCTGCATAAATCTGATCTAAAATATCAGATTTGCACACAAATCCTAAAAGCAGATAAAGGGAACCCAGTTAAATAAATGAGACCAAAAAATTACTTTTTTATTTATTGAGGAAAATGATCCAATATTACATATCTGTGAGTGGCAAAAGTTTGTGAATCTTTGATTTCAGGATGTGGCGTGACCCCCTTTTGCAGTAATAACTGCAATTAAACATTTCCAGTAACTGTTGGATCAGTCCTACACATTGGCTTGGAGGAATTTTAGCCCATTCCTCTGTACAGAACAGCTTCAGCTCTGGGATGTTGGTGGATTTCCTCACTTGAACTGCTCACTTCAGGTCCTTTCACAACATCTTAATTGGATTAAGGTCAGGACTTCGGCTTGGTCATTCCAAAACATTAACTTTATTCTTCATTAACCATTCTTTGGTAGAACAACTTGTGTGTTTCGGATCGTTGTCTTGCTGCATGACCCACTTTTTCTTAAGATTCAGTTCATGGACAGATGTCCTGACATTTTTCCTTTTGTATTTGCTGGTATAATTCAGAATTAATTGTTCCATCAACGATAGCAAGCCATTCTGGCCCAGGTGCAGCAAAAAAGGCAGAAACCATGATACTACCACCACCATGTTTTACAGATGGGATAAGGTTCTTGTGCTGGAAGTCTTCCTTTCTCCAAACATAACGCTTGTCATTCAAACCAAAAAGTTCTATTTTGGTTTCATCCGTCCACAAGACATTTTTCCAATTGTCTTCCATTGTCTTGCTGAAATAAGCAGGGGTGTCCCTGAAAAAGACGTTGCGTGGATGGCAGCTAGAGTTGCAAAAAATTTATTGGGCTAAATATGTTTGTCCCGAGCAGGACGTGCATTGTCCTGTATATTTAAGGCTGCCTTGCTGAACGGGTTGGGCTGGGCTGAAGCCCAGGGGCCTATGAAGATCAGAGCCTATCGTGAGCCAATGAAAAAGATCACATTGTTGTTAATTGGTCAAATTCTATGTCCATCACTTGATACTCCTGTGTGGCTGGCTGCTGATTGGTCTAATTTACAAGTGCCCCACATGGGTACCAAGTAACAATAGCCTATCAGAGGAATTGTTTTGACATGTGACTTTGCAAGCACCAGTGAGAGGTAAGAAGAAATTAGCTCCGTCAAAATGTCCAGAAAAAAGTTTGAAAGTGGCACTCATAAAATTACTGAGAGGAAAAGAGCTTAGAGAAAATGAATTGCTCAAAAAATCTCGAAGCATAAAGGATTTTTCTAAGCTGGAGCATTGAGTCGAGGAGGCTGCTAATTACTGAGGAGGAAACAGGTGGGCTGTTAACCTGTGCAGGTTTTTCAATTTGCTGCTGTTGTGCATTGAATCAGGAATACTTCACTGATGTAATTTTATGCCGAAGGCAGTATGTGTCACACTGTAAAAAGGGAAATCTCAGATAAAATATCCTAAATCAAGGCTTTACGCTTGTTTTTCACTCACAAAATAATTCTGACAAGAATTTTTGTTGTGCAGTTTTCTGTCAGCTTTTACTTGCTTTACGAAAGTTTTTGCTTGTTTTAAGCAATTTAATCTCACTTTGTTGGCAGATATTTTTTTCTAATTTTAACTAAAACTAGTGTATGCCCATAGAAAGCAAGTATTCCTGTCTGAAACAGTTAGCGCAATCAGGCTTTACAGGCCCAAACTTAGGCTGTGTTTGAAAGTGGAATACAGAGGTGTAGCCTATATGTAGGCAATCACACGTTAGACTTTGACAAATATGAAAGGGACTGAACAGAGATTGATTTGACTGTGTGAGAATAATTGAAAATGAATGGGACATCCAATATTAGCCACTGTTTAAGAACCACTTGTTTATTTTTTGTCAGATCACTTATTTGTGTGATCTTTTATGAGTTATATTCATAAATGTTGTATGTTGCACTTTGGGGAGTGGGAGTTGTGCAGTCACCTTTATAGTTTAGTTTATATGTGTAGTTTATAGTCTATCGTCAATAAAGTCATGCAGTACTATAAGAGGACACGTTTATAAATATTTGAGACCCACTGTAGTGGATCCTTTTATATTTTAGCAATATTATAAGTACAAAACACCAAACATTATTATTATTATTTTTTGTATTTGTATCTTGTATACTTTATTGATCACCAGAGGGAAATTCAGGGCATCCACGGTACAGCGCCGATCCCTTCACCAGTATCGCACTCACACACACACACACACACACACACACACAGCAGAATGACCCATTTGGCTGCAAGTTTTGCATCAGTGTTGCCCATTTGTGATTGAGATTGAGATTGAGATTCAACTTTATTGTCATTACACATGTATGAATACAAGGTAACGAAACGTGACTTGGCATTTGGGCACGCTCTGCAGAGTGCATCCAAGGCCGGGGCAGCCGCTAGGTGCCAGTCATAGTCAATTCCAGTCAATTTGTCTGTAAATATTTAAATTAAAATGATTTATTTCGTTATTTGGACATTTTTGCATCTTGCTGTCATTTAGTCAAAGCATGTGTCTGCATGTAATATGCAGTTGATCTGGTTATTCCACTCCACAATGAAGCAGCAGTCGGGACTTTGGTGTACTACTGACCAGGCAGGCTGAGCGTGCCTTCCCTCGAACATTCGTGGAGCGCACGGTGGGACACTGGTGTTGGACGGTTAACGGGAGTCTCGGCTGCTGCCTTGCCCGTGTGCCAGTGATGTCACTGCGGCACCACAGGTCCCCAGCAGCCCCCCACACCTCGTGTCATCTATGGTGAATATATCCATTAGACCTATGCAACTTTATGGTATATAGTGGCTCCATACTCATGGATGCGCAGGTCCCTGGCAGCCCCCCCCCACCCCGCCCGCGTTCTCTATGGTGAATACACAACTTTATGGTATATATTTTGACTGAGCGGCTCCATACTCGTGGATGCACACACTCGTAACCTCAGCAGCAAGTGTTGTGGTAACTGACAGGTCGTGATGCTGTGTTATCCAATCAGCATGGCTGTGATGCCATGTATTCTCCAATGAGCACAAAGTCAATCCAAAACCTCGCCCACACTTCTTGAAGCCAGTAGATGAAGACATAGAGCGGTTACACAGCGGTGGCTAAACTTTTATTGATAAAAATTACAGTTTGACTGAGTGACTCCGTATTCGGGGATGCACTTCCTTGTAGCTTCAGCAAAGCACGTTTAAAATCTTAGGTCAGTGTGACAAACGGTTTGAGAGATATCTGAGGAACACACACACAGACACACAAACAGCCAGAGAGATCTTGAATTTATAGATAGATGAAATGGACTGAACTGAGATTGATTGTGTGAATATCAATTACAGAATAATTGAAAATGAATGGGACATCCAATATTAGCCACTGTTTAAGAACCACTTGTTTATTTTTTGTCAGATCACTTATTTGTGTGCTCTTTTGTGAGTTATATTCATAAATGTTGTATGTTGCACTTTGGGGAATGGGAGTTGTTCAGTCACCGTTATAATTTAGTTTATATGTGTACTTTATAGTCTGTTGTCAATAATCTCAGGCAATACTATAACAGGACACGTTTACAAATATTTGAGACCCATTGTAGTGCATCCTTTTATATTTTAGCAATACTATAAGTGCAAAACACCGAATATTATTATTATTCTGTATTTGTATGTTGTATACTTTATTGATCCCTAGAGGGAAATTTAGGGCATCCACGTACGGCACCGATCCCTTCACCAGACTCACACACACACACACACACACACACACACACACACATAGAGCAGAATGAGCCATTTGGCTGCAACTTTTGCATCAGTGTTGCCCATTTGTCTGTAAATATTTTGTCATTTGGACATTTTTGCGTCTTGTTGTCATTTAGTCAAAGCATGCATGTGTCCACATGTAATATGCAGTTGATCTGGTCATTCCGCTCCACAGTGAAGCAGCAGTCGGGACTTTCGTCTGCCACTGACCGGTCAGGGTGAGCATGCTTCCCCCCGAATGTTCGAGGAGCGCCCGGTGGGACAAGACCAGGAGTCTTGGCTGCTGCTTTACCCATGTGCCAGTGATGTCATTTGCGGCACAACGGGTCCCCAGCAGCAGGTCCCTGGCAGCAGCCCCCACTCCCCCTCGCACCTTGTGTTCTCTATGGCAAATATATCCATTAGACCTACGCAATCACAGCAACTCCATGCTCATGGATGCACACCTCAGCAGCAAAGCACTTGTAAAATCTGTGTGCAGCAGGTCCCCGGCAGCCCCCCCCACACACACCTCATGTTCTCTATGCCGAATATATCCATTGGACCTACACAATCTACCGCTGACCGGGCAGGCTGACCGTGCCTCCCCCCGAACGTTCGTGGAGCGCCCGGTGGGACGGGAATCTCAGCTGCTGCTTTACCCGTATGCCAGTGATGTCATTTGCGGCACCATGGGACCCCCCCACACCTCGTGTTCTCTATGCCAAGCCCTTCCCCCCACCCCCTGTGTTCTCTATGGCGAATATATCCATTAGACCTACGCAATCAAAGCAACTTTATGGTCTATATTTTGACTGAGCAGCTCCACACTCGTGGATGCACACTTCAGCAGCAAAGTGCTGCTAAAATCTTTGTTTGCAAAGCATTGTGGTGACTGACAGGTCGTGATGTTGTATTATCCAATCAGCATGGCCATGATGCCACGTATTCTCCAATGAGCACAGAGTCAATCCGAAACCCTGCCCACACTTCTTGAAGCCAGGGGATGAAGACATAGAGCGGTCACACAACAGTGACTAAAGTTTTATTGATAAAAATTACATATTTGGACTGAGTGACTCCATATTTGGGGATGCACACCTTCGTAGCTTCAGCAAAGCACGTTTAAAATCTTAGGTCAGTGTGGCGAACGGTTTGAGAGCTATCTGAGGAACACACACACACAGACACACAAACAGACAGAGATGTCTTGAATTTATAGATTATCTATTGCCAGAATTTTTTTTTTGTTTAAGTAAGTAAAATTATCTGCCAACAGAGCAAGAAAATTTGACTTATCAAATTGCGTAAAACAAGTTAAAACTATTTGAAAGTATGTAAAATTTTCTTACACTTAAAAGTGCACAGCAAGAATAAATACCTTGTCAGACAAAAGGATGAGCATAAACAGCCTTAATTTATTTCATTTTACTTATATTTGACTTTTTGCAGTGTATTTGTGTTTTCTAACTCAAAGTTGCATTATTTCTCAAAGAGAAACAAAAATGAGGCCATAGTGGCTCAGGAGGTAGAGCAGGTTGTCCAGTAACCGGAGGGTTGGCGTTTTGAATCCCGCTCCTCCCACCTTGCTGTTGTATCCTTGGGCAAAACACTTTACCCATCTTGCCTCCAGCGTGTTCATGGTTCATGACACTGATGTATGAATGTGAATAAATGTTCGGTGGTAGTTGGAGAGGGCGTTGGCGTGGATTGGCAGCCATGTTTCTGTCAGTCTGCCCAGGGCAGCTGTGGCTACAGAGTTAGCTTACCACTATCATTGTCTGTGGAGTGAATGAATCATGGACTCATTGTAAAGTGTCATTGGGTGTCATGAAAAGTGCTATATATGTAAATGCAATCCATTATTAAAAAACATAGCTATTACACATTTTTAAACTGAGATTCTGCAAAATCTGAAATATCTAGGTGTATGGTGTGGTATTTTCTTCCTTGTAGTATTAAACATGACGTTGAATATTAGTATTTTTTAAGGTATTATCAAGGTAAAAAAAAATCTCAGCATTACGACAACACTAATGTCCACAACATCGTGGCACCGAGCAGTAGTTAAAACTCTGTCCCTTATTTTTCTGAGAAAATTGGCAACCCTAATGGCAGCATATGTTGCTCCAAAACTTGTATATACCATTCAGCATTAATGGTGCCTTCACAAATCTGCAAGTTACCCTTGTCATGGGCAGCAACACCCCCCCCAAACCATCACAGATGCCAGCTATAGGTTTTTTGTTTTTCTTATTTCAGACAAGGATGAAAAGGAGATGTATTTAACTTTACCTTGATGTGTTTTGACCAGCATCTGCAGTCTTCCTTAGAAGCGTCAGCTGATCGCTGTGACGTGTTGTATATCAGCTGTTTTTCTTAGGCGTGGCCAGCCCAGTGGATTGGATGTGGTCCCAGGTGATACTGCATAAATGCCCCCTCATCCCGATTCATGCTGTCTTTGCTCCGCTTCCTGATTTCTGTAGCCTCCTTGATCCGTTTGCGTCTGTCACTCTCCGATCCAATGATTTTTTCATTATCCTAGTCCATGATGTGATTATCTCTTCTGCAGTGATCTGACATTGCTGATTTTAGTGTCACTTGCTCTGCCTTTTCTTTTTGTGATCTTGTGAGTCATCCTTGCGTTTCCTTCTCACATTTCTTATGTTCTTTTTGCCTTGTAGTGAATGATCTTCCTTTTTCACTAATGTAAGTCTTGTTGCATGAGCTGCATGATATTTCATATATTACATTTTTTTGCCTTGTTCTATTTTGTCCTTGGGATGTACTAAACACTGTCTTAATTTTTTGTGTGGTTTTACCACTATTTGTGTTTTTTCATGATCCTTTCAATTTGTTCTGTTATCCCTCGGATGTATGGTATGGTTATGATGTCCTTATTTTTTATTTCAGCTTTTGGTCTGTCTTGTTTTCTTTGTTTTGGCTTGCCGTTTCCCTTTATTTATGATGGCAGTGTGTGAGTGCATGTCTTATGTGGTTTTCCTGTCTTCTTGGACTGTGATGATGGTGGCCCGTTCGTACAGTATTCTGACAAGTGATAGTACTGTATGTGTTCTGTGCGGTGTTCTGATGTCCGTAATAGGTACTGCTCTGTGTGGGTTGGTTTCCCGTAAACTGAGATTTTATACTGCCGTCATCTTTGTGATGGATTTTCATGTCCAATGCCGGCTGTTGAACTTTGTGCTGATAACAATCTGGATGGTCATTTTCATCTTCAGCCCAGAGGACAGGACGTCCATGACTGACGATGGTTTTCTCAAGTGTTCCTGAGCCCACGTAATTTTTTTACAGACTGATGTTGATTTTTAATGCAGTGCCACCTGAGGGATCAAAGGTCACAAGCATTCAATGTCAGTCTTCGGCCTTGCCGCTTATGTATAGAAAGTTCTCCAGATCCTCTGAATCGTCTGATGATGTTATGGACCATAGTTGAGGAAATCCTTAAATTCCTCAAAACTGTACATTGAGAAAAGTTGTTCTTCAATTGTTGGACTAGTTGCCCAAGTAGTTGTTCACAAAGTGGCAAACCTCACCCCGTCCTTGCTTGTGAATGACTGAGTCTTTCAGGGATGCTCCTTTTACTGTATACCCAATTATGACGCTCACTTGTCTCCAATTAACCTGTTCACCTGTGGAATGTTCCAGAAAGGTGGGGGTTTTTTAGCTTTCCTCAACTTTCTCAGTGTTTTCTTGCCTGTCCCAGCTTTTTTGGAATGTGTTGCAGGCATCAAATTCAAAATGAGTGAATATTTACAACAAAACAAAGTTTATCAGTTTGAACATCAAATATCTTGTCTTTGTCGTGTATTCAGTTGAATACAAGTTGAAAAGGATTTACACATCATTGTATTTTGTTTTTATTTACCTACACAACATCCCAACTTCACTGGAATTGGGATTAGGTACAATTTTTAAAAATAGCTCCACCCTACCTGACCTCTGGGATTTACAGCTAACACTTCTTGGGACTTGTGTTCCATCTTGTCAAAGGAGAACAGTTTTTGGTTGTATCCCTGCAGATTCTTCTCTTCCAGAGCGATCATCACCCTCCAGCAGGGTGGGGAGCCAGCTCCCCACAGCAGAGTCATGTTCTTGGCCATGTTGTCAAGGGTGATCTGTGTCAGCTGGAGCTGTGAATTGTAAGGAGACGTGAAGACAGCAGCTGGAGTGGGACTAGCACCCGATTTTATAGCAAACTCTACAGCAGACCCATCCCACATTTATTTCCAAATCCCTGCTTCTCAAGACAAGATAGTTCCCACCCCAGCAGCGTCCATGAAAGCTCAGATATTTCCCTAACAGCTGAATTAACCATTAACTATCTTTCTTTGATTGTACCGCCTCTTGCTTAAAACCAAAATCAAAGTGAGGTGGAGGGGGACCTTGTCTTGGCCTGAGAGAAAAAAATTGCACAAAGGACTGTAGATAAAGAAAAATATGACGTCACAAATGTAAAGGAATCTTGTCCTTAAAAGAGCAAAAAACAATGTAATGACTTGAACTATTACCACCAATGTGCTGCAGATATCATCATAATCGGCCTGCATTCAGAAGTCAGACATATACATTATCCTGTTGGGGGGGAGCATACATAAAAAGGACAAATTATTTTCAAAACCTGCCTTCAGAGACATCAGGATCAAATAAGTATATTTCTTGGTTGGTGAATCGGTTCAGAGGGCCTTGTTACTGATGAAGTATGAAATCCTTGTCAGCTTGATCATTACTGTTGCAATTCCACAAACACAAAAGATGCTAATGATTTATATTTCCCTTTGTAGTTTGTCTTTATCCTGTTGTATAAGTAGTGGTAATGTCTGATAAAGAGATAACATCTTAAACAGGCTGATAACACCACACAACCCTTGTAGCATATTTGCTGAAAGTCATGGTGACTCAGCACTGAGCTGTTTAATATTTGAACTGAAAGCACCTGACTCCACCACAGGGACCAGTGAATACACCTACAGAAGAGTAGAGGGCGTGGCGACTGTTTAACGTGTTCAAATATGTGCAAGTGTCATTTTCTTTGTGTATTTTCACACTGGCCATGAAGTCTAGTCAATGTCCACTTTACCATCTGCCAGTATGAACATCCTAAAAAAGTGTCTAAGTGTGGGGGAGAAAGTAAGACCTGCATTACAGCCCCATGCATTTATTGTCCTCTGCACACAGCACATCTGTTTAAATAGTGTAAAGGGTAGGTTTACTTCTCTCTGACGAACACCTACAAGCATTTGCGCCCCCCACCCCCATCTAGGGGGTCATTCGGTTTTTATTTTGAAATATCCCCTCCCTCAAAAAAAAAAAAATTTAAAAAATCACAAGGATTTAAGTGATTATTAGGATATACTGTAGCACCAATTGGATGGCATTTGAAATTTAATACACATCTTATTAGTAAGAATCGGGGTTGCATATCAGAAATGAAATCGTCCCATCCGTTCATTCAGCTCACCCTTTAACCATTGTTGATGCATTTTAAAAAGGGGGATCCAAGTTCATACTGCCAGACTATGCTCAGAGATACTGTATGCCAAAAGGTAAACCTATGCAAATCTATTCTTGTACAGTGAATTATACTGCCACTTAATGTTCATAAGGAAGAAGACCTCCCGATTACCCATGTGTGTGATTTATTGAAGGGACCAGAATGCAAAATCATACAAAGGTCACAATGCTTTAACTACCACGTTCATGCAAAGCTAAGATACCACAAAGCATCTGAGTAGTCTTTGTGCAGGGAAAACCAACCCTGGCAAGGTCACTGAGATAACATGCAAAGGGTTATGGAGTTTACGAATTAGTCTGAATATCTATGGCACATGCTTTTTAGTTTTTCTTCCACCATACAGCAACAATATACCAGCTCACAGTGAAAGGAGTTTACAAGAAATGCTCTCTCACATTAGGCCTAAAATGCCTTACCCTACTGCTACAGCACCCTACAAGTCAGACTGCAGTTAGATATACACACATTATTTGCGGGCAACAAAAGCAACTCAGATGTCTTTCAGTGTGTCTTGTCCATTTGGGTTCTCCAGCCAGTGAGGCGGCCAGCTGGCTTTGACACTGGGTCTCTCCTTCAACCAGGTGTAATACGCTCCCAGTTTGGGGTAACGCACTGCAGACAACCTATGCAAAAATGGATGAATAAATAAATAAAAGGAGTAGATATTAGAAGTCCAAAGTGTGTACACATGATCAATTATTGTGTTGGTAAGGCTTTAAGGAAATGCAAACTCCTCCACTTTGTTTCTCGCTCTTACCCAAATCTGAAGAGAGTAGCAACAGTTGGAAAAATGACCACATCTGCCATTGTGAAGGAGGGTCCAGCCAGGTAGGCGTTTGAGTCCAGCTAGAAAAAAAAATAAGTGGGAAAATGCAGTGAATTTAAGAAGTCTTTTAAATAAAAGGGAAAAAGAAAACAGCATTATGTAGAGTATGGAAACCATGAATGTAGAATCAGGGTGTGTTTGTACTGCTCGTTTACATACTTTGTCTGGCAGGTAACCCTCCCACAGTTTGAGTTCCGTGGTCAGAGCCTCTTTGTTTCTCTTCCGAGCCGACTCGAGCCTCTCTTCTTCAGGGACAAACCAGTCATAATAGACAACCGCATCTTTAAAATAAAAAAAAGGGATTACACATTCAGCAGAAAATGTCCCATGCTTGTTAAAAGTACAAAATTTAATATCGCTTAGAGACGTACAAGAATTATTTCAAAATTCTCATCTAAATATGGCTTGTTTTATTCAATCGATCATGTGGCAAACACATTAGCCTGTTTCTATAAATCTGAATTAGCTTAGCTTTACTTGTGAGACTGTATAGCTGTCATTTTTATCCTTGACAAATAGACATCACATCAGCTGTGCAAGTATGTCTGATGTTTAAAGTCTTATGTTCAAAGAGATGAAAAATATTTACGTAATTAAAAAGCATGAAATGTCTGTGTGTGTTCTTTTGCTTTTTTTTTGGGGGGGGGGGGGGTCTCTCCTGTTTGCAGCAGGAGAGACCATGTCTCCCAGCTGGTCTGGGAGCGCCTTGGTATCCTCTGAAGAGCTGGAGCAGGTGGCTGGGGAGAGGGAAGTCTGGGCTTCTCTGCTTGAACTGCTGCCTCTGCGACCCGGACCTCCGGAAAAACGGTAGAAGATGGATGGATGGATGGGTTGCAGCAGCAGCAGCAGCTCTGCCTTCTCAAAAATTAATGTACTGATTGTGGCTGCAGTTTAATTAACAGTGTCATCAAAAATTCATTGAACAGTTTACAGTCCAAAACATGTCCAATTCAATCTCCTGGAGGCAAACGTGGACTGCATGTGCCTGTAATTATTTCACTTACTGAGTTTTTCATAGAAGGTGAGGCCCTCAAACATGCGCTGGTACATCAGTGCTTGTTCCTGTGGGCTGTCTGGGATCAGTTTAGTGCCCTGGGACTTCAATTGGCCCTGTTTGACAAAAAAAACAAAACACAGATTTGAACTCGTCACTGTTTGCAGTCCTCAGTTTATCATCTGTAACTTCTTGGTGAATTGTTACGCTCACCTCCAGGTAAAGACAGGCTCCATAGGATTCATTCACAATGTTATCTCCATGTTTGAAAGTAGGAAGCTGTAAAAAAAAGGGGGGGGGGGGGTAAACCATTCATTTTTTTAAATAATGGGTTTATCATAGAAACAATACAGAAATTAAGTGCTGGATTCTTTAAAATGTGTTTAAAAGAGGCAGACTGTTTTAAAGTTACTCAAAAGGAGGACACAAGAGGAGGCTAGACTGATGTGCATGATGTGGGCAGAAAAAATACACATTCACTACATTTTTGTCTACTGGGCATTAAAAATCATGACACACTCCTGTACAGAATCTTAAGACCAGATGAAAAATTACAAGTATTCACATTTCACACGGGTGGATCATAACCAGGATGTAAGTGGAGCTTTAAAATGCAAAAAGAAGAAACTGGAGCAAGAGACACAAAATAGAGAGTAGGCAGTTTATTGAAAACTACATTTAAACTCAGGCTGTTGACCACAGCCCAAAAAACCCAAAACAGAACTAATGAAAGCACCAAGGTGCTGATGCCTCGGTGCCAGAGCCTTGGCGGAAGTACCTTGGGTCATCACCAAAATGATGGTGTGGGTTCCTCTCTAGCCCAAGGCCCACCTCTGGTGAAAATTTCATCCAAATCCATCCAGTAGTTTTGGAGTGCACGCATGCGCAGTGAAAATAATCTGCAGTTCACATGCCCATACTGTCGGCGGCAGCCAAGAGCCACCAAACTGATTTGAACAGGTGCAATTAGTGGTGTGCGATACTACCAGATTTGATATCGATCCGATACAAAGTAAATACAGGACAAGTATCGCCGATAACGATACGATACCGAAACTTTTTAATAATTAAGGTGGATGCATCATCAAATTACTAAATCTGAAGTAATTGTCATGACCTTTAAGTGTTTTGTGATTTTTCCTTTGGATTATTAATTAGTTAGAACCCAGGACAGAATTTGGGCAAAGTTAGAAAATACTGTATTATCATAATTAAACTTTTTTTTAGAGACAATAGAACGGTAACAAAACAGTTTTCCCCCATACATTGTCATGTCTGGATTTTTTGCTTAAACAAACTGCACAAAATTATCACTCAAGAACAAATTACAACTTTTTTTGTGGTAAAGTGTTCAGAAACTACAATACAAAAATGAAATAAAAATGTCTCCCTTCATTTGAGGCACACGGCGCTCCTCTTCCTCTCTGCTATTCTTCTGCCACGTCTCTGTGCTGCTCATGTGTGTGCTGCTTGCTAGCTTGTTTACCTGGTGCTGCTGAGTCACGTGATGGTACAACATAAAAACACAAGCAGAAGGAGCAGGAAGGCTGCCAACTGCCGTAAAACCACAAGAAAAAGAAGAAGAAGAAGAAGAAGAGCAAAGTGTGCCTGCTCCGTGCTGTAATGGGGGTGGCACTTACACAGACACAGAGTATGGGTCTCATTACACTGGTATTGGTCAATATCAATACCAACGTTGGTATATGATCGACATTTGGATCGATCCGCCCACCACTTGCTGCAATCCAAACACAACAGAAGAGCACGGTGGCAGACATTTAAAATGGTGGAGGTGATGGAGGTATGTGAATACAATGACAATCAAGACCAACAGGAGCTTTTGCTGTTTAGTGGCAGAGGAAGAAAACAGACGGGCAAAAAAATGGACATTTGTTCACCCAGTATTGGCAGATTGCTCAGTACTTCCCTCTGGTGGGAGTTTCCGGACACATGCACAGTTCACTGCGACCATTTGCGAGTGATAAATGTTGGGACTTGTAGTTTTTAGCGAGTTTTACCTCGTCCTTCCGCTGCAAAACTAAACAGCAAAACCAGTGCGAAAACAATCGATGTGATGAATAAATGGTGTACTTGCTGAATATGTGTTCTTTTTTTTCAGTAACCACTATTTTATAACAGTTCAGATCCACGTGCTGTAAAAAAAAAAATGTGCTGTGTTGTGCTGTAAAAAAGCTGCACTGCCGCCTCTAGTGGCCCGGCCAAATTAGCGGTAGTTGTGCTTTTTGCCATGTTTGGCAAAGGTGTGTATTTTTTAACTAATTTGGATATTTCAAAAACCAATCCCATATTACTCTGCTTTTACACTGTGTAACCTAAGGTATTACATTGTTACCATTAAGGGACAAAAGTGTCATTGTCAAAAATGCCATAAAAATAGTATATGTTAATATTTTTTCTACTTTTTTGCATAAAACTTTTAATCAACTTCAGTCCTGATCATAAATACCAAATGTTTAGTTATATTCAGAATTTTAACCCTTTATATGCCAGTGTCTGTGATGGCATCACAAATTTGTCCAAAAAAAAAAAAAATTGTAATATTTCCAGTATTCTGAATGCAAAGTGTATTTTTCTTGGGGGGATTATTGTATCGTCGGCCTCCGTCGGTCTATGATGACCATGGAAGAGAATCCTAAACGTCTACTCTGCTGGAACAGCACCGCCTGTGGCTGAACAGGCCGATGCGCGAATGACAGTCCCTTTCACACAGGTCACACTTGTGGGTGGTCTCCGTGCTGCTGGGTCTGTGGCGATTCTTCCTGCGGGTCCTTTTTTCATCTGCTGCAGCAGTCAGTCTCTCTTCACCCGCCTTGAGCTGTCTGGTCAGGGTGCCTCTCCATTTGGAGCGGTCCGTTGCAAGGTCCTCCCAGCGCTCTGTGTTGATATCCAGGGCCCTCATGTCTCTCTTGCAGACGTCTCTAAAGCGCAGCTGTGGGCGGCCAACGTCTCTCCTGCCAGTTGCCAGTTCTCCATAGAGGACGTCTTTGGGGATTCTGCCATCCTCCATACGGTGAACGTGGCCTAGCCAGCGGAGCCTGCGCTGCCTGAGTAGAGTGAACACGGAGGGAAGGCCGGCGCGGGACAGAACTTCTGTGTTGGGCACTTTGTCCTGCCAGGATATGTCCAGGATGTGGCGAATGCAGCGCAAGTGGAAGGAGTTCAGTCTCTTTTCCTGCCGGGCGTATGTTGTCCACGTCTCACTCCCATAGAGCAGTGTGCTGATGACGCAGGCGTTGTACACTGCCATTTTCGTCTTGACAGAGAGTTTGGGATTCTCCCACATTCGTGTGGTGAGGCGAGCGAGTGTGAAGGCTGATTTTCCAATCCTCTTGTTGATCTCTGTATCAAGGGAGAGGTTGTTGCTGATCGTGGACCCCAGGTACGTGAACTGATTCACGACCTCCAGCTTGTAGTCATCAATGGTGATGGTTGGTGGTGCTTCCGTGCCTTGCGCCAAGACGTTAGTCTTCTTCAGGCTGATGGTAAGCCCGAAGTCCTTGCATGCCTGGGAGAAGCGGTCCATCAGGGTCTGAAGCTCCTGCTGTGTGTGGGTTGCGACTGCAGCGTCGTCTGCGAACAGCATGTCTCTGATTAGAGCCTCGTGTACTTTGGTTCTGGCTTTCAGGCGGGCGAGGTTGAAAAGCCTGCCGTCAGATCTTGTGTGCAGGTAGATTCCCTCTGTTGCTGTGCTGAAGGCATGCCTCAGGAGCATAGCAAAGAAAATCCCAAAGAGGGTTGGCGCAAGTACACAGCCCTGTTTCACTCCGCTGCGTATGTTGAATGGCTCTGAGACGTTGCCATCGTGCTGCACTATCCCCTGCATGTTGGTGTGAAACGATTCGATGAGGCTTTGCAACTTTGGTGGGCATCCTATCTTTGGCAGGATCTTGAAAAGGCCCTCTCTGCTGACCAGATCGAACGCTTTGGTGAGGTCGATGAAGGCGACGTACAGAGGCATGTTCTGTTCTCTGCATTTCTCCTGGAGTTGGCGGATGGAGAATATCATGTCTACCGTCGATCGCTCAGCGCGGAAGCCACACTGAGACTCGGGGTAGACACGTTCGGCAAGCTTCTGTAGACGAACGAGAACAACTCGTGCGTAGACTTTGCCAACAACGCTGAGGAGGGAAATGCCCCTGTAGTTGTTGCAGTCGCTTCTCTCCCCGTTGTTTTTGTAGAGGGTGATGATCTTGGCGTCCCTCATGTCCTGTGGTACGGCACCTTCCTTCCAGCACTGGCAGAGGACGTCATGCAATGGCAGCAGTAGGGCGGTCTTGCAGTGCTTGATCAGGTCAGGGGGTATGCCGTCGTTGCCGGGTGCCTTGCCAGCGGCCAAGCTATCAATGGCCTTACTGAGTTCGTCGATGGTTGGCTCGGCGTCAAGTTCGTTCATGGATGGCAGGCAGTCGATGGCATCAAGGGCTGACGGTGTCACGGTGTTCTGTCTAGAGTAGAGGTCGGAGTAGTGTTCCGCCCATCTCTCCATCTGCTTGTTCTTCTCTGTGATCATCTCCCCAGTGGAAGATTTGAGGGGGGCCGTCTTGCTCTGAGCCGGACCAAGTGCTTTCTTGATGCCATCGTACATACCACGGATGTTCCCTGTTATGGCAGCAGTTTGAATGTCTTGGCTGAGCTGAGTCCAGTACTCGTTGGCACAGCGCCGAGCAGTCTGCTGAACTTTGCTTCTCGCAGCCCTGAGAATCTGGAGATTCTTCTCGTTTGGGTACTTCTTGTTCTCAGCAAGTGCTGAGCGCTTGGCTTCAATGACGGGGGTCATCTCGGTCAACTTGGCATCAAACCAGTCCTGTGACTTCGAGGTCTTCCTCCCAAAGGTAGCCAAGGCTGTGCGGTAGATGGTGTTTCGCAGCTCTTCCCACTTCTGCTTTGCAGATTCTCCTCCTTGTGGTACACCAAGTTCCTTCTCAAAGGTGGAGGCAAACTGCTCAACAAGTTCTGGTTGGGCCATCTTGCTGATGTCAATCCGTGCCTTTCCAGGTTGTCTAGCACGATGGAATTTCTTCAGCTGCAGCTTGACCTTGCAACACACCAATGAATGGTCTGTGTCGCAATCTGCACTCTGGAACGAACGGGTGATTAGCACGTTCTTCAGTGAGGTGCGCCTGGTCAGGATCAAGTCTAGCTGGTGCCAGTGCTTTGAGCGCGGATGTTGCCAGGAAACCTTGTGTTGGGGCTTGGTCTTGAAGAACAAGTCTGTGATGCACAGATCGTGATATGTGCAGAACTCGAGCAGCCGCTGTCCGTTGTCGTTCATTCTGCCCACGCCAAAAGGTCCAAGACAGGAGGGCCAGGAGTCGTGGTCAGCACCCACTCTGGCATTGAAGTCTCCAAGGAGAATGAGTTGTTCAGAGTTGGGGATGATCCTGACAGTTGTTGCGAGATTCTCGTAGAACTCGTCTTTTGCCTCTGGTGTGGCAGTCTGTGTTGGGGCATACACACTGACGAGGGTGACTGGGCCTTGAGTGGTGTTCAGGCGGAGGGTGAGGAGTCATGCAGAGCCAGTGCTGCCCGGTTCCACCATCTTCAGCAAAGTGTTCTTCACTGCGAAGCCCACTCCGTGTTCCCTGTGTTCGTCAATGCCCTTTCCCTGCCAGTAGAACGTGTAGTCCTTCTCTCTCAGTGTGCCTGCATCAGCTAACCGTGTTTCCTGGAGAGTGGCGATATCCACTCCCAGTCTCTTCAGCTCATTATTGATGATGGCAGTCTTCCTGGTGTCGTTGATGTCCTTGAGGTTAGCAGCGAGTCCTGTCATCATAGTGCGGACGTTCCAAGTTCCCAGTTTTAGAGTTGCTCTCTTTTGTTTTATTGTCTTGCCTGGTGCGAAGGTTCTCAGCCTGCTGTTTGGATTTCTCCTTATCCCCATGCACCCAATGAGGAAAGCAAGCTGTGGCGGGACAACACCTTATTGGCTGGGGGCTGCCCAGCTTGAGGCGGGCGGTAGCTGTCCAGTGAGATCTGATGATCCCTCCCACCGTCGGGAACAACCCCTGGCGCCACGCTCTACGCCAATTGAGCAATGGCTTATAACCGGTAACTGTCATTCCCCGTGTTTTGTCTACGCCAAAGGCGAAGCTGGAGTGTCCTCTCCAGTGATCCGGTGTTCTACCTTCCAGCGTTGGGCGTTGGTAGGATTCAAGCCTGGGCAGGAAGATATGGAGGACAAGATGTTGCCCATGCAGCATGTCCCCCCCTCCACGTCACTGATGAATCCAAAGGAACAGCGGGGCTGCTACAGTTTGGCACCAGCGCCGTTGCAGGAGCTGCCAGAACGATGTTGAGCACAACATAGAACTGCCTTAGGGGCTCCGACTCCGGATTTTTCCTCAGGGTTGACTCCCGAAGCCTCTCCCGTGACCGGGTATGCCGCAAGGCAGCAGAGGTTTGAAATCAGGGTTTACCTTCCCCTAGATGGGCTACCTTCCCAGGTTGACGAGCCACCATCTACCCGAAGCATCTGGTTTTAAGGCACCAGAGATCCGCCCTCGCCCCTTCTCCTATTAGTAAAAGCAGTTCCGCCGGGCTTAGAGACTAAACCACACGGGCAGGCTAGGAGTTGGACTTAGTTGTCAGAGGCTTTTCGAGACGCACGCCATAAGGAGCATTTTATGAGCACTGGGAGCTTAACCCCAGTGCCGCTCCTGATAGAGAAAGCATATTATCATATGCCAAGAGAGGAAGTGTGGTACTGTATGAGAAAGTCAGGAGTGGCAGAGAAATATGTTAGGGTGGTGCAGGACATGTATGAGGACAGTGAGACAGTGGTGAAGTGCACCGTAGGAGTGACGGATGGATTCAAGGTGGGGGTGGGATTACATCAGGGATCAGCTCTGAGCCCCTTCCTGTTTGCCATGGTGATAGACTGGCTGACAGACGAGGTCAGGCAGGAGTCTCCGTGGACCATGATATTTGCAGATGTCATTGTGATCTGTAGTGAGAGTAGGGAGCAGGTGGAAAAGAACTTGGAGAGGTGGAGGCATGCTCTGGAGAGAAGAGGAATAAAAGGTGCAATGGTGAAGATGGAAGGAGTAGCTGTAGTGAAAGTAGATGAGTTTAAATACCTGGGGTCAACCATCCAAAGTAATGGAAAATGCACAAGAGAGGTGAAGAAGAGAGTGCAGGCAGGGTGGAGTGGGTGGAGACAAGTGTCTGGGGTGATTCGTGACAGAAGGGTAGCAGCAAGAGTGGAAGAGAAGATTTACAAGACGGTAATGAGACCTGCTATGATGTATGGTTTGGACATGGTGGGGCAGACAAAAAAGACAGGAGGTGGAGCTGGAAGTGGCAGAGTTGAAGATGCAAAGATTTTCATTGGGAGTGACTAGGTGGGACAAGATCAGAAATGAGTCTATCAGAGGGACAGCTCAGGTTGAGCAGTCTGGAGACAAAGTAAGACAGGCAAGCCTGAGATGGCCTGGACATGTGCAGAGGAGGGATAGTGGCTATATATTGGACAAAGGATGTTGAAGATGGAGCTGCCAGGCAGGAGGAAAAGAGGAAGACCACAGAGAAGATTCATGGATGTAGTGAAGGAGGACATGGAAAGGGTTGGCGTTACAGAGGAAGATACAAGGAATACAGTGAGATGGAGGCAGATGATCTACTGTGGCAACCCCTAAAGGGAGCAGCCGAAAGAAGAAGAAGAACAGGAGGATACGTCAGTGATTAGCAACAACATTGATTCTGATGGATGTTTTTTTTTTGTTTGTTTTTTGTAGTGTCTTATTTTAAAAAATAAAAAAAAATTAAAAATCACTTTGCATTCAGAATATTGGAAATATTGCAATTTTTGTGTGCGTTTTTTAGGACAAATTTGTGATGCCATCACTAACACTGCCATATAAAAGGTTAAAATTCTGAAAATAACTAAACATTTGGTATTTATGATCAGGACTGAAGTTGATTAAAAGTTTTACGCAAAAAAGTAGAAAAAAAATTAACTTGCTATTTTTATGGCATTTTTGACCAGTAATATCTTTCCAGCTCCAATACTGGTTGTTGACAGTTGTCCACTCGACCCTCCTCTCTTGTTCCCTTTTTTTTCAAGCACACACACATTCCCTTTAACATCTTTAATTTCTGCACACACAAAGTCGATAGTATTTTTGAGACCCTCGATCTTGAGTGTGTTTTCTCTCACCATACTTTCAAAGTCGTTCGACCTCCTGTTTATCAGTACTGACAGACTGGAAATTATTTCATTTTGGGAGACTGGGTCCTGACTGCTATGGTCATACATCACCTTCTTTGCAGCTGGCGACTTTATGGGGGTAACGGGGAGTGGTGGAAAATCATCCATTTCATCTTCCGTTAATGTGAGAGACAATGAAGTAGCAGCATAATCACGGCAGTTCTCAAATAACACGTTGCCGGCTGTGGCACTAGCTTCTTTAGCACTCTCTGGCACGAGCGTTCAGCATTCTATTGCTTCTTATTCCATGACTGCTGCACTCACACTCAGTAAGCGCACCACTAGTGTCAGCAAGTATAAAATTAAGTCTTTGCCGTGTTCTCGAACTTTATGTGGAGAGCTCTGTAGGGAGCGTCTACTCACTCGGCCATCATGGAACCCCCCCTCCTCGAACGTGTCTCGCGCACTGTACCTGTAATTTATGACACACAAATATGGCGGCTCTTCAGGAGGTCTCCTCTAATATTTCCCTAAAACGTGCCTCTGAAAATGTATGAGGCGATAAATATATCATACCACCGCTGAGTCTGTCACGGTTTTAAATGAACGGCGGATATTTTAAAAAGTTTCTTTCTGATTTGAATTATCTTTTTTTTTCTCTCCACACCTGTATAGAGAGCCGTCACGCCCCATCTACTTCCGCATATGGGACCCAACCCTCGTACCCTGTTAAGAAAAAAAAAAAAAAGTGTTAACGTTGTTACTGGTCAAAGTTAAGTTAATCCCTTCCACACCATGTGGTGTATGGGGCAGCGCCTATCTCCGTTTCACTGACCCTAGGCCGTACAGCTACTGTGAGTGGTGAAAGCTACAGTGGTGGTGGGGGGTCAGTCTTCTGGTAGCTATGTGCATTAACTTTCCTTTCCCCATTCTACTGTGCTGAGCACCAAGCTAGAAGGTGGAAAGTACCATTTTTATATGGTCTTTGATATGACCCGGCCAGGATTTGAACCCATGACCTCCCAGTTGTGGGGCGGATGCTCTACCAACTAGGCCACCACTCTGGTCATTGACCACAAACTTTTTAATTTTATTTGGAAAAATCGTACATATTATATGAGAAAAAATGTTATGAATAATTATGAATCAGGTGGGCTTAACTTCTTGGATTTCTCTACTTTAAATAATACATTCAGAATTAACGGGGCTAGAGATTTTCTTAAAAACCCCATCACCATTTAGAATCTAATACCACATCACATATTCTGTCCTTCCGGAGGCCTCAATTTTATTTTAAATTGTAATTTTAATGTTGAAAACTCCCTGTAAAACCATCATCCTTCCATAGGCAGGTTCTTTTAGCATGGTGTCTCAATTATGAACAACTTCTCACCTCACAAATACCTCATATGGAACAACAGAGACATTTTATTTAAAAAATAAATCACTTTTCTTTGAGAATTGGATTCAAACTGGGATTTTGTTGGTGGTGTGGTACTGGGATACCACAATGGGTTAACGAGCCCCGGCGTGGTGATGCAGCCATGACAGTGACGTAGCCATGAGGGTGACATCATCACGCCGGACGGGAATAAGGGGAGAGTCAGCCATCTTACAGCCTCTTTCCCGGATGGCTCAATACAACAGCAGACCTGCACTGCACGTTACCTAGCTTGTGTAATAAAGTTTGTGTTCAAAGCAGACACCACTCTCTGTGAGTCTCTTCAGGTTTACAGACATAACATTTGGTGACGAGAGTTAAACCATGGAAGCGTGCTTGAGGCCACCACAGCAATTTCTGGAAATCTCCGGTGAGCTACCCATTCCATGGCCGCGCTGGTTTGATGCTTTCACCACCTACATATTGGCACTTGGCCACGAGTACAGAAACAAGCTCTTTTGGTTCACTATTTGAGCACAGAAGGCCAACGTATTTTCCACACGCTAGACCAACGGACTCATTTGCTGATTCAGTCGAGCCGCTAGCTAGCTACCTTGCCAGATATGACAGCGTGTTTGCGTGAGACACTAGGTTTCGCCAACAGCGACAGAGGCTCAAAGGGATGACACAACAATTCGTCGCAGACCTTCGCCACCTAGCTAGCAAGTGCAAATTCAGTTTGTTGGAGGACGCGATGCGGAACCAGTTATGGCAACTGGGTTGCACGTCGCTAGCATATGCAGTAGCCTCAGACAGGCCCAGTGGCACTGCAGAAGAGGCCGAGGTAGACACCACGGGCCAGCAGGGCACCACAAAGCAGCGACAAACTTACCTTAGAAGACAAGCCAATCCGTGACCGTTAATTCCCTTCCACAGCATGTGGGACACCATGTGGTGTATAGGGGCTGCGCTGGTCTCCATTTCTCTGACCCCAGGCAAAACAGCTACTGTAAGTAGTGAAAGCTACAGTGGGGGGGGTGGAAACAGTTCTCTGGTAGCTCTGTGCATTAACTTTCCTTTCCCCATTTTATTATGCTGAGCACCAAGTTAGAAGGTGGAAAGTACAAGCTAGCCAAAAAGCACAGCTCAGAGAGCAAATGCAGCACAGAGAGTGGACACAACACAGAGAACGAACACAACATGGAGGGAGAGCAGCGACCGGACTCACCTCAGTTCCTTGCCCAGCGTGAGCCTTGGGAAGCCGCTGTGGAGCTGCAGGAGAGGGAGCCCGCATCTGTGAGGAACCCCGGGACACACCAACCTGGCGCAGATTCTGACTACAACGATAGCGGCATATTGCCACGACCAGACTTCCCGGGAGAAAGGGAGAACAAATGGGACTCTCCTCAAATCCTCGCCTGACATAGACTCCGGACAGCTGCCATGGAGCCTCAGGAGGTGGAGCTCGTGGAGAGACGGGACCCCGGTGACCAAGGCCAGCCCGGCGCACGTTCCATTACCAACAACAGTGACACATCACCCCGACCCCAACCAGCACCAGGTAAAAGAGAGGAGGAACCAGACTGCTGCCGAATCCATGCACAGCACCAGCCTGCAAGAGCTGCCGCCGAGCCACTGGATGAAGAGTCCGCGATCACACAGAAAGCAGTAGAGTCACCGGACGTCTTCCGAATCCACGATCAACACCGCCCCCAGAAGCTGCCGCTGAGCTGCAGGACGAAGAGTCCGCAACCCAACAGAATGTAACAGAACCACCACAACCTGGTGGATGCCCCGCAGCAGATGTGAGAGTCATAACAACCAGGATGCCGAACGCAGCCAAACAGAGCGCCATGCACAGTGATGAACTGGGTTTGGGTCTGCAGAACCAAACGACCGGGCTCACAGTCGGTCTTAACATCGTCACTACCACTGACACCTATGAAGATCGCCGCGCAGCTGAGACCAGCCGCCTTTCAGATGGCGGATGGCTCGAGATGGCAGGCCAGCCATCTGCGGAAGGTGAGAGCAACTGCCGCAGTTCAAGACGCAGAGATGGAGCCGACACAGCTGGTGTGGGATCCTGGCTGGGACACTGTTGACGAGCGTGCCATGACTCCGGTGGGATAGCACCCGGGCCTGCTGAAACTGGCGCCTCCAGAGGCGTGGCCACCATGGGCTTGCTACAAGGCCCCTCCAACAGGACTGCCTTCCCCACGGAAGAAAAGAAAGGAAAAAGGGACTGTTGGACTGATGGAAGCGTGGCTGTCAACAGACAGTGGCAGAATAACCCACTCAGCCATGCTGGGCTATGCGGTGGTCTTCCCGCTAGCCCTGACTAGTTCTATGTTTTATGGTGTACCAAATTGGGGAGGGTCAATTTGAATTATGCATGTTGTTCTGTTTTTTTCTGGGGGAGGGTTGAATGTAGTATTGGGATACCACAAGAGGTTAACGAGCGCTGGTGTGGTGACGCAACCATGACAGTGACGTCATCACGCCGGACAGGTAAAAGAGGAGAGTCAGCCATCTAACGGCCTCTTTCCCGATTGGCTCAATACAACAGCAGACCTGTACTGTACGTTACCTAGCTTGTGTAATAAAGTTCATGTTCAAAGCAGACACCACTCTCTGTGAGTCTCTCCAGGATTACAGACATAATAGGGGGGTCAGTTGTTCAATGAAGAGGGACTATTGCATACTTGCAGTGAGTTCCTTTCTCAAAATAATTTCCCAGTAAGTCCTAAAGAATTTTCAGTTGTGTTTGATGCCACTCCTTCAGGCACCATCATGCTTTATAAAAATGTTGGCAGTTTTCTATCCACCACAATCACTCTCCCTGATGCAGCTGATTCACCGGTGGGTAAAATCTGTTTTTCACAACAACCTGGTAACAACAACAAGGAAATAGTTTGTTTCAAAAAGATACTGCCTCCCTTCCATATGTGATATCATACTGGAATTGCTATGTCCGTGAGGTTAATTGGAGGAAAGTCTGGATGATCCCCAACAAATATTTAATTATAAATCAGGTGAAGGAAGTATCATTCAAGAGTCTCCATAAATTTTACCCGGCCAGTAAAATTTAAGAGACATACACGTCAGTTGTGGCTTCTGTGGGGATCATTCAGAAACTGTAACATCTTTTTTTGGCAGTGCTCGTTTACTCAGAAGAAAAGAATTTAGATTTGTCCTTGACCACATTTTAAGGAACTTTTTACTACAATGGGAAAATGTTTTATCTTGCTTTTTTTTTAGAATCCCCCAAAAGAATGATAAACACTTTTTATAATAAACCTATTAATCATACTATCCATTTTTTATTCATAAATGTAAATTTGTCAATAAAAAAACAAACTTTATTCATTTCCTCAAAGATGTGGAACAATACATCCAATCAATATCAGACTCAAAAACCAAAAGGCTCTTAAGAACACCAATAATACATCTTTGCATGTGTTTGTATATTTAATTAACATCCCTGGTAGCCTGCATAGTTGTTTCTTTTGTACACTTCATTTGCCTGTGTTGTATACTTAGTTCTTGTTCAATAAAGTTCCTTTTAAAAAAAAAAGACGTTCGAGGAGTTGCAGTCGACGGACGTCTAAAGGGAGAAATATGACTTTTATGCAGTTTAAAGTCATCAACTGCTATGACATTGGGGAGGAAATGGCTTACAGTGATGTCGAAATGATGCATTTAGCAATATTGGAGATCATTGCATAATAAAAGGAGTCGATTCGGTGTGCAACAGGATACGTGGGGTTAGTAGACATGGCTCTGGGGTTATTATGCAATGCAAGGAGCACATTTAAGTCTCTGGTGTTAGTGTGTGGTTTATGTAAAGCCTCCTCCCTACCTGTCCTCTGGGATTTAACTGTAACACTTCTGGGGACTTGTGCTCCCCTTTCTCAAAGGAGAGCAGTTTTTGGTTGTACCCCTGCAGGCCCTTCTCCTCCAGAGCGATCATCACCCTCCAGCAGGGAGGGGAGCCGGAGCCCCACAGCAGCGTCATGTCACTGGCCATGGTTTGTAGATTTAACTGCTAACAAACACCCTCAGCACGGCGGAGAAAGAAGGCGTCGGCGAAAGAAGAAGGAGACTGAATTTGTCGCATTTTATGGCGGTCTCAAGCTGTGATATACGCGATTATTGCCATCTACTGGCTTGGACACGAAACTGCAACTCTAATATGCACGTGCAGTACTATACACAGTGTAAGCTACCTTTTGTTGTGAAGAATCTACCAGCCGTGATATATTTTGAAGGTAATATAACTCACAAATTTTTAAGTGTGTATAGAATGTCCACCTCCTAATAAATTCACATACTATAATATATAATTAAAGGTCCCATATTTTGCAAAACAGTGTTTTTGTGGGTTTTGGCCTTATAAAATACAGACATGGTTCACATGCAGATTGTTAAATATTGTAACGTGCTGCTCGACATGGTGACGTCCCACCGGGAGATTCGAACTCACGCCTCCCGCTCCGGAGTCCCGCACCCTACCTGTGTCGCCAATAGGGTCAACCCACTTGGCAAGCCAAGTAGGGTGCTCATATTGAGTTCGCTACACTACTCCCCTCTGGTTCTCGACATCGTCCCGATGTCAGCGCCCCATTACTGCTTTGGACAGGAGATCCCACTTCTGACACCAAATGTAACGTGCTGCTCGACATGGTGACGTCCCACCGGGAGATTCGAACTCACGCCTCCCGCTCTGGAGTCCCGCACCCTACCTGTGTCGCCAATAGGGTCAACCCACTTGGCAAGCCAAGTAGGGTGCTCATATTGAGTTCGCTACAATATTAAAACTTTCACTTCACAAAGAAACACACATTGTCTTTATTTAGTTAAGCTCCTAAAGGAATAAGCTGGTCGCACTTCTTCAGCATCACAAACCAACAAGCCCTGCCTTCAATTCTTTAAGTTCAGTCAATCAAAGCTTTATTTATTGAGTGTGGAAGATGGAAGAAGACGAGGCAGCGAGCTGGCGACACACAAACTTTATTCCACTTCCAACATAAACACAGAAACTGTAGCCATCTTCGCCCCCAGCCACCCCCTTGTCTTGGGTGGAATGCCATGTGTATTGTGTCCCCCACACACACACACACACACACGAACACCCAGTAGGGGCTCTAACCCTTTGGCACCTTAGGCTTGAGCCAGCGCCCGTAACAGCTGTAATGTGGACCGGCCGAAGTGTCTTGCTGTTGAGGAGGGTAGGAGACAAAGTCGGTCTCCGGCGCACAGTCCTGTGGAGGGGAAAAGGGTGGGGATGGGAAAACCTAGTCTGCTGCCAACAGTTCTCTGCGGGGGGAACACCAGCTTGTGGAGCCACTGTAGGTGGGCATCCGCGCTGGGGAACTTGAGCCAACACCACCTGTTCGTCTGCCAACACATAAGCGGGCTTTAGCCTGTCGATGCAGACGGTTTCCTTACACCCCCCCCCAAGTCTGACGCAAAATGCTTTGCCCCGGTTTCCAGCACTCTGAACGATCCGTCATATGGTGGGTGTAGCAAGCCACTTCCACGGACGTGGTAGAAGCCAGCAGGACCACTTCAGGCCAATGCGTGGTGCGGTCCACGATTGTCAAAAGGTGCGCGAACCCTTGCGATGGCGGGAGGGGGCCCACCAAATCCACGTGGACGTGGCCGAACCTCCTGGCCGGAATTTGAAACGGCTCGAGGGGGGCTTTGGTGTGCTTGTGCACTTTGGCCCGCTGGCACATGACGCAAACTGCAGCCTACTCTTTCACATTCCTGCGTAAGTGAGGCCAGACAAATTTCGCCCCCACCAGTTTAACTGAGGCGTGCACGCCAGGATGTGAAAGGGAGTGGACTGACTCAAAAACGTGGCGACACCAAGAGCTCGGAACCACCAGGCGTGGGTGACCTTTGGAGACGTTGCAGATTAGGGGAGGCACGCTTCTTGCACCACCCTACTCTCCAGTTTTAACCCAGTAGGTGCGGACTGGAGCGCACAAATGTCCACGTCCCCAGTTTGCTCCATGGCCATGGCAGGGAAATCTATTCCCATGTAGACCAGGGAGACTAACGTGAGTGACAGGCATTCAGCCACGACATTAAGCTTACCGGCTACGTGTTGAATGTCGGTCATGAACTCTGAGATCGCGACCAAATGTTGTTGCTGCTATGCCGACCACAGTTCCGAGACTTTGGACATTGCGTACGATAGCAGCTTATGATCAACAAATGCCCTTCCAGCCAAAACTGGAAATGGTGCGTCACCAGGTGGAGGGCCAACAACTCTCTGTCAAACGTACTTGTATTCGTTGTCGCACAAAGTGCGACTGAAAAATGCGAGTGGCTGCCACACACTGGAAACGTACTGCTCCACCACTGCCCCTATGGCAACATCAGATGCGTTAGTGGTGAGTGCTATCCGCGCTGACGGGACAGGGTGGGTGAGCAAAGCAGCATTAGCGAGCGCTGTTTTGGCGTTTGCAAAAGCCTGGACTCTCTCGGGGGTCCAGTCGATGTTTTCCGTGGGCTTCTTTTCTTGAGCACAGCGTACAACGGCTGCAGCAGCTGGGCTGCTCGGGGGAGGAAACAGTTGTAAAAGTTGATCATCCCCAAAAATTCCTGCAGGGCCTTCACAGTCTGCAGGCATGGAAAATCCGACACAGCACACATCTTAACAGGCAGCGGAATCGCGCTGTCCAGCAACCCAAAAAATCAATCACTGGCACACTGAACTAGCACCTTGCCAGATTCACAATAAGCCTGTGTGCTTCCAACCTCTGGAAAACTGGTTTGAGATGGGCGAGGTGCTCCTCCTCGGACACGCTAGCCACCAGAATGTCATCTGAGTAGACAAAAACGAAGGGCAGGTCACGGAACACCGTGTCCATCATTCTTTGGAAGGTTTGCGGTGCGCCTTTTAACCCGAACGGCATGTGTAAAAACTCGAAAGGGCCAAAAGGAGTTATTACTGCTGTTTTCGGAACATCCTCAGCACGCACCGGGACCTGGTGGTACTCGCGCACTAGATCCACTTTCGAAAAAAACATGCGTCCTGGCCAGGTGCACGGAAAAGTCCTGGATGTGCGGGATGGGAAACCAATTGTGTTCCGTGGCATTGTTCAAGTGCTGGAAATCGCCACACAGTCACCACAACCCATCGGCCTTAGGCACCATATGTAGTGGGGATGTCCACGGGCTGTTGGAGCGCCTAAGGATGCCCAGCTGCTCTAAGTTGGTAAACTCCTCGTGCACGCTGGCTAGTTTAACCGCGTCCAGGCACCGAGGTCACGTGAACACCGGCGGGCCTTTTGTGGTTATGAAATGTTCAACCTCGTGTTTGGTTACTGTAGCAGAAAACGTCAGAAACGTGAGTGCTGGGAACTGTGAAAGTAAATGCTGGTACTTACCCCCTGGAGCTATAACGCTAGCTTGTGTTGTTGGCCCAACTCCCCGAGCTGTGCAAGGCAAGGAGGTAAAAGAGACAGCATCCACTAAACGTCTGTGTGCAACATCGACAAACAACCCATAAGCACATAAAAAATCTACGCCTAAAATGGGGACAGAACATGCCTCCACCACAAAATCCCATTGGTAATTGAATCCATGTAAGCACACCATCAGCGTCCGTTCGTCAAACATCCTGATGTTGGATCCATTGGCGGCCGTGAGCTCGGGACCGCTGCCTCCTGCTGATCTGTCTGCGCTGACCGGCAGAATGAGGCTCTTCTGAGAGCCAGAGTCCACTAAGAAACGTCTCCCCTAACGTGTGTCTGTGATGAACAGCAGCTTGTTCCTGTCGCCAGCAATCACAGCTGCTACTGACTGCTGGCCGTGCCGTTTCCCTGGCTTCTTGAATTGGCACGGTGGCAGACAGCATTGGGCATCCAAGCCAAAATGGTGGTGATAGACACAGAGCGTCCCATTCCTGCGTCTCTTGGCGTCCGTCCCAGCCACCACCAGTGGCTCCTCAACCTCGCTGGAGTCCTTCCCGGATGCCGGTGTCGTTGCGTGAAAGGTGAGAGTTCTGGTCGCTAGGATGATGCGATCTGCTTCCTGCACCAGAGCGCGGTAGTTCCTGGTTACCAGCAACGGCGAGTTGGCCAGGATCACCCTCACTGTAGCAGGTAGGTTCCTGAGGAAGAGGTGGGCAAAAAGGAAGGATTTGTCATCCTTCCCCCTCAATGCTAACATGCTCTCCATCAGCTCCACAGCTGATCTGTCACCTACATAACTCTGAGTGCGTTAGAAGTCTCTCTGCTCTCTCACTGTCCAACAGGATATACTGCTGAATCAGCATCTGTTTGAGTGTGTCGTATTTCCCCTGGGCCGGCAGTTCCTGGAGCAAGCTTGTCACTTGCTGCATGGCGAGCACATCCCACACAGCAACCACATGATAATATTTGGTGTCGTCCGTTGTGATCCCGCGGAGTGCGAATTGGGCTTCAACATGTAGAAACCAAGCAGTCGGATTGTGAAGTCAGAAGTCTGGGAGTTTGACTGTGACAGCGCATGCTGCGCTGGTGTTCTCCCTCTGGGTTGTCTCCAAGCAGTGCTCGGCTCGTTCCCTCTTGCACATCTTAGGGTCACCAATGTGGAAGATGGAAGCAGACAAGGCAGCAAGCTGGACGACACACAAACTTTATTCTACTTCTAACATAAACACAGAAACTCTAACCATCTCTTCCCCCACCCACTCCCTTGTCCTGGGTGGAGTGCCATGTGTATTGTGTCCCCCACAATAGCACTTTTGATACAAAAAGTTGTAACACACAGTACTTCACACATTAAAATAAAACACAGTTAACACACACATACAGAACTTTAATCTGTGTAAGACTTATGGCTTATAAACAACCAACAACAAGTTAGCAAAACAAATTCACCCTGACTGCCACATTATTTTATTTTTCTTTGGCCCACTTACCTTTGCCAAGTCAGATTAGGGACTCATTATTATAAAGGGACAGGCTAAAAAAGTCAATTGTTTATGAAAGAACTTTGAAAGTTTTTATATCGTGGAGCTGTAAAACAATTTGTTTCTTTAAAGCAACACCAAATCAGATTTTTACCTTAATAGAATCTTTCCAAAACTATTTTAATGATACATCAGCCTTTGACCTGGTGAATGTCACTCTCACCACAGCCTAAGTGGGACTGCACCACTGGCAGCAGCGCTATGCATCTTTGCTGTTCCTGGTAGGAGCATTGAAAAGACAGCTGTTCAGTGCCCATTTCTCATTTCTCCATTGCAATAATTGTAGTAAAAGCTGCCATTGTCTAACAATTATCAACTCCAACTCCATTACAGTGCATTTGTTGTTCATTGTGGCGGGTTGGTGTAACCCCCACAACAGACTGGACAGACACAGCGCTCGACTAGAGCAATTAACAGAACAGTGAAATGTGTGTATTAATGTCTACAGGCAGCCCCGCTTCTTCTGGCTCACTACTGTGATGTTGATGTGCCTTTCATGCATTGTGTTCATGCGTCCTGTCCTTACTGTGACCTAGAGACTGAGATCAATATGTAGATGTGCCTTGTAACCTCTTTGTCTTGCAGCTGGAGCAAAGGCCAGCAATCTGCCTATTGTGATGTATGTCTCTCAAATGCAAATGTCTCATGCTTGTTCTGCAATCTCTTTGATCATACCAACTGCTGGGGAATGCTCTTTTGTGTATTGTTGTAGTCGGGTATATATACTGCACTGTAACCCATGCTCATCCTCTCATTCACTGACTCTTCAGCTGCTGCTGCAGACACACACATTGTGTCTCCTCCTCTGAGAGCCTGAGGATCCCGCTCCGGTCTGCTCACACTTGCACCGGAGCGGGGATCCTGTGAAGGCGGTATGATTTAATAAACTCTACTTAAAACCTTCACCAACGCTGCCTTATTTCATGCCGCTTCACTGGTGACCCCGAAAATGCACAAGCTTTGTGCATCGCAACCTTCTGGTCTGGACATCCACGCTGAACCGGTCGAGGGACACAAGACGTCTCCTCCCTCTCGCCGCTCCAACGCACCGTGACCTGAAGGCAGAAAAGAACACGCTGACAATGAACGCAGCACCCGGCGGTGATGCTCCGACGACAAGTGAACGCAGCAGCTCCCTTCTGCTTCAGGGAACTCTCCGGACATCACTCACGACCGGGAAAGCCGCAACAACTTCATGATGAGATCTGCATGCCTAGATCGGCACATCCACGCTGGACCGGCCGCACTCGCAGCTCCTCCACACGAGAGCGCACGCACCTCGTCCTTTCTCCACAACGGCGACCTCCACGGCCGACGGAGCACACGTAGACCTGAACGCACCATGACCCATCTGCTGCAACTACAACAGATGAAGCTCCCTGACCCTGGCTTTTCCTCTCCAGCTGGCCCACCCACGCACGGAGCCCCGGCACACGCACCGGGGAGTTACGAGGACGGCGCACCACGCACAGGACACATACAGCTCCACTGACCGCCTTCCTTCTGCTGCACACTGGCCCTTCAGGCTTGCTCGTACATCTGAGGCACGCAGCTCGCTCACTGGATTTTATGGTCTTAGCCACGGCACACAAGGGGAATTCAGCTGTCTGCGGTTCCCGAGGCTTTAGGGTTGCGCCTGCACCTAAAAGTCAAACACGCCAAGTCCCTTTGCTTCCTTTTTTTTTTCTTACAGCCGCTCCTGTTTTTCTTCATGGCCACGAGAGGAGTCAGAGACTAATTTTTCTTCTTGTGATCTCCGCACGCTCAACGGGACAGCCCCTCGACGTCGTGGACCAGCAAGCAATTTTTGCGCAGCTCGGACGATTTCACCGCTCCCGGCCGGCATTTACCACCACCGCCCCCCCTCCGCCTGCACAGAGCTTCTCCTGCTCGCTGCCCAAGCTGCATGATCGAGACCTCAGCCGCCTGCCGAGCCCTCTGGGAGGGAGCGTGTGGCGGCCAACGTTGGTGTAACCCCCACAACAGACTGGACAGACACAGCGCTCAGCTAGAGCAATTAACAGAACAGTGAAATGTGTGTATTAATGTCTACAGGCAGCCCCGCTTCTTCTGGCTCACTACTGTGATGTTAATGTGCCTTTCATGCACTGTGTTCATGCGTCCTGTCCTTACTGTGACCTAGAGACTGAGATCAATATGTAGATGTGCCTTGTAACCTCTTTGTCTTGCAGCTGGAGCAAAGGCCAGCAATCTGCCTATTGTGATGTATGTCTCTCAGATGCAAATGTCTCATGCCTGTTCTGCAGTCTCTTTGATCATACCAACTGCTGGGGAATGCTCTTTTATGTATTGTTGTAGTCGGGTATATATACTGCACTGTAACCCATGCTCATCCTCTCATTCACTGACTCTTCAGCTGCTGCTGCAGACACACACATTGTGTCTCCTCCTCTGAGAGCCTGAGGATCCCGCTCCGGTCTGCTCACACTTGCACCGGAGCGGGGATCCTGTGAAGGCGGTATGATTTAATAAACCTGCTTAAAACTTCATCAACGCTGCTTTATTTCATGCCGCTTCATTCGCTGCCATTGTTTGAATGAACAAAAACACAAAGTAGACATTGGAAGATAAATCCATTTTGGTGGTATAATTGCAGAACGATGAAGACAAACCAGCACACAAGTACAAGTACCAACAACGGCGTAGACCACTTGAATAGACTATAATTCAGTCTTTGCAGGTATACAAAAAGATGATGAAGAAAATTTGCTTTTGTACTTCAGACGTCTTTGAGCACATCGAAACCTTGTGGACCAGGCACCCAGTGAGGGGGCCAGCTGGTTTTAATGCTGGGTCTCTCCTTCAGCAGGCTGTAATATTTGGCCAGTTTGGGGAAGCGTACGACAGAAAGCCTAAAGAAAACACACACCATGTCACCAAGAAAAGCAGACTGGACTCTTGATCTTTCTATAAGTGCTGAACTCAGTCACCTACCCAAAACGAAACGCGTAAGCCACATTTGGAAAGACGACGACATCAGCTAAGGAAAAGGCACCAGCCAGGTATGATCCCACAGCCACCTATGGTCCAAATGAAACAGGCACTGCTGTCAACAAGTAACCATGAGAGTGTTTGCAGGTGTGTTCATCTGCTGTGTCTTCACTTACATTCTGCAGGTAACCCTCCCACAGTTGGAGCTCAGAGACCAGAGCTTCCCTGTTTCTCTTCACAGCAGACTCATGTCTCTCCGCTTCAGGGACGAACCACTCATAGTAGACGACTAAATCTTTGGCAGAACATCAATATGGTGAATGTTGCTGGCACGCGTGATTGCCTGCTTTATTTGTTATTCTGTGCTTGTCCATGTGTGTCTTACTGAGTTTCTCCGTGAGGCTGAGACCCTCCATCATGTGTTGGTACATCAGGGCTTGTTCTGCAGGAGTGTCAGGGATCAGCTTGCTGCCCTGATCCTTAAAAACACTCTGTCTCAGCAGAAAGAGAGAAGGCAGAAAGAAATCAGAGATGCATTTTAAAGACAAGCAGCCTATTACAAACCCATCATAATGACAGTTTACCTCCAGGTATAAACATGCTCCAGTGGACTCATTTATTATGCTGTCTCCATGTTTAAAAGTAGGGACCTGGCAAAAGGAATATCTGAGTGTGATAACAATGTAGTTACAGTTTGTGCAACAATCAACATTACATACAGATTATAGTTCATGACGTTTCACATGGTTACAGCATGTGTGAGCAGGATATGTCAATACTTTGTATCAGGTACTACCTTTCAGCTCCTTTCATTTCATTAAAGATGTGTCTGAATGCTTTTTACTACCTGGTTTTGACTTGCTGTGGTTTGACTGCTCCAAGTACATTTGCCTTGAAGTTACTGAATGGAATTTCAGGACTGGATGTGTCAGCCTTATAGCTGCTGTCGTAAAATACAATGTATAGTCATTTATATAACATAGTATTTTCATTTTCTGTGCATTTACTCTATTCCTTTATAATAATTTATCTTATGGTGGGTCTGTTATACTTTGTTATTATTCATGCCTTTATGTTTGAGTGTCATGCAGACAGTTGGATTGCTTTAATAGTATAAGTTACAGTTCAATGTTTATCTGTAGATAAGTCCTACAAAAGGACACAGAACATTGTTTAACAGTAAAACAGTAAACATACTAAGAAAATTCTGCCCTTACTAAGCCACAGGTCGGCGATCGCTATATGAGGAGCTATTTTTGAACAATGTTTAGCCAAAAAAAAATCTTAATGAAGCCACAAAACACACTTTAACCTCATTATTTTATGCAAATTTGTTTTGCCTCTTAAATTAGCAACTTTTTAAATATACTGTATATCTTCAACTAGTAACTGTTTCTTTAAATTTACATATTTTTCTGTAACATGTACAATATGAATTTTCTCTCAAACATTTGCAGCTTTTCTCACAAGATTGCAACTTTTTTCCTTGTAAATTTTCATTTCTCTCTCTCTCTCTCTCTCTCTCTCTCTCTCTCTCTCTCAAGCCCCAAAGCCACAGAAGCCAATGGGGGGCGCTCTTTTTCATCTTCAGAAGAAGAAATGTAAACATTAGCTAAGTTCCGATCCACTGAGTACTTCAAACTGTATTCCCTACTCCCCGCTCCGTTCTCGGGGAATGTCAGTAAGTTAACTGCCCTTCACAAAATTTCTCCATTTGAAACACCCTGTAACCGTCAACTCCTCCTCCATGAGTTACCACGGTAACCATGGACATGTATTGACACTGCTGTGCTATGGTGGATAATTTATATTTCTTCAATAAAATATTAATACAAATATATATTTTTTGCTATCAGTTGATATAAACAATAACCAACATTAGTTTAGCTTGTTAATAACATTAGCAACAACAGTCTGTTTTACTCGTATTTGAGGTGCAATACCAATTAACCTAACTTGCATCTCGCCCAAAGATGCTGGGATAGGCTCCAGCCCCCCCGCGACCCGAAAAGGATTAAGCGGAAGAAGATGGATGGATGGATGGATGAGGTGCAATGGCTTATGGGTAATCTTCTTGCCAACTTCCAGTGAAGTGATGTCCGGCTGTTCACTTCTTCCCTGCACAGTTCTCAGTTCCCTTTGAACACACATTCTGCAGGTGTTGTGATCTCATTCAATAGATTTCTGGGTCAAATAGTAGATCACATAGGGGATGAAGAAGGGCACTGGTTGCTGTCTGTAGTAGAGATGTACGAACAAAAATTTATTTTACTCAATGTGTATCGGTATAATAACAAAAGTAAGAACAAAGAGATGATGTTGAGTTTAGGTCTGCTGATAAATGAATGGAAAATTAAATATGTGACTGAAAATGTGATATTGGGAGGTGATTTTAACATCGCTCCTAATTCGTGGCTTGATAGAGTACCGTCAAGAGGTCAGCAACCTGTGTACAATGACACCATAAACAAGTTATGTATGGAAACAGATACAGTGGACTATTGGAGGATCTTAAATCCCACCTTACAGAAATATGCATGGGTGAACCCCTCAAACAGTAATCAGTGTTCTAGACTAGACTATTGGCTTATATCTCAGTCTTTAAGCAAGTATGTAATGAAAGGTGATATTCTACCATCGCCTTTAACAGACCATTGCCTTATCAGTCAGTCATTGACTTTTGTAAAACTTCCAAAATCACAAAACATCTGGAAATTCAACAAAGTGTTATTGAATACTGAGGACTTTTGTAAAGAAGTTAAAATCCTCCTCCAGAGTGTGAACGACATGAATGCATCAAATATTAATAAATGGGAATGGTTTAAATTTAAAGTGAAAGAGAAGGCAATCTTAACACGCAAAAAGCTATCACAAATTCGTAAAGAAAACAAAAGTTTTTAATTGAAAAAATAAATTCACTATGTGGTAAGCCCGATATTTAAGACCAGAATGATACAGCCGATCCCTCACACCCTGGTCACGTACTGTTTGCCCCCCTCCCCTCAGGTAGAAGACTTCGGTCCATCCAGACTAAAACCTCCCATCACATGAACAGCTTCTTCCCCTCTGCCATCAGACTGCTGAACACTAAGTGACTTATTGACTCTCGTGCACTATGTACAGCAGCTCAACCAGACTCATGTCAATCATCACTGTTTTCTTCCTGCATTACCGACTGCACTATATGGTTCTCCACATTATCTGCTGCTCACTAATATATTTTAACTGCTGACCAGTATTACTCACTCTTATTCTACACTTTATTGCATGTATAGTTTATTTCTTTTATTTTATCATGTTTAATATTGCAGCATTGCACCGAGACAAATTCCTAGTTTGTGTACTACATGAACAATGGCAATAAATCTGATTCTGATTCTGATTCTGATTCTGAACTACAAAATCTTCAAAGGCAGTTAGATGAATTATATTTGGAAAAAGCAAATGGCGCCTTTATACGATCCAGAGCCAAATGGATTGAACAAGGGGAAAACAACTCGTCTTATTTTTTTGGATTGGAAAAAAAATAGAAAAAATAGAAAAAAAATGTTAATTGGAAATAAATAATGTTACTATTGTTAACATTGATCAGATACATAAGATAAGCCTTTATTAGTCCCACAACGGGGAAATTCCAGGATTGCAACAGCACAGGGATAGCAACACTCAGAGCAACAATCAGAAGGCAAGAAAAAAAACAAGCAAGCAAGAGCAGTTAATATACATATGTATATATTACTATAAAATATATATATACACACACACACACACAGACACACAGTGCAGAGCATTGTAGCTGGATGGAATAAATATATGAATATATGAACACACAGTGCAGAGCATTGTAGCTAGATGGAATAAATATGTAAATATATAAACACCCACAGTACGGAGCATTGCAGCTAGGTGGAATAAATATGCAAGTATATAAACACACACAGTGCGGAGCAATGTAGCTAGATGGAATAATATGTAGATATATAAAAACACAGTGCGGAGCATTGTAGCTAGATGGAATAAATATATAGATATATAAATATAAACACACCCAGTGCTGAGCATTGTAGCTAGATGGAATAAATATATAGATATATAAATATAAACACACCCAGTGCAGAGCATTGTAGCTAGATGGAATAAATATGTAAATATATAAACACACACAGTGCAGAGCATTGTTGCTAGGTGGGATGAAACAGCATAACCGTCTATTTAGTTATCCTACATGGTATGATTATTGGTACGATAATCTTTTTCAGTCTAAATTTCAAAAAATTGAATGTTGTGGTGGTACGGGTGGGGGATTCTCCACCCAGAGAAGGCAGCTGGGGAAAGGGGGAACAATGGACTGAAGGAGGAAGGTCATGGGGGGGGGGGGGGGGGGGGGGGGGGTTTCAGATAGGACAGTAAGGACTATTCTCCTCCTGGGGAGAGGAGAGAACGCCAAAACCACTGGAAGAAGAAGGGTGTGAGAACCGGTGCTGGCGTGATGTCATGTTAATGTGCCACACAGGTCTTTGTTCCAAACAATGTATTATGGTCGGAAGTCCCGGGTCTCAATGCCTGGAATTAAAGGTATAAAAGGGGAATGCACAGAGACCTGGGAGAGCTTTTACTGTACAGTATGTTGGAGAAGGAATAAAGTTCATGTGTTGTTCAGCTCGTTGCCTTGCCTGTTTCCTTTCTCCACATTGGTGACCCCAAGACGTACCATGGAAAGCGAGCCGAGCACTGCCCTGGAGACTACCTGGAGGGAGAGCACCAGTGCTATGTGCGCTGTCTCAGTCAAGCTCCCAGACTTCTGGCTTCACAACCCGACTGCGTGGTTTTTGCACATAGAAGCCCAGTTCCCACGCCGCGGGGTAACAACAGACGATACCAAGTATTACTATGTGGTAGCTGCGCTGGATGCACATACCACACAACAGGTGACGAGTCTGCTCCAGGAGCCGCCGGCCCAGGGGAAATATGAAGTGCTCAAGGGGATACTACTCCAGTGCTATACCCTTTCTGACAGTGAGAGGGCAAAGAGATTCCTAACGTGTTTGGAGTTAGGTGACAGATCAGCAGTGGAGCTCATGGAGAGCATGTTGGCGCTGAGGGGGAAGGACAATGAATCTTTCCCATTCGCCCACTTGTTCCTCAGGAACCTACCAGCTACAGCGAGGGCGATCCTGGCCAACTCGCCACGGCTGGTCGCCAAGGACTACCGCGCCCTGGCGCAGGAAGCAGACTGCATCATTTTGGCAATCAGAACTTTCAGCGTGCAGGCAGTGGCACCGACATTCATGAGGGACTCCAGCGAGGTCGAGGAGCTGTTGATGGTAGCTGGGATGGACACCAGGAGATGAAGGAACGGGACTATCTGTTTTTATCATCACCGTTTCAGCTCTATTGCCCAGTGCTGCCTGTCGCCATGCCAATTCAAGAAGCAGGGTAGACGGCACGTTCAGCATTCAGTTGCAGCTACAACCGATGGCGACAGGAACAAACTGCTTTATGTCATGAACACATGTTTGGGGAGGCGGTTTTTGGTGGACTCCAGCTCCCAGAAGAGCCTCATCCTGCCAGTCAACGCAGACAGGGTGGCAGGAGGCAGTGATCCCAAGCTCACAGCCGCCAACGGATCCACCATCAGGACATTTGGAGAGCGGACACTGACAATATGCTTACACGGACACAACTTTCAGTGGGACTTTGTAGTAGCTGCATGTTCTGCCCCCATTTTAGGCATAGATTTTTTATGTGCTTATGGGTTGATAGTCGATGTTGCTAATCGGCGATTAGTGGATGCTGTCTCTTTTACCTCACTGCCCTGTACAGCTCGGGGAGCTGGGTCGACAACACTGGCTAACATTATAACTCCAGGGGGTAAGTACCAACATTTACTCGCACAGTTGCCAGCACTCAAGGTCCCAACTTTTTCGGCTACGATAACGAAACACAGGGTCAAACATTTCATAACCACAAAAGGCCGGCTGGTGTTCACGCGACCTCGGCACTTGGACGCAGCTAAACTGGCCAGCATGCACTAGGAGTTTGTCAACTTAGAGCAGTTGGGCATCTTCAGGCGCTCCAACAGCCCATGGGCATCCCCGCTACACATGGTGCCTAAAACCAACGGGTCGTTGCAACCGTGTGGCGATTTCCAGCACTTGAACCATGCCACGGAACACGATCGTTATCCTATTCCACACATCCAGGATTTTTCCATGCACCTGGCCAGGTTGCGTATTTTTTTAAAAGTGGATCTGCTTCCCTGGATACCACCAGGTCCTAGTGAGTGCGGAAGATGTTCCGAAAACAGCGGTGATAACTGCTTTTGGCCCTTTCGAGTTTTTACGCATGCCGTTCAGATTAAAATGCGCGGTGCAGACTTTGCAGAGAATGATGGATGCCGTGCTTCGTGACTTGTCCTTCGTTTTTGTCTACTTAGATGACATTCTGGAAGCTAGCGCGTCCGAGGAGGAGCAGATCATCCATCTCAAGATGGTTTTCCAGAGGTTGGAAGCACATGGGCTGATAGCGAACCCGATGAAGTGCCAGTTCGGTGTGTCAGTGGTTGATTTTTTGGGCCACCGCATTTTGCTGGAGGGCACGATTCCGCTACTGGATAAGATGCACGCTGTGTCGAACTTTCCGCGTCCGCAGACCATGAGGGCCCTACAGGAGTTTTTGGGAATGGTCAGTTTTTATAACCGTTTCCTTCCCCGGGCAGCACAGCTGACGCAGCCTTTGTATGCTGCGCGTAAAAAAAAGAAGCCCGCAGAAAACATCGACTGGACCCCCAAGCAAGTCCAGGCTTTCACAAATGCCAAAATAGCACTTGCAGATGCCGCATTGCTAGCCCACCCGGATCTGTCGGCACGGACAGCACTCACAATAGAAGCATCTGATGTTGCCATAGGGGCAGTGGTGGAGCAGTATGTCTCTGGTTCGTGGCAGCCACTCGCATTTTTCAGTCGAACTTTGCGTGACAACGAACACAAATACAGCACATCTCAACAGAGAATTGTTGGCTGTACACCTGGCGATGTGCCATTTCCAGTTTTGGCTAAAGGGGCACGAATTCACCGTGTTTCGTGGACCATAAGCCGCTGATGTACACAGTAGCCAAGGTCTCAGAACTGTGGTCAGCCCAGCAGCAATGGCATTTGGTCGCGATCTCAGAGTTTATGACCATCATTCAACACGTTGCCAGTAAGCTCAACGTCGTGGCCGAATGCCTGTTGCATGCATTAGTCTCCCCAGTCTACATGGGAATAGATTTCCCTGCCATGGCCACGGTGCAAGCTGGGGATGCGGACATTTGCGTGCTCCAGTCGGCACCTACTGGGTTAAGGCTGGAGAGCAGGGTGGTGCAAGAAGGATGCCCTCCCTTGCTCTGCGACGTCTCCACCGGCCGCACGCGCCCAGTGGTTCCGAGCTCTTTGCGCCGCCACATTTTTGAGTCAGTCCACTCCCTTTTGCATCCAGGCATACGCGCTTCGGTGAAGCTAGTGGGGGCGATATTTATCTGGCCACACTTGCATAAGGATGTGAAAGAGTAGGCTGCAGCTTGCGTCGCATGCCAGCAGGCCAAAGTGCACAAGCACCCCCCCCCCACCCCCAGCCATTCCAAATCCTGGCTAGGAGGTTCGACCACATCCATGTGGATTTGGTGGGACCCCTCCCGCTGTCGTAAGGTTTCATACACCTTTTGAGAGTCGTGGACCACACCACGTGCTGGCCTGAAGTGGTTCCGCTGGTTCCTACCATGTCTGTGGAAGTGGCTCGCGCTTTTTTGTTGGCTTGGATTGCACGGTTCAGATCCCCGTCGGACATCACTTCCGACAGGGTTCCACAATTTGTTTCGGAACTTTGGTCCGTGATGGCCCAGAGCCTGGGGGTCAAAATTCACTGTACTACCACGTACAACCCCCCAGGCTAACGGCTTATGCAAGCATTTTCATATATCTCTTAAGGCAGCGCTCAGAGCTTCGCTCACGGATACAAATTGGGTCGACCGCCTGCCCTGGGTTCTTTTAGGGTTGCACTTCGTGCCTAAGGAGGATTTGGCAGCCTCCCCGGCAGAACTCATTTTTTCTCAGCCGCTGCAGATTCCCAGAGAGTTTTTACCAGAAAACCCCTCGCCTGGGGCTGATCCACCCGCGCAATTTTTGCACATACAGAGGCTTTTAACATGCAGGGCCCGGCCCACCATTGTTTTGCCCTCACTTTCGTCCCTAAGAGTTTTTGTCAGGCACGATGCGCACCGGAACCCGCTGTGCCTACCATACGACAAACCATACAGGGTGTTGGAACCTGGGGCGAAGCATTTTGTGTTAGTCTTTGGGGGGCATAGGGAGACCGTCTGCATCAACAGGCTGAAGCCCGCTTTTGTGTTGGCAGACGAGCAGGTGGTGTTGGCCCAAACTCCCCGGCACAGACGCCCGCCGTTGGGGGCTCCACAAGTTGGTGTTCCCTCGGTAGGGACCGGCACTCACAAAGCTAATGTGTTTTCCCCCTCCCTTTTTCCCTCCACAGACTGACGTGCCCTCCTGTACACCTCTCCAGCAGGGTGTTTCGACTGGATATGCGACCCCCCGCCACTACTGACGCCAGCTCAAGCCCAAAGGACTGGGGGGTTAGTGCCCTTTATGGGTATTTGGGGGGGGGGCTGTGTGGTGGTACAGGTGGGGGACTCTCCACCCAGAGGCGGCAGCTGGGGGAAAGAGGGAACAATGTGCTGAACGAGGAAGTGTCACCGTTGGGTCTCAGACAGGACAGTAAGGACTATTCGTCCCCCGGGGAGGGGAGGAAGCGCCAGGACTGCTGGAGGAGGAAAGGGTGTGAGAATGCGGTACTGGCATTATGTTATGTTAATGTGCCACGCATGTCTTTGTTTCACACAATGATTATGGTCGGGATTCCTGGGTCTTCATGCATGGAATTAAAGATTATAAAAGGAGGCTGCACGGGGACCCCGCAGATTTTTCTGTACTGAATGCTGGAGAAGAAATAAAGTTCTTGTGTTGTCTTGCTCCTTGCCTCGCCTGTTTCCTTTCTCCACAGTGCTGGGGGTTTTTTTGTTTGTTTGGGGGTTTTTTTATTAACAGGCAAAAACTAGTTGCTGTGCTCTTTTTACCGGAGTGGTGGCCTAGTTGATAGAGCTTCCACCTCACAACCGGGAGGTTGGGGGTTCAAGTCCCGGCCAGGTCATACCAAAGACCATATAAAAATTGTACTTCCCACCTTCTAGCTTGGTGCTCAGAGAAGTTGTTTGTGGCGGTGCCTAGCATGGCAGCAACCCCTCTGATTCTACTTGTCATTAACATTGTAGACAGGAGAAATGTAATCTTGTTCCACTGTACATGATTGGCTGTATGGACTGAATGACAATAGAGATGGTTTCCTTTTCCTTTTTCTACTGAGCCAGAAAGGAACTGAAGTCATCATTGGTGATTTTGTGTTAACAACCACCTCAAATTAAGTGTGCCATCAATTTCCAGTTTTCTATATAAATCCAACAAGGACACTTTTCAATTTCACAGTAATGGTCTGTGCTAAACCTACCTGTCCTCTGGGGTTGATTTCCAAGACCTCCTGAGATTTGTGCTGTCCTTCCTCAAAGGATAGCAACTTGTGTTCGTAGCCCTGCAGCTTCTTCTCCTCCAGAGTGATCATAACACGCCAGCAGGGCGCCGATCCCGCTGCCCACTGTAGATTCATTGACTTTGCCATGGATGCTGCTTCTACTGAAAGAGCATTAAAACATGAATGAATATATCACTGAATGGCACAAATACTGTAGTGAGCAGCACTTGTGCAATTTCTAGCAGTACAAAGGTTAGTGAGTAGAACCACACCCATGTTTGATATTAGTGTTCCTGGAGTGAAAGCTGTGGAAAAATAATCACTCTTTGAGCCACTCCTGACCCTGCAATTTTGTCTTTTTATTACATTATTATTATTATTATCATTGCACAGCATTTCAGGTGAAAGTGTTTGTAACAGGTTTCATTACAGCACCATTCTTACTAAAGATTCAAGGTTAAAAGATTTTATTTGTCAATACTACTATACATACAGGACATACAGGAGAACTGAAATACCGTTTCTCTCTCTCTTCAGTGGTGTGCGCAATATAAAAAAGGAATAAGGCTGGAAAAGCAACAACAGCAGTCTATGTACAGTAATGCTACCCGTAGTGCAAATAGCAACAACAGATAGATCCAGACATCCCATAGTGCAAGTAAAGATAAATAATAAAACCCAGCAATCCTATATACAGAAGAAGTAGAGCAGTAATACTCATAGTTGCGAGTTCGATGTGGTAGTGTAGGTGCAGACAGTGACAGATAGGATTGCACATGATCAGTATTGCAGTGACAGACAACAGCAGATATGGCATTTGTGCAAATGGTCGCAGTAAGGCACAGAGACATACAGCAGCAGATGTATTACTGTTGGTGTGCCAGTCTTTCTGTGCCAGCAGCTGAGGTAGTTATTGTGGGGGTGAGTGTGTTACGGTCCGGTGGGGACGGGGGGGGGGGGGGGGGGGGGGGGGGGCAGAGTTCAGGGTCCTGATGGCCTGGTGAGCAAAGCTGTTTTGCAGTCTTGTGTGTGGTGTGGGCCTGGAGGCTCCAGTACCTTTTCCCCGAGGGCAGGGGGCTGAAGAGGGAGTGTGAGGGGTGGGAGCTATCGCCTGCAATGTTGATGGTTATTATGTGGTGGTGTTAATATTTTGGGTGAACATGTCCAAACTATTCTGTGACCTTTTCAAGTTCATACAAAGCACAAAGTGCCCACAGTGTTTAACTAAGAGTCCAAATACTGCTTCCCTCTCTCAGCTAGAAGTAACACTTTACAGAGGATATCTGTGATGATTTTTCACTTTAAAACAACTCACAGAGCACCATGGTGCACCATGTACCATGGTCATGGAATAATCTCCAAAACGTTCTTAAATTAAAAACATTCATATCTATTAATGACTTCAAGAGTATCATAAAGAATGCAGTATGGGAGGAATGTCATTGTTTTTCTTGAGAGGCTACTGTGCTTGAATAGCTGTCATTCTGTTTTATTGTTGGTTTGTGTATTATTAAGTGTTTCACTTGGTTTTGATTCTGTAAGGCTGCTACCTTGGCCAGGTCTCCCTTGCAAAAGAGATTTCTGATCTCAATGGGACCTCCTGGTTAAATAAAGGTAAAATTTAAAAAAAAAAACAAAAAAAACAAAACAAAACAGAAAAGCCTTGTGGTTTTGTTTTTTCAGGTTATATATATTTTTACAAAAAATCGTAATTCCAGTGCCTAAACACTGTTCACTCCATGCCTCTTTTATAATTCGAATCATGAAAAAACAAAGTGAAAACAGATTTCTACAAAGTAATGCTAATTATGACTAAAATGTCCTAAAGAAGAGGAAGGAAATATAGCTATATAACTTAAAATGGTTGCATAAACATACTTTAAAGTGATTGACCTAACTAAGTAAAGAGCCACCCAGTTAGTATTAATAGTCTCATAATTACTGAAATCACAATTATTTGAATATGTCTAGAAATTGTAGTATAAAGACACCAGCTTGGAAGGTCCAGCCACCAGTTAAAAAAATCCCGGGGATGGAATTTTTTGAGAAGTTAGATGGGTCTTGGCAGGGCCGGCCCAAGGCATAAGGGAACTAAGCGACTGCAACCACCAAGGGGCCCCCAGTACATTTAATTATTTGATATTAACTTTATAAATTTGAATTTCTGGAGCGTGTTGTTATGTATGGAAATGAGTGAGACCCGAGTCGTCTTATGCCGAACATCCAACTGACTTTATTGAGAGAACACACAGAATATATACAGTGGCTGTAGCCCACCTGACGTCATCCCCCAGACGACTACCACAAGCCCCAAGGGCCAAACCCACATATCACCCCCTCCCCCACACCAAGAACCAAAACCACACATATTATTGAAACCCTCCCCAAATTTGGGACCCGAATCACGCACTAAGATAATGGGAATTTATGTATTAAAATGGCCTAGAGTACCAGGGGCATCTGGGGATAGCACCTAGGTGTCACTTGCCGATGCAGGTACCTCGCCACCATGCTCGGTACCCCCTTCTGTCATGTCCTGATTGCCGGCACTGTGACCCACCCGCGCCAAACCGGAGTTAAACTGGCCCTGCTTGCCCACCATGGTGCCCGTTAGCTCTTCGTGCTGTTCGCTCCCTGTGTCTGTCTTCAACTGTGGCTCGTCTCGGGTACAAAAGCAGTCTGGTACCTCCTTTCTGTCATCTGAGGTGCTCCGCTGTGCTGTCTCTATGCCCGGCTGTTGCTGCTGCTTTTCAGATCTCTCAGCATGCTCACATTCCCTTTCCCGCTGCTTCGACTCTGCTTGTGGAGAAAACTGAGCCAAGTTCATTCGCTGCTCTCCCTCTGTGCTGTGGTCATGTGCTCTTCGGCTGGCTTGTCATTCGCGATGGACACAGGCTCCCTCTCCTATGGCTCCAATTCCATTGTGTTATCTAACTTGTAGCCTGTAGCTTCTAGCTTCTATGTTTGGTGCCCACCTAGTTCATTGGTTAATTTCTCCGTTGCTACTAGCTGGGCTGTTAGCTCCCCAGAGCTAGGTAGCTTAGCGTCTTTTGGCGCCAACAGCCTTTCAACCCACAGCTTTGTGCTCTGTGTGTGTTCGGCAAAGTAGTCAGCAAGCAGTCCAACAGCATCTGCATAAGACTTCATCTCCCCTAATGTGTGGAAAATTTTCTGACCTTCTATGCTGAGATTGCGAACCAGAAGCACTTGCCTCCGCACTCCATTGAGTTTACCCAGGCCCAACGCCGCAATGTCCTCCTCAAACGCAGCCAACCAACGAAGCCACAGAATTGCTGGTTCTCCTGGATACTGCAGAAACGGCCATAGAGGTGCCCCGCACGCCTCCATGAGTTAATCCTCAGTTGCCAATGTTAAGTATAGAAATGAGTGAGACGGGACTCGTCTTATGCCGAACACCCAACTGATTTTATTGAGAGAACACACAGAATATATACAGCGGCCGCAGCCCACCTGACGTCATCCCCCAGATGCCTACGGCAAGCTCCAAGGGCCAAACCCACATATCACATGTGTGATGATAAAATTGTCTTAACTAAGCCACAGATTTATATAAAAGCACATTATTATATATAATGTTACACATACAGTGCTACTGTTGCATTCATGATTCTCTCTTCCTCAAAGATTAGATGGTGACAGCTGTACCATTAACCCTTTTCTGGTTCCAATTTATAAAATCCTTCTTTGCTGAAGAAAATTGTTTCAACTCAAAAGTCTGGTCATGGACTGCTTCTGTCATCCAAGGACCAGAGCTGTAACACTACCCATCAGCCATAAAGTGAAAATTAATCCCTGCTCCAAAACTTAGTAGTTCTCCCTTTTCTGCTCTTTGGCAAAGGAATGTTTCAAATTGGCAGATTTATGGCTGATGTAATCAAGACTTGGGAGTCAAGATTTTCCAGTAAACACCCAGACAGTTTCACAGTGCCATCTGGTGGACGAATCAGGAATATTTAATATTTTTCTCTTTGAAGTGGAATTTATGCTATATGGACCAATAAATTAATTCATATTCTTTCTCTCAAGACAGTATTTGCTCCTGAAGACATCATTGAACTCTTGGGATGGACAATTAGGTTTCAAATGTTTTTATTGATATGATTTGATATGTGTTGCTTTAATTTCAGGAAGAAATTAATTTTGCATACTTTCTATCACAAATTAATTACAGTTACAATGTAGAGGCATTGCATGTTCCCTTATTATTGAATAGAATATCTTTGTCACCAAAGTTGAAGGAATTTATGCTTTATTCAGCACACATACTTTAGGATATCAAATGTTCTGCTCTGTGGGGGGACCCCACCTCAGAGACTTTAACTGGCCAATAGAACTCCAGGCTTTACTGCATTTCCCTTTTTAGGTCAAGTTTATGACTTCTGTTGAACAAAGCTCAAATATAATTGGGCCAGCTCAAATTTCATGAAATTCAGTGAGATTCTGCCACACCTTGAGAAAACGTTCCTTTGTTTCAGTTTTGGGACACTGGTCAAGCTGTAAGGAGCAGACATCTCTGCTCTTCCATTTTTTTCCTATCTTCCAAGTAAGACTCAGAGCCTGTCATGCTCTGTGAAAATTCTTTTTCTTTTCTGTAAAGTTCGCGTTTTTACTTATTTTATTCCTTTCCTTTAAATCTCTGTGCAAGAAGATTTTGTTTGATTTTTTCTAAGTTTCAACCAACTCATTTATACTACCAACATTTGAAGAAAGAGATTTGTGGTGTTTCAAATCAAATCAACCTTTATTGTCATATTGCTGTACATACAACTTTAGTGCAGGCAAGATGAAATTGTGTTTCTCTCGGCATCCATATAAGTAGAAGAACATGATTTAAGACACACTCACACATATCTTCACCCACCCACCCACCCCATCTGTTCACACATCCCTGAGACATACTTGAAAAAACTAACTAACTATAATATACAAATAATGCACATAATGTCCGTAGGTGCAGTAGTGAATATGAGAGTTTCCGGGTCAACTGTTCAGCAGCCTAACAGCTTGTGGAAGGAAGCTGTTGATCAGTCTGGTGGTTCTGCCTCTGATGCTCCGGAATCGTTTGCCAGATGGCAGAAGTTCAAAGTGTTTATGCAGAGGGTGAGAACGGTCCTTGACTATGTTCAGTGCCCTGCTCCTACAACGGTTCTGAAAAAGTTCTTGGACAGAGGGGAGGGAGACTCCAATTACCCTCTCAGCTCCCTTGACTATCCTCTGCGGGGCTTTTTTGTCTGACATACTGCAGCTGGAGTACCATGTAGCAATGCAGTACGTCAGAACACTCTCCACCACACCTCTGTAGAAGGTCCTGAGGATGCAGATGGGGAGAGAGGCCTGTTTGAGTTTCCTCAAGAAGTGCAGTCTCTGCTGAGCCCACTTCCTGATCCCCAAGGAATTCTTGCTCCAGGTCAGGTCCTGCAAGATCTGCACTCCGAGGAACTTGATGTTCTCCACTCTCTCCACTAAACGGCCGCCGATGCTGAGGGGGACGTGTTCAGGATGTGACCGCCGGAAGTCGATAATCATCTCTTTCGTTTTGTCCACGTTGAGCTCCAGATTGTTCTCCCTGCACCAGCCCTCCAGGTCTCTCACTTCTTCCCTGTACATTGATTCCTCATCCCTCTGAATAAGTCCCACCACCGTGGTGTCATCTGCAAACTTAATAATCTGGTTCCCCTCATGTCTGGATACACAGTCATGTGTTAGAAGTGTAAACAACAGTGGACTGAGTATGCAGCCTTGAGGGGATCCGGTGCTCAGCATGACAGAGTTGGAGATGTTGTTTCCAACCCGGACAGACTGGGGTCTCTCAGTCAGGAAATCCAGGATCCAGAGACATGTGGCGGTGTTCAGACCAAGAAGGAGTAATTTCTCCATCAGTCTCTGGGGGATAATGGTGTTGAATGCTGAACTGAAATCAATGTACAGGAGTCTGGCGTAGGTGTCTTTCTGGTCCAGGTGGGTGATGACAGAGTGCAGGGTGGTGACTATAACATCCTCCGTGGAGCGGTTTGAATGATATGCAAACTGGAGCGGGTCATGTGATGCAGGGAGGCAGGCTGTAATGTGTGGTTTGACAAGCCGTACAAAACACTTCATCACAATTGGTGTCAGTGCAACAGGACGATAGTCATTCAAACAGAACACAACTGGTTTCTTTGCCACTGGTACAATGATAGAGGTCTTGAAGCATCTGGGAACGATGGCCTGACTCAGGGAGATGTTATATATATCAGTCAGGACATCCACCAACTCGCTCGCGCAGTCTCGGAGCACACGTCCCGGGATGTTGTCCGGACCTGCAGCTTTACGTGGGTCGACTCTGGTTAGGGTCCTCCGTGTGTCCGCTGTGTTGATGGTAAAAGCTGGTCCTGTGGGAATGCGGGAAAGGACGAGACAGGTTTCTCTCAAGTCATCTTTATTCACATTCACCAACATCTCAAAGAAGAAATAGAGCAACACAGGAAACTCTCGTCCCTAAATACCAGGACTCTCACAGTTCACAAGTCAAATTGCATCACCAGTCACATTGCATTATAATCGCCCGTAACAATGCGTCTCCTCTTTAATCCCCTGAAATCACCCCCACAGTCTCAGGCCAAAGCTAAAACCTTCACAGCTTCCTGTCATCTCCAAGGAAGCTCTGCCTTTGTTCTTGTCTAAAATGTGAGGCCTTACATCAGTCACAAAGTAGGTCACATAAGTGTGGCCACACCAGCCCCCCCCAAAACATTTTAGACGAACCAGAGAATACAGTATGCATGCCGTCATAGAATCAATACACATCAGTCTGCATGCTGTCTAGGCTTCAGTCTCCTGCCGTATCTGCTGTAGCTGGGATTCAACGTCTCCGCTGCTCTGTCACGCTGGGGGGTTGCCGTCTGGAGGTGGAAACCCTTTGTCAGTCCCTGCGGGTGTTCTGGGGAAACATTACTCTGTGAAGCCCCCCATGGGGGTCTACCTCGCCGCGGGGCCCTTGCCAACAGCACTTGCTCATCCGCCACCACAAAAGCAGGTTTGAGTCTGTTTATGTCAACTTTTTCTTTCCTACCCCCCAAATCTAGCAAAAACTGCTTGTCCCCTGTTTCCAGCACTCTGAACGGCCCGTCATAAGGTGGTCACAACGGGGGTCAATGCGCATCGTGTCTGACAAAGACAAACTCTGCGTTCTTCAACGCTTTAGGCACAAAAACGCGCAGAAAACTGTGGTGCACGGGGCAAGGCAGTGTGCTTGATTCTATGTTACTCCGCAACAGCTGCAACGGGGAGGTGTCTGGCGCCGGGTTATCTGGGAGAAACTCCCCAGGCATCCGAAGTGGTTGCGCAAACACGAGCTCCGCTGGGGAGGCTTCTAAGTCCTCTTTAGGCGCAGAACGCAACCCCAATAAAATCCACGGTAACTTGTCTACCCAATTTGCATCCGTCAGTGACGCTCTGAGAGCCGCTTTCAATGACCTATGAAAACGTTCGCATAACCCGTTAGCCTGCGGATTGTACGCGGTTGTGCAGTGAATTGTGACACCCAGGCTGCGGGCCATAGTCGACCAAAGTTCGGACACAAATTGAGGGCCTCTGTCGGACGTAATGTCCGACGGAACTCCGAAACGCGCCACCCAAGCTGTTAAAAACGCGCGCGCCACCTCCTCGGCCGTGGTTGATGCCAGCGGAACCACTTCAGGCCAGCGCGTGGTGCGGTCCACCATTGTCAGAAGGAGTGTGCACCCCTGCGACGGCGGGAGGGGTCCCACGAGGTCCACATGAACGTGATCGAACCTCTTGGCCGGAATGTGAAACGGCTCCAAAGGAGCCCTCGTGTGCCTGTGTACTTTGGCTCGTTGACACGCCGTGCAGGCTGCTGCCCACTCCTTAACTTGTTTGCGAAGACTCGGCCACACAAATTTCTCCCCTACCATTTTGACCGACGCACGCACTCCCAGGTGCGCTAAAGAATGGATCGAGTCAAAAACGCGGCGGCGCCACGCAGCCGGTACTACTGGACGCGGCCGTCCAGTGGAGACATCGCAGATTGGGGGGGTGTACCGTCTTGCAGCACCCTGCTCTCCAGCCTTAACCCTGTTGGTCCAGACTGGAGCGCGCGCACATCCGCGTCACTAACCTGCTCCGTGGCCATGGCTGCGTAATCTACTCCTATGCTGACTGGGGCCGCCACGGCGCGCGACAGGCAATCTGCCACTACATTCAGTTTGCCCGCCACATGCTGAATATCAGTGGTAAACTCTGATATCGCGGCCAGCTGTCTCTGCTGCCGGCCTGACCACGGTTCGGAAACCTTGGCCATCGCGAATGTTAGCGGTTTGTGGTCAACGAACGCGGTGAAACGGCGTCCTTCCAGCCAGAACTGAAAGTGGCGGATGGCCAAATGGAGAGCCAGCAGCTCCCTGTCGAACGCGCTGTATTTACGTTTGCTATCGCGCAAGGTCCTGCTGAAAAAGGCGAGGGGCTGCCAAACCCTGGCTACATGTTGCTCCACGACCGCCCCTATGGCCACATCTGATGTGTCAGTAGTGAGTGCTATGTGGGCCGTTGGGTCTGGGTGTGCCAACAATGCAGCCTTTGCTAAGGCTGTTTTCACCTCTGCGAACGCTTGGTCCCGCTCCAGGGACCACTCGACCTTATCCGCGGGTTTCTTTTTTGTGAACGTGGCATACAGCGGCTGCATGAGTTGCGAAGCACGGGGGAGAAAACGGTTATAAAAATTCACCATTCCCAAAAACTCCTGTAACGCCCTGACCGTCTGCGGCCGGGGGAAATCTGCCACCGCGCGCACTTTGTCAGGAAGCGGAACTGCTCCTTCGGGGGAGACGCGGTGTCCTAAAAAATCGATCTGTGCCACCCCGAACTGACACTTTGCTGGGTTGATTATTAACCCGTGATCTCCCAACCTTCGGAAAACTGTGGCCAGGTGTTTTTCGTGTTCGTCTTCGGACGCGCTGGCTACCAAAATATCGTCCAAGTAGACAAACACGAAAGGGAGATCGCGAAGCACCGCGTCCATCATGCGTTGGAACGTCTGTCGTCTGTGCAGCCCCTTTAAGCCCGAATGGCATGCGTAAAAACTCAAATAGGCCAAATGGAGTTATTACCGCTGTTTCGGGTATGTCCTCAGCGCGCACTGGGACTTGGTGGTAACCGCGGACCAAATCTATCTTAGAAAAAACATGAGCCCCTGCCAAATGAACGGAAAAATCTTGGATATGCGGGATTGGGTAGCGGTCGTGCGCTGTAGCATTGTTTAACCTGCGGAAATCCCCGCAAGGTCGCCATGATCCGTCAGCTTTCGGGACCATGTGTAGCGGGGAAGCCCACGGACTGTTTGAATGCCTGATTATGCCCAACCTCTCCAGGTTGGCGAACTCCTCGCGCGCTATGGCCAGTTTAACTGCGTCCAAGCGCCAAGCTTTTGCAAAAACGGGCGGTCCGGTAGTGGTAATAAAATGTTCCACCCCGTGTTTTGCAACTGTTGCCGAAAATGTGGGGACCGTGAGTGCTGGGAACTGAGTGAGCAGTGTGTGGAACTTACCGCTTGCAGCTGTGACGTTGGCTTGTGCTGTTGGCGGGGCCACTCACACTGTACAGGGGATAGAATCAAAGGAAAGTACATTAGCCAGGCGCCTGTTAGCGAGATCAACCAACAAACCATGTGAGCACAAAAAATCAGCCCCCAACATACTGAAATTCACTGCTGCTATGACAAAAGTCCACTCAAATGTACGGCCGTGTAGAGACAGAAGCAGAGTCTTCTCACCAAAGGTCTTAATCGCCAAGCCGTTCGCTGCTGTCACCCCGGGACCTCCGGAACCTGCCAGTCTGTCCGCGTAGGAAGGTGTGATGAAACTCAACTGGGAGCCTGTGTCCACGAGGAACTGCCTCCCCGAGCGTGCGTCCAACAAGTAGAGCAGCTTGTTCTCCTCCCCGAGGGCCGCGGCTGCTACCAACCCCCCGGTCTTGGTGTTTCCCGAACGCTGAAACTGGCACAGTGGTACACACTTGCGTGCCCTCTCTGCGAAATGGCAATGGTAGCAACAAAGGACGTCTCCTCCGCGTTCCCTGGCTCTCGCCGCCGCCGTCGTCGGTGGGTCTGCTATTGCTGCCCCTGGTCCCCTGCCATCTGCGGTCGTCGTGCCGAGTTCCGCTGCTGCAGCCGTGGCCGCGCACTGTCTGCTGGCGTTGACAATTCGCTGCGCCTCCCGGGCCAGCGCGCGGTAGTCCCGCTGAGCCAACAACGGCGAACTGGTCAGGGTCGCTCTCGTCGCTGATGGTAGGGTCCTGAGGAAGAGGTGGGTGAAGATGAAGTGGTCGTCATCTGAGCCTTTCAACCTCAACAACTTCTCCATAAGGTTCCCGGGCATGTCATTTTCCAACTCTGCAAGCGCCAGGAGCCTCTCTGCTCGCTCCTCAACCGAGGGGGTGAAGTGCTGGATGAGTGCAGCCTTCAACACGTCGTATTTGTCGCTGTCCGTCGGCTGGTCGATCAGGCTCTCCACATGCTGGGCCGTGTTGTTGTCCAGTTTTACAACCACGTGGTAGAATTTTGTGGCATCTACCGATATCCCCCGGAGGTTGAACTGTGCCTCAATCGCATTGAACCAGGAGCGCGGATTGTTCTGCCAGAAGTCCGGTAGCTGGTCTGTAGCGGCATTCGCTTGGCTGAGGGCTCCTGACGAGGCTGGCCCGGGGGAAGTCTCCTCTCGTTGCATGCTCGTCTTGGGTCACCAGTGTGGGAATGCAGGAAAGGACGAGACAGGTTTCTCTCAAGTCATCTTTATTCACATTCACCAACATCTCAAAGAAGAAAGAAAGCAACACAGGAAACTCTCGTCCTTAAATACCAGGACTCTCACAGTTCACAAGTCAAATTGCATCACCAGTCACATTGCATTATAATCGCCCGTAACAATGTGTCTCCTCTTTAATCCCCTGAAATCACCCCCACAGTCTCAGGCCTTGCATCCCAAAGCTAAAACCTTCACAGCTTCCTGTCATCTCCAAGGAAGCTCTGCCTTTGTTCTTGTCTAAAATGTGAGGCCTTACATCAGTCACAAATTAGGTCACATAAGTGTGGCCACAGTCCAACCGATGGTGGGGGTGGGCCAGCCCTCCCTCTGATTGTTGGATTTGATGCTTCAAAACGTGCAAAGAAGTCATTGAGCCTGTCTGGAAGCGAAGCGTCGTCATCATTGACCCCCTGCCTAGACTTATAGCCCGTCAGTGTCCAAACTCCCTGCCACATCTGCTTGGTGTTCCTAGTGTCACAGAGGTGTCCCTGGACTTTCTCCGCATAGCCGTGCTTCGCCGCCTTAATTCCCTTTGACAGCACAGACCTGGCTGAGCGGAGGGCGATCCTGTCCTTCGCTCTGAAGGCTGCATCTCTGGCTGTAGCGAGCAGCGAGCGCACCTCTGCGGTCATCCAGGGCTTGTGGTTTTCCCGCATAGTGATGGTCTTCACTGTAGTGACATCCTTTGTGCACTTCGCGATGTAGCTGGTGACCGTTTCAGCATACTCCTCCACATCTGTCTTGTCTTCCTGAGAAGCTGCTATTTTGAAGACCTCCGAGTCTGTGTGCAGAAAACAGTCTTTCTGACATAATTATCGGCCCAGGAAACACGCACGCAGGCTCAGGTAAGATTCAATAGCTTTATTCAGCAGCAAAGGGTGCTTGGGTGCATGTATGTGATATGTATATGGAGTGTGGGTGAACGATGAGTGTCGGGAACAGAGCAGCACGCCGTGCAGCCAGGCAACCCTATGGGAAGAGCAGAGGACAGAAATATGAGCTGGCTTCACCATACAGGAGAGATATGCTGAGTGGTGCTTACTTGCAGATGGGGCGGTGGCTGGCGTTGGCTAAGGATCTTCAGCCTGGGAGACAGCGCCCTGCTGCGCGCACAATGAGGCGTGGAGATGAGGAGAGAGGAGATGGCGAAGACGGGAGAATCCGCCGCCAAGGAATCCACCTGTGCACAGGGGAGAGGCTGGTAGACAGGTAAGTGATAAAACAGCTTACGTGCTGTAGTGAAGATCGGCAGGACGGGAAGAGACAATCCTGCTGAGGGTTTGAGCACGTAGAAACACAGACAGCTTCAGACTGATGCTCTGGGCCGAGTGGGTTAAATAGCCCGTGACTGACGAGGCGCAGGTGTGCGCGCAGCTGAGGTGGATGACAAGGAGCGGCGAGTTGTGACAGTACTCCCCCCCCCCAGCAGCGCCTCCTGGCGCTGGCTTATCCAGGTGCGCCCGGTGGAACTCCGTGATGAGATCTCTATCCAGCACAAAAGAAGAGCGCACCCAGGATCTCCACTCCGGGCCATATCCCTCCCAGTCCACCAGGTACTGCAGCCCGCGACCTCGACGCCGTGAGTCCAGGATGGATGCAACCCCCCAAGCCGGGTGGCCGTCGATCATCATGGGAGCGGGCGGTGCCCTAGGGGGCGGACAGAGTGGGTCGGAGATCACGGGCTTGATCTTAGACACATGAAAAGTGGGACACACGGAGGGAGGGGGGAGGGCCAAACGCACAGCCACCGGTTTGACAATTTTGGAGACGGTGAAGGGACCGATGAAGCCTGGAGCCAGCTTCCTCTTCTCGGCCTTAAGATTAATGTCCCGGGATGACAACCAGACCTGTTGGCCCACCTGGTAACTGGGGGCCGGCTTCCTGTGGTGATTAGCCATGGTGCTGTTGCGCGCCGCCGTGCGTAAAAGTGCCTCGCGCGCCCTGGTCCACAAGCTCCGGCAGTGTCTCAGGTGCACCTGGATGGACTGAACAGCCAACTCACTCTCCTGCTCAGGAAATGGGGGGGGGGGGGGTGTCGCAGCCCAACGACGCCCGGAAGGGGGACATCCCGGTAGCCGATGACCGTGTCGCGTTGTGGGCATACTCCACCCAGGCCAGGTAAGAGCTCCAGGAGGATGGGTTGGAGGAGGTGACGCAGAGCAGCCTCCAGCTCCTGATTGGCACGCTCACACTGCCCGTTGGATTGAGGGTGGTGACGGGAGAAAAGACTCACCGTGGCCCCCAGGGCGTTGCAAAAGGACTTCCACACTTGGGACACAAACTAGGGCCCCCGATCGGATACGACGTCCACTGGGATCCCGTGCAGCCTGACCACATGTTGGACAAGGAGATCAGCCGTCTCTCGTGCCAAAGGGAGACCCCGGAGCGGCACAAAGTGGGCGGCCTTGGAGAACCGATCCACAATCGTCAGAACAGTGTCGTAGGTGTTGGAGACAGGGAGACCAGTAACGAAGTCGAGGGCGATGTGGGACCGGCAGGGGCTGGAGTAGTCCCGCGGGGGGGGGGGGGGGGGGGGGGGGAATTCGGGGTCTTGCTAGTAGCACACTGGGGGCGAGCCCGGACGTAATTGGTGATGTCCTTCTGGAGACCGGGCCACCAGAAAGAGCGTTGAAGGAGGTCCACCAGTCGGGAGATGCCAGGGTGACAGGCGAGCTTGGACGTGTGGGCCCAGTGAATGACCTCCCCCCAAACTGCCGATGGAACGAAGAGCCTCCCCTCTGGGCTGCCGCCAGGGTCCGGTTCAGTCTCCTGCGCCCTCCGGATCTTGTCCCTTATGGACCAGGAAACTGCCCCCACAACACACGAACTGGGCAGGATGATGTGATCCATCTCCTCCGGGGCCTCAGGGGCAAACTGTCTAGACAGGGCGTTGGGCAACCCATTCTTGGAGCCTGGATGGTAGGTGATCGTGAACTGGAACCAAGCAAAGAACAGAGACCAGCGCACCTGGTGGGCATTCAGACATCTGGCTGACCTCAAATACTCTAGGTTCTTGTGGTCTGTCCAAACCACAAAAGGCTGAGCTGCCCCCTCCAGCCAGTGACGCCACTCCTGCAGCGCGAGCTTAACAGCCAGAAGCTCGCTGTCGCTGACGTCATAGTTGCGCTCAGCCACCGACAGGCGCCGGGAGAAGAAGGCGCAGGGCCGCTTGACTCCATCCACCGGTGACCGCTGGGAAAGCACCACCCCCACCCCCGTGTCAGATGCGTCCACCTCTACCAGGCATTGCAGCGCAGGGTCAACCTGGGTCAGGACCCGGGAGGAGGAGAACTCCGTCTTCAGGGTCTTGAATGCGGTCGCTGCCTCCTCGGTCCACTGGAAGGGCACCTTGGGAGAGGTGAGGCGGGTCAGGGGAGTAACGATGGCGCCGAAGTTGGGAACAAAGCTACGGTAGAAATTGGCAAAGCCAATAAACTGCTGCACCTGTTTCCTGGAGGTAGGTGTGGGCCACTCGACCACCGCTTTAACCTTGGCGGGGTCGGGGAGGATCTGGTTATGGGAGATAACGAAACCCAGGAAAGAGGTGGTCTTGGCATAAAACTCGCATTTCTCCGCTTTGATGTAAAGTCTGTTCTCCAACAGCTGCTGCAGAACCCGCCTCACGTGGGCCTGGTGCTCCTCCCGAGACCTGGAGAAGATGAGAATGTCGTCCAAGTAAACGAAGACGAAGAGCCCCAGGAAATCTCGCAGGACGTCGTTGATGAGCCGCTGGAAGATGGCGGGAGCGTTGGTGAGCCTAAACGGCATTACTAGTGGCCGCTGCGCGTCCGAAAGGCCGTCTTCCACTTATCGCCCTCCTGGATCCGGACGAGATGGTAGGCGCTGCGGAGGTCTAACTTGGTGAACCAGGTGGCCCCCTGGAGGGAGTGGAAGGCGGTGTCCATGAGTGGCAGGGTGTACCTATCCTTCACCGTGATGTCGTTGAGGGCTCTGAAGTCGATGCACGGACGCAGGGACCCATCCTTCTTTGAGACAAAGAAGAAGCCGGCACCGAGCGGGGACGAGGAGGGGCGAATGATCCCAGCGTTGAGCGACTCCCTGATGTACGTGTCCATTGCCTCACGTTCAGGAGCAGAAAGGCTGTAGAGGCGGCCAGATGGTAACGGCATCCTCGGGGGGAGGTTTATGGCACAGTCATATGGACGGTGAGGAGGAAGAGACATCGCCTTGGACTTGCTGAACACGAGCACCAAGTCATGAAACTCCGGGGGCACCAGGGTGAGGTCCGGAGGACAGGAGACTGGAGCAGGCAGAGGATGGGGCGCAAGCCGCAGACTGGAGACAGGTGCCCATGCAGAAAGAACTCCATGAGAGGACACTTCCGGATTGCCAATCGAGCACAGGGTTGTGTAGGCACAGCCACGGATAACCCAGGATGGCGGGGGCCACTGAGGAAGACTGGACATACAGGCTAAGGTCCTCTTGGTGGTTGCCAGAAACTATAATTGGCATCGGCCTGGTGCAGTGTGTCACTACTCCCAGGGGCGAGCGAGAAAGGGTGACAAGGTTGAGGGGAGCTGATAACGGTTGACAGGGAATACCCAAATGGGTTGCCAGGCTCTTGGAAATAAAGCTTTGCTCTGCCCCCGAGTCCACCAGTGCGTGAGTGAGGTGCCCGGTGGAGTTGTGGCAAAATCTAATGGGCAAGGAGCAATTCATGAGGGGATCTGGCCGGTTAGTGTCCGCGAGGCCCCCCACAGTGACTCGCGGACCCCGCCCCGTTTGGCTTGACCGGGCATTGCTCCATGGTATGCTGGTTGCCTCCGCAATACATGCAGAGGCCCAGCTCCCGGCGGCATTGTCTCTCCGCTAGGGAGAGCCTGGTTCACCCGACCATCATCGCCTCTGGCTCATCGGCTGACTCCGGAGCGGGTAACGCCAGGGGGCGAGACTGAGAGGCGCGGGCTGAGAATCCGCGGGGGCGGCTGACAGACTTCCGCTCGGCGGCCTGCTCCCGCAGCCTGTTATCCAAGCTAATGGTCAGAGAGATTAGCTCAGACAGTCGCCCTGGAAGGTCCCGGCTGGCCAACTCATCCCGCAGACCAGAACTGAGGCTGCGGAGGAAGATGCTGCAGAGGGACGCCTCACCCCAGCCAACCTTCTCCGCTGCCACCCGGAAGTCAACAGCGTAATCCGCCGCCGACCGGCTGCCCTGTTGGAGGCTAAGGAGCTGGTCAGCGAGGACGCTGTCACGACGCGAGTGGTCAAACACCTCGAGAAAGTCCCGCACGAACTGGTCATAGGAGAGGTTCACGTAGCTGGGCTTTGACATGACGGCGTAAGCCCAAGGTAACGCTCACCCCTCCAAGAGATTAGCCAAGTAACCAATTCGGCTGTGGTCTGAAGGAAAATCCCCGGGAACGCGCAGGAACACCGACTCACATTGTAAGATGAACCCCCGTGCCTCACCGAGCTTCCCGTTGAAGCGAGCAGGAGTTGGGATCGGAGTGAGCCGGGTTGGTGCTCCCGAGCTAGGCTGGCCAGCCGCGGAGGCAGCCGAAGCTGATCCGCCATGATGAGCAGGGGGGAACGCCTGCTGGGAGTCAAGACGGTCCAACCGGTGAGTTATTGTGTTTAATTGATTTAATATTACTTGCTGCTGATGAGCTATCAAATCCAACTGAGCCTCAAGGGTGGAAAGACGGCGTGCGAGCCCGCTGTCCGCTGGGCCGCCCTGCTGGAGCCGTACTGACATAATTATCGGCCCAGGAAACACGCACGCAGGCTCAGGTAAGATTCAATAGCTTTATTCAGCAGCAAAGGGTGCTTGGGTGCGTGTATGTGATATGTATATGGAGTGTGGGTGAACGATGAGTGTCGGGAACAGAGCAGCACGCCGTGCAGCCTGGCAACCCTATGGGAAGAGCAGAGGACAGAAATATGAGCTGGCTTCACCATACAGGAGAGATATGCTGAGTGGTGCTTACTTGCAGATGGGGAGGTGGCTGGCGTTGGCTAAGGATCTTCGGCCTGGGAGACAGCGCCCTGCTGCGCGCACAACGAGGCGTGGAGATGAGGAGAGAGGAGATGGCGAAGACGGGAGAATCCGTCGCCAAGGAATCCACCTGTGCACAGGGGAGAGGCTGGTAGACAGGTAAGTGATAAAACAGCTTACGTGCTGTAGTGAAGATCGGCAGGACGGGAAGAGACAATCCTGCTGAGGGTTTGAGCACGTAGAAACACAGACGGCTCCAGACCGATGCTCTGGGCCGAGTGGGCTAAATAACCCGTGATTGACGAGGTGCAGGTGTGCGCGCAGCTGAGGTGGATGACAAGGAACGGCGAGTTGTGACACTTTCAGTGCAGAGGTTGCACTCTCTGGCCAAATCCTGATTTGTTTCACTGCTGGCCTGCTGCACTTCAATAAAGGTTTGTAGGCAGGCACCAGCATCACGGATATGTGGTCAGAAAAGCCAAGGTGGGGGCGGGGTATAGCCTTATATGCATCTGTGTTTGTGTACACTAAGTCCAACATATTCTCTCCTCTGGTCTTAAAGTCTACACATTGTTTAAACTTGGGGAGCACAGTCTTTGAGCTGGTGTTGTTAAAATCCCCCGCAACCACCACAAAACTGTCCAGATGTGAAGTTTGGATTTCACTAATAGCATCGTGCAGTTCCCCGAGAGTCTTCTTAGCATTAGTGTTAGCGTTAGCGCTCGGTGCTAAGTAAACAGCCGCTACAAACACGTTGCTGAATTCCGTTGGCAGATAATATGGCCGACAATTTACAATAAGGAACTCCGCCAGCGGAGAGCAGTGTTTAGATACTAATGTGGCGTTAACGCACCAGTTCTTGTTAACATAGATGCATATCCCCCCCACCCCCACCCACGGCTCTTACTGGAGCTCGCCGTTTCTCTGTCTGCTCGGAACACTGCCATACCTTCTAGTTGAATGGCCTCGTCAGGGATGTTGTCATGGAGCCATGTCTCCGTGAACGCAAGCACACAGCAGTCCCTCCACTCTCTCCGGGTTTCTCTCAGCAGACGCAGCTCGTCTAGCTTGTTGTCGAGGAAGCGGACGTTAGAGAGAAGGAGCGACGGTGCTGCTGGTCTGGAGGGGTTAGCCTTTAGCCTAGCATAGATCCCGGCCCTTTTTCCACGCTTTTGCTTGCGTTCACACCGTCTGCGCTTCCTCCTCTCTCGGGTAGCTTCCAGCGGGGACTCCGCCAGAATTCCATGCTGGCGTAGAATGTCCAAATGTTTTTGGACATTCTAATGTTTTATGTTTTTGCCTCAGTTTGAATTTCTGATGGAACTTTGTACAATAAACTAATTCCTTCTTCAGTGCATAAGGGAAGACCTTGCCCAGCCTGCTGAAGAACAGTCTTTGTGATCTCGGGAGTAGGCCATAACCATGGTAAGGAGCCTGTCTGTCAGTCTTCCAACAGAACCCCCATTGGTCCAGTTGAAACAGAATCAAGTGGACTGCCTGCTACCTACTAGGATGCAATGACTCTGTGGCTGATGGTCTGTTGTTTAACTTAAACTCAATTCTTCAGAATATTCCTGGTATAAGTTCTTTTAACTTAATTTCATGCAAACCCCCATCAGAATTTCAAAATGCATCTTGTCCTTTCATTAATTTATGTTCTTTTTCAGAGAAACACAAAATTTCCATTTTTCTACATAGTTTACTCATCATTTTCTTCATAAAATTGCATCCACTTTTCTTAACCAATGTTATTTTATGGTTTTCCAATTTCCAGTATACTGACAAATTAAACTATGGTTTCTTTGGTTCCACAAATGTTTGATTCACATGTGATACTCCATAACTCAATCTATGATGCCCATGATACATGTTGAATTCTCGGTTTTCCAAATGTGTTAACCTATTCTGACATTTCTTATTAAACTATTGAAAGACATGTGTTAGTTATTGTTTGATTTCATGTCCATCTTCTTGATTATCAGCAGACAAGAACTCACAGGGGTTTTTTTGAGATTGATTCATAATTGGTACAAATAAAGAATTGTTAATAAAATTGTTCATTATCTTAAGATAAGATAAGATAAGATAAGATAAGCCTTTATTAGTCCCACAACGGGGAAATTCCAGGATTGCAACAGCACAGGGATAGCAACACTCAGAGCAACAATCAGAAGGCAAGAGAAAAAAAAAACAAGCAAGCAAGAGCAGCTAATAAACATATGTACGTATTACTATAAAATATATATATATACACACACACACAGACACACAGTGCAGAGCATTGTAGCTGGATGGAATAAATATATGAATATATGAACACACAGTGCAGAGCATTGTAGCTAGATGGAATAAATATGTAAATATATAAACACCCACAGTACGGAGCATTGCAGCTAGGTGGAATAAATATGCAAGTATATAAACACACACAGTGCGGAGCAATGTAGCTAGATGGAATAATATGTAGATATATAAATATATAAACACCCACAGTACGGAGCATTGTAGCTAGATGGAATAAATATGCAAATATATAAACACACACAGTGCAGAGCATTGTTGCTAGATGGAATGAAACAGCATAACCGTCTACTTAGTTATCCTACATGGTATGATTATGTGCCCATACATATTCTCACCCTCCATAGCGACCGGTATGTTCCTAGTTGTATGCCGGAGAGGACCATTGTGTAAGTCTATTGCATCTTTTGCATTCAAAAAACTATTAGTTTGTTACGTCTTTTTGCTATCTCTGCGAGCAGCCCTGCTTAGGTTGTACAGTCTGACAGCCGTTGGTAGGAAGGACCTACGAAACCTCTCGGTTGTGCACCTGGGATGATGTAGTCTGCTGCTAAATGAGCTCCTCAGTGCATTCAGTATGTCCTGCATAGGGTGGAACTCGGACTCCAGCAGAGATGACAGTTTAGCCACCGTCCTTCTCTCTCCTATCTCCTCCATCGGATCAAGGCGCTGCCCCAGGACAGAGCTAGCTTTCTTAATCAGTTTGTTCAGTCTCTTCCTATCGGCTGCAGTAATGCCACTGCCCCAGCAGACCACTCCAAAAGTGATGGCTGATGCCACCACCGTGTCATAGAATGACTTCAGCAGCGCCCCTTGTACACCAAAAGACCTGAGTCTCCTCAGCAGGAACAGCCTGCGCTGTCCCTTCTTGTAGAGTGCATCAGTATTGTGTGACCAGTCTAGTTTATTGTTCAGATGAATACCCAGGTACTTATAGGATGTCACCATCTCGATGTCTGTTCCCTGTATATTTACTGGTACTGTGAGGGGCTGCCCATGCCTGCGGCAGTCCACCACCAGCTCCTTAGTTTTCCTCGCGTTGATCTGGAGGCAGTTCCGATGGCACCAGTCCACGAAGTCCTGGATAAGCCCTCTGTACTCAGCTTCATCTCCATTGGAGATGAGGCCAACGATCGCAGAGTCATCAGAGAACTTCTGTAGATGGCAGTGTGTTGTGTTGTGTGAGAAGTCCGCAGTATAAAGAGTGAACAGGAAGGGAGCCAGCACCGTTCCCTGGGGGGCCCCCGTGCTACTGATGATCGTGTCGGACACACAGTCCCGGGTTCTCACAAACTGAGGCCGGTTCGTGAGGTAGTCCAGGATCCATGATGACAGGTGCTGGTCCACCCCTGCGCGCAGCAGCTTGTCCTTCAGGATCATCGGTTGGATGGTGTTGAAAGCACTGGAGAAGTCAAAGAACATGAACCTCACCATATTCCCGGGCTTCTCCAGGTGGGACAGAGAACGGTGAAGGAGGAAGATCACCGCATCCTCCACCCCAATGCCATGCTGGTAGGCGAACTGGAGTGGATCCATCGCTGGTTCCACCAGGGGGCGGAGGTGAGCAAGGAGCAGTCTCTCCAGGGTCTTCATCAAGTGGGACGTCAAGGCCACCGGTCTGTAGCTGTTCAGGTCTTTGGGGTGGGAAGTTTTTGGTACAGGTACCACACAAGATGTTTTCCACAGCTGTGGTACCCTCCCCAGTTTCAGGCTCATGTTGAAGATATACGTCACAATCCCACACAGCTGGTCTGCACAGGACTTGAGGAGCTTTGCGCTGATGCCGTCCGGTCCCGGCGCCTTCCTCGCCTTGATCTTCCTCAGCTCCGTCCTCACCTGGGTCCTGGTCAGGGTCAGGATGGGGGGCTGTGTGTTGGGAGTGGGGGGGTGTTGGTAGAGTGGGGAGTGGGCAGCAGGACTTGATTTCTTTAGAGGCAGCAGTGGTTGTTGTGCAGTCAGGGGGGAGGGCGGTTGGTCAAATCTATTGAAAAACAGATTCAGGTTGTTCGCCCACTCCCTGCCCCCTGTGGCCTGGGGGGAGGTATTCTGGAGCCCCGAGATGGTTTTGAGGTTTCTCCAGACCCCGCTGATGTCGCTCTGTTGCAGCTTGTCCTCCATCTTCTTCCTGAAGCTGTCCTTGCCTTCTCTGATCTTTCTCCTCAGCTCCCTCTGTACGGACTTCAGCATCTCCCTGTTCCCTGACCTGAAGATCCTCTTCTTCTCTCTCAGAAGTGTTTTTATCTCAGGGTTGATCCAGGGTTTGTTGTTTGAGTGACGCCGTATGGTCTTGGTGGGAACGGATTTGTCCACACAGAAGCTGAGGTAGCCCGTGAAGGTGTGAATGAGGCCATCGATGTCCTCACCATGTGGATCGCAGAGCTGCTTCCAGGCGGTGGCTTCAAAACAGCCCTTTAGGGTGTCCATTGTCTCCTCAGACCATAACTCCACAGTGTGCATGGCCGGAGGTTGTCTGTGCACTAGGGGTTTGTACACCGGCCGGAGATGAACCACGTTGTGATCCGATCTCCCGAGTGGGGGTAGTTGTGATGAGGTGTACGCCTCCTTAGTGTTTGCGTAGAATAAATCCAGTGTTTTATTGTCTCTAGTGTGGCATGTGACATACTGGGTGAACGTGGGTAGAATGGGAGACAGTGAAACATGGTTGAAATCGCCTGAGATGAGGAGAAGAGCATCTGGGTGTTCTGTCTGCAGCCTGCTGGTTACTGAATGGATGACGTCACGTGCTGTCCCAGCGTTCGCCGTCGGATTTGCATAAACAACAATGCAGATCACGTGTGAGTGTTCTCTCGGGAGATATGTAGGCCTCATGCTAACAGCTAGCAACTCAATGTCTTTGCTGCAGTGTCGTTGTTTAACAGTGATATGTCCCGGTCTGCACCAGTTGTTGTTAACATACATGATCACTCCACCGCCCCTAGTTTTGCCACTCTCTGGTGTTCGGTCAGCTCGTATCATGTGAAAACCCTCCAGCTCAATGTTAGCATCTGCTGCTAGTTCAGTTAGCCACGTCTCAGTAAACAAAAGGAGAGAGCACTCCCGGTATGTGCTATCATAACGGGAGATAGCCGCTAGCTCATCTAACTTTCCCAGTATCGACCGTACATTTCCCATGACAACAGATGGAAGGGAGGGTCTGTACCTTATATTTTTTGTCCTCCGCCTTACTCCAGCCCGGCAGCCGCGGCGTTTTCGCCTCAGTTCACTCGGTATGTCGAGTTTTTCCAATGGGACCGGGTGGCGGTTGAATGCTAGCAGCTGTTCTCTGCTGTATCGTATCCTGCTATAGACAGTGGCTCCGTCCACCGGCTCAGGAGACATTTAGGACGATCTGTGTGTCCGTGATATAAGTGGGGTGAAAAAAAAAGACGGATCAAAAGAGAGAGGAAGGGAAAAAGACTCGGAATCGAGCCGCTGTTGCAAAAGGCAGCCGACTCGTGTGGCGCCGAGAGAAAAAAAAAAAAATCTTGACTGGTGCCCTACAAGGATCTGAGTGTAATGAAAACAAATTTTCATTCCTACTCGTGACATAGGGGAATTGGGCCATGGGCTTTGCCGTAGCTTGGCCGGGGTAGGGTTAGAGTGATGTCAGGCTGGCTACAGATGGGGATATATATATATATATATATCTGTGAACTTGGTTAAATAAAGAGATGATGTTCAGACCAACTCCTTCTCGACTCTCTGTTATTAAGATGTAACATTTGGCAATGAGGAGAACAATGGCAGCGTGCACGGGACAGATGCCGCTGTTCCTGGAACACCGGGGCTCGCCGGCGATTCTATGGGCTCAATGGAAACAGAGCTTTGATATATATGTGACAGCAGCAGGCCTGGGTTCGGTCAGCGAGAAGGGACTGGAGTGTCCGGGTGGACACCGACCCACAGCCGGAACCAATGGTGCCGGAGGCAGTGTGCCCTCCCGAGGGACGCCCGGCTAGGGAGCGTCCAAGACCCAGATACTTGGTTGATTTTGTGACCAGAATGGTTGAGGATGGTCAGGCTCAACAACGAAGTGGACACTTTGACCTGGCAGGGCGTGAAGGCAGTTCAACCAGGTGCCCTAAGGCCTGATATGGTGATTAGAAAAGTAGAAAGTGGACTACATTGAAAAGTGTTATGTGTACATTTGTGTTTATAGTTCTTTACATGTTTGGGTGTTCAGTTTGTGTTTTTGACTACTCACTACTCACTACTCACATTCATATTTACGTTAATACTTGTACCAACATTAAAATACCCATAACTAACTAACTAACCTGCACTTATATAACGCTTTTCTAGTCACAAAGACCACTCAAAGCGCTTTCACTAGTACTAACCCTCTATTCTAAGGGCCTATAGGAAACAGATATCTAGGGACAATTTACAACAGCCAATTAACCTAACATGCATGTCTTTGGATTGTGGGAGGAAACCGGAGCCCCCGGAGTAAACCCACGCAGCACAGGGAGAACATGCAAACTCCACACAGAAAGGTTCCAACCCCTGCCAGCCTGGGGATTCGAACCAGGAACCTTCTAGCTGTAAGGCAGCAGTGCTAACCACTGCACCACCGTGCTGCCCCGAGTGTCCACCAGTGTGGAGAGTGTGGAAATGATGAGGCCAAGTTACGATCAGACCAAGTTTTATTCACACTCTCACATCATCATACACAGAAAGCACTGAAACAGTCAAGCCAGGTTCTTCTTATAACTTCAACAGATCATCTCACATCTGCCTGAGATTTCACATCACACTACATGACATCTCACCCCACAATACATCTCCCTTAAACCCCCCAGCCCCCTCTTCCTGCCAACTCCCCATGATGTCCTCGCCTATCATTCTCTTATGTCTAATCCTTGCCTCCTGACTGAGACGCTGTCTGCAGATAACTTCACAATATGCATTTCCACATCACCCCCCCACCCCCCCCCCCCCCCCCACCCCCCAGACAGAGTTCCAGTCACTATGCCATTTGGGCTTCAGTCTCCTCCCATATCTGCTGTAACTGGGGTCTCCATAAAACCCATAAATCCACTACACAACCATGACATTCACTAGTTATGACAGCACACTCTGTAGAACTGATGGGAGGGTACATTATGTCCCAAAAACATACAGTATGCACCTAGAGGCTGAAAAAGGAAGACGAGAGCAGAGAATCATAGAAAAGAGGAAGAAAAAGGTATGTCTGATAATGTAATGTTTAGGTGTCAGCACAACTTTAAGACATTTTTGTGGTGTACCAAGATGGTGGCGAGTGTACCCTGGGTGTAGTGGGGGTGGTAGCCCCGCCTTTCCAGTTCCGCCGTCACCAGGTGTATAAAGGGCAAGGGCGGAAGAGCACAGTCTCTTTTGCTGTTGACCCCTTGGCCTGTATGGAGCACCTTGTTGTTTGTGGTTCATAATAATAAAGTACGTTCAACTATTCCTTCAGCCTCTTCCTTGGTCACCCAAGTTATGGACATAACATTTGGCAACGAGGAGAAAGATATGGAGAGAGCTGTTACTGCATTTCGGCCGTTTCTGGAGGCTCCGAACGAGCCACCTGTCCGCTGGGCTAGGTGGTTCACGGCCTTCCAGAACTATCTGGAGGCTCTTAACCTTGGTGAGCTTGAGAAACTGCATGCAAGGGTGATATTATTCCATAATCTTGGCATGGAGAGTCAAAGAATCCTTGGTACATTAGGAGGAGCTGATAGCTTTGAAGACATGGTCGGGCTAATGGCGTGCTACTTTCTCACTCCAGAAAACGTCATAGTCCAGAGGATTTAGTTTCGGCAGCGCCACCAGCAGGCAGGAGAGTCAGTGCAATGCTACGTTGCAGACCTACAGCAGCTGGCGGGGGAGTGCCAATTTGGAGCCTTAGAGGAAGAGATGGCCCGTGATCAACTAGCAGAGCACACTCTTTGTTCTGCAACAAGATCGAGGCTCCTGACTTACCCGGGTGAACTGGCGTTAGCCATGGCTATTGAGTTAGCGCAGCAGTTTGAAGCAGCGGAGAAATTATCTAAAGACCTCGGTGAGAGAAGCACGTCAGGACGCGAGGAACCATGTTTGAAGGCACTGACTGTGGACTCGGAGAGCGAAGACAGCGTGAATGAAGAGGAATACGCTACCCCTGTAAGAATTAGGTCCGCCCTGGGTACGCCAAGACGTTATGGTTGCGGGTCCACCAGGCACTGATACAAGGCAAGAGAGTGTCCGGCAAAGAGCAAACGCTGTGGCAAGTGTGGTCTGCTGCATCATTTTGCCAGGGCCGGCAAGAATTTTGAGCGAGGGGACCGAAGACAGAAGACGGACTTCCTCACAGCAACTCCTACGGTTATCTCCCCGAGCACAGATGGACGAATCTACTGCAGTGTTTTGCTAGACGGCGTAAAAGTGCCATTGATGGTAGACACGGGAGCAGTAACTTCGGTACTGAACTGGTCTGCTGTGAGGAGTCTGTTCCCGCATCACCGCGTGAGTGACCTGTCAACGCCCTACTTTGGCTACGGGGGAATCAAGTTGGCCATCGTGGGTTCACTGGAGTTGATGGCGAGGTACAAGTCGGCGATGATGGCGAGCATCCATTTTGTGGTGACTGCCTCCTGGTTGAACATCATGGGGTGTGATGTGTTCTATGGCCTGGGGTTCACAATCACCAGCGGCATCAGAGAGAAGTGGTCGGGCTGCAGATTGTGGGACCAACCTGCTCCGCATGTGGAGGACGACGCGGTTTGGGACAGTAACTGGCCTGGTATTTTGGGAGGTGTGCAGGACCGACATCATGGAGCGCCATCTCGGGAGGGATGCTGGGATGCCAGTGTCAAAGTTACCCTGGATGTGGGAACTGGACGGCACAGTGGAACGCCCAGGATGGCTGAAGGAGCCAAGACGCCAGCTCCCTCAACTTCTGGAGTTTGTCCTGTGATACCGTGAAGCGAGGAGCTGTGGGAGCTGTGCCGGCGTTTGAAATGAAAGAGAGCGGGGCAGGACCGACCAACGTGATTTCACGACGTGCCAGCCAACGACACTGGAGACCAAGGAGAACTCTGGATTGGGTTGGTGACAAGGTTCAACCCAGGACGGGAGCCCAGTTACAACACGTTGGTCATCAGAAGCCCAGTCGAGCTCCTCTGAGCATCGGTGAAGAGGTCGGGCCCAGGGTAGAAGCTCGAGTGAGGGGTGTGCACGAGAAAAGAAAACAACGAGATGACCAGGGACGGCTGCGGGTGATGGCTGCCCGGGAGGACGGCTACTTGAGACTGTCCAACGAATCGTGGAGACACCCTAATGAACTGCGGTGAGTGGATGAAAAGAGAGACCGACATGGCTCGTCCCCAGAGAAGAAGAGGCGAAGACACTCTGGGAAGGATCCGCCTGACGGAAATCCTAGGGGTGGGTCTCCCACTGGGACTGTAAGGTGACTGTGTGTGTGTGGGGGGGGGGGGGGGGGGGTAATTGTCATGGTTTGGTGGAGGTGCCAATATGCCATTTTACCCTAAATTCATAATGTTAATATGTACACGTTGCATTTTGTCCTATGTGAAAAAAAAAAAATCCCCAGCACTGTTTATATTATGTTCATAATGTGTTGTTTGTGTGAATTGCCCAGGTTGTGGGGTGGGTGCGTTGGGGTGGGGGCTGGCAACAACTTTGAAATGTACATGTTAACTGTTGGTGTTATTGAGTTGTATTGTTGGTAGAGTTCCGTTTGTGTATATACTTATGTTCGGGGGAATGTTTTGGTTTTTAGGGATACAGCCATTTAATTTTATGGACTGTATAATTTCAAAGATGACAGAATAACTTGTCTAGACGTGTCAAGGTGGGTCGGCAGTCTACCCGGCCCCCTCTAGCTTACGTGGTGTGAATGGATAGGCCTGTATATACATATGTGTCATTGCTTTAGTGTATGAGTCGGGTTTAAATTTGGGAGGGCCTAATTGGTGTGTTTGGCATTTTTCTAGGGCGGGGGAGGAGTGGTGTACCAAGATGGTGGCGAGTGTACCCTGGGTGTAGTAGGGGTGGTGGCCCCGCTTTTCCGCTTCCGCCGTCACCAGGGGTATAAAGGGCAAGAGCGGAAGAGCACAGTCTCTTTCGCTGTTGACCCCTTGGCCTGTACAGAGCACCTTGTTGTTTGTCCTTCATAATAACAAAGTACGTTCAACTATTCCTTCAGCCTCTTCCTTGGTCACCCAAGTTATGAACATAACAATTTTGTTTGCAACCTATCTATACATGACAGTGCTGGCCCAAGTGAAAAAAAAAAAAATCTGATAACACTGATATTGATCATTAACAAATACATGGTAGTAATAATATTCCAATACTAAGTTTTCTTCTTTAATTACTCAGACCAGCATACTCAGTTCGGGCTTCATTGTGAGTTTGTTTGTGATGTCTCTTGCCAACTTGGCAGTTGTCATTAGCAATGCTAGTGCAATGTTTTCCAGAGCAACACCAGACTCCTCTACTGAGGTTGGTACCATTTTTGAAATCAAATATTAAGCTGAAACAAGCAAGCATTGCCTCTATTCAAAATTCTCTCAGAGTCATCAAGTAATTTAGAGGGGCCACATGTTCATATTTTGCTTAGGGCCCCATGAAGCAGACATGGCTCCCCAAATCATCACTGGCTATGGAAACTTCACACTGGACCTCAAACAATTTGGATTCTGTGCCTCTCCACTCTTCTTCCAGACTCTGGGATCTTGATTTCCAAATAAATTGCAAAATACTTTCATCTGAAAAGAGGTCATCTGCTGGTGTTGAGACAGGCCCCTCAACTCCATTGAGGGGGCTCTCTCCCCAAACCCCAGAGGAAGTGGATGTCATTTTCTAAAGGATTTAATTGACTGGAAAGTAGTGCTGATACACTCACGGAGCTCTTATCTGGATCTTAAGACCATTACATATTCTGCAAGAACAGACATTTGTTCTCTCTCCCAGGGCTGCAAGAACAAATGATGTCATGGCATCATTTTGTTCTTGCAGCCCTGTGCTGTGTTCGAAATGCTCACTCTTTCCCCATATAGTGTACTACAGTATATAGTGAATCGGCCATTTTGTAGTGCTGTTCGAAATCTTAACTGAAAATTTCATTCACTATATAGTACACTCAAAATAACCCACAATCCATTACAACGGATGGTCACTACATTAGTCAATATATCCCATAATGCAATGCGCAGCTAACAGAGTAGTGAGAGGAGAGCTCGAAGATATTTATATTTATTAATTCAGCAAAAACGATTTGATTTAATACATATTTACTACAAATTCCATACAGGTATTCATTTTTTACCACTGTTAGTCTGTTACGTTTTACTGTCTCACCATGGTGACGTCATTAACCCATCCCGCGAAAACAAGCCCAGTAGTGTCCAAAAGCTGTTAATTTTATTGTTACTAGTGCATACCTGTGCATGCCTGTGCATGCCCGTGCATGCTCGTAGAAACCAAGTATAAGCAAGTATTTCTGCATGCCCATAGAAAGCAGGTGTAAGCAAGGGTGTAAGCAAGCACGTCAGCACTCGTTCAGTGATGCCTGCTTTTGATCTTTGATTGTGTCACAGCGAGTCCTATGATCTTTGATGATGTCATAGCGAGTCCTATGACCATGAGTGATGCCTGTGTTTGATCTCTGATGATGTCATAGTGAGTCCTATGATCGTGAGTGATGCCTGCCTTTGTTACATAGGAACATCATAGGACATTTCACACATAAGGAGTCGTTATACATAGGAACATCATAGGACATCATGCAGACATCATAGGAGGTCCTATGATCTTTGGCCATGACACAATGACAGACCCACACACTGACAGAGATTTCTTGAATTTATAGAGTGATGATATTGAGTTTACTAGTCCACTATATCTAAATTCACTATATAGCGAGTAGGGAGGGAATGAGTGAGTGAACATTCTGAACACAACCCTGCTTTGGGAGTTTGTGCCAAAAGGAAGAAAAAGAACAAAGTTCTCTGTTCTTGCTGAGTATGTACAGGCCTTTAACCTGCCCAAGACCAGAAGTTCACAGGTTACCATGGTGAACTACCACAGTAAGTGACAGTAACTGACCAGCCCCCTGGTCAGTTTTATGACTTTTATGTTTTTATTAGAGAAGAAGCGCAAATAAGCCGTAGTAGTACCATCACGGATGACAACCATAGCTGTAAAGAAAAGGTATAACAATAACGACCCATGACTTTCTCAGAAAAATCACGGAATAAGCGGAACTGGCAACTTGTTGCAACTTGTTGCCAGTTGCGTAGAGCAGAGCGGAAGCAGTATGCCTGAGAGACGGAAGTGGAACATTCTTTCTGGTCACGGATTTTCGTCATGGTAGGTTCGCCATGAGAGCTCGGAGTTTTAAAAGTCAATTTTCTGCCTTTATATGTGCTTGTTTCGGAACAGTTGGGTCCCGGTGTACAGTTAGCACACTCGTATCTGCGGATATGAGTTCTTTGGTGATGTAACTTGTGTCTGAGAGTTTAAATCTTTGTGTGTAGCCCATCGGCTAAAGAGGCATTAACAACGTGGTGTTCAGGCTAACGGGCCGGCAGCGCCGCCGTTAAAGCTAATACCTTACGCCTATATTGGCCACATAATCCTGAGTCAGAGCAGTGCTTTGAGTCTTAACACGCTATAAGTTAGTTGTAGTGTTGTGTTGAGGACGGAACATTGGCGGTTATAGGAGGCGGGCTGGTGCTGGCCCTGTAGTCGAACACGCAAGTCTAAACGTGTTCGGAGCGTGTAATGCATCACTTTGTACGGCTGTATTTATACTCGCTAAACATTTTAGTGTTTTTTAGAGCATCCAGTTCCTCTTAGGTTTTCAGGATCGTAGCACGCACGATTTTAAGAGCTTCTTAACGGTCTGTTGTAAGGTCACATATTTTAGTCATCAGAGGACATAATATTTTTAGTCCTGCTCAGGCGCGGTTCACATGATCTGCAGATTATACTGTGTAGCCGGGTGTTGTGCACACTTTTGGTTCAATGGTAGGACAGTCTGAACTGATTATGATGATTTTTTTTTAATGTAAAGCGTCTTTGCCTTGGAAAGCACCGTACAAATAAAATGTATTATTTATTATGATCTAAGCTTATTCAGAACGCCAGAGAGTCCAGTGGCTGTGACAGTCGGTGCTTCATGACCGGTTTGACAAATCCTTTATAGAATAGAATCAGCTTCATTGTTATTGTACAGCTGTAAAGTGCATATACATGCAGTATATTAAGTTGCCGTAGGTTTAATGCCTCAGAAAATGAAATGATCATAAGCTTTACAAGTATGAAAAGTACTTCCCATGTATTACCAGTCAAATTTGAACAATTTTTGTAGTAATAGATTTTTTTTTAAGTGCATTTTGTTCCTATGTGTGAATCAATTTTTAGGTTTGACTTGTCAGTGACTTATAATGCAGTACCCATTTTATCCATGTACCCTGTTTGATGACTTGTAACATGCGTTCCAGGTGTACAAGCGCTTCGTTGAGATTGGGCGTGTTGCCTACGTCTCGTTCGGGCCCTATGCTGGCAAGCTTGTGGCCATCGTAGATGTCATTGACCAAAATAGGGTGAGTGTGCTGACATCCACTTGATAAATGAGTCTCTAATGTAATTTAGGGTTGGAGATCTGAATTGTGCTCCGTGCCCCTCAGGCTCTTGTCGATGGCCCCTGCACAGGAGTGAGGAGGCAGGCCATGCCCTTCAAGTGCATGCACCTCACAGATTACGTCATTAAGATCCCCCATAGGTAAGCATGGATCATATACACTAAAAACAAAGTTAGCAGTGAGTTGCAGTACGTTAGGGTTTTATAAATAAATGCAAAACACCATCATTAAAGTATGATTTGGCCTCCCAGCACCTACAATAGTTTTGTTTTGTTTTTTTTCTTAAGTATTTCTTGTTTCCACTGAATTGTGCAACTTTTTTGTAAATATGCACATTTTTTATTTATATTGGGTAAAGGCTCATCCCCATCAGCCAGTTCTGACTGGCCTGTTCGCTGCTCACATACCTGCCAACTACTCCGGTTTTGCCGTAATGGTTCCGGTTTTCAAGACCCCATTCAGGGTTACGGCTTTATTAATCAGAATTACGGTTTTTCACTAAAAATTCTGTCAAAAATTTTAAATCGTAAAAAAAAAACACTAAAGCAATTCCAAACACGAGATCGCTAGGAATCGTATCTAAATTTAGAACAAAGGCAATCGGCACTGCTTCCTGTAGGTGTATTGCGCATGTGCGAGAGGTCTGAGCCTAAGGTGCGCCCTTTCAGGCAGAACTGGAAGTGGCGTATGGCCAGGTGGAGAGCCAGTAACTCTCTGTCGAACACGCTGTATTTACGCTCACTGTCGTGCAAAGACCTGCTAAAAAAGGTGAGCTGCTGCCAAGAACCGGCAACGCATTGCTCCACGACGGCCCCATGCCCATGTCCGAAGCGTCGATAGTGAGCACTATCTGAGCCACCGGGTCTGGGTGCGCCAGTAGTGCAGCGTCTGCCAGAGCTGTCTTAACCTCAGAACGCCTGCTCCCGCTCAGGAGTCCAGTCGACTCTGTCCGCCGGTTTCCGTTTCTTGAGTGCGGCGTACAACGGCTGTATGAGCTGGGCTGCGTGGGGGAGGAAACGGTTATAAAAGTTAACCATCCCCAAAAACTCCTGCAGCGCCCTGACATTGATGTTGAGGAGAAAAAAATAGCAAAACAATTTAGATTACTTTTATGACTCCAAACAGTTTGAAATTGACAGTGGACATTGACTCATAACTTTTGAATATTTCTAAGACTTGGCAACATCAGTGATTGTGCAAAATGAACTGCTCAAGACTCAGTGGAGATTGAAACTGGTGATCTGAAATGAATGCTGAAATTATAAAAAGTAATGGTATGTTGGAATTTTATTTCTATTATGGAATAGATAAAATTAACTGATTTTGATTTGATCAGGTGTTAAAGCATGTGATGGATAATGCTTGTTGGAATAGTTTAGGAATGCTATCTTCTTGGAACATAAGTCAATATTATACAGTAATAAGTGGCATTCAGCTGTTTGTTTTATGTCATTTGAGCACAGTTCTGGTACTTAAAAATCATAAAAACCCAGGCACTTCGGGGGGCTTCGCCCCCCTTGCCCCCACCACCAGGGCTCTGCCCCAGACCCCGCTGGGGGACTGCGTCCCCCACCCCCCTGCTACATTTTCAGATAATTTCCCCAACCCCAAATCACATCCCTGGAGCCATTGTTTCCATTTGGAATCGCGAAGGAATGAAGTCAGCATTGTATACTGTATGTTTTCATCATGGAATCTGCCGGAGAAAAATCACAAATGAGCGTGGAAAACAAACGAAAATTACAGTCTTTTCGTGAGGAATACTCCAAAGCATTTCCAGGAATTATTATTTGCTCACGAAAGGGGGAAAATTACGCCAACTGCACTTTGTGTAGACAAGATTTTTTGATCGGACATGGAGGAATCAGCGATGTGAAAGACCACGTGGGAACAAAAAAACACAAGTCGAATGCCAATGCCAGTGACACCAGCGGCAAACTTTCTACGTTCTTCGTAAGAAAAATAGAAACATGATTATTGAAGAAATATGAGGTTGTTAGCCACATTTTAACTTGATTTAATGCTAATATTTGTTTGGCGTCGGGGGGCTTTGCCCCCCTGAACCCCCCACCAGGACACCTACCAGGGCCTGTGGTCCCTGGTCCCCGGCTAGCTACTAGGCTTTTCAGGTTTTAAAAGTTGGCAGGTATGTGCTCACCAGATTCAAAAGGAGTAAATGCTGGAGTAGAGTCGTGGCTCAGAGGAAGCGAGAGTATGTGCGACAGCTGTGCTGCTGGAACCAGTGTATTGCAAGCCAAAATTGACAAAAATCATTGTTTTGAGAATGTCTTTATTTGAAATAATAATGGCATTGTTGTTAAACACCAGAACAGTGTATTTAATGCCATGTTGCTTTCAGTTGCTCAATAAAACAAACATGCCGTTTTGAAATCCAGCTTAAAAGTAGTGCAGGAAAAAAAGTGTTTTTGTAGCCACAGAAAACTTTTTTTCACCACTTTCTCTTCTTTTAAATATGTTAACACTAAGTTAGATTGTTTCTTGTGTTCTTATTACTTTGTAAATTTCTGTTTTTAAGGACAGTGCAAGTTGATGAACACTGACATCAGTCAGTGTAAACTTGCCAGATTGTAGTCAGTGGCTAACTTCCATCTGTTGTCTGTGGGTTACAATTTTTCCTTCCCCCATTCTATTATGCTGAGCACCAAGCTAGAGGGTGGGAAGTACCATCTTTATATGGTCTTCAGCATGATCTGGGCGGGTCATGGGTTCAAGCCATTGCTTTGAGTTGAATGAATATTGAATTTTTTTCTGAATTTATTCTACTTGTGTGTATTAAGTTGTGACAGTTTTTTTTTTTTTTTTTACAATTTCTTTGTAAACCTTAAATAATTTGTGAAGGCTAAAACTTGGTCTGACTGGCACCCCAGACTAATAGTGTGGTTAATCACAATTTAACTATAGGAAATTTATATTAATCCTGATTAACTATTTTAACAATTAATAGCAGTACTGCTGCAGATTAAAGTTTTGTCATAAATTTGCATCTTTTTTCAGGTAAATTTTAGGTTTGTGTCAAAGCCACAGGGAGCCTCAGGAAACAGCTGCTTGATCCTATGTTACCGTTTTCTTGTGGCTTCAGTCTGTTGTGATGCCAGCTTTTAATGTACATCCTGATATGCGTACTTGTATGTGATGGTCCACAGCACTCGCCAGAAATTTGTGAGGAAAGCCTGGGAGAAGGCCCAAATCAACGAGAAGTGGGCTGAGAGCAGCTGGGCCAAAAAGATCGAGGCAAGACAGAAGGTAAAGGACGACTTTGACTAACAAACTGGGGTTTCTTCATCATATAGCATTGTTCCATTCAGTACGCATCATTGCAGTTGATTTGGGACGGTCTCAAAACGTGCTTAATAGTTGTATGGTTTGAAGTGGTTTGTTGTGTGCGTTTAGAGGGGAAGGTTGACTTCTTGTGTTATTACATGAGTCTTGTGTTATTATTACATGGTTACATAAATACTTCAGCAGCAGCATCTTCGTGGAAAAGGAGTGAAAACCGGGAAGTCAAGCAGCGTTTTTTTGTTGGTGAAAATCCTGGCACGTCAGCACCTTGGCGCTACCTATTGGGCAGGAGTGAAACTACAAATGATGGTTGTGCACATGTGTCAACTGCTTGGCCTGAGTAGATGAAAAAAGTGAGCATGAACAGCGCCGCGTGCGTGCCGGGCTCGTCCAAAGCGCACGCGGACCAAAGCGGACTAGAGGGGAAATGCAGCATGAATAAGGCTTAAAGTGAGCAGTTGATTGGCAGTTATTATAAGAGGTTGTTATTGGCTGCTGGGCCATTCATTGTAAAAACTGAATTATGCATGTTTGTGGGTATTTTTAGCTGATAATTTGATTTCTGGGAGATTCTAGCAGCTAGTTATTGCTGAAAGTTGAAGCTGTTTTATTGTCAGCAATTACCAAAATTAGTGCATGCCACTTACTATAATTACTGAGACTAAGCTGTCAGCTTGCCCTTATCCTTAGTGTTTGGTACTAAATGAGGTATAAAGTTTATCAATCACAGCTTTCTTTATTATGAAGACTCTACCCCAGTATATATGCATTTATAAGTGTGTGCTGATACTGAGAACCTCACATTTTTGTGTAGTAAATCAGACGTGGCCTCTTGTATGTTAGCTCATTAATATGAAGTATGAGCAGAGTGCTTTGATTTAACTGCAAGATTAATAGCTGGACGGTGATGCAGTGCATGCCGTTTAAATCACCCTTTATTGTCATTCAACTGTACAACCAATCATGTACAGTAGAACAAAATTGTGTTTTTCCTATCTACAGTGTTAATCACATACACCCCAAGTGTAGAATCAGAGGGCAGCTGCCATGCAAGGCGCCGCCACAGATTTCCCTCCTCCATTCCATTATTGCTGAGCACCAAGCTGGATGGCAGGAAGTTCCACTTTTTATATGGTCTTCGGCTTGACCCGGCCGGGATTTGAACCCCTGCCTCCCGGGTGTGGGGCGGATGCTCTACCAACTGAGCCACCACTCCGGTGGTGACTCAATTGGTGGTGGTGATTAAATTTTATTTAATCTTTTGACTTGGTATTATTTGGCTATCTGGTTAACCTAGACAAATAGGAATGTGAGCAGTGATGCCATGCTCTAACAGTTAGAGGAGGATTCCTGTTTGAAAACCATTGAATTATGTCTTTTTTATTCTGACATGCATCATCAAATGTCTCGTCTCATTTGGACTTTAACTCATCTTACAGCTTCATTCCATTTATAAATTTACATCCATCTGGTTTCCTGATTTAAATAAAAGCAAAAACTGTTTTTAATGATATGCTGTACCATGAAGTCCCTGACAGTTTTCTGTTGTTCTATATTATTTATTTCAAAGGTCAAAACCAAGCAGTTTTTGTGTACTGTGGCAATTTGTTTTGAAATTTGGTAGTAGTGTTGTGACAGTGTTGCTTTATTCAGCTTTAATAGCACAGCTGAGATGTATGCATGTTTTAAACTAAAGTACAGATGTGTCAGATGAACAGAAGTCAGAATAAGTGATTATGTCCCTGTTACCATAAATTGCTCCCAATACAAAAGATACAGCAAAGGACAAGTGGGGCAAGATTAAATTAAAACCTGGGTCCCTGTTCATGCTGTTACTGACATTCACTTGTTCCTGGTATTTGTGGTCCCATGCAAGCGCCTCTATATTTGATTAATAAAACCTAATGTCCAGATTCAGTTTCACTACCAAGTCTCATTTTAGGATGTCTTCTCAGCTGGAACAACCAAATAAAACTGAGCCACTGTCCACCATTTCAAAAAAGAAAACCGCTCAGGCTTTGATGTTGACTTCTTGATTGTTTCTGCAGAGGGCCAAGATGACCGACTTTGATCGCTTCAAGGTGATGAAGGCCAAAAGGATGGTGAGTGTGGCTGCAGACACAGATGATTTTGGTCAGGTGATACAGTATATGCAACAGCTAAGAACCCAGTTCTTCAGTTTTGGTACAGTGGGGCAAAAAAATAATTAGTCAGCCACCAATTGTGCAGGTTCTCCCACTTAAAAGATGAGAGAGGTCTCCAATTTTCATCATAGGTATACCTCAACTATGAGAGACAAAATGAGAAAAAAAAAAAATCCAGAAAATCACATTGAAGGATTTTTAAAGAATTTATTTGCAAATTATGGTGGAAAATAAGTATTTTGGTCACCTACAAACAAGATTTCTGGCTCTCACAGACCTGTAACTTCTTCTTTAAGAGGCTTCTCTGTCCTCCACTCGTTAACCTGTATTAATGGCACCTGTTTGAACTCGTTATGAGTATAAAAGACACCTGTCCACAACCTCAAACAATCAGACTCCAAGTTCCACTATGGCCAAGACCAAAGAGCCGTCAACGGACACCAGAAACAAAATTGTAGACCTGCACCAGGCTGGGAAGACTGAATCTGCAATAGGTAAGCAGCTTGGTGTGACGAAATCAACAGTGGGAGCAATTATTAGAAAATGGAAGACATACAAGACCACTGATAATCTCCCTCCATCTGGGGCTCCACGCAAGATCTCACCCCGTGGGGTCAAAATGATCACGAGAACGGTGAGCAAAAATCCCAGAACCACACGGGGGGACCTAGTGAATGACCTGCAGAGAGCTGGGACCAAAGTAACAAAGGCTACCATCAGTAACACACTATGCCGCCAGGGTCTCAAATCCTGCAGTGCCAGACGTGTCCCCCTGCTTAAGTCAATACATGTCCAGGCCCGTCTGAAGTTTGCTAGAGAGCATTTGGATGATCCAGAAAAGGATTGGGAGAATGTCATATGGTCAGATGAAGCCAAAATAGAACTTTTTGGTAAAAACTTGTCGTGTTTGGAGGAGAAAGAATGCTGAGTTGCATCCAAAGAACACCATACCTACTGTGAAGCATGGGGGTGGAAACATCATGCTTTGGGGCTGTTTTTCTGCAAAGGGACCAGGACGACTGATCTGTGTAAAGGAAAGAATGAATGGGGCCATGTAACATGAGATTTTGAGTGAAAACCTCCTTCCATCAGCAAGGGCATTGAAGATGAAACGTGGCTGGGTCTTTCAGCATGACAATGATCCCAAACACACCGCCCGGGCAACGAAGGAGTGGCTTCGTAAGAAGCATTTCAAGGTCCTGGAGTGGCCTAGCCAGTCTCCAGATCTCAACCCCATAGAAAATCTTTGGAGGGAGTTGAAAGTCTGTGTTGCCCAGCGACAGCCCCAAAACATCACTGTTCTAGAGGAGATCTGCATGGAGGAATGGGCCAAAATACTAGCAACAGTGTGTGAAAACCTTGTGAAGACTTACAGAAAACGTTTGACCTCTGTCATTGCCAACAAAGGGTATATAACAAAGTATTGAGATGAACTTTTGTTATTGACCAAATACTTATTTTCCACCATAATTTGCAAATAAATTCTTTAAAAATCAGACAGTGTGATTTTCTGAATTTTTTTTTCTCATTTTGTCTCTCATAGTTGAGGTATACCTATGATGAAAATTGGAGACCTCTCTCATCTTTTAAGTGGGAGAGCTTGCACAATTGGTGGCTGACTAAATACTTTTTTGCCCCACTGTACATACAACTGAAGCCAGTTTCTCTAAAGCATCAACTGTTCTTGTTCAGGTCTCATTGTTCTGTGTTTAACTGATGGCTTCAGCTATTGTGGTTCATCAGTGCTTCATATTTGTTTTAAAATTGTCAAAGCACACTTAGGGCTGGGCTATGTGAAAATTACAGTCACACTAAATTTTTTCCATATTGATCAACATCGATATACAGTATATAGCAACATGAATCAAATTACTGTTTCTGTCAGGCTTAAAGGTTCCTTTTTACTCCTGAGATGTGAAGCTATAACAAGATTAATTTTAAATTTTTATTTTTTGTCAGAAGGTGAACTTGACAAATGTAGTGTAGAACATTATACAACTGTATTTCAATTAATTATAAAATATAAAAAATTTTATAATATTCTGCTCATCAACTCAGTGACCTACATGCCCAAAGCACTGCAGCCGTGTCACCTTGTTTAGTGATGTGACCTTCACTAGATTTGTCCCACTGTCTGTTGTGATGCAGACTTGTTTGTCTCCACTCAGTCTCCAGGATGCTTCGATCAGTCCTAAAGCAATGACTTCACCTGTATGGTCTTCAGGAAAGTTTGAAGACCTTTGCTTTTCAAATTCCAATCTTGATCATTGAAGTTGGCAGTGAGGCTCATAAATGGTTCAGATGTGCACCTTGACCACAAATGTGACATAGTAGCGAAGTATGGCAGACTTTGTAGCTCCTTTTCAACTGTTTCTCTACATTGTGTGTACAGCTGGGAAAGGGAGTTGTAACGAGGGTCAGTTACTTAAATCAGCTGCTTAAATCCAACATTCTGTCCACACTACTGAGTTCCTCAGACCCTTCTTCCAACAGTCTCCTCGTCTGTTGAGCATTGGGCGGTGTCCGTTTTGGTGTCCTCTTTGGTAACACTGTCACTGGACTTTTCATTAATGTTTTCTGTCATTTTCTTTTTAACCACACTCCATCTTCTACACGGCTGTGCTAGCCCAAACATTAGCAGGTTGGGCCTACGCATGCTGTTGTGTGCATCAATCCAACGTGACTTCTACATGATTGGTTTGGTGCGGTGTATTCTCATTTTCATCGGCTTTTCGTGCAGTCTGTCAAAACACAGAACGAATGACTTCTGTCGAAATTGTATTATGTCTCTATCGAGGAAAAGTTATTTTGTGATAATTACCGTTTTATTGCCCAGCCCTAAGCACACCTGTCAGTGATTTTCAACTGTTGTACCTGATGTGCCATGAAAAATTGTTGGGTTCAGGAATGTTGTCTGGTTTCTCTTGATTGGCCTTTTTTTTTTTCTTTTTTTTTTTTTTGACCAATCCGGTGAAGTTGGGCAGTTCTCCTTAATTACATATTTTCAGTGCGTCTGGGGTCCCTGGGAACGGTGGTTGAAATTCTCTGTCTATTATAATTTGTTTGGTGTAGAGATCATTAAAAACTTTTTTGTTTTTACAGAGGAACAAGATCATCAAGCATGAGGTGAAGAAGCTCCAGAAGGAGGCTGCAAAGAAATGAGCAGTTGACACAAAATAAACTTCTTGTTCAGTTGTTCTTTTTGTCTCTGTCTCTTTGTTGTCCATAACCATTCAGTTTTGTCCACACTGGAGTTATGAATTATTCTTGGACAAGTAAATGTCACTACCTGCAGTTATATTTAATGAGAAATAAGAAATTATGTTGCTTGGTGCTGGTATATATATACTCTTAACAAGAGTCGTACTGGGTGGCGTGTACATTGACACCATAGTGGAAACGGAATCCATGGAAAAGTGGATTAAGGCTAAATAACGTCACTGTGACACTAATGTTTCAACTGGGAGTACATTCCTTCAGCTTCATTGTAAATCAGTGAACTTGAGCTTGGCATGGGCTGCCCCAACGGATTACATTGCTACACTGTAATCTGTTCTACAGATTACTTCTGATTTAATAATATTACGGTAGTGACCCATAGATCTATTTGTGAAAGACTGTTAAATGGGATGGTTGCCACTCTTGTCACAAGGCTTTTGTGTAAAGCATGTGCCTGCATGTTGCCTCCACAGAGGTGATGCGTGCCGGCTTAATTTGTGATGATGTTGCGTCTAAGTGTGGGTGTGACTGATGTGATTTTTGCACTGTTGGAGCTCGCCAGAGGCAATTAAAAACATGGGATGGAAAATTGTTACGTAAAGATCGGCCCGGTCTATTTTTTATAACAAAGCAGTTTTGTCAGACAGCCACTAGATGGCCATCTCGGCCCGCAGTGCGGCATGAGTCCTTTGTTTACACCGAATAACCCAAAAGTGATGCTTTTTTTCCTTTAGATTAGTGAGTCATCTAAATGCAAAGCAGTGCTACCGCCTGTCACACTGAGCAAATGTGAGAAGAAGCTGTTAACTGTGTCGGTGGCAGCGAAATTAATGCATGAATCCAGTGTCATTTAACCACAGCAGCTTTCCACTAATTTCTTTGAAAGCCGACCATGAAAAAGCTGCGTGGATAGCGTTCCCCAGTCCTGGCTGAGAGGAGCCGCCGCAGCGGGAGATCCTATCCGCAGCCAAACAGGTTCTCCCGATCGCAGAGAGGCGCTTGTAAATATTACATAAGGACACACTTGAACATGGCCCAGCTGGTTGAGACGGACAGCGAGTTGGTGCCAGCACACCTCCTCCTCCACCACCTCCAACAGGCGTTGGGATTATTGTCTGGCAGACAGGACGCCGGTGAAGGAGGGGGCATATTCCAGAACCAGTGACAGCTTGCCTGGTTTTTATATAAGAGGCGCAAACACTGATGATGACCTATTGTTGTTGTGTGGCCTCATGTATGGATAATTATAAACGTGTTCCCCTCTCCATGTGTTAGATAGCTTAAACGGGCCTGATACAGGAACCCGGCTCACATAAAGGCGGATCAGACTGAGCATTTTTCAGTTATATTGTGGTCTTGATAAACACGCTTTTTTTTCCCCCTCAGCGTGGCTCTGACGTCAGGCATGAATGGTGCCTGTACGCAGTGATCATGGAGCTGTCAATCACTTATTGCTACACCGGAAACAGGGGCGTACATTCTTTCAAAATTAGAGCACAGTTAAGCTTGTTGAAAACATGGACTCAAGCTTCGCTTTTTACAACATGTTCAAAGTGGCACATATCCAGGACCCTGGATCCAGGAGGGGGACTGTATCCTTAAACAGCAACTATTGCACTTTTGGGGGGTTTCGTTATCTTAGTCAGTTTACTAATGTATTTAAAACAATACACCAGATGAAAGTTTTCACTGTTTTATATTTATTACAACTGAATTGAAATATTTCAGCCCTTTTTTAATGTTAATGATAGTGTTTATAGTTTATGGAAATTAGAAATCTGGTATCTCCAATTACTAGAAATACAGAAATGTCCCAACTTTTGAGCGTGTCTTTATTTGTACTTCCCCATTCATGACTGCGTCAGTGTGTGGCGGCGTGGAGGTGATCAGCTTGTGGCACTGCTGCGGTGTCACTGAAGCCCAAGATGATTTCATAGCAGTTTTCAGCTCATCTGCATTGTTGGCTTGGTTGTTTCCATGTTGTCAGTCACAACAGCATTATGGTCAGCAAGCCATTTCTTAGTAGTTCTTGTGCTCTGGGTTGGTGCCAAGTACTCCTGGGAAAATAACTGCATCTACATGAAGCTTTTCAGCAGATGGAAGCCTTAGGTGAGTAGAGCTGCTACTCCTCCACATCAAAAGGAGCCAGGTGGTCTGGGCATGTGATCAGGATGCCTCCCACCTAAGGTGTTGGGGCATGTCCCACTGGGAGGAGACCCCGGGGCAGACCCATGCAGGACATGCCAGACAGACGATTGCCGCTTTCAAACTATAACTGGCAAGCTGAGATCACAGGTTCTATTAGCAAAAATTAACACCTAAGCAGCTCTGGATGTTTTTTCAAATGATCAGCCGACCAGGGTCTGATCCCCTGCAGGTAACAGTGCATATCTCTGGTGTATTAAGTTTCATGACCTCATACCGCTGACACACATCGCTGGTCAGCCTGCGCTGATGAAGCTGTGCGTGGTCACCAACTACTGATCTACAGTATATTGCAATATACAGTAGTTGAGCATCAATGCCATTTGTAAAATGGCATTGACATACAATAATTTTGTCACTGTCAGATTCGGCACATCTCACTGGTCGATTGGAAAACACTAATCTGTATAGTTCAGTGATTACTGCTTTTTGTCCTCCATTTTAATGGAGGACAAAATTTTATTTGTCAATACTAGTATACGTACAGGACATACAAGAGAATTGAAATGCCATTTCTCTCTCTTCAGTGGTGTGCACAATATAAAAAAAAGCAATAAGGCTGGAAAAACAACAACAGCAGACTGTGTACAGTAATGCTACCTGTAGTGCAGATAACGGTAAAAGATAAACCCAGAAATCCCACAGTGCAAATAAACATAAACGATAAAACCCAGCAATCCTATATACAGTGGGGTAAAAAAGTATTTAGTCAGCCACCAATTGTGCAAGTTCTCCCACTTAAAAGATGAGAGAGGTCTCCAATTTTCATCATAGGTATACTTTAACTATGAGAGACAAAATGAGAAAAAAAAAATCCAGAAAATCGCATTGTCAGTTTTTTAAAGAATTTATTTGCAAATTATGGTGGAAAATAAGTATTTGGTCAATAACAAAAGTTCATCTCAATACTTTGTTATTTACGCTTTGTTGGCAATGACAGAGGTCAAACGTTTTCTGTAAGTCTTCACAAGGTTTTCACACACCGTTGCTGGTATTTTGGCCCATTCCTCCATGCAGATCTCTTCTAGAGCAGTGATGTTTTGGGGCTGTCACTGGGCAACACGAACTTTCAACTCCCTCCGAAGATTTTCTATGGGGTTGAGATCTGGAGACTGGCTAGGCCACTCCAGGACCTTGAAATGCTTCTTACGAAGCCACTCCTTCGTTGCCCGGGCAGTGTGTTTGGGATCATTGTCATGCTGAAAGACCCAGCCACGTTTCATCTTCAATGCTCTCGCTGATGGAAGGAGGTTTTCACTCAAAATCTCACAATACATGGCCCCATTCATTCTTTCCTTTACACGGATCAGTCGTCCTGGTCCCTTTGCAGAAAAACAGCCCCAAAGCATGATGTTTTCACCCCCATGCTTCACAGTAGGTATGGTGTTCTTTCTCCTCCAAACACGACAAATTGAGTTTTTACCAAAAAGTTCTATTTTGGTTTCATCTGACCATATGACATTCTCCCAATCCTCTTCTGGATCATCCAAATGCTCTCTAGCAAACTTCAGACGGGTGTGGACATGTACTGGTTTAAGCAGGGGGACACGTCTGGCACTGCAGGATTTGAGTCCCTGGCGGCGTAGTGTGTTACTGATGGTAGCCTTTGTTACTTTGGTCCCAGCTCTCTGCAGGTCATTCACTAGGTCCCCCTGTGTGGTTCTAGGATTTTTGCTCACCGTTCTCATGGTCATTTTGACCCCACGGGGTGAGATCTTGCGTGGAGCCCCAGATCGAGGGAGATTATCAGTGGTCTTGTATGTCTTCCATTTTCTAATAATTGCTCCCACTGTTGATTTCTTCACACCAAGATGCTTACCTATTGCAGATTCAGTCTTCCCAGCCTGGTGCAGGTCTACAATTTTGTTTCTGGTGTCCTTTGACAGCTCTTTGGTCTTGGCTATAGTGCAGTTTGGAGTCTGACTGTTTGAGGTTGTGGACAGGTGTCTTTTATACTTATAACGAGTTCAAACAGGTGCCATTAATACAGGTAACGAGTGGAGGACAGAGGAGCCTCTTAAAGAAGTTGTTACAGGTCTGTGAGAACCAGAAATCTTGCTTGTTTGTAGGTGACCAAATACTTATTTTCCACCATAATTTGCAAATAAATTCTTTAAAAATCAGACAATGTGATTTTCTGGATTTTTTTTCTCATTTTGTCTCTCATAGTTGAGGTATACCTATGATGAAAATTGGAGACCTCTCTCATCTTTCAAGTGGGAGAACTTGCACAATTGGTGGCTGAGTAAATACTTTTTTGCCCCACTGTACAGAAAAACTAGAGCAGTAATACTCATAGTTGCAAGTTCGATGTGGTAGTGTAGGTTCAGACAGTGACAGACTGGACTTCATATGATCAATATTGCAATAACAGACAGCAGCAGGTATGGCATTTGTGCAAATGGTTGCAGTAAGGTGCAGAGACATACAGCAGCAGATGTATTACTGTTGGTGTGCCAGTCTTTCTGTGCCAACAGCTGAGGTAGTTATTGTGCGGGTGAGTGTGTTACAGTCCAGGGTGGGGGGACAGAGATCAGGGTCCTGATGGGCTTGTGAACAAAGCTGTTTAGCAGTCTTGTGGAGCGGGCCCAGAGGCTCCGGTACCTTCTTCCCAAGGGAAGGGGACTGAAGAGGGAGTGCGAGGAGTGGACAGAGGCAGACTTACCATTAGGCAAAGGTAGGCAACTGCCTTAGGCCCCGATCTGCTAAGGGCCCTGATCTACTAGGAGCCCCATATATTTCTTTAAAATGTTTAGCATATTTAACATGATGTCCAACAAAATAAAGTAACACCAGTATTTACATAAACGGCAACTCAGATCACAAACTTAACATCCTCCCCCCTTCTCCTCAGACTGTTGGACTCTTCCATGGTGTTTCTGACACGTGTGTGCGTATATCGTTGGTTGCATTGTAAACAAACCATACAGTGTGTAGAATAGTGGCAAAACAGAAACAAAAGTTATCCGAGCGGTGCAGAGAAATGGAGAAAAAGGGAAGAGCACAGAAAATTTTTATCAAAACAGCCTTTTTCACTTCAACTTTTTTTTTTGTATACTTTATTGATCCTCAGAGGGGAAATTGAGGGCATCCACCTGGATGGATGAAGCAGCCACGGTATGGCGCTATCCCTTTACCGTTCACACACACATTCACACCTAGGGCTACTTTTAGAGTCTCCAATTAACCTAACCTGCATGTTTTTGGCTTGTGGGAGGAAACCGGAGAACTCCCGGAGTAAACCCACGCAGACACGGGGAGAACATGCAAACTCCACACAGATTACTCTTGGTCAGGGGCTGGGATCGAACCAGGGATCCCATGGCCAAGGGTGAGTTGCTGTGCTGCCGCAGTGCTAACCACTGCGCCACCATGCTGCCCATATATAACCCATATGTAAGTCTCCTCGGAGGAGACTTACCCTCCCAAAGAGCAGACAGAGAGTAACGCTGCTTGTATGAGCACACATGATGCTAGTGATAAGAACCTGTTGTTAAAGAGGAGGCAGCAGTGATGCAGGTTGATGGTAGTACAGGTAAACAACAAAAACTTTTTGCTTTTTTTCTAATTGCAAGATTTGCAGAGACCAAGGCTCACATTGTTAAATTTATACTGTATATGACCAACTGTGCTCCCCAGGCATGCACGGGATATCTGCAGCCTCAGCAGATGACATTATATGAGATTAAATATAGTTTTGAGATGTTTTTTGCACTAAAAGTTGTGGGAAGAATTCCAATTTTTAAAGCAGTTGCCTTTTTCCATAGTCCACTGCAATGACATTCTATATATCACCACAAGAAAAGCACAGGATTGTGAAAAAAATTCTGATTAAACTGATCTGTAAATTAAGCAGAACCTTCTGCTATACAGAAAATACAGAAAAAAACCTCTTGTGCAACAGCAAATACAAACTTTAACACAATTAAGTGAGAATGAAGTAGCTACTCAAAAATTTGTCACAAAAATGACAGACACTGTCCGCTACTCTTGCTGAGAAATTGAATAAAAAGGATGAAAAAATAATTATCCATTACAATAGCTAAATTGCACTGAATGCACGTTAACGAGTATAGATTTGGAAATTATGGCAGCAGCTTCATTTGAAAACTCCCTAACCGCAGCAGTCCCCAACCAAACGGTACCGAGCACAGAGAAAAGAGAAATAATTTATTCTTTTGCTCTGTATTGTCTATTGAAGTCTGTGTTTTTCTGAAAAAAATTACTGAATATTCTCTCTCTTTCCATGCCTGACTCCTACCTCTCTGTCCATCTGCTGCACATCTTGACACACTCAGATACTCATCTTTCCTTTACCGGGAGGAATGGCTGTCCTTGGGGGTTTGCCGGGGTGCACATTGGTCTGTGTCCAGACCGGAGATTCACAGCTTTAAAGCTCATTGAAAGATGTAGTAATGGTTTTACCTCTACAGATGTATAAAATGTTGCAACACTAGCTGTACTGTTAGATTTGCTCGTTTGTTTGTGGTTTTATGGCGTCTCTCCTCACGTGTGATTCCACAACAGACTGCTTTTCAGGCAGGTGGACATTTTTCAACACAAACCTGGCACTTTGTACATGTGGTCAAGACAGATATGTTGGGAGATGTTCACCAGTGGGCCGGGGGAGATGGAGGACAGGATGGTGTAGGAAAACTCACGGGTGAGTGGGGTTTTTTTAAATCATACACTGTTTTTTGCTGATGTGTTCCGTTAATGCTCACTGTAAACACAGAAGTGAGTGCGGTGCAGCAAAGCATTTGATTGGTTAGACTGAGTGTTTGAGCACTACTCAGGGACAGATTTGATTGGCGAAATTATTGGAAGTTGACGAGGATTGGCCAAAATTGCGAGGAAGCTGCGGTGATTGGACAAAGTTGCAAGGTCGCTCAAACGATATGGCGATGGCCTGATTTTGCGTGAATTAGTGCAATCACAATATTGCGAAATCCTGGAGGGACTGGTAAGTGTGAACAAACAACAGATCTTCCATGTGATTTTTTTTTAATAATAAGACAAGAGTCTACATTCAATTTGTTAAACTTCTTTGTTTTTCCATCCATCCCTCCATCCTCTACTGCTTTTCCGGAGGTCTGGGTCACAGAGGCAGCAGTTCAAGCAGAGAATCCCAGACTTCCCTCTCCCCAGCCACCTGCTCCTGCTCTTCAGAGACAATACTAAGGCGTTCCCAGACCAGCTAGGAGATGTAGTCTCTCCAGCGAGTCCTGGGTCTGCCCCATGGTCTCCTCCCAGTGGGACGTGCCGGAACACCTGAAGTGGGAGGCATCCAGGAGGTGGTGTCCTGATCAGATGCCCAAACCACCTCAACTGGCTGCTTTCAATGTGGAGGAGCAGTGGTTCTACACTGAGCCTTTCCCGGATGTCTGAGCTCCTCACCCTATCTCCAAGCATGAGTCCAGCAATCCTACGGAGAAAGCTCATTTCAGTCACTTGCATCTGCGATCTCATTCTTTTGGTCACTGGCCAAAGCTCATGACCATAGGTGAGGGTAGGAACGTAGATTGACCGGTAAATCGACAACTTTGCCTTAGAGCTTAGCTCCATCTTCATCACAACAGACCGGTACAATGTCTGCATCACTGCAGATGCTGCTTTGATCCGTCTGTCAGTCTCTTGCTCCATTCTCCTCTCACTCATGACTAAGACCCCGAGATACTTAAATTCCTCCACTTGGGGCAGGAGCTTGTCCCCAACCCAGAGAGAACAATCCACCTTTTTCTTTGTTTTTCTACGGATGTAATTCTTGATGCCTGAATGATATCATCATTTGAAGACTTCTGAGGACAATTAAGTTTCAGGTAGGATTTCAATAAGGCCTGGAAAGAAAGTGTGAAACAAAGGAAAAAGTAGGACCCCATTTCTGTCTTTGCCTTGGGCCCCAAATGGACTAAGTCCGCCCCCGGGCGAGGGATGTGTCGCCTGCAATGTTGATGGCTCTGCGGGTGAGGTAGATGTCCGAGAGGGAGGGAGGCAGAGGGGCACTGATGATCTTGCTGGCAGCTTTCACTGTGCGTTGTGGTGTCTTCCAGCAGGAGGCAGTGCAGCTTCCATACCATGCCGTGATGTTGCTGGTGAGGATGTTCTCAATTGTGCCCCTGTAGAATGAGCACATGATGGGGGGGTGGGACTCATGTTTGCGGAGGAAATGGAGGTGAGTTTGAGCCTTCTTGGCTAGTGAAGTGGTGTTGTTAGACCAAGAGAGGTCATCAGAGATGTGCACCCCCAGGAACTTGGTGCTGCTCACCCTCTCCACAGCTGCTCCATCAATGATCAGAGGGGGATGCTGTGTGTGACCCCTCCTGAAGTCGACCACAATCTCCTTGGTTTTTCCCACATTCAGTTAGAGATTATTGTCTTTACACCACTGGACCAGTTGGCTCACCTCATTTCTATAGTTGGCCTCCTCGTTGTTGGTGATGAGGCCCACCACTGTCGTGTCATCTGCAAACTTGATGATGTGGTTGGTGTTGTGGGCTGGTACACAGTCATGGGTCAGCAGGGTGAAGAGCAGCGGACTGAGCACGCACCCTTGTGGGGTCCCTGTGTGCACTGTGATGGTCTTGGAGGTGTTGCTGTCAACCCACACGTTCTGTGGCCTCCCTGTGAGAAAGTCCAGCACCCAGTTACAGAGGGAGGTTTTGAGTCCCAAGTGTCTGAGTTTTTGTATCAGGTGCTGGGGGATGATTGTGTTGAATGCTGAACTGAAGTCCAAGAACAGCATTCACACGTAAGCATACCCATCAAATGATACGGTTTTGCCGTATTTTAATACGGGGAAAATGCAATTTTAGCAAATACGGGCCTACTGCCATTTCTGTACGCCAAAAAGAAAAATATATAGCGAAAAAAAAATTATTGAGAGAACCTAAAATCAACTGAACAGTAATTCGATGCCTGGCGAAATTGAGCGCACCTAAGCAGTCTTTTTGTGATTTTCAAAATGGCTTCATGCAGCACGCCGCCGGCGAAGAAAACAAAGCTTAAAGAAAAGGGAAATCGAGGGACTGGACGTCACCGAAAAGAATGGGAGAGTCCGAGCTTCGAGAAGGGAAAATACGCTGGATGGATAAAGGCTTCTCCAGAGGGCCCTACACACTCCTTCTGCGTTCCATGTAGGAAGAGCATAAAAGTGACTGCATTGGGGATTTTCGACCTGAAGTCGCACTTCGCTACACAGGGCCACAAAAACTGTGTAGCCAAATCGAAAAAGTATCGATCGATGGATGAACATTTTCAGCCAGTGAGAGAACCGACGCCTTCCAAATCCAATGCATCACTAGCAGAAGTGATGTTTTGTCATTTTGTGGCAGAGCACAATCTACCCCCATCGGTGGCAGATCACTTAAGTGATTTGGTGTCAACATTGTTTCCTGACAGCAAGAGCGCTCAAGACTTTGCTTGCAAAAGAACCAAAACGACCATGATCATCAAAGAGAGCCTGGCGCCTGCCTACACAGAACAAGTCATAGAAGCATGCAAGAAGGGGCCTTTCTCAATTATGGTCGATGAGAGCAACGACAAGAACACCGAAAAGTGTCTCGTCATCCTTGCAAGAATTTTTGATGCGGAGATGTCCCAGACCAGGCTGCTGGACATGCCCATTCCAGCATCGGGAAAAGCCACCGACATTTTTGCAGAAATTGACAACTTCATGAGGTACGAAATGGAGGGTTTTTGTTTTTTTTTTTGCTTGCATACAGACCACTTTTGACCAAATTCTTTTATTTTTTTATTTATTTTTTATTTTTTGTTTGTTTGTTTCAAGTTCATCCAAGTGCATTAGTGTAACAAAGCTGACAATTAAAAACTCTTTAATTCCAAGTGTATATATCTAGCTGACAATTAAGAACTATATTCAGAATTATTCTTATTGTGTACTTTCAAATTAAGCAATCTACCTTGTGCTAATGTAAATTTGAAAAATATTTTTTTATTTATTTATTATTAATATTATCATTTTTTTAAATTTATTTTTTATTTTTATTTTTGTTTTTGTGCTACTTGGCTTATTCTTTTCACATTACCAAAAAGTTATGGCTCAAGATTGTGTCCATATAAGTGTACATTTGAATAAATATGTTTGAAATAGTTCATGTTGCAATTGTTGTTGTTTGTTTGGTTTTTGTTTAGGGGTTTTTTGCTTCAGTTTTCTTTCATCTGCCGATAAATACAGTTTTTAAGTACTCAGTACAGGTGTGAAAGCCCCCCCAATAAGGGAGGCATGAGGTATGCCTTGACAGGTATGCGTAAGAGTTATTTGAGTCCAGGTGGGTGAGAGCTGGATGGAGAGCAGCAGAGATGGTATCTTCTGTGGATCTGTTTGACCTGTATGCAAACTGAAATGGGTCATGGGAGGGAGGGAGGATGAACTTGGTGTTCTGCATGACCAGCCACTCGAAGCACTTCATTATGATGGAGGTCAGTGTTACGGGCTGGTAATCGTAACTGGATGAGACAGGCTTCTTTGGGACTGTTATTATGGTAGCAGTTTTGAAACATATGGGGACAACAGCTTGACTTAGGGAGATGTTGAAGATGTCGGCCAGGACATTCTTGGGCTCCTCCACACAGTCCTTCAGAACGCAACCTGGTATGTTGTCTGGTCCAGCTGCCTTGTGTGGGTTGATCCTGGAGAGGGTCCTCTTCACGCTAGCCAGATCCAGACTTATGGCCTGCTCATCTGGGGAGGAGTGGTCTTCTGTGCTGATGAGCTGTTTTGTGTTTCAAAGCGGCCAAAGAAGTCATTTAGGTTCTTAAGCAGTGTGATGTGACTCGCACAGGTCTGAGGTGGAGGTTTGTAGCTGGTGAGAATCTGTATGCCACACCAGAGAGAACATGCATCTCTGGTGTTGCTTAAGTGTCCGGATATTTTCTTGCTGTATTATCGTTTTGCCTCCTTGATGCCATGGACAGGTTGGCCTTAGCTGTTGTTAGTTCTGCAGTGTCACCAGCCCTGAAGTCTGCGTCCCGAGCCCTCAGGAGCCTGTTGACCTCTGCTGTCATCCATGGCTTTTGGTTGGCATGAACAGTGATGGTTTTACAGTGAGTGACATCATCAATGCATTTAGCTATGTATGCTACAACAACCTCAGGGTACCCCTCTATGCTTGTGCGTCCATTGTGAGTGGCTGCATGCTTGAAAGTATCCCAGTATACTGTATATATATATAGATATAGATATAGATATATAATGTCTTTCATATTTACATTTTTCTTTTTACCCCTCAGCCTTTAAAGGCTGAAGGAGTATTGTCGTCACCCTGCTGGACGGATGGGCGGTGATGGGGGCGTCAACACCTACCTAGTGAACAAAATAACTTCAGGAAGAAATGACATGGTCTTTTCAAATTGATACCATGGTATCTATGAAAAATCTTGGATGAGTTTGAATTCAGTTTTCTCTAAATCTTGTAACGTGATAACTACACAAAGGAATAATGTAGCCTTTTCACATCAATATCATCATATCTAAGACAAGTCTTGAATGGCTTAGACCCTACCCTCTGACTATGGGTTTAGGGTCAAAAGTTCAAAGGTCACAGTTAGCTTTCCCTATGCCCTATCACTATAAAACGAGTAAAGCAAGAGTCACCAAAGTTTGTACACAGATTCACCTTGGGACCCCAAGCTGCAACTATTTGGGGTCAAAAGATCCAGGTTAAAATGCCATATAAATTGTACATCAACAACAATGACACCTAGGGTTACCAAACTTTGTTCACAGGTTCACCCTGACCTCTGACTATGGTTTTGGGATCGCAAGGTCAAAGGTCAAGGTCAGAATGCCATATAAACTACATCTCAACAACAGAGGCTGAGGGGTACCACTGGAAGTTGACAACATTTTTTAAAGATTAATTAATACGGGATAAGCATATAGATGTGGATGAAGAGACACAGTGTGTGTGTGTGTGTGTGTGTGTGTGTGTGTGTGTGTGTGTGTGAGAGAGAGAGAGAGAGAGAGAGAGTGCTTGCACCAAGGAGCTTTTAAAATTGTGACACAGACAGCTGGTTAGGTGATGCATGGATGTATGGATGGATGGATGCTCAAAATTTAGTGGTAGATAGCAACATTGACTTTGGACTTGATAAAACAGTGGACCAACAGAAACATGGTGCCCCAAATCATCACAGACTGAGGATACTTACTGGATTTTAAACACCTTGGATTCTGTCCTTCACCACTCTTCCTTCAAACTCTGGACTTTGATTTCCAAATGAAATGCTAAATTTGCTTTGATCAGAAAAGAGGACTACAGTATGTGTAAAATAGAACTGCAATAAATAAACCCTGAGTTATTTTGATCAAAGCATGTCACAGACATTTCAAAAACACCTCTGAGAACTGTGTCAAAATATGGGAAAAGTGCATAATAGGGACACTTAAATTTATTTCATTTTTAGTGTGCGAATTGCTAGAGCACATCAGTATTCCAGTGAAATACCCAGCTGTGTCTTGATAATATCTTCAGGTCATCATTGCGGAGAAAGAAGAAAGACTTCCTTTACTGGGTGGAATTTCTTCAAAAAGCATACAAAGAATTTTTTTCTGTAACATACTGTATGTGTTATTATATGACAGTCGACAACTTTAATTGCGTGGAAAATGATATTTTAAATTGCCAAACATCATATGTGTAACTCATGGAAAAATCTGACCGGGATCAAAAGATGATTTCGCTCTTGCCATTCATTTCAATGGAGAACTGTGTCGACTTAAAGTGCTGATGACACGTTTTTGACATTTTTTAGCATGTTGTGTAAACCCAAAAGTCATTGTCTATGATCAATATTTTACAACAGCGCTTGCATAAACTAGTTGTCATCAAAAAACTGCAGCCGCTGACTGGACTGTGGTGCCGCCCACCGAATTAAGGGCGGCACCCCAATGATGTAATCGACAGAACGGACTCCGGTGTTGTTGACTGGAATGACAGAAGCTTTGTAGCTCACAGTTTCTCTGTTTTCTTGTCTTAATTTTACGGCTATGCCTTCGCATTGTGTCGCAGGCTCAGATAAACAGCAGGCCATGAAAGACCACATCACACGCTTCAGCTCCAACTGTCATAACCCTCCTCGTTTGTTTCTCGTGTGCTTTTAGGCAGGAGGAGTGCACAAGGAGGGGGAGGGTTAATGGATTTACGCAAAGCTTTGACCTACTTTCTGTGATCCCATGCTGACATCTTACTGGTCCGGCCACATCCCCTCTATCATTATCACCAGCTGATTCAAACTTCCTCTGATCATCTTTCCCGGTCCTCGCCCAGGTGCTTCTCATCACACCATCACCAGCAGTGTGTGTACATATTAGCGGCCGTTTGCCAGTAACGCACTGCTGGTCAATAGTATTGTCATCTGTGCTGTTAGTCTGCCACTATTTTCAGCACTCTCATGACGTTAGTCACTCCATGTTTGCCGTGGTTCTCGTGCATCCTTGAAGCGATGTCGGCTCTGGGGCGCACCTGTGGCTATCACGTCTACCTCTCATTCATTCTCTGGGTGATGCCGGCCCCCAACGCCATCAGTAAGTGTGTTTGTGTTTTTTGTATGTCTTCACCTTTTTGGGAATTGTCTATCGTTCTATATTAAATGTGCTGTGGTGAACCCTGTACGTAAATCCTCATTATTTCATGCTCCCTCTCCATGCCCTGCATAAGAGCGCACGGAGAGGTTGGATTTACGCATAAATAACGAGGATTTACATGAGGATTTATGCGCAGGATTCACCACGGCACATGTATTGAACATAAAGACTGATCCCAAAAGGTGAAGACTTACAAAAATACACAGAAACACAAACAGTAGGCGTTCGGGGCCGACATCGCCCAGCGAACATGGAGAGGAGTCTTGTTAACCACGGTTGCACTCCAGAGCCAACATCGCAACAAGGGGCACAAGAGAACCACGGCTGTGTGGAGTGGCTAACACGTCGTGATAGTGTTGGCAGTATCGGCTGGCTGACAACACGGCAGATGATGCACACAAAACATGAACAGCTGACTGTCACTGAGTCTGATTCGCTAGGCACAATGCCCGCTTGGCACGGCTCAAACCTATACGGTTTGATGCCCCCAGATTCTTCATTGTCATCCCATTCTTCAGAACTATAATCGTCTGAAGATTGGACAACACAAACCAATTCCAGACTACATGTGCTGGAACCATTGTCGATGTTTTCATCCGCTTCCATCTTGTGTGTACAATGGGCAGCCAAGCACTGTGTTCCGTCGATGACGTTACAACATGGCCGCGGGGTTTTCCAGCCACTGATGCAACGGGTGACGTGGCGGTCATGAAAACGTCGGATATTCGCGTGAAAAAAAGCCTGTTTGACTTAGAACTGGACAGACCAACCTATTTTGTCATATTGTACTATGTGTTGAAAAATTAGAGGAAGTCAAGAACGTGTCATCAGCACTTTAAGGTCCCATATGCTGAAGTAGAGGCTGCGTGACTAGAAGAAAATATTGGCCACGCCTTATTTTGGCGTTCATCCGACGTGCTCAAGGACATTCGGATGAACACACATTGTTGACATTGTTTATTTGTATAAACAAATATTGTTTGTGTTCACATCTGTTTTATTCATGAATTAATCAAAACAATATCTCCACACTGCAATTCTAAATTTGGTGTCAGTTATTTTTGCTGCCACTTGTGACTTTTTTGCATATTGACATTACCTTGTAACATTCAGTTATTTTTTTGTTGTTGAGCTAGTCAGCAACCAAAGAGCCATTTTGTGCAGTTTTGGTGGGAAAAAAAATATGCATTGATCTGCAGTGTATATATTTGATCCTTGAGTAGTAATTTCTTTTAAAATTGCATTTTTAGGCTGAACCAGTGAGTCTGAAAAAGCAGCAGCCTATCTATTTAGGGTTTAGTTGTTTTTTTAAATTAATGAACGTGAATTTTCCCTGCAACTTTTCTTTGTGGGCTTGCATCTATCTATCGATCTATCCGTCTGTCTGTCTGTCCATGGCCAAGCTTGGTGCTTTTATTTTGAAATGCAGCGGTCCTCCCTCCTCCTGCGGTGAGCGCAGCATTAACTCGGCTGACACAGCGAGGTGAAAGAGCGATCCGGAGTTGACAGTGTGACAGATTTAACGCGGCGACCCTGTGCTTCACCCCGTGCCCGGCTCCCCGTCTCCTCATACCGGCTGTTTCACTGATCGGCAGCGGGACTGAAGCTCTTTAAACCCCGCAGTTCGCCGTCCGGGGCCCCGCACTAACGGCACTAACGCAGCTTCATATTTTTCCTGTTGTTGTTGGGTTTTTGTTTTTTTTTAACAGAATGGACGCCTGGCGCTGCTTCGGATGCCTCTGTTGTGGTAAGTAGGACTGGTGTGAAGCGTGCAGGCTGGTGGTACCGGTGTGTGTCAGGTGTGTTCCGTCCGCGTCCGTCGGTGTCGTTGTCCGTTCAGTCTTCGCATTATCATGCCGTCCGTGTCCGTGCGCGCCGTTGTTGGCGCAGGCTGCCGTCCGCGCCGCCGTCATGTTCCGGACGCGGTCGGCAGGCGTGTTGACAGTTGGCTGGTCCCACCGGGGCGGCAGTGGCACCTATGCGGGGGGGGGGGGCGGGGGGGGAAGCATCACTGAGAGGCTGCCGTGAGAAGATGGCCACTTAGCAGCTCCGGCGTGTGCATCCGCTGATCGCGCAGGATGCTGCCTGCACTTTATTTTAGCTCTGCGGTCGCGTGTGTGCAGGAGAATGTGGCGCAAGTTACGCGGCTGGATGACATCGGGTAAAGTTGGGGACAATTTTCAGTGTGTAAACGCATGATGTGATGCTGTTATTGCAGTACACTGGCAGACTGGAAGTCCACCTCCAAAGTGCCCTCTAGAGTGGCTGACAGAAGAGGCAGTGCCCTACTGGCAGGGCCTCCGCATGGGGGGGGGGGGGGGGGGGTGATTGTGAGCCCTTTATGATGGATTATAATTATGTGCCCTTTAGAATAGGAAAAGTCAGATAATATGTCGCAATGAACTGATGCCTTTCCATATAAGGTGCCAGTTGGGTGCCCTTCTGAAGGAAAGGGGTGCAGCTATGAAGTGCCCCTACATGACCGCCTCAAAGGGTGCCCTTTCCAGCAGATAAAGTGGGGTGCAGAGCTGTCTGGGGTACTACTGCTGGTGAGAAAACATGATGAAATGCCCACTGAGGTGTTCCTCTAATGATGAATGGTAGGCCTCACTTTCATTTTGACATTAAGCATGTAGTGTCATCGCGTCTTACACGCTGGTGTGGCCAAATAGTGTGCAGTGGTTAGGTGATCTTGTTCCTTCAGTTTGAGTCCACTCCTGCTCTTTAGAACAATTATTCAGTTTTATTTCTGTCTGCATAAAAAAGGAGAGAATTAAAAAAAAAACAAGAAGAAGGAGGGAAAACACTGCTAATCAGTATTTTGTCAATAGAGAGTCAAATCAAATTTACAGAAGCAAAGGGTTTAGGCTGAAAATAACGCTTATATGAGCCTACCTGTTTTACTATACATACGTTCAATGACAACCACAAAACATAGTCATGTGAAAAAATTTGGACACCCCTTGAAATATTCAGTTTTATTAAGAAATGTTCACATATCAATGTCTAACCTTGTTTTTGTTTTATTTGCATTTTTTAGCATTCATTTTAGCCATTTTAAGTGGGGTGTCCTAAATTATTCCTCACTATTTGTTTAAAATTATGTTTTACAGAAAATTTGAAAAAAGTCTTTAATTAATTTTTAATCGTTTAGTTGTATTACATAAATCTCCCAATATTTTTAACATTGATATTAAATATTCATATGTCCAAATATGTAAAAAAAACAAAAAAAAAAACCACAGGCTGATACAGGGTGTATCAGGGTGTGTAATTTTTTCACATGACTGTACATACTTTCATATTATCATAACAATTATTTCAGTACCCTCATAGCTGTTCATTAATAATAACAGGAAAAACAATGATTTTTAACATTTGTTCTTGTCTTTGGTTTCTGGAAAATAAATGTTCCCCTTAAATCGTAATTACTTTCCTTCAACTGAACAACTCTTGGATATTAGATGGTAACAGTTTTTTACTTTATACATTATTTGCATGATTTTAAAATCTCTTAATTCACTAAACTTCAAAGTATTTCTGTTATCATATGTAAAACAAGCAAATTATTATTCACAACAAGTGCATTATTGATGCAGTACTGATACCTGCATTGGGACACCAGAGCAGGGATCTTTCATTCATAACTGGTGGGTCCCTGTGGCTTTGACAAAAAGCTTTGTGTGTGTGTATATAGTATATTATATACAGTATATATAATTTTTTTTAAAGCTGCATTACGAGAGAAATGTCACAACACACTGCAAGAAAAAAAAACTTGCAAAATGAAGACAAAAAGTCTAAAATTTATTTTAAAAAAGTATCAAATTTAAGGGGAAAAGCTGCAACCCCCCCCCCCCCCCAAAAAAAGAAAATAAATAAAGAGAACGTGTCAAAAGTAGGATGGAATGTTGTTAACTCATGACAAAAAAATTACACGTTTTCAGAAAAAATACCAAATTTACTATAAAAGCTCTGTAATTTGCAGGGCCAGAGTATAAGTTGACAGGCTGAGATATACTTACATTTTTAAATTTCTGACCCTTTTACCGTCATTTTAACACATTTTTTGGCCAAAAATTGCTAAAAAGTCTTGTTACCTTATAGAGGTTACTGGCCTTGCCCTTGAGTAATACACATCAGTCACTATAATGTGATATAATTCCTATATGGACTAGTATAATAAAAGCTAAAGTAGCTGTTGCTATATTTTGTTATCATATACTGTAGGACATGGGTATATAGGACATAGGTATAATTATTCACGCAAATAAACTTTGTGGTTCTCATAAATCATGGGGTTATCAGTGATGACGGTCAGAAATCAGCTTTGATGCATTCCAGGGTTTGTGTCACCTGATTTACCAGTTAGCTGAATATTTCATATCTTCTGTTTAATCTTCATGGCTGCAAGAGTGAAGTGGCATTTCTAAGAGGCCGTTGACCTCTTACGCATGCTTGTGCACTTTGGTGGATACATACCACTCGCTCACAAATCAGCACACCTGCAACACCTCGGAATGGTTACACAACCAACGCCAAAGTGTGCGCGGCTGCTGCACAGCTGTACGTCAGAAGGCCTAGATGGGTGGCTGGCCGTGCAGCTGAAGTGTCAGGAGTGCGTTTTGCCTGAAGTGCTGTTTCTCAGCTTTGTTTAAACTCATGGGCACACGCTGAACACAGAACACGGAGTTAATGTTCTAATGCTCTCGCTTGGCTCCAGGCTCATCAACTCACCGAAGGAGCACACGGATCTGGCCTAACCTGCCCCGCCACAACACCAGTGCCAATGTGTGAGCATGCACAAATGTGTCTTCCGCTTCTTGTGTCTTGGAACATCAAACCCCCCCCCCCCCCCCCCCATGTTGTCAGTGTTAAACAGGCTGTGATTTAATCTTGTCTGATATTACTTTTTAAGTCTTTGTGTGCTAGACAAAACAGTCAGATGGAGATGTCGGCCTCCTATTATGGGAGAAGTGACTCAGTCTAGTCTCGCAGGTACTCAGGCTGTCAGGCCCGGGTAGTTTCATTTAAGCGACTGAAAACTGTGAAAACTGTTAATGTGCTGGAAGGTTTTGTTTTGGGTTTTTTTTCTTGCATATATTTCCATTTGGCAGGGTTCATAGGTGCGGTCCCTGGCAACAGTAGTTTGGTGTGGTGTTGTCTTTAAAATAGGTGCAGGTTTTATCGGGACACACCTAGCTGAGGATCATCTCACAGGAATGTCTGTTGCGTCTATGCTCTTTCTGTGCTGTTGGTACGCAGGTAGAATTCCTGGAAATGGAATGGCATGCCCCGCCCCCGCAGGTGTTCTTTCGTAATCGGGGCCGTGAAGCAGCACGCCGTGTGATGAGAGCAGCCTCTGATGTATGGGGCGAGTTGCGTGTGCGAGCATGGTGGAATTTGAGATATGGACATTTGTCTGTTTGGAGGGGTGAGAGATGTCAGTGGGAGGGGTGGAGGGAAGCATCATGAATAGCAAAACATACGAAAATTGTCAGATTTTCTCAGGCTGAAAAAAAAATTGCTAGGAAATTAAATGGTGAATGGTGAAATATAAGTTTTGCATGGCTAAATAAAGAAATATTCCCAAAATATTTGCTTGTGTTTTTTCTCTCGATGTAAGTCATATACGGGGGGGTTCATAGGCTGACCATGATGCAGTGGTCAAATTTGACCAAATGTGGTTTATTTTTCAACATGGGTGTTGTAGTGCTTGTTTCCCTACGGAATAGAAGCCTTCTTCTTGATCCTCAAAGACATAACTCCTTCTTAGTCAGCCTGTGAACTTTTCAGCCCCCCCCCCCCCCATGCATTTTTAATATCGTACTTCAACCATAATCAGGGAAGGAAGTAGTTATAAACCATCCATCCATCCATCCATCTTCTACCGCTTTTCCGGAGGTCCGGGTCGCGGAGGCAGCAGTTCAAGCAGAGAAGCCCAGACTTCCCTCTCCCCAGCCACCTGCTCCAGCTCTTCAGAGGGGATACCAAGGCGTTCCCAGACTAGCTGGGAGACATAGTCTCTCCACCGAGTCCTGGGTCTGCCCCGGGGTCTCCTCCCAGTGGGACGTGCCTGAAACACCTCAAGTGGGAGGCGTCCAGGAGGCATCCTAATCAGATGCCCATACCACCTCAACTGACTCCTTTCAATGTGGAGGAGCAGCGGTTCTACTCTGAGCCTCTCCCGGATGACTGAGCTCCTCACCCTATCTCTGAGGGTGAGTCCAGCAATCCTACGGAGAAAGCTCATTTCAGCCGCTTGTATCCGCGATCTCGTTCTTTCGGTCATTACCCAAAGCTCGTGACCATAGGTGAGAGTAGGAACGTAGATTGACTGGTAAATCGACAGCTTTGCCTTAGAACTAAGCTCCCTCTTCACCACAACAGACCGGTACAACGTCCGCATCACTGCAGATGCTGCTCCAATCCGTCTGTCGATCTCTCGCTCCATTTTCCCCTCACTCGTGAACAAGACCCCAAGATACTTAAACTCCTCCACTTGGGGCAGGAGCCTGTCCCCAACCCGGAGAGGACAATCCACCTTTTTCCGGCTGAGGACCATGGACTCGGACTTGGAGGTGCTGATTCTCATCCCAGCCGCTTCACACTCAGCGGCAAACCGTCCCAGCAAGAGCTGTAGGTCATTGCTGGATGAAGCCAACAGGACAACATCATCTGCAAACAACAGAGATGAGATCCTGTGGTCACCAAGCATGACACCCTCCATTCCCTGGCTGCGCCTAGAAATCCTGTCCATAAAAATTATGAACAGGACCGGTGACAAAGGGCAGCCCTGGCGGAGTCCAACTCTCACTGGGAATGACTCCGACCGAGTGTTGGCAATGCGAACTAAACTCTCACAACGGTCGTACAGAGACCGAATAGCTCGTAACAACAGACTCTCATGATAAATTGTATAGTTATAAACCATTAGTAAAAATACTGGTTAAAGCTCTTGGAAAGACGCAGGATTGTGTCATTTAAACGGTAAACTTGATGCAACCCTAACCCTCACAGTTCACAGAAATTCTGTATAATGAAGACTAACAAATGTTAGCCACTTTTAAATATGTTTGGTTTTTAATACCAGAGGCAAACCTTATTTCTATGTAGAAAAAACAGTCATCTGCATATTTATTGATGTAGGACATATACTAGGTTGTAGACGCTGAACTGCTTTGTGTAAATGTATTTTTTTCTGTAATGGGAAATGAACACCAAAAACATCTTCATCCAGAGCTGATTTCACTATTAGGATGGATTTATGCTCCACCTCTGTTCTGCACGTCTGCTTGACCGCGAGGCTTGTATGACGTAAATTACAGCATCGTCTCCAGTCCGCTAGGCTCCGCGGGGTCCCTCCGCAGCTGAGCACGTGCAGCACAAATTTTTTGACTGCGTTGCCAGAGCGTGTTGATTACACATGCGCAAGATCCAACCTCTCATTCAAGAGGTGTGCTACCCACACAGCGTCCAAAGACGACGAATAAGACCAATTAAAAAGAAACGTGACAAGACGAGACTAGAGAAAGAAAAAGAAAGGATGATTAGCAGTAAAGGTAGTAACCACAGGTGTTTCTTTTTTCTCCTTTGCGCAGTAGCTGTTGTTGCTTAAATGCACATGCTCTTGTTTTTCTTCTCTTTTTTATAGCCGTTGAACAAACTGGCATGTCAGCGGATTTGTGCTACCTATAGGGCTGGGGTGAAACTACAAATGACGGTTATGCTTCACTCATTTGGCTGAGTAGATGCAAATAAATGAAGCCTATATACAGCTGCGTGTGCATTGGCCTGGTCCAAAGAAGATGTGTATCACAGGCATGCAGAGAGGAGGTGGAGCATAAACAAAGCTTTGAATGAAAGCTTGAAAAATGTTGATCTAGTCACAGCGTTGGCAGTCCACACGGCCGTCAGCCAACTAAACATCAGAATGTCTGAACATCACAAACATTTGTCTGAACATAACACGGAAGAACGCCCAGCAAAAGTCAAACCTTATAAATGTTTCTCTGCCACTTCTATTATGAGATATGAAGGTGCTTTTAGAACTGGCATTATTATTAGAATCGTTATCCTGGTCGTTATGTCGGTGAAGTCTGTAGTCCATCTCAGTACCCCACAGATATCATAAATGGCACATGTACTATGCCTGTTTGCCAGCACTTACCTCAGTTGATTGAGTTTCGCTTATCTGATTCTTCTCATTTTTTTGTGTGTGTGTGGGGTAGTTTCTTTTCTGTTTTAGCCTTAAATAATTGGCACATATGATAAGTCCCATATTGTAATAACAGCAGTCATGTTCCATGAACATACTGCATATGAAGGCAATCATAGCATGGAATTGTCATCAAATCCCTTTTCTTCATAACATAGTAATCAGGATACATCAAAAATTGTACCAGAAGCATCATCAGTTAAAAGAGTAAGTTTGCTGTTGTTAATTGTGTTTAAAAAAGACAATTTGAACAGTAAGGGTGAGAGTATCGGATCTTGAGGATAACCGTAGAATACTCCAAGTTTAGCAACTGTCCTTCCAAGAGAAAGTGACTAATTTTATCAACTAGAGCCTGTAGGTGGTTACATCATCAGTATGAATGAGTGATGTGATTTCCTGCATCTCGTTTTATTTTTCTCACCCTCAGATCACAATAATATGGGAACAAAGTGAGTGAACACAAGCTCTGTGAAGATTATCCTAAACTGGTGTTGGATCTCTACCTCAACAAGATTGACAGCTAACTGAGTATCTTCCAAAGTACCGCCACAAACCTCATCGAAGTTCAGCCCACTCAGGAGGAGATGGAGGACTGACGGCTGAAGAACAGCAGACAACAGAAGGCCTCTCATCCCCTACTGTCCGCCTGCAGTCATGGCGGGACTGAAACGTCATCGTGATGGGAAGATCGCGGGGATGTATGATTTGGACAAGACACTGGGCCGCGGACACTTTGCCGTGGTCAAGTTGGCCCGCCACGTGTTCACTGGGGAGAAGGTATGTGTGTGGGTGCAACAAAAGCATTACCATGAGTCATATTTATGCCTGATAAACATCAAAATTGCTTTGATCATCCCCCCCCCCACACACACACACATTTTTTTCCTTTTTCTCCAGGTTGCAGTCAAGGTGATAGATAAAACTAAGCTGGACCCAGTTGCACGGGGTCACCTTTTCCAGGAGGTGCGATGCATGAAGATGGTGCAGCACCCAAATGTGGTGCGCCTCTACGAGGTCATCGACACGGCCACCAAGCTCTACCTCATCCTGGAGCTGGGCGACGGTGGGGATATGTATGACTGTATCATGAAACATGAAGGAGGCCTCAGTGAAGAGGTGAGTAGGACAGCGGAGTGATCATTAGGCTGCTCTTGGCCTTTGCCTCAGTCTGTCCACTGCAAGATGAATGTTTGCATTCCCTACTGAAGTGCCTTGATTCAGGTTTACTCTTTTATAGCTGCGCTTGACCTTGAACTCGTCTCTAGATAAAGCAACAGATAACAAGATTGTTTTTATTATTACTGCAAAGTAGTGAGAATCACTCATTGTGGAGCAAAAGATTTGGTTCTTCTGTTTCTTTCCAGTTAACCTAATCAGGTGTGAAACAAAATGCAGCAAAGGGCAGTTCAAAGGTAGTTAGAAGCTCACCACTGCATTGTGTATACAGATCCTTTAAAGTTAACAAATTCAAGACACCGGGGGGAACTGCGTGGCATTGAAAGCTGTCACATTACAAGTTAAGTAGGGTTAAAGGAACAAGAATTCTGCACCATATCTAGATTTTGTAGTGATTTTCAAGCCTATAGTAAATATGTTACCTTATTTTGTATTATTTTGTGGAGAATTAAATAAAAAATGAAAGCAGATATTCTTATGACAAGGCAGGATGGTTGGCTTTGAATGAGAAACTACTGTTATGTTTTTCTGTATTTTTTTTTTTTTTTTTGCCATTGATTGTTGGATTCAGTCTAGCTTGCAGTTCTACAGCCTTTACGCTAAGATAGGGCTGGGCGATGCACTGAATATATTCATTATATCGATACATTATACTATGTGCAATACATAAAAAGCCTTTATTGCAGCTATCAAGCATAAATTGTCGCAGCACTGTAAGCTGTCAGCATTTATTTGTCCAGTTGAAGTCCGGCATCTGGCAACACTGGCAGAGCGTGGGGAGAGTTAAGCAACACATATACAAAGGCTGCAATGGAAGCAGAGTTGAACGAGCTCATTTCATGGAGGAAAAAAACGCACTGGCTCCGTTGTTTGGCAGTGGCTCAGATTTCCGAAGGTAGAAACTGAACAAAATACAGTTTTGTGCAAAGTACCTCTAATTTGTTTCACCACTTGAGATGTCATCCACTAGAAAATGAAGAGTGCATTAAAATCCGCTCTCAACATTCCAAGTATCCTCTACAAATAAATAATTAAATAAATAAAGGAACCAGCCCTAAGGAAAATGTTTATGGATTCTTCATTTGGAAAAATTATTACATACAACAAAAGTGAAAAATGGAAAGCGATCACAACTCCAGTTACAAATTATACTGCCAAATTATACTGGCCCCAATTGTTAAAAACATGACCAAACAGAAAAAATGGACTTTAATTTATATGGTTTTAAAATATATTTCCCTAGAAGTCTTGCTTAATGCATTCTTTATTGTGCTGAGTCCTTTTCTTTTTGTTTTGTTTAGGTTTTATTGGTTTTATTTGTTTTTATTATAGACCATAATAGGAAGGCCTATCATGATTTATGAGTGGGGTTGCCTGACTGGTTCAATTAAGTTTGCTAAATTTAACTTGATTTTTTGTGTGTAATTAAAAAAAATGCAATACACGGGTCTGTTTCTGTTATAATGCTGGTGTCATTTTATGCAAAGGTTTTACATTTATACAGTGGCTCAGAGGAGATATCAAAATATTGCAATACATATCACATTTTGCGATAAAACGCTAAGTGTATCGCGATACATGTTAAAAGCCATATCGCCCAGCCCTACGTTAAGATAATCTAATTTGTTTCTGGTTGAAGCTTCCTGTTTAGATTATCCAGTAACATGATTTCTAGCAGGCAGCGCGGTGGTGGAGTGGTTAGCACTGCGGCAGCACAGCAACTCACCCTTGGCCGGGGGATCCTGGGTTTGATCCCAGCCCCCAACCAACAGTGATCTGTTTGGAGTTTGCATGTTCTCCCCGTGTCTGCGGGGGTTTGCTCCGGGATTTCTCTGGTTTCCTCCCACATGCCAAAAACATGCAAGTTAGGTTAATTGGCATCAAACTGGGGATTCTAAATTGTCCTTAGGTATGACTGTGAGAGTGAATGGTTGTCTGTCTCTCTGTGTTGGCCCTGCGATGGACTGGCGATCTGTCCAGGGTGTACCCTGCCTCTCGCCCAAAAGATGCTGGGATAGGCTCCAGCCCCTCCCCCCCCCCACGACCCAAAAAAGGATTAAGTGGAAGAAGATGGATGGATGGATGATTTCTGGCAGCTTGTAAATGGAAGAACTATGTTGCAAATGCAGCACTGATATACCCTTTTTACACTGACTGGATTTGATAAAATTAAAAAATTATTAGCACGTTGTTTGTTATACCCCATTTGTAAAACATTAGCAATCTATTGCAGTTCATTGCTCAAATTTAAGTATAATATATGCAATGTTTACTCACAAAATGTATTGTCTTTCAGTTTGTTTTTAAGTTTCTACCAGCAGTGATGTGTCTTGCTGACATGGCTGCACTTTTTATTAGCTAACAGTGTCAGTTTGCTGTTTATTGGTGGGTAGTCGATTATCTGCAGGTGTCACTGAATGAATGAATGAATGAATGAATCTTTATTTCGGATAGATTAGATGAAGAGATTAAAAGAAAGGAACAGAATAATATAACAAAGGGGGGAAAAAATCCAACAAGGTCAAATTAAACAATAACTCCTTGGATTATACAATTCAACATGTTATCCAAAATGGGTGATGGCTGAAGCCACAGCTTATATTGCCCACCCATGTTCCATCTAAGAATTAAAAAAAATAAATAAATAAAAGTGGTTATAAATCAGAACAAAGCCAAGACAAAACGTTACAAAAAACTAAGCAACAGCACAACACAGACTGGATATGACAATCCTTATGTGATTTTACATGTTATCTTGTATATATGTTTGGAGTATTTCTTCCTTTAGGTTTTGTTTAAATTGTCCAAGCGTTGTACATGATTTTAATTCAGGTCCAAAAGCTTTCCACAGTCTGACTCCTTGCACTGAGACACAGTGTTGCTTGGTGGTAGTTCTCACTGAAGGTTTTTGAAATACACATGTTCCTCTGAAATGGTATTGTTTCTCCCTTATTTGGAACAACTTTTGGATATTTGCGGGCAGTGATAGATTCTTCACTTTAAACATTATTACTGCAGTTTTAAAGTCAACCAGATCTTTCAACTCGAGAGCTGGTTTGTTGGTTCCCTGTAAGCAGCTTTGTTTATTATTCTAATAGCTCTCTTCTGAAACATAAAGACAGGATATATGTTTGTTTTATATGTATTTCCCCATACTTTAGTACAATATGTCATGTATGGGAGTATTAATGAATGATACAAAGTATATAGTGTGGGATGATTCAGCAAATATTTCACTCTGTGTAGTATTGCGATTGATTTGGATATTTTACCTTTAATATAATTAATATGTGACTTTCAACACAGTTTATTATCAATTATCACTCCAAGAAATTTAGTTTCGGATATCCTTTCAATCTCTACACCATTTACACTGAGTTTAGATACTAAGTTGTTGTGATGGTTGTTAAAAATTATAAATTTTGTCTTACTTAAATTGAGCGTTAATTTGTTTGAATCAAACTGCAGTTTGAGCTTTCCTAATTCCTTTCCGAGTATATCCAAAAGTTGTTCCAAATTGCTTCCACTGCATAATAAATTAGTGTCATCTGCAAACAATATTAAATCCATTTTTTCCAAAACTTTACATATGTCATTTATATGCATATTGAATAACAATGCCCCCAAAACTGAACCCTGTGGGACTCCGCAAGTAACCTTCAGTAACTGTGAGTTTTTGTTACCAACACATACATACTGATATCTGTTCTTTAAATAACTACGTAACCAGGACAGTGCTACCCCCCCAACACCATAATTTTGCAATTTCTTTAACAATAATTTATGATCCACTGTATCAAATGCTTTTTTAAGATCCAGGAATACCCCAACTGAATACTCTTTATTTTCAACGGCAGTTGATATTTTTTCTATAAATTCCATTAGAGCAAATGCAGTTGTCCTCTTGTGTCTGAACCCATATTGCTCACACAATAAGTTATTCTTCATTATAAAGTTGTCAATTCTCTCACAGAATATTTTTTCGAGTATCTTGGAAAATTGTGGCAATAGTGAAATGGGCCTATAGTTTGAAAATTCCCCTCTGTCACCCGTCTTGTATGTCGGAATTACTTTAGCTATTTTCATTGCATTGGGAAATATACCTGTTTGGAGAGACAGGTTACAAATATACATCAGTGGTTTCACTAAGCATTCAATGATAGTTTTGACTAAAAGCATGTCAATACCATCACAATCCGTAGATGTTTTACTTTTAAACGATTTAACAATTTCAATGACCTCTCTCTCATCTGTGTTCTTTATGAAAATGGAGTCTTTTATAGCAGTGTTTTTGCTTATTGTATCACCTGTAGATACCATAATGGGTATTTCTTGAGCCAAATTAGGACCAGTGTTAACAAAAAAATTATTAAATTCACCTGCAGGTGAGACTGCATTCACACGGAATCATTTTTTTGTTTGTTTGTTTTTTGAAAGATTGGTTGGGTAGCTTGTACTTCTGTTTTTATTTCCAAGAATATTGTTAAGTATTGTCCATGTATTTTTAATGTTCTGTTTTTCTCCAGTTCTTTACTGTAATAGTCTCTTTTACTACATCTCATTATATATGTTAACTTATTTTTGTATGTTTTATACCGCTGCTCTGCTTCTTTTGTCCTTTTCTTTAGAAAAACTTTATATGGTGAATTTTTCTTTTTACACACTTTTTGTAATCCCTTGGTTAACCATGGCTTGTCGACAAATTTCTATTTAAGCTTTTTCTTTACTAATGGACAATTTTTTTCATAAAGAGCGGTTACAATGTTCATGAATGTATCGTAGGCTTCACTGAGAGAAAGCGAACCAAAAAAAGTGATATTAAACACAGTCATGAGTTCTGCTCTTATTTCTATTTCTTCTTTCCAGGTGGCCAAATGTTACTTTGCCCAAATCGTCCACGCCATCTCTTACTGTCACCGGCTACATGTGGTGCACAGGGACCTGAAGCCAGAGAACGTGGTGTTCTTTGAGAAGCAGGGCATCGTCAAGCTCACCGACTTTGGCTTTAGCAACCGTTTTCAGCCAGGGAAAAAGTTAAACACCTCCTGTGGCTCGCTGGCCTACTCAGCTCCTGAAATTCTTCTGGGAGATGAGTACGACGCTCCTGCTGTGGGTAAGTGAACATCTGTTGGAGGGGGAAGTTGTGAGATCAAGATTAAGGTCAAGGGTCTGAAACCTGAGGCTCTCGAACCACAGTGTGGCTCCTGACCTGCCTGTGGCTTTGACTGAAAAAAAAATCTTAAATTATCCCCAAAAAACTGTAAATTTATAAGCAGATTATAGGGGAAAAAGTACTAGATTTATTAGAAATGAGCAAATAGGAAAAAAGCTGCACATGCATTAGAAAAAAGTACACTTTTATGACAAAAGGGATGCAAATTCAATAGGAAAAACACTGCAAGTTTACAAGAAAAAAATGCCACCAATCCTTATTAAAATTGGTAAATTTATAAAATGTCATAAGTTTATAAGAAAACTTGTGAATTTGCAAGAAGTTGCAATTTTACAAGTCAAGGGTATCAGATCTATGACGAAAAAAGTGGCAGATTTAAAAAAAAAAAAAAAAAAGTCAAATTTGTGAAATTGTAAATTTACAGGAAAGTTACATAGTTAATAAAGGAAAAACTATGACTATTCTATTGATTTCAGCTCTACTTATAGAACACATAATCATAATAACATGGTGCTAATGTTGGCAGAGTAGTGTGTTCTTATAGTTCAGCTGTTTTGCCTTCACTTTTATGCTGTAAATATGTTTGGCTGCTCCATGTAGATTTTTAGTGGCAGACATTGCTCAAAATGTCTTTTCGTTTCCATTGTAGAGGAAGCCGATTCCTTATTTTAGACTGCTGTCACAGCTTTTACCTTCTCAGTCTAGTGTCTCCATGCTGTCTCCTCCCTGCTTTCACATTCACACACTCTCTCAGCTGATATGACCCAGTATTATGACTCCAACCAATACCGTATGACCTCCGGTACTTTGGAAGGACCTTGCAAGCAGCTTGGCACACTGGCGGTATTATCAGCCCACTGATAGAGGATGAGGAGCTGTTCAAAGTTCAGAGCTCTACTGTATACCGGCAAGCTTGGAAATGAGATGATCCACAGCACCGCAGTCCTTCACCTGCACTCCGTTATCATCTGCCTTTATTGGCAGTCCGTGTATAATAAAATCTGATATCAGATCAGGCTGAAATTGGTTCCCGAGCCTTCTCAGCACTTTCTTTTGCGACGGGAGCCTGTGCACATTTCACCACGGACGTCACCGGCAGCTCCTCCGCCTCTCGCGTCGATAGCGTTCCCGGTCCAGGCTTGAATATCAAATTAAACTGTAATGGAAGATAATTTAAACGTAATCATGCAGATTGAGGCAACGGGGAGAATCAGAAGGGAAACAGACAGGGCAAGAAAAGGCATCAGCAGTCCCTCTGTCCACCCAGAGGCCACTGCGTCAGAGCAGAAGGAGAGAAACTGTTGTGTCAGGAGAGACGCAGTTTCTGTTTTTTCTGACTGAGTGGATTTGCAGTGGCTGTTTTCTTCCACCTCCCTTCCCGCTCACTCACTCTCTGCTGTGCCAAGCAGCTTCTAAAAGTGGGGCAACATTAGTCCTGTTCCACTGCCTGTGTGTTTTGTGCGACTGTGTGAACTGTCTGGGCTGTTGTTAGTGGACAATATCGGTGTGCGTGTGTGTGTGTGTGTGTGTGCCGTGTTCATTCAGCTGAGATGATGATGTTTTGATTGCGGGGATTATCCACCCAGCCGGGATGTAATATTGTGTGATTGTATCAGTGCAGCGTGATGTGGAATGGGCTAAACGGGGGCCAGCGGTCCTGTCGTTCGGGGGCTCTGAGGTAGCCCGGCCTGGGAGCACACCGTTGCCAGGGTACCTGCTGACAGCCTGCAGGGTGCTGAGGTTTTTACCAGTGATTTGCCATGTGGCAGCCAGCCCAGCTTGCTGCAGAGATAAGAGGCTCTCTCTGGAGTCGGGCCTGCTTGGAAGAAATAGCTGAAAATAATTTGAGTTTAAATATGAGCTGATCCCATGGATTCGGCAGAAGGAGCCCATTACCCAGAACCAGCACCCCAAAATACAAAATAATTGGGAAAAATAATAACACACTGTGACATTCAGCCATTAGTGGTGTGCCATTTTCCCCAGCAGACATCTTTCCTATTTAGACCTTAGCTGGTTATTTTCATTGGTGATTAATATGCTGCAGATCTTTCTCCCAGTGGTTGTTTTAACTTTGCATTGGGAAAGCGCAGGTGTATTACTGGCTGGATTCCATGTATAGGAAGGGCTACTGTTGAGCAGGGTCGTGATTTTTTTAAAAATGATACTTTAAAAGGGAACACTCATTGAGGATCCTAAAATAAACATATTATACCTCTACCGAAAGCTGAGGACATAATAAACATGAATATAGTACTTTTGTAGCCTTAATTTCACCTAGAAAGAAAAGAAATGGAATTTTTTCCATTCATTCTGTGCACCCACGTCAAGGCTCTGACTTCCATATTTGCCGACTGATTCTGGTGACAATACAAGTTGAACAAACAAAAAGCTCAATGGCTCCAGCAGATCCAACCCGCACTCTTGATTATGCATCTAAATTGTAGAAATAAATGAATATTGCAGACAATAGACCTTGTGAAGATTTTGATCTCTGTCACTCAGTGGCAAAATCACTGTTGTCACTGCTAATATTCAACGTGCAAGGAGAGGGTGAAGATATGAACAAAAATGATGATCAAGACTTGTCTAAAAATCATCCTGATCAATAAAGCACATATATTTGAAGAATAAGGTCTACCCTTGCTAAAAACATAATTTAGTGTTAAAATAAGAAACACTCTAGTTTCTCTAAAATCTGCTGAATAATTTCGGCTGAGTTGCCGATTGCTCAGGGACAACTTTTACATATTTTTTTTTTTTTTTAATTTAGAGAAAAGACAATTGCAGAGTGGATTTCACAATTTTCTATAATATAGAAGTAAGACAAGAAACATCAATAAATACATTTATATGTACAGGCTCACAGTGTTGTTAAGGTCAAGCCATGACTCGTCTTCGTTTTTCCCCGGTTCATCATCACAATCACTGAGGTTCAGCCTGAAGGAGATGCAGTACCCCCCTTCCCCCCCACGTGTCTCCGCTCTGATCCAGCGGCTCACACAGGACCAAACAGCTGCCCCGGGGCTCACGTCACCGGTGCTCGGAGGTGAAGGAGGGACCAGCAGTGGACTCAGACCTTGGTTTGGTGACTGTTTAAAAGCCGCTTCAGCCACCAGCGGCTGTGGGACGATGAGGGAGGAGCAACCGGGCAGGAGGACCAGAGCTAACGACTAACAGGGAGTATCTGGACGGTGGAAAAAAAAAAACCCTCCAGGTTGGATTAAAGAGGAACTTACCATCCTGCTGTCTTGGACTCGGTTCATGCAGGTAAGCTGCAGAAACTGCAGCTGCAGCATTAGCACTAGCTTGGTTTTCATCGTCCGCTTCAGGGTCAAAATCTCCGTCATCATCATGACTATCTGCTAAATCAGTCTTCACCTTCCCTTCCTCTTCATTGGTATCTACTTCGAAACTCATATCGAAAACGTTGTCTTCCATTTTCCTCAAAATATGGACGCGATCTCATCGTTCTCAGATTGTAACAAGACTAGTAATTAATTCATTGTTCAATCAGTGATGTTATGCATTTCAGGCTGACATTCCCAGTGATTTTCGGTCATCTGAAACGGTCACTTTTGCTGACTTTCTTCTCTCTCCGGATCACAGTTTATTCCAAAAAATGGTAATATTTGAGGAAATGATATCATTTCCTGGGTAAACTTACCAAACTCGGCCTAATTAAAAATCAGTTTCCCCTTTAAGGTAAGGTGTAGAACTTTTGGAAGGGGTGTTTTTAGTGACATCTTGTGGTTACCAATTGACCTGTATCCCCAGTCACTCCACTCATTTCTGAGGACTGAAGGTCAGAGTAAATATAAAGCAGGCAAGGCTGATTAGGGCTGCAGTTCACTTTGTGACCAGAAGGTGTCACTAAACCTGACTTTCCTAAAGCTCCATGCAGTGCCGTGAAGGGGCCTGTATTGTGCAAAACGGCGTTGTGGGTTTTAACCTTATAAAAATATCTATGGGTCACCTCTATACCATTAAAGCATTTAAAGGCTCAATTTGAAAAGTAGAGCACACTGCCCTTACTCAGTTAATTTGAACCAATGCACAAAATGAACGAATTGCACTTCCTGGCTTTTATGACATCACAAACCAACAAGCCCCACTTTCAACTCTAAAGTCATCAGTTATCAAGTCAAATGCACACAGACAGCCTCCTTTCTTGTGAGCGGCTCACTAAAAAAAAAACCATACCCAATCAAGTTAGCATTAATGAACAGGCTGAAAACCGATTCTTTCAGACAGAACTTTACAAACAGCATTTTCCGCAGGAATGGATTTTGGTTTACATCTATAGGTCCTTGAGGATGTCATAACTTAAAATCAATTCATTAAGAGATACATTATATGGAGCCTTTAATGGACCTCTGCCATCATTAATTCTTAATGTTGCTTTCCCTACTGTCACAAATGTCTCCTATTAAAAGCAGTTTTAAACAGTGCACTCCTATAGTTTTCCAAACCTTCTGTCTGTGATAGTGGGTGCTGATATTAAACATGTCCAAACTTTCAGATAATAAAGTCAGCAGAGTTAAAATTAATCCATGTGCAAACAAGGCTCTGGTTTCAGTCTAAAGTAGTCAGAAATTCTACTTGAAAATCTTGATATTGGCAAAACTAGACTTCAGGAGATGGGAACTAAAACAGCTGGTTTCACCCAGAATGTCACATAAAGGCTTCTCTAACAGTGTCCAATAATAAAGTTATAAAGCTGGAATAGAACATAGTGGGTGTGCTTGAGTGGATCACAATAGAAATATCATTAGAAAACAAATACAAATATAAAGGAGTTTAATTGATTTTTCCAATAAAAACCACTTCTCCATGCACAATAAATGATCCAACTTCTTGCAGAGCTTTTTCATAGCAGCTGTTTTAACATAGTGCATCTAGGCACCAGAAACCCTATTAGCACTTCTGACAAGTTTGAATTAAATCTTGTCTCTAAATGTCTTTTAAAGAAGTCTCAGTTTAGCGTGATAAGCGCCCTCCGTTCCTGTGGATGATTTTCAGTGTGTGGGCTCCCTTCCTTTTGTCTTCACTAAATGGGAAGTTAAATATAGATTCAAGCTGCACTAGGACAAATAACTTATCTAATAATGATTACTAAGTGCACATGCATAATTCAGAACATATCTGCTCATGCTGAACAACATGGGAAGATGCTGTAGGAAGTGATGCTGCATTATGATAAGCAGGACCCAGGCAGTCCCCCTTTGGGGCGAGCCTGTCAGTTATCTCCTCTGTCAAAACGGGGACGTCTGCGCTCCCAGCCGTCACCACCAAGTACCCAGCGTCGCTACCAGACGGCATGTCGATGTGCACCGCCGACGTGAAACGGTGCTATCCAGAGATGTGTCAGCCATCTGGTTTATAAATAAAGTTATCGAGGAAGGAAGTTTGGTGGACTGCTGACGCAAGTGATGAGGGGGAGCAGGGCCGCGGTTGCTAGGATACGTTGGCTGGGGGTAAGGTGGCGGCGGGGACTGCAGCAGCATTCGCTCCCTCCATCAGCAGGATGAAACGGTCCTTCGCAGTCTCGGAGCAATCAATCCTCGCCACCCACAGTAAACTGCCACGTTTGCTCCACCGCACCAACCCCCCCCCCCACACACACACACACACACCAAGAAACAGCAGCAGTACATGCACAAAACATGCTGAGTTGATCAGTGTTCTCAGTTTGATGTCACTGTTTCATGAATAGAATTTTTTTTTTTAACATCTGGTTCATTTCAAAGAAAATTCTGATGACCTGCCCACACACCCGCTGAGGGCACCTTTACTCACAGAGATTGTTGAAAAACTACTGAGAGATCACTTCCTTTTGGAAATTGTTGATGGCCCCTTTACTCAGCATGGAGATCATTGAGAGATTGGGCCAATTTTTGGTCTTTGGGATCAAAGACCAAAAATTGGTCCTTGTCTGTTTTGGACCGAGTCAAAACTTTGCGGGGAGACCGTGGAAACTAAGGAGATCACTCAACATCATTGCTTGATCAAAAATTGGTCAGACCTCTCAATGATGTCTCAATGATCTCCACCCCTGTGTAAAAGGGGTATGAGAGATTGTTTTGGAATGAGTTAAGTTTCTGAGGACCGTGGAGATCCCTGAAGATAACTGAGAGATGATTTGTGACAGTTCCTCCAGGATATTGCGATGTGATCACACCACTTCACGTAAATTCAACCATTCCCTGCAAATTTTTCACAACCTCGCAACTTTGTCCAATCACTGCAACTTTCCCACAATTTTGGCCAATTGTCAACTTTTGCAAAGTTCACCAGATTTGTCCCTGAGTAGTGCTCAGACGTGTACATCAGTCTAGCCAATCAAATGCGTCGCTGCACTGTGCTCACTTTCCTGTTTACAGTGAGTATTAACAGAACACATCAGCAAAAAACTGATTTAAAAACACTCACCTGCGAGTTTTCCCACACTGTCCCTTCCTCCGGACATCACCACGCATCCCAGTGCTGACCACGTGTACGAATTGCCAGGTTTGTGTTGAAAAAAGCACTCCTGCCTGAAAAGCACCGCCTTCACGGGAGCGCGTGCGAGGAGAGACGCCGTAAATCCACAAACGAGAAAATAACATTACTGCAGTGTTGTAAACGTTTATTAAATTTTGAAGTAAAAATCACTGCTACACCTTGTCAATGAGTTTTAAAGCTATGAACCTCTAGTGTGGGCAGGAAGCAGCACGTGCCCCAGGGAGAGCCCGTCCTCGATTCATATTGAATGGAAAGATCTGATGAGACGGGTGCATCAAGATGCACAGGTAGGACGGAGTGAGAGAGAATATTCAGTAATTTTTCAGAAAATCAGACTCCCATACACAATACAGAGGAACAGAATAAAGTGTTTTTGCTCTGCACTCAGTATGGAGTTGTTGGGGAGTTTTCAAATGAAGGTGCTGCCGTAATTTCCAGGTCTATACTCTTGACGTGCATTCAGTGCAGTTCAGCTGTTGTAATGGATAATTATTTTATTCATCCTTTTTATTCAAGTTCTCAGAAAGAGTAGCCTCCAGTGTTGGTCATTTTTATGACAAATTTACTGAGCACTTAATTCTCACTTAACTGTTCTAAAGTCTGTTTGCTGTTGCACAAGAGAGTTTTTCTGTTTAGCAGAAGTTTCTGCTTAATTTACAAATAAATCACTGTTTAATAGGAAATATTTGACAGTCCTGTGCTTTTCTTGTGTTATATACTGTAGAATATCATTGTGGTAAACTATGGGAATATTTGTAATTCCTTTAATCTCTCAAAACATCACAACTTTTATCACAACTTTTTATGAAAGCTCCCACAAATTCAGGCTTTTTGGGCCGCAGCAATCAAAAAAAAAAAAAAAAAACAGCCCACGAAATCCTGAAGGGACTGTTTGAGAGAGCTTTGAAAGATCGTTTGGAGAGCTTGCCATTTTGTCACCACTCAGTGTTATGACCTTAATTAACCAAGATTGCCAGGGGAGATAAAAGGACGTAACACACAACTGGCTGCAGCACACAAGAGAACCCATTCACAAAATAAGCGCCAAGGGACTGCTGGGTATCAAAATAATAAGTGCAGATTTATTTACAATTGAGAACCAAAACTAACAGAGGAGAACTCAGAATAAGAATGAGAATAATCAGTTACTCCTTTTACAATAAACACTTCAAGTAGTGATGGGAAGGCAGGCTCCGGTGCTCCGAGCTTATCCAGGAAATATTTGGCGAAGCGTGTTTCGAGGCGTGCATTGTGACGTATGTGTTGACGTCAGACCACGTGACTGGGTCAGGAAGCCGTTCATGATTTTGCACGCAACATGAAATAAAGTGAGCAGCGATCCCCAATGGAAATCCCTGTCCCTCACGTTTTGTGTTGTCATGTTTGACTGTGTAAGGGATTTGTCACAGCCAATTTTCACATGGAGGCAGCAGCAAAAAGACAGACTTGTCCCATTAGGAAACATTTTGAGCGCATTTCTCCCGTTAATGTATTTCCCACAAATAGTGGCTATTTAATGCAGCTGAGGTGATGGCTTAGCGGTGAAGCATCTGCACTACAAGCTGGAGGCCTGGGTTTGAATCCCAGCTGTGTCAATCTTGTCTTTTTTTTTTTTTATTTGCAAGGTGAAGTGTCTGTTGTGTTTCAGAGAGCTTGGATCATTATTACACATCATTATGCTGAGGTGCTATTGCTATTGTTCCTTGCATGAGAATAAGGCCAGAGTTGAATATGCTGGGACAGTATAAGACTGTCGAAAATTTATTATTTCTTAATAAAAATGGATAAGTACAGGTGTCGTGCTCTCCGTGCGCTTCCCAACGGCGCACAGAGGAGGAAAAAAAGGATCAGAGGATTTAAACGCTAGGTTACACCACACACACGTTTATTAACACCAAACTAAACATACAGACACGAAACAGCTCGGATGCACTTAGAGTCCTCAAGGACGCCCAACACTCACACTGGAGGATTACAGCGGTGAACAGAACACAGGCAGATACTCACAGTGCGGGGGCAATCCGAGTAGTCGCTGCAATTCTCGATGAACACACAGAAACAGTCCTTAGCGATGTGATGGTTAGACAGGGTAGACGACCATCCAACACGTACACACAATGATCCAGCGGCGTCTGTCCAGCAAAAAGCTCCTTTAGTACAGACACTGCTGGCGTGGCAAATGGGGAACACCTGGGCGAGGCACAGATGGATGATTACCGGGACTGGAAACAGCTGGTGAGCCAGAAGGAGAGCAAGGGGGCGTGGCTGGACCGGCAGACTGTCAGCAGCATGAGAGAAAGGAGACGACAGATGCTGACTAACAGCTGCCGGTCAGGCAGTGGCTAGGGGCATGGAATATAGTACAAGAATACATCAAAATACACATAACCAGCAAAGCCAACCCCACAAAGAGATCGAGGCCGAGCCGGGGAAAGCCAAGCCGGCTCGGCACGTGACAACAGGTACATCTCAAAAAATTAGAATATCATGAAAAAGTTCAATATGTTTTGTCCCTCATTTCAGAAAGTGAAACCCATATATTATATAGATTCATTACACAGAGTGATATATTTCAAGTGTTTATTTATTTTAATTTTGATGATTATGGCTTATAGACCATGAAAACCCCAAATTCAGTTTCTCAAAAAATTAGAATATCAAAATTAATTTTAAAAATAGTTTTTAATAGAAATGTTGGCCAACTGAAAAGTATGTCCATGTACACACTCAATACTTGGTCGGTTCTCCCTTTGGATTAATTACTGCATCAATGTGGCGTGGCATGGAGGTGATCAGCTTGTGGCACTGCTGAGGTGTTATGAAGGCCCAGGTTGCTTTGATAGTGGCCTTCAGCTCGTCTGCATTGTTGGGTCTGGTGTCTCTCATCTTCCTCTTGACAATACTCCATAGATTCTCTATGGGGTTTACGTCAGGAGAGTTTGCTGGCCAATCAAACACAGTGATGCCATGGTCATTAAACCAGGTTTTGGTACTTTTGGCAGTGTGGGGGGTGCCAAGTCCTGCTGGAAAATTAGATCAGCTTCTCCATAAAGCTTGTTAGCAGAGGGAAGCTTGAAGTGCAGCAGATGACCTCTGTTCAGATAAAAGTAAATTTTGCATTTCATTTGTAAATCAAAGTCCCAGAGTCTCGAGAAAGAGTGGAGAGGCACAGAATCTACGGTGCTTGAGGTTTAGTGTGAAGTTTCCACAGTCAGTGATGATTTCAGGAACCATGTCATCTGCTGGTGTTTATCCACTGTGTTTTATCAAGACCAAAGTCAGCGCAGTTGTCTACCAGGAAATTTTAGAGCACTTCATACTTCCCTCTGCTGATAAGCTTCATGGAGAAGCTGATTTCATTTTCCAGCAGGATGTGGCACCCCCCACACTGCCAAAAGTATCAAAACCTGGTTTAATGACCATGGCATCACTGTTTGATTGGCCAGCAAACTCTCCTGACCTAAACCCCATAGAGAATCTATGGAGTCTTGTCAAGAGGAAGATGAGAGACACCAGACCCAACAATGCAGATGAGCTGAAGGTCACTATCAAAGCAACCTAGACCTTCATAACACCTCAGCAGTGCCACAGGCTGATCACCTCCATGCCACGCCACATTGATACAGTAATTAATCCAAAAGGAGCCCCAACCAAGTCCTGAGTGTGTACATGGACATACTTTTCAGTCAGTCAACATTTATATTTAAAAACTATTTTTTAAAATTAAATTTTTTGTAATATTCTAATTTTTTGGGAAACTGATTTTGGGGTTTTCATGTAAGCTATAATCATCAAAATTAAAATAAATAAACACTTGAAATATTTCACTCTCTGTGTAATGAATCTATATAATATATGAGTTTCACTTTCAGAAATGAGTAACAAAAAATATTGAACTTTTTCATGATATTGTAATTTTTTGAGATGTACCTGTAGTACTTGCACACGAAGTAACACAGACACATTCACTGGAGTCACCCCAGTTTATTATTTCTTTTTTCCCTTATTATCATTGATATTTCTTAAAAGACAGCACATTTATTGAAATTGAAAAAATACACATTAAACCAATAATGCCCTTGTAAAAATCTGCATGCTGTATACTTTTTGTCAACTACATGTCCTAGTAGTGCAAATGAAGTTTCACATGAGGCCTTGTCTATATGAATCATTTTGATGAAAGGCTCAAGTGTTCAACAAAGCCTTGGCTACCCATGACTAAGTAGTAGCTTAGGGGTAAAATATCTGTCTTGCAGCTGGGAAGCTGGGGTTCAAGTCCCAGCTGGGTCATTCTAATAATTTATTTTTATTTGCACAGTGAAGTGTCTGTTGTGTTTCAAAGAGCTTTGATACAACAATAACACATCATTATGCTGAGGCACTATTGTGTCCTGTATGAGTGTACCACAAGCACATTCACTGTAGTCATTTATTTGCATTTACTGAAATGGAAAAAAATGCCCTTGCAAAACTCTGCATGCTGTATACGTTTTGTCCACTAGATGGCCTAGTAGAGAAAATGAAGTCTCACATCAGGCCTCGTCTATATGAGCCATTTTGATGAAAGGCTTCAAGTCCTCCAGAAAGACTCATTTGGACATCACTAACTTCAAGGTGCATAGGATGCAGGAACTTCAAATAGGCTGCTCTGTAATGGGTTGATGCAAAGCAGCTGCAGGAGCCCAGGTGTGTAGTTCAGGGTCCCCTCGGGAGTGTGGGAGAAACTGGGCTCACCAGGGTTAATGCCAAACAGTTGTGGAAGCCCAGGTGTGTGATTTAGGGTCCCCTCAGAAGTGTAGGAGAAACCTGTACAGGGGAGAGAAGAGAAAAAAAAGAGAAGAGTGCCTCTCTTCCCAGAAGAGAGAAACACCGTTAATACTCACCACACCCCCTCCCATCAAGATAGCAAACAGTCTGTTACCTATAATCAACCCTCATCATTTTCCCAAAGAAATTTACTAAGACTACACTCTACAGCATCAGCAACTTTGTTATCTGTACCCTTGTTGTGTCTGATTTCAATGTACTCTTGAACCAGCAATGCCCAGCGCATCAGGCTCTGGTTATGGCTGTACATGCGACAGGAATACCAGAGGATTGTGGTCAGTGAAGATAACCGTGGGATCTGTAGTGGAGCCAACATAAACTTCGAAATGCTGGCGAGCAAGGAGCAGAGCCAGAGTTTTCTTCTCAATAGTAGAGTAGTTACAGTAAGTTGATGTTGCTTAAACTTAACTGAGAAGTATGATACGGGATGACTGATGTCATATGTTCCATCCTGCAGTAGCACTGCTCCATCTCCAGTAGCACTTGCATCCACTTCAATCTTAAAAGGTTTTGTGAAGTCAGGGGCAGTCAGTACAGGAGCACTACAGAGGAGAGACTTGGCACAATCAAGGTCATGTTGACATTCTGGGGTCCACACGAAAAATTCTTTTGGGCTGCATAACTTAGTGAGAGGAGGTACAACTACTGAAAAATTGCGGCAAAAACACCTGTAATAACCAACCAAACCTAGGAACCAGCGAAGCTCGTGTCGGGTGCTGGGCACAGGATAGGACAAAATAGCCTCCACCTTTGCAGTCAAGGGGCATACTTCTCCATGCCCAACTTGCTTCCCTAGGTAGGTCACAACAGCTTTCCCAAACTCACACTTTGCCAAGTTCAGAGTCAAAGAGGCTTGGGCTAGACGGGCAAAGACAGTGGTTAAGCTCGTGATATGCTCAGACCAGTTAGATGAATAAACCACGACATCATCCAAGTATACATTACAGTTAGGGATGCCACTCAGTACTGTATTTAATCTTTGGAAAGTTGCTGGTGCGTTATGCATTCCAAAAGCCATCGCGGTATACTGGAGAAAATGATCTGATGTAACAAAAGCTGAAATTTCAGAAGCTCTTTGAGTGAGGCGAACCTGCCAATACCCCTTTAATAAGTCCAACTTTGTAATGTATGGCCCCTCCCCATGCTGTCAGTACAGTCTTCCATACGTGGTAAAGGGAATGAATCAGGTACTGTGACTGCGCTCACCTTACGGAAGTCTGTGCAAAACCGTGGTGTACCATCCGACTTGGGCACTAGCAGGCACAGAGAGCTCCATGCACTATGACTAGGCCAACCCATTCTGCAACAAGTACTCTACCTCTTTCTTCATCAGCTCTCTCTTCTGTGGAGGGCACCAATAGGCATGCTGCTTGATGGGGAGGTGTTCCCAACATCTATATCATGCTCCAGTACAGTGGTGTGAAAATGCACATCTCCAAAGAGCAGAGTGGGGCCTAATCAGATTCTTCACATCCTCCTTCTGGTCATCTGAAAGGTTAGAGAGGTGAGTATCTAGGTTATTCAGAATTGTAGAGTTTGGTAGCCTGCCACATTTAAGGTTATCACAGATCTTCAGCCCATCATTGTGGTCTACTGGAATAGACAGCATAGAGGCAGAGGACATAGAGTTAATCCCATGTTTTTGGTCAGGTGAACATGACATGTCTTGCTCAGTTTCTCTAGCACGAAACAGCTTAAGCATATTTATGTGGCATAAATGTGTCTGACACCTCCAGTCAGGAGTTTGGATGATGTAATTTGAATCATTGACTTTACTTTTAACTACATATGGTCCAGAGAACTGGGCAGAAAGGGCAGGACCAGATGTAGGCAGTAACACAAGAACTTCATCACCGGCCTGAAAATTGTGTTGAATTGCTTTTTTGTCATATAGCCGCTTCATATTTTTCTGAGACCTCGAAAGGACTTCCTTGGCTATGGAACAGGCATGATGTAAACGTTCATGACACTACGTGACAAATTCCAGAACATTGGCCTTATGTGACTCACCAATTGACAGAAGTTGCTCCTTCAGCATTTTAAGTGGCCCCTGCACACTATGCCCAAACACCAACTCAGCCTGACTGAAACCCAGTGATTCCTGTTTTGCTTCATGGGCTGCAAACAACAAAAAGGGGAGCCCCCTCATCCCAGTGTCTTGGTTTCCAGACAGTATTTGCGCATCATTGCTTTGATGGTCTGATGCCACCTTTCCAATGCTCCTTGTGATTGAGGGTGGTATGGGCTGGATACCACATGTTCAATGCCCAGTGACTGCAATGTTTGCTTAAACAACTGACTGAAAGTTGGTACCCTGGTCTGTCTGTACCACTTTAGGAAGACCAAAAGTTGTGAAGAATTTAAGCATGGCCTTAGTTACAGCAGGGGCAGTAATTTTCCTGAGGGGGACAGCTTCAGGGAAACGTGTGGCTGTACACATTAACGTTAATAACAATTGATTGCCGGCCCTTGATTTGGGTAGTGGACCCACACAGTCTATGATTAACCAGTCCCTCCAGGATTTCGCGGGATGTTTTTAATGATTGTTGCGGGCCAAAAAGCCTGAATTTGCGGGAGCTTTTTTAAAAAGTTGTGATAAAAGTGGCAATGTTTTTAGAGTGTTTTCTGCACTAAAAGTTGTGGGAAGAATTCCAAATTTTAAAGCAGATACTTTTTTCCAGTTTACTGCAGTGATATTCTATATAACAATACAAGAAAAGCACAGGATTGTCAAAACTTTCCTATTATAGTGATTTGTAAATTAAGCAGAAACTTCTGCTATACAGAAAAACTCCTGTGCAACAGCAAATACAAACATTAACACAATATCCATTACAACAGCTAAATTGCATTGAATGCATGTTAAAGACTATAGATTTGGAAATTATTGGCAGCACCTTTATTTGAAAACTCCCTACGATTCCTAACCACTCTGTACCTAGTGGAGAGGAAAAAATAAGTTATTCTGTTGCTCTGTATTGGCTATTGGACTCTGTGTTTTTCTGGGGAAAAAAAGAGAGACTATTCTCTTTCCATGCCTACCTGTCTGCTGCATGTCGGTCTTCTCACTCACACACACACACACACACACACACACACACACACACACACACACACACACACACACACCTTTCATTTACAGTGGGACAGCGAGGGGGGAGATGGGTGGGTGTGTTTGTTCGTCCAGAGTCCACACCAGAGATTCACAGTTTTAAAGCTCATTGACCAGCTGTAGTAATGATTTTACCTCTAAAGATGTATAAATGTTCAAAAAATGGCTGTAGTGTACCCTCATGCACTCTCCCGCAACAGGGCGCTTTTGGGGCAGGTGCATTTTTTTCAACAAAAACCCAGTGCTTTGCACACGCGGTCAGGAAGGAGACATGGCAAGGCGTCCACGGGCAGGCTGGGGGAAACGGAGGAAGGGACGGTGTTGAAAACTTCACTGGTCAGTGTTTTTTTTAAAATCACTCTGTTTGCAGATGTGTTCCATTACTCACTGTAAACTATAAACTCACTACTCACTGTAAACACAGAATTGAACGCAATGATGCATTTGATTGGTTAGACTGAGCGTTTCAGCAACAGAGACAAATTTGATTGGTGAAATTGGCGGAAGCTGACGAGGATTGGCCAAAATTGCGGGAAAGTTGCAGTGGTTGGACAAAGTTGCAAGGTCGTGCAATAGTTGCGCTGATATGCTGATTTCGCATGAATTGGTGCAATCGCAACATTGCGAAATCCTGGAGGGACTGATTAGCCGTTCAGACTGTTCCCCCACTGCAGGTATTGGATTAAGAGGAACAGGTGGTACAGTTTGAATGGGTTTACCCACAATTTGACAAACACTGCAAGTTCTGCAAAACTTTGCCACATCTTTCTTCAACCCGGGCCAGAAGAAATGTTGGAGAATGCCGTCATAAGTTTTTTTTAACCTCCAAATGGCCAGACCATGGATGTTCATGTGCCAACTGTAATACCTTCTGTCGGTGATTAGCAGGAACCACTAATTGATGCACTACCCCCCAGTCATCATTTCCAACATTTTTCAACAAAGGTCTGGAAGCCCATTGTCTCATTAACAGACCCTTGTCCAAGTAGAAGCAATGAGCCTTCTTTTTGTGACAATTCAGAAGTTTGTGCAAAACATCTGGTTAGGGTAACATCAGATTTTTGGTCTTTAATCAAGGACTCACGTGATATGGGTGATGACAAGGACTCAGTGGAACCTGTTAGAGTTAGTTCAGGAGGCACAGGCTTCTCAAGGTCACCTGGGAGAGGTTTATCTTCTGAACAGGTAGGTGCCAGTACAGAGTCAGCCAAAGTTACTTCCTCCAGCCTGCGAGCCTGGGATCTGGTAAGGACACTAACAGAAAATACTTCCGGATGGGTCTTCAAAACCTCATCTGTATCAGGTGAGAGATTAGGAGTGTCCAATACCTCAGGGTTAGGCAGAACCTGTCCACCAGCTAAATAATTCCCCATAATGAAGTCAATCCCTGGCACAGGAAATGAGTGACGAACAGCAACGTTGAAAAATCCTGATTCTAACTTTGACTGGACATGAGCACGATGAAGTGGAGCAGGTACATATCCCATACCAATGCCACAAATAATGGTACTCACATTGCAATCAGAGGCAGCATTGAGAGGCAAAGGGTTGGCCAGGATGAAAGATTGAGATCCACCTGGGTCTCTATATCTTTGCTGGTCTCTGGTCTTTTTTCCCCACTCTTGTCAGCGACACAAATCCATCAAAGATAAATTGCTTAAAACATTCATCAGGCTGCCCCTCAGCCAAGGGTTGAGGAGAACTCAGTTTTGATCAGATTAACACTTTTAGCTTGCTGTGACTGTTTCTTCCTCTTCAAAATCAAGCAATCAGAAATAACATGACCATTTTCATGGCAGTAAGCACACTGTTTTTGAGAACTTAGGTTGGAGGGAGCACTTTTGTTGCCACTAGGGTTTTGCAGTGGTAACCTAGCAGTCTTCTGGGAATAATTATAATTATTCCCAGAAGAATTTTTCCCAGAATAATTACAATTATTCCCAGAAGACTGCTAAGTTACAAGAAATGCCTATCCCTAATTAGGGATAGGCATTTCTCGCTTACCCAACAAGACGTTTTTGTGTGTAAAGGTGAATTCATCTGCCAGGATTGCAGCTTCCTGTAGGGTGGACACTTTCTGTTCATTAAGATAGAGTGCAGTTTGGTCTGGCAAACAGTTTTTAAAATCCTCCACCAACATTAGCTCCCTTAATGAAACAAAATCACAAGCTTTTGTTGAAGAGCACCATCTATCAAAAAGTATTTCCCTTTCTCGTGCAAACTCAACAAAACTCAGAAAGGTTTACTTTTATTACAAAAGTGCCGCCTGTACGCTTCAGGAACCAACTCATAAGTTCTGAGGACTGTGCTTTTAAGAGTTTCATAATTAAGACCATCCACAATAGAAAGAGATGCACACGCTTCTTGTGCTTTACCAACCAGTTTGCATTGGAGGAGAACAGCCCAGGCATCCTTAGGCCACTCTAAGGCAATAGCAACCCGTTCAAAGTTGTTGAAGTAGGTTTCCACTGCAGTCTCCCGAAATGGAGGAACTAGAGCAATGCACTTGCTGATATTGAATGCTGGAGGAGTTGAGGCTGAGGGAAGAGATGAGGAAATATTAACATCAGGTTTTAAAGACACCAAGTAGGGCTCAGTAGCTCCTCTGAGATTAACTCAAACTGCTTGAGCATGATGGCTGTCTCTGCTTCAAGCCTACGACAGTTCAGCTGAAACTCATTCCTCTTTTCTTGCCTTATGCTTAGCCTCAATTTCAAGGTGAGCAAGACGTACCTTTAACCGGGCACCTTCAGCAGACATGTGGGAGGACTCCCAAGAAAATGGCTGAAACCTTGACATGGTAACAGGTGTTTTTTTTTTTTTGTCACCTTCCTTAACAGTGGTAGGAGTACTTGTCCCTTCCTTGGAGGCCTGTGAAAGAATTTCAATGCCAGACACATCCACCCCTAAAGCCAAAACCCCTTTATCTACCAAACCCCTTAATACAACAGACTTCAATTCTCATTTAATGAGGGATTTAACGACAGGGAGGTCATAATGAGCAGCAATTGAAAACAAATCATCATTTCTGCAATAATCAAGCTGCTCATGAGTGGGACCATTAACAAAAGCTTCTAAACTAAACTGGGGCATTTTTTTTCTTCAAAACCTACTAACAAAAGCACTGCAACCAGAAACTACTCTGGGTAATTAATTGATTAATCAATCCTGGACGAGCCCCCACTTATGTTACAACCTTAATTAACCAAGATTGCCAGGGGAGATAAAAGGACGTAACATACAACTGGCTGCAGCACACAAGCGAACCAACTCATAAAATAAACACCAAGGAACTGCTGGATATCAAAACAATAAGTGCAGATTTATTTACAAGTAAGAACCAAAACTAACAGAGGAGAACTCAGAATAAGGAGGAGGCGACAACAGCTTCAGGGTTCTCCCAGGCTAAAATAACAAACAAAACCCCCCACATACATATACAGTGGGGCAAAAAAGTATTTAGTCAGCCACCAATTGTGCAAGTTCTCCCACTTAAAAGATGAGAGGTCTCCAATTTTCATCATAGGTATACCTCAACTATGAGAGACAAAATGAGGAAAAAAAATCCAGAAAATCACATTGAAGGATTTTTAATGAATTAATTGGTAAATTCCTCAGTAAAATAAGTATTTGGTCACCTACAAACAAGCAAGATTTCTGGCATGTAACTTCTTCTTTAAGAGGCTCCTCTGTCCTCCACTCGTTACCTGTATTAATGGCACCTGTTTGAACTCATTATCAGTATAAAAGACACCTGTCCACAACCTCAAACAGTCAGACTCCAAACTCCACTATGGCCAAGACCAAAAAGCTGTCAAAGGACACCAGAAACAAAATTGTAGACCTGCACCAGGCTGGGAAGACTGAATCTGCAATAGGTAAGCAGCTTGGTGTGAAGAAATCAACTGTGGGAGCAATTATTAGAAAATAGAAGACATACAAGACCACTGATAATCTCCCTCGATCTGGGGATCCATGCAAGATCTCACCCTGTAGGGTCAAAATGATCACGAGAACGGTGAGCAAAAATCCCAGAACCACACGGGGGGACCTAGTGAATGACCTGCAGAGAGCTGGGACCAAAGTAACAAAGGCTACCATCAGTAACACACTACGCCGCCAGGGACTCAAATCCTGCAGTGCCAGACGTGTCCCCCTGGTTAAGCCAGTACACGTCCAGGCCCGTCTGAAGTTTGCTAGAGAGCATTTGGATGATCCAGAAGAGGATTGGGAGAATGTCATATGGTCAGATGAAACCAAAATAGAACTTTTTGGTAAAAACTCAACTTGTCGTGTTTGGAGGAGAAAGAACACCATACCTACTGTAAAGCATGGGGGTGGAAACATCATACTTTGGGGATGTTTTTCTGCAAAGGGACCAGGATGACTGATCCGTGTAAAGGAAAGAATGAATGGGGCCATGTATCGTGAGATTTTGAGTGAAAACCTCCTTCCATCAGCAAGGGCATTGAAGATGAAACGTGGCTGGGTCTTTCAGCATGACAATGATCCCAAACACACTGCCCGGGCAACAAAGGAGTGGCTTCGTAAGAAGCATTTCAAGGTCCTGGAGTGGCCTAGCCAGTCTCCAGATCTTAACCCCATAGAAAATCTTTGGAGGGAGTTGAAAGTCCGTGTTGCCCAGCGATAGCCCCAAAACATCACTGCTCTAGAGGAGATCTGCATGGAGGAATGGGCCAAAATACCAGCAAGAGTGTGTGAAAACCTTGTGAAGACTTACAGAAAACGTTTGACCTCTGTCATTGCCAACAAAGGACATATAACAAAGTATTGAGATGAACTTTTGTTATTGACCAAATGCTTATTTTACCGAGGAATTTACCAATTAATTCATTAAAAATCCTTCATTGTGATTTTCTGGATTTTTTTTTTCTCATTTTGTCTCTCATAGTTGAGGTATACCTATGATGAAAATTGGAGACCTCTCTCATCTTTTAAGTGGGAGAACTTGCACAATTGGTGGCTGACTAAATACTTTTTTGCCCCACTGTACAAATAAATAAAATAAAATAAAAATACAAAAGCTTACCTACCTGGCTTGCCACAAAACAGGAGAAAAAGGGAATCAAAAAGAAAAGGCAGAGAACCCCTACAGTCGCTCCTTTTACAATAAACACTTCAAGTAGTGATGGGAAGGCAGGCTCCAGAGCTCCGAGGGTGTTCCGAGCTTATCCAGGAAATATTTGGCGAAGCGAGTTTCGAGGTGTGTAATGTGATGTATGTGTTGATGTCGGACAACGTGACTGGGTCAGGAAGCCGTGTATGATTTTGCACGCAACATGAAATAAAGTGAGCAGCGATCCCCAATGGAAATCCTTGTCCCTCACGTTTTGTGTTGTCATGTTTGACTGTGTAAGGAATTTGTCACAGCCAATTTTCACATGGAGGCAGCAGCAAAAAGACAAACTTGTCCCGTTTGGGAACATTTTTAGCGCATTTCTCCCATTAATGTATTTCCCACAAATAGTAGCTATTTATTGCAACTGAGGTGATGGTTTAGCAGTAAAGCATCTAAACTACAAGTGGGAGGCCTGGGTTCAAATCCCAGCTGTGTCATTCTTGTCATTTTATTTTTATTTGCAAGGTGAAGTGTCTGTTGTGTTTCAAAGAGCTTGGATCATTATTACGCATCATTATGCTGAGGTACTATTACTATTGTGTCTTGCATGAGAATAAGGCCAGAGTTGAATATACTGGTAAAGACAGTATAAGACTGTTGAAAATTTATTATTTCTTAATAAAAATGGATAAGTAGTACAAGCACACCAAGTAACACAGGCACATTCACTGTAGTCACCCCAGTTTTATTATTTCTTTTTTCCCTTATTATCATTGATATTTCTTAAAAGACAGCACATTTATTGAAATTGAAAAAATACACATTTAACCAATAATTCCCTTGTAAAAATCTGCATGCTGTATACTTTTTTGTCGACTGCATGGCCTAGTAGAGCAAATGAAATTTCACATGAGGCTTCGTCTACATGAACCATTTTGATGGAAAGGCTCAAGTGTTCAAGAAAGCCTCAACTACCCATGACTAAATAGTAGCTTAGAGGTAAAATATCTGTCCAGCCACTGGGGTTCAAGTCCCAGCTGGGCCATTCCTATAATTTACTTTTATTTGCAAGGTGAAGTGTCTGTTGTGTTTCAAAGAGCTTGGATCATTATGCTGAGGTACTATTGTGCCCTAAATGACAATAAGGACAGAGATGAATGTACTGGGAGAGACAGAAATGTGTCTTTCCTACACTGTACAAACTTGCAGTAGCCTTCCTTTGCACATGTGCATCCTCTGTGCTCTGAGAGTATAAGCGACTTTCGCATCTCGGCTTGCGCAAAGCATCATGGGAACATGGCTACCAAACATGCTCTATCGATACAATTAATTTATGGAAAGTTCCTGATCTACAAGCATATTGTATGCGTAGGGGTCTTCCCGGTTGTACCTGCAAATGCAAGGATAAACTAGTTGCACTTGCATTCGCAGCCACGTTGCAGAAATTGGCCAAAATGGCCCCCCTGTATGTACGCTGACATAGCAGATTTTTTGTTGTCAAAGGACCAAGCACCCTTACTTGCAAAATGACTACAAAGAAGGTAAGCGAGTGGTTTGACAGCTCAAGTTTGGTTTTGTCATTTTGAGTAAATTTCACTACAAGGCATAGCCTGCTTACTTAGATCTATAGGTCGATACTACTATAGTTTAAGTACCACATGTTTTCGATGATTTGCAATTTTGTTTTATACCAGCCTACCTATCAATGGCCTTAATTACATGTGTGTGTAGATCACCAATATACAAAGAACTATATCCTAGATCCAGGCCTGTCTGTCCGTACCTACTACTTCAGGGTTTAGACTCGTGTCAATTAGGCTAGAACTTGAACAATACACAACACTATTTAATTATGTTATAATATAGGCTTACTACTTTTTTTTCCACAATATCTTTATTGAACCTTTTTTTTTTAACAAACATGATACAAACAATCAAACACTAACACTAAAGTACTACAAAAAAAAAAAATGCACTAAAAACACCAACAACCACCAACAAAATCAAATCTTCAACAATGCTCCTCTGTTTAGTCTAGACAATCCAATACATAAGTATACATATTATGTTCACCAGTTTGGAATTTACAAGGTCCACACACATCATTCACCTTCTTCTTCAAGAGTTATGTTTAAATTTTTTACATAATCAATAAAAGGTCTCCATATATTCTCAAACACAATTTCCTTTGATTTCAGTATATATGTTATTCTTTCTAATGGAAGGTTTGTTAACATCTGTCTTAACCACTGAGTCACATCTGGTCTATGAGTCTTTTTCCATAATAGTGCAATTCATTTTTTGGCATTAAGCAAACTGAGGTCTATGAATGTTCTTTCACTTTTATTAAAATTATGCTTTTCTGGGTACAGACCCAACAAAAACAGTTTAGGATTCAATATGATTTGTTTTGAGATTATTTTTTCAATTGTTACCCTCACCTCTTCCCAAAACATTCTTATTAATCTACATTCCCATAAACAATGAAATAGGGTTCCTTTACTTTCCATGCATTTTGTGCATGTATCTGGTATATTTTTGTTATATCTATTTAACTCCTCCGGTGTAACATACATCCGCATTAACCATTTGAAATGTATCAATTTAAGGCGTACATTTATTGATTTGGTTTGAGCTTCTGTACAAGCCAATTCCCATTGTTCCTCTGAAATTTCAGTTTGCAGATCTTCTTTCCAGTAGTTTAATCTTTTCAGTGAATTTTCACTTGAAGATAGTGTCAATGAGTTATAAAACTCTGAAATAATACCCTTTCTTTTACTATCTTTCATCATCATTTTTTCCAAGGATGAATAAATAGGTCGAGTGAGAGCTTTATTTTGATTTGATCGAATAAAGTTTCTAAGTTGAAGATATTTAAAAAAATGTGTTCTATTGAGATTAAATTTGATCCTCAGCTCTTCAAAAGACATTATGTTATCTGCACATGGCAAATATAAATCCTGAATCTTTTGTATCCCTTTTAAATTCCATACTTTAAATACAGCGTCCACTCTCCCTGGTTTAGAATATTGATTACCCCATATTGGACTAAATTGTGACAATAACTGTGGTTCTTTTAAATAGTTTTTAGCTTCACACCATATTTTGATCATATGCTTTACAAATGGATTTTTAACTTGTTTTTGTAATTTTTTTGCCGAATCTGAGTATATGAATATGGGAAGAGGTAAAGGTAAATTGTATGATTCCATTTCAGTCCAGTGAGGGAGATCATTTGATGAAAAATAATATGTCATAGACCTCAGTTGTGTCGACCAATAATACAACATAAAATTTGGACATTTCAGACCTCCACGATCAAATGGTAAATATAATAAAGACAAACGTAATCTAGCCCTCCTGTTGTTGCATATAAATTCCACTAACTTTTTTTTTATTCTTGAGAATAGATCTAAAGGTGGTGATAAGGGAATGTATTGAAATAAATAAAGTATTTTAGGTAAAATATTACTTTTAAGTATATTGATTCTCCCGATCATCGACATTGGTAGTGACATCCATCTCTGAGTTAACTCATTGATATCTGACATTAAGGCTTCATAGTTGACACTGGCGACTGATTCTAGCTTAGGCACAATTTGGATTCCTAAATATTTAAACTGATTTACAACATTGAATTGATTTACCTCAGGGGCTGGGTAATTTCTCTGGGTCTCATTTAGCATTAATATTGAAGATTTAGTTTTATTTATTTTATATCCTGATATTTCCCCAAAATTCTTTATTAAATTCAACAAGGTTGGAATTGATTTTTTTAGATTCGACATAAACAAAATTATGTCATCGGCGTACAGGGAGATTTTATGTTCTGTTGGTCCAACTTTAATTCCATATATTTGTGAATGTAAACGTATCGCTATCGCTAAAGGTTCAATTGCCATAGTAAACAGTAAAGGTGAAAGTGGACAGCCTTGTCGACATCCTCTATTGATTTTTATTGGTTTTGAAATATTGTTATTTGTTAGGATTTCTGCTGTAGCATTATTGTATATTATTTGAACCCATTTTATGAAATTATTTCCAAGTCCAAACCTTTGTAGGACTTCAAAAAGAAAGGGCCATTCAACTCTATCAAAGGCCTTTTCGGCGTCCAGTGATAGGAGAGCTGTATCCGGTGCTTCTTTATTAAAATAAATAATATTAAATAGTCTTCTTACATTATGGAAGCCTTGTCTACCCTTTATAAAGCCATTCTGATCTCGATTAATAATATTTGGTAAAATTTCTTGTATTCGTCTTGCTAAAATTTTACAGATTATCTTAAGGTCGGCGTTTAATAGGCTTATTGGTCTCATATTTTAACATTTATTAGAGGGCTTACCTGGTTTTGGCAGCAGTATAATTAAGGCATTATTTATGTATGATGGTAAATTATTATTTTGAAATGCTTCTAAAACCATTTCCAAAAAAGGTTTTATTAATTTATTCTTAAATTTTTTATAAAGGTCAACTGGAAGACCATCTGGTCCTGCACTTTTTCCTGATTTCATATTATCAATGGCTAGCCCAACTTCTTCTTGACTAATTTTAGACTCCAATATCTCCCTGTTTTTATTTGGAATACACGGTATAGATAGTTCGTTCAAAAACCCATTTAGTTTTGTTAAATCAGGTTCATTTTTGGTATCATATAATTTTTCATAGTAATCTCTAAAGGTTCTATTAATTTCTAAAGGATCTATAACTACCTGTCCATTACTTATAATACTGGTAATTGGTGTTTTAATTTCTAATTGTTTAATCTGCCATGCTAATAATTTTCCTGATTTTTCACCTTGTTCATAAAAAGATTGTTTCAATCTTAGAAGACTCGAGGCAGCTCTATTCGCTGATTTTTTGTCGTATTCAGCTCTCAAAATCAGTAATTCATTCTCCAACCTTGGGTCACTTCCTGCATACACTTTTTCCTGAAGACTTTTTATTTTATGTTCCAATTTAGCTCTCTCCTCTCGAGTCTTCTTAGATTTTGATCCTGTATAACTAATAATATGTCCCCTAATAAAAGCTTTGAAACCCTCCCACTTTACACATGCTGATGTTTGTGTAGTATTGATGTCAAAGAACTCGTCTATCTGTTTTTCTATATACTTGACAAATTCCTCATCCTGAAGCCATTTATGCTGAAATTGCCATCTACCTGATTCCTTTGTCAATTTTTTATCTACATATATTAGACAACAGGGTGCATGATCAGAGATCACGATGTTATCATAAAAGCAGTTTTGAATCTTGGACCTTAATTCTGTGGAAATCAAAAAATAATCAATACGTGAGAATGTCTTGTAGGTACTGGAATAACAAGAATAGGCTTTAACTTGTGGTTTCATTTCTCTCCATATATCTAACAATCTCAATTCTTTCATAAAATGATTAATAGTCATCCTACATCCAATGTGCGTACAATCCAGTCCTGTTGATCTATCTATACCTGGATTCAATGTACAATTAAAATCCCCTGCTATTATATGTTGCCCTGTAAGTGATGATAAGATAAGAAATAAATTAGCAAAGAACTTCTGATCATCTATATTGGGACCATATAAGTTCACAAGATTTATATTTTCTAATAACAAAGAACCTTGAATGATTACATATCTTCCAAATTTGTCTCCAATTACATTTTTCACTTGAAAAGGAACTGATTTATGTATGAGAGTCATAACTCCCCTGGCTCGGGATGAAAATGAAGAGGTGAATACACTTCCTTGCCATCTACTCCTAATTCTTTTAACATCCTCCTCTATTAGATGAGTTTCTTGTAAAAACACAATTTTTGAACCCATGTCTTTTATTTTATTCATAACTTGTTTAAGTTTTTTTAAATTTTGTAGACCTCTGCAATTCCATGAAGTTAAATTAAGATTAACACTTTGGTTTATGATCAATAGAGAGTTTGGGATTACCTTGCAGTATAAACATGCTCATACAGAGAAGCAAAAACATGAGTGGTTGAACATTCATCCTACAAACTACACACAAACAAATTTCCCCTTCCCACACTTGTGGCAAACCCCCCAAAATCAAAAGAAAAATTCCGTCTCCCGATATAGCCATCGACCGTTCCACACCCACGGGGAACAGCCTAAGCCACTCCTTCTTCATCCTCCCAATCGCCCTAACTCTACTGCTTTTAATGACGTAACATTAACTCTCCTCTGTAGTTTTCCAACTTAACTCCAAAATTTTTAACAACTTTGTACATCATAGTTTTTTTTGTTTGTTTTGTTTTTGTTTTGTTTTTTTAATATATAATACAATCTATATTTTGTAAACTTACTATTTACTTCAAGTCAGTCAGATGCCTGTGCAAATGCTTAATTATTCTACCTTATATTTTGTTCATGCTTAGCTCCCACCAGTCTCTTCTTCTTCTTTGATCTTCTTGATGAACTCCTGCGCCTCCTCTGGGGTCTTGAAGATGTGGGTTCTGCCCTCATACGTGGTCAGCAGTCTCGCAGGATAGATTACACCATGACGAATCCCAAGGTTGCGCAGCTCCTTACGTACGGGATCAAACTGCTTCCTCAATTGCTGGATTCCTGTGGCCAAATCTGGGTAGAACCGCACCTGCTGGTCCTGGTGTTTAATCTCTCCTTTAGCTCGTGCAGCGTTGAAGATCTTCATCCTGTCTCTGTTGCTAAGAAACTTCATAATTAAGGTCCTCGGCGGTCCCTTATCTCTCCGTGGGCCAATACGATGTGCATTTTCCAGAACCACTGCTGATTGCAATTCCTCGCTGCCCAGCACCTCCGGAATCCACTTTTCCAGAAAGGGACATACGTCCCGACCTTCTGATTCCTCTGGAAGACCCACCAGCCTCAAGTTATTCTGTCTCGACCGAGATTCCAAATCCAAAATATTATTTTCCAGAGATTTTTTTTTTTTTTCCAAAGTGCGCACCTTTAATTGAAGACGGGTGACGTCATCTTCAGCACTAGCGAGACGGAGCTCCATCTGCGCCGTTCGTTCTACACAGTCACCCAATTCCTTTCTTATTCCTTCCAACGCTGTCATAATCCCATCAAATCTAGAGGAAAAGTCCGCTCTCATTGAACTCATGGCAGCCATCAGCGCATCTGCGCCTCCCCCCGCAGACATCGCACCGTTGCCAGCCTCCTCCGCCATATATGGAGTTTTATTTGCTGCGTCACAGACCTGAAAGTCCGTTAATTTGGACTGTTTCGGCGGCTCGCTTTTTCCTTTGCCTGGTTTTCCAGCCTTAGGCTTCGCCGACATATCCTCGCCCAAACGCTGGGATACGTTCTGTCCCAAATGAGAGAGTTATTTGCCAATTTTTTTTCTCCAGGAGCAGAGCAGAGCGAGACACGTCCGTCCTACGTGGCAGCCATAACCGGAAGTCAGGCTTACTACTTTAATCCAACAATTACGTCCGTCCGGATCCTTCAGCTCCATGGGGAATGTATATAACGTGAATGGCGGCGGACATGTGCACACGCTGGTCCCGAAGTTACACACATGTATGCTGCAAGTTTTCTTTTTCCACGGCTCTAGATGATACATGCCGTTCCACACTTCACTATGGCACAATGTGCACCTGACATAACGGAGATTTAAAGCTTGAAGCAGATTTTAAACGGCAATTGTTCAGGTGTGACAGTACTGTCTCTATACAAAAGCAAGGTGGCTACCGGAATGTTTGGTAGTCGTGAACTTTGAACTCACATAGTCCGCACATGCACACTCGTAATGCGAAAGTTGCTTTTTCTCCGAAGCTGGAGAAATAATCTAAAAAAAAAAAAAGAAAGAAATTGCTTTAGTCCACACACTGTTGAAAAGTTATTTCTTAATAAAAAAAAAAATGGATAAGTACCACAAGCACATTCACTGTAGTCACCTCAGTTTTATTATTTTTCTCCTTAATGATCATTGATATTTCTTAAAAGACTGCATTTACTGAAATGAAAAAAATACACATTAAACCAACAATGCCCTTGTAAAAATCTGCATGTTGTATACGTTTTGTCCACAAGATGGCCTGGTAGAGAAAATGAAGTCTCACATGAGGCCTCGTCTATATGAGCCATTTTGATGAAAGGCCTCAAGTCCTCCAGAAAGACTCATTTGGCCATCACTACTTCAAGGTGCATAGGCACTAAATAGGCTGGCAAATACTGAAGCCTAATGCACTGGTCAAAAAACTACTCTAAAGCCCAGTGGCCAAATGGCAAAGAACGCTGGATTTAGGATCTTCACATAGGCTGCTCTTTAATGGGTTGATGCACAGCAGCTGCAGGAGCCCGGATGTGTGGTTCAGGGTCCCCTCGGGAGTGTAGGAGAGACCTGTACAGGGGAGAGAAGAGAAAAAAAAAAAGAGAAGAGTGCCTCTCTTCCCAGAAGAGAGAAACACCGTTAATACTCATAACACTCGGCAATCTCTCAACAATCTCCACCCCTGTGTAAAGGGGTATAACGGGCATTCAGTGAACTCACTGTCTTGGCTGAGAACTGACTAGATGCATTTCTCAGGAGAGTGTTAAAACGGAGACGTATGTGTGACAGCAGTGTGTGTGCGTGTGCACTAACCAACTAACTTCACTGTTGTTAATAGCAGGAAAATCAATCATCACAGCTCATAAATTGCATTCAGATTGTAGATAACGGGTCATTAGCTTCATTTATGCAGGGGATTTCAAAGTAAAATGAAATATGTCAGTTCAGCCTCCTTCCACCACGTTTGTCACTCATGTTGGAGCAGGGGCCAGAAGATGAGGGGAAACATCTACAGTCTTTAAATATGTAGCACACTGTTACAACTCAAATGTAATTACACTGAACAAATTTAGAGTTTCTGAGAGATTCTGAGTTGCTGCAACATCCTGATTTTACAGTAACTAGTGCATACCCGTGCATGCCCGTAGAGGGGATGCATTGGAACAGAATTCTTGCCAGTTACAGGACAGTTGGTATAGCAACACAGCACTAAGTGGCAATCACATAAAAATCACACAAAATATGCCCTGCTTATTCAATTCAATTCAGTTTTATTTATACTGCGCCACATCACAACAGAAGCCGTCTCGTGGCGCCACAGTGCAGAAAAAAAAACCACAGTCTCAGAAAAACCCAGCAATCAGACGATCCCCAGTGAGCGAGCACTTAGCGACAGTGGAGAGGAAAAACTCCCATTTGGCAGGAAGAAACCTCTAGCAGAATCAGGCTCAGGGAGGGGCAGTCATCTGCTGCGACTGGCTGGGGGTGAGGGGATAGGGAGGATGGAGAGGACAGACATAAAGAACATAACAGTGAGATGCCAAGTACATTATTGGAGGTCAACCAGCAGTATGGATCAAATAACAACAGAACAAAAGTGGGGTTAAGAGACACAAAATCCCTCCTTAAACGTAAGCTGTATTAAAAAGGAATGATTTTACCCTGTTCTTAAAAACGAGACCGTGTATGTATATATATATGTGTATATATGTGTGTGTGTGTATATATATAGGGAGAGAGAGACAGACAGACAGACAGAGAAAACTGGGCATCCTGGCAGAACTAATAACAATGTCTGTGGTGGACCACTCCCAGTTACATGGGGTGAGACTGGACATCCTGGCAGATAAGCACATCTGTCGGAAGGTCTGTGGTGGACTTTTGCCAGTTGGTGCATCGTGACATGCACTACACAAAGAGCAGAGATAAACAAACCTATCATCTGGTCAGTCACTGCAACAGATACTGGAGTCAGTTTGTCTTGGCCTGTCCTTGCTACTGATAATACCTCTGTCTGCCAAGAATATGCCGCTAGTCCAGCAAAAGCTAGTGGTACTCAAATACTTAGCAAGCAGTTTCATGAAATGGTCAGTCAGAAAGCAACTCATACTGGCTCGGACGTCACCCAGGTTAACAAGGTCAGGAGTTCCTGGCAGCGGAAGGCGAAGGACAGAGCTGTGTGGAGGAATCTGATCAGACCTAAATGAAACAGTCATTGTCGCCCCCGACAGACTGCTATGATGATGATGATGATCTGGGGCTGTTTGCCCCCTGCTTGTTACTTCTTCTCCTGCCTGTCACTGTTCTGTGTTATGTTGCCTACCTGTGTCTATATACAGTATATGTCTTGTAGGGAGATAGACATCATCTGGTGGGTCTTCTTCTTCTTCGTTCAGACCACATTGAAGGGTCTCCTCCTGTCTCAGACAGCTGTGTTGTTCACAGTCATGCCTGCAGTGTACTGGTGGAACCTGAGGTGTTTCATGTTCACAGCATCCTTTCTGATGTGCAGCAGTTCTCCTCATTCTATTGGTCTCCATCTGGTGGGTCTTCTTCTTCTTCTTCTTTGAGACCACTGGTTGAGGGATAGGTGTGTCGTAATTCCAGTTCATGGACAGGATCATGAAAATCATAAAGACACATTTGTCTATGTGTCCTATGATGGCTGAGTCGACAAATCGTCCTATGGTCTCTGTGGTCTATGTGACATCATAAAGACACAGTGTCCTATGATGCCTGAGTTCATAGGATGTCCTATGATGTTCAGGCAGAGATCATAGGTCGTCCTATGAAGCGTGACAGACACACAGGCAGACAGATTTCTTGCTTTTACAGAGTGAAGAGTGATGTTTGTGCAACTGTGAGTTTTGAATGCTACCAGTTATGTCGTAGGATTCAGTCCAGCCTATCACCATGCCTGCATACTGTAGGTGCAACTCAACACAGCTTTGTTTCAAAAAAGAAGCTTTTCAATAATACGTGCATCTGTCAGAATATCACCAAATTTGTTATATAGAGGAGTAGCTGCTACTGTCCAACTGTAGCACATAAATTTATTATCATGACATTGAATTTTAATCACGTTCTAGATATGACTGTACCCAAATATTCCATTACACTGGTGTTTGATTTTCAGTATTGGTATTTGGATATTTGTCTTTTCCCTCAAACTGATAATTTTTATAAAGGTAAATTGCAAGTTTACCAAATTTTCCCCAAAAAAATCCACAGCAAATTTAGAAGAATCTCAAAAAGGTGCAAAAAATAAGAGTAGCAACTTGATGATGAATTCACATTTTACCAAAAAAGGTCACAAATTTGCATGAACAAATTTGAAAATATTCAAATGCTATGTGACAACAGTTGCAAATTCATGAGAGAAAAATTTCTAAATTTGTGAGGAAAGTTGCAACTTTGCTGTGAAAATAATATTACAAGGAAAAAAAGTCATATTTATAGGAGAAATGTAGATTTGCAAGAAAAATGTCTCAGCTTTTTTTCAGGAAAAGCTGCAAATTTCTTTAAAAAAAATAGCAATTTACTTGAAAAGAATCTGAATTTACAAGGAAAGTCCCATTTAAAACAATGATGCAGTGAAGTGAGGGAGGAGATATTTGGATATTCGCTCTGGGTCGCTGCTGAATATTTGGGCCTCAAAGCTGGCGGTCGGGACAGCCCTGCGCTTGTGAAGGAAAACTGACTCATCATTTATTGTGTTGAATAGTTGCAAATATTATTTGATATTTGGTCTTGTGAGGGAAGTTAACTTCAAATAATTTTGGATCTTAATCTCTATTAAACAAGCATTTATCACATTAAAAAAAATAAATATCAAACTCTGAAGGAGATGAGTGGAGATGGGCGGAAATTTGGGGACAGCCTTGAGTCGGGCAACACGAGCAGAATATTTCAATTTAGATCCTTTTCACGATCCCCCCTCATGGATCGTCACCTTATCGTGGTGGGGGGGTTTGCGTGCCCCAGTGATCCCAGGAGCTATGTTGTCCGGGGCAATTTGCCTCTGATAGGGTCTCCCAAGACAAACTGGTCCTGGGTGAAGGGCCAGACGAAGAACGATCCAACAGACTCTCATGATAAATTGTATATCAAGGATTCAGTGTACCCCGCCCGGTATGGGGTTACCGGGGCCCCACCCTGGAGCCAGGCCTGGGGGAGGGGCTCGAAGGCTAGCGTCTGGTGGCCGGGTTTCCACCCATGGGACCCGGCCGGGCTCAGCCCGAAGGAGTTACATGGGTCCGCCCTCCAGTAGGTTCACCACCTGCAGGAGGGATCATGGAAGTCGGGTGCTATGTGGATTAGGTGGCAGTCAAAGGCGGAGACCTTGGCGGACTGATCCCAAGCTTTCTAAACTGGCTTTTGGTACGTGGAATGTCACCTCTCTGGTGGGGAAGGAGCCTGAGCTGGTGTACGAGATTGAGCGATACCGGCTAGATATAGTCGGCCTCACCTCAACACACAGCTCCGGTTCCGGAACCAGTCTCCTGGAGAGGGGCTGGAGCTTGGCCTTTTCTGGAGTTGCCCCGGGCGAGAGGCGACGAGCAGGGGTAGGTATTCTTGTATCGCCCCACCTTGCTGCCTCTATATTGGAGTTTTCCCCGGTGGACGAAAGGGTTGCTTCCCTGCGCCTTCGGGTTGGGAAACGGGTCCTGACCATCATTTGTGCCTATGCACCAAATGATGTTTCAGAGTACCCACCCTTTTTGGAGTCTGTGACTGGGGTGCTGGAGGGTGCTCCTCCTGGAGACTCCATTGTCCTACTGGGGGACTTCAATGCGCACGTGGGCAACGACAGTGAAACCTGGAGGGGGGTGATTGGGAGGAACGGCCTGCCCGATCTGAACCCGAGTGGTGTTCAGTTATTGGACTTCTGTGCTAACCACAGTCTGTCTATAACGAACACCATGTTCAAGCATAAGGGTGTCCATATGTGCACCTGGCACCAGGACACCCTAGGCCGCAGGTCGATGATCGATTTTGTTATCGTATCATCAGACCTGCGACCGTATGTCTTGGACACCCGAGTAAAGAGAGGTGCAGAGCTGTCAACTGATCACCACCTGGTGGTGAGTTGGATCCGATGGCAGGGGAGGAAGCCATTCAGACCTGGTAGACCCAAACGTATAGTGAGGGTGTGCTGGGAGCGTCTGGCTGAGGCCCCTGTCCGGGAGGTCTTCAACTCCCACCTCCGGAAGAACTTCAACCACATTCCGAGGGAGTCTGGAGACATGGAGTCTGAATGGGCCATGTTCTCCACCTCTGTTGTTGAAGCGGCAGCCCAGAGCTGCGGCCGCAAGGTGGTCGGTGCATCTCGTGGTGGCAACCCCCGAACCAAGTGGTGGACACCAGTGGTGAGGGGGGCCATTAAGCTGAAGAAGGAGTCCTATCAAGCTTGGTTGGCTTGTGGGACTCCCGAAGCAGCTGAGGTGTACCGGCAGGCCAAGCGGAGTGCAGCTCGGGTGGTTGCTGAAGCAAAAACCCGGGTATGGGAGGAGTTCGGTGAGGCCATGGAACAAGACTTTCGGTCGGCTTCAAAGAGATTCTGGCAAACTGTTCGGCGGCTCAGGAGGGGAAAGCAGCTCCCCGTCCACACTGTGTATGGTGCGGATGGGACACTGTTGACTTCAACTGGGGATATCGTCGGGCGGTGGAAGGAATACTTCGAGGATCTCCTCAATCCCACTGATACGCCTTCCACAGAGGAAGCAGGGTTTGGGGACGAGGGGGATGACTCGCCTATCACAGGGGCTGAGGTCGCCAAGGTGGTTAAAAATCTCCTTGGTGGCCGGGCCCCGGGGGTGGACGAGATTCGCCCCGAGTACCTCAAGGCCCTGGATGTTGTTGGGTTGTCATGGTTGACACGCCTCTGCAACATTGCGTGGAGGTCGGGGGCAGTGCCTTTGGCATGGCAAACCGGGGTGGTGGTTCCTCTCTTCAAAAAAGGGGACCGGAGGGTGTGCTCCAACTTTAGAGGGATCACACTCCTCAGCCTCCCTGGGAAGGTCTATGCCAAGGTACTGGAGAGGAGAGTCCGGCCGTTGGTCGAACCTCGGATTCAGGAGGAGCAATGTGGTTTTCGTCCTGGCCGTGGCACATCGGACCAGCTCTTTACCCTCTCGAGAATTCTTGAGGGTTCGTGGGAGTTTGCCCAACCAGTTTACATGTGTTTTGTGGACTTGGAGAAGGCATTTGACCGCGTCCCTCGTGGATTTTTGTGGGGGGTGCTTCGGGAGTATGGGGTATCGGGCTTGTTGTTACGAGCTATTCGGTCTCTGTACGACCGTTGTGAGAGTTTAGTTCGCATTGCCAACACTCGGTCGGAGTCATTCCCAGTGAGAGTTGGACTCCGCCAGGGCTGCCCTTTGTCACCGGTCCTGTTCATAATTTTTATGGACAGGATTTCTAGGCGCAGCCAGGGAATGGAGGGTGTCATGCTTGGTGACCACAGGATCTCATCTCTGTTGTTTGCAGATGATGTTGTCCTGTTGGCTTCATCCAGCAATGACCTACAGCTCTTGCTGGGACGGTTTGCCGCTGAGTGTGAAGCGGCTGGGATGAGAATCAGCACCTCCAAGTCCGAGTCCATGGTCCTCAGCCGGAAAAAGGTGGATTGTCCTCTCCGGGTTGGGGACAGGCTCCTGCCCCAAGTGGAGGAGTTTAAGTATCTTGGGGTCTTGTTCACGAGTGAGGGGAAAATGGAGCGAGAGATCGACAGACGGATTGGAGCAGCATCTGCAGTGATGCGGACGTTGTACCGGTCTGTTGTGGTGAAGAGGGAGCTTAGTTCTAAGGCAAAGCTGTCGATTTACCAGTCAATCTACGTTCCTACTCTCACCTATGGTCACGAGCTTTGGGTAATGACCGAAAGAACGAGATCGCGGATACAAGCGGCTGAAATGAGCTTTCTCCGTAGGATTGCTGGACTCACCCTCAGAGATAGGGTGAGGAGCTCAGTCATCCGGGAGAGGCTCAGAGTAGAACCGCTGCTCCTCCACATTGAAAGGAGTCAGTTGAGGTGGTATGGGCATCTGATTAGGATGCCTCCTGGACGCCTCCCACTTGAGGTGTTTCAGGCACGTCCCACTGGGAGGAGACCCCGGGGCAGACCCAGGACTCGGTGGAGAGACTATGTCTCCCAGCTAGTCTGGGAACGCCTTGGTATCCCCTCTGAAGAGCTGGAGCAGGTGGCTGGGGAGAGGGAAGTCTGGGCTTCTCTGCTTGAACTGCTGCCTCCGCGACCCGGACCTCCGGAAAAGCGGTAGAAGATGGATGGATGGATGGATGGATCCTTTTCACATAATTCTGTGTTTGTTTAGAAAACTAACTAACTAACCTGCACTTATATAGCGCTTTTCTAGTCACAAAGACCACTCAAAGCGCTTTCATTAATACTAACCCTCTATTCTAAGGGCCTATAGGAAACAAATATCTAGGGACAATTTAGAACAGCCAATTAACCTAACCTGCATGTTTTTGGCATGTGGGAGGAAACCGGAGAAATCCCGGAGGAAACCCACGCAACACGGGGAGAACATGCAAACTCCACACAGATCACTGTTGGTCGGGGGCTGGGATCGAACCCACGATCCCACGATCCCCACAATCCCCCGGCCAAGGGTAAACTGTGCTGCCGCAGTGCTAACCACTGCGCCACCGTGCAGCCGAAACAGAAAACAGCTGAAACAGAATTAGAAAACAGCAACGTGTTTGTTCATCCCACCTTTAGTCCAAAGCAGAAAAGGCGCATTGTGAGTCAGCCGACTCCAGCCGAACAGAGGACGCGGACAGGATGCTGATCGTGCGCGCTTGGCGTCCGCGCGTCCCCCGCCTGTCGTGCCGGCTCGACTGCAGAATGTGTGTCAGTGGAGCATCCCGGCCGCTGACCGGAGCGGCGGTCGGAGCCCCGAGCACAAACGCTGCTCGTTCAAATCAGACACAGAGAGGCGCGTTCCGTTAAAATTAGCGTCCATCTGATGCTTAGAGGGATGAACACGTCAACCCACTTTCATCGGGCTGAGGGGGGAGCGTGAGTGCGCGTGTGTGTGTGTGTGTGTGTGTGTGTGTGTGTGTGTGTGTGTGTGCGCGTAAGAAGTTGGTGGCAGGCTGCAACGCAGTGAGTTTCATCTCAGTTTAGACAGCTGTGCCCTAAACTGGCACACGTTTATGGAAGTGCTGTGCTGGGGTATGATTCATGCTTCATGTGAACGAGGGGGAAGCGGCTCCTGTGGGGTTTTTTTTTATCTAGGCCACTAAGCAGACAGGGGCATCCATGCATCATCTCTTCTGCATTTCTCTGGTCATCTTTGTCAAAATTCCGCAGCGCACACGTCCCCCTTTTCTGCGCGCTCATGCTGCTCTCCCTCTCTCTGTGCAGATATCTGGAGTCTGGGGGTCATCCTCTACATGCTGGTGTGCGGTCAGCCCCCCTTCCAGGAGGCCAACGACAGCGAGACTCTCACTATGATCATGGACTGCAAATACACGGTGCCGCCACACATCTCCCGTGCCTGCAGAGAGTGAGTAGTGCACACGCACGCACACGCGCTTGCAGATGGACAGAGTACTTTGCAGCTGCTGCATATTTCATGTGTGTGGATGTGTGAAGAAAAAAGAGAGAGAGAGAGAGAGAGAGAGAGGTGCGGTCTGCTCGCTGTCCTGCTTTGGCTCAGTGCTGCAGTCAGCTGCTCCGCCGGGGATGCAGCGCTGCGCTGAGTGCATCTAATGCACCCTTTAAAATCGCCCTTCTATTTTTAACGTCGCGGGGGTTCGACGCTGCATGGGAGCGGAGCAGGGCGACGTGTGATTCAGAGCTCGGAAAGCCCGTATTGTTTTTGGACGGGGCTTTATTAGGCTGGGGCGACTTTCACAAAGTTGTTCAAATATTGACACGCGTCCTCATCTGGGCGTTGTTTGTCGAAACCTTCACACAAATCTGGCCTCGGGCTCCTGACAGATTTATAATTAACCCTTCGTCGTGCCACTGCAGTCACGTGTCTGCTGGGCACGTTCCTGTTTGACGAGAGAACGTTCCTCCACAGCCACGAGCTCGTTCCTTCGCCACGTGTCTTCCAGCTGATGAGTCAGAGCCGCTGCTGCGCACGCAGGTGTGCAGTTTGGTTCATTACAGTCCAAAATGATTCCGCCACTGTTTCTAATTGGCATTTTGTTTTCTTTATTTTTGTCAGGATTGTTAACACTGTGACCAACATCCATCCATCCATCCATCTTCTTCCGCATAATCCTTTTCGGGTCGCGGGGGGGGGGGGGTGGAGCCTATCCCAGCATCTTTGGGCGAGAGGCGGGGTCCACCCTGGACAGATCACCAGTCCATCGCAGGGCCAACACAGACAGACAGACAACCATTCACTCTCACAGTCATGCCTAAGGACAATTTAGAATCCCCAGTTTGATGCCAGTTAGCCTAACTTGCATGTTTTTGGCATGTGGGAGGAAACCTCGGAGTAAACCCACGCAGACACGGGGAGAACATGCAAACTCCACACAGACCACTGTTGATCGGGGGCTGGGATCGAACCCAGGATCCCCTGGCTAAGGGTGAGTTGCTGTGCTGCAGCAGTGCTAACCACTCTGCGACCGTGCTGCTGTGACCAACATAAGCCACTTTATTTGATGTTGGTGATAGTTCCCCCCCCCCCACCCCGAGCCAACGTTGACATTCTGACACCCAGGTGTTGCCAGTCACATGAATTTAGTCTGTGTGCCTCAGTAGAAGATGACGTTGCTCAAACAGACCTCATAGAATCTACCTCTGCACTGGTGATTAAGCCCTAAATCCTGGTCCATCTCTATTATGACACCGCTGTTGATTTACAGGTGAAACATTTATGCTAATTCATAATTAATGGTCTGTTTCACATTTAAAAATGATGCCCCAAATACCCCAAGTGAAGTAGCTGATAACGGCGACTGCGTCCCCCATTCCAGCTGCTCCACAGAGATAACCTCCAGATGTTAATGACACATGCACAATGGCAGGAATGTTCCACCACTGTGGCCTGTTGTTTTATTTTAAGTGGTCGTCCATTAGTCAGCATTTCACAGATTAGTCTGATTTAACATTGAGGTCAGATAAATGTCGGGGTGTCGGGGAGCTGAATCGCGGAGTCACACGGGCTAAAATGTCAAACGTCCAGCGTTTACAGTCGTGGACTTTTGATTCATGCCTGTGGCTGGTTGCTCATAGAAGAAGTCATTCTGAAGATTTTGTTACGGTTAATTCTTTTAACGGGGTCATTGACTGCACTTTTTCCACATTTTAACAGCTCACTCTTGTCTTAATGAAATGTTTGTGACATTTTGTTCACATTTTCTTTTTTTTTTTAATTATTGAAGCAAATTTGTTTTGTATTTTCCCCGCCTTTCTTGAAACGCTCTGATTTAAAGCCTGTCACTCAAAGAACCATCCTTCACCTATTCAACTCCACCCTCCCTCTTACGTCAGTTAGCCATTAGCTGACTAGCCTTTAACTTTCAGTGTCCTTCTAGTTCAGATGAGCAACGCTGGTTCACTGATCCACAGTCGACGGTGGAACACGCGCCACCTTGACACCCTCCCCGCAACAACCTCGCCGTGACTCCACAGCAAATCGCCAGCACCACGCACCAAGCAGCCCTCCCGGTCACCACAACCAACCCGGCCCAGGATCTGAGGCTGCCAGCCGGAGGCCGAGCCAAGGCAAAGCTTGCCGAGTTGCCGAGCCACGGAATCTTAAAGGGCAATGTCTCGTAGCCAACCAGAGGATGCCACCCTCACGAGGCGGCTACCCTACGCTGCCCGCGAGAGCAGAGTCGCATGGAGCCCCAGAGGAGGGTGGGGGAGCCAGCAACCTCAGGTCCCAGGCCAGGTTGGTTGCAGCAACTGACGCACCGGTGCTGGCAATCCACTGCAGAATCATGATGAAACCACCGGGAGATGGGCCAGAGTGACGTGGGGCACGCTGCTGACTGGTACCAGTGTTAGCTCGGGGGCTAGTAGGCTACATTTAGCCCCCCCTTTTATCTACATGACAGACAGCCAGGCAGGCCAATAATAGAGCAGTGGGCGGGTCTCAAAGATGGCGGTAGGTTGGCTTTTTCTAATCATGACGTATACGATTTACCCGGAAGAGTCAAAAATGTTTCTGGGAGAGAAAAACGAGATAAAGACTGTGTGTGTTTGTTTGTTTTTTTGTTTGTTTTTTTAAAGAGAATTGACTTTTGATTTTTTTTTTTTTTTTTGATAATTAGGTGACCATTAGACTCATTTCAGACAGTTAAAACCTAAAAAAAAACCACTCCATTTTTCTGTCAGTGACCACTTTAAAGAGGTGAACAGTGGCTTAATTTTATTTGGCTGTTCCAGCTGAGAAGACGTCCCAAAGTGAGACTTGGTAGTGGAACTGGATCTGGCCGTTAGGTTTAATTAATCAAATGTTGTCTACAGGAGCTTACACTGTACCACAAAACCCAGGAACACGTGAACGTCATTTAACAGCATGAACAGGTGCCCAGGTTTTAATTTTGTCTTTTAATTTCTGCAACTTAATAAGATCTTTCATATTTGTGATACCAATTATATGACTTAGAAACGTGTCGGACTTCTTCTTCCTGTTCAAAAGAAGGGCATGAGTCAGAGAGAAACTCCAGTAACTGATCCACACAGGTTGCTCTTTTCACGTTGCAGAAAACTAAGCTCGACTCATCTCAAAGTGATCAAACTCAGACGTCAGAAGTTTTTCTGGCTTTTTTCCCCACAACACTGATCTCCACCGTGTCTCCCTCCCAGTCTTATAGGCCATATGCTTCAGAGGGATCCCAAGAAACGAGCGACCCTGGAGCAGATCGAGAACCACGAGTGGCTTCAAGGCATCGACCCCTCCCCGGCCACCAAACTGTCCACTCCTCTGGTGTCTCATCGCAGCCTGTCGGAGGAGGAGCACGGCTCCATCATCCAACGCATGGTGTTGGGGGGCATCGCCGACAGAGACGCCATCACTGAGTATGTATCCTTCACATGCTTAAGCGTAAATGAAGCTCTTCTGTGCAATCTTCAAAAATCTGTCACGGTCCACTGGTCCTGCTGAAGCCTAATTGAGTGTTTTCAGCAGTTTAATTGCTATTAACAACCAGATGGCAGTCCGTCCCAAGCTGTCGCCACGTCAGATTAAATCTCCGCTCCCGTCACTTCCTGTTGACTCTACATGTTGATACACATACTGTGTGTGTGTGTGTGTGTGTGACTGAAATGGATTTCTCCCTCCATCGTCTCAGGGCTCTGGAGTCAAACCAGTACAACCACATCACAGCTACCTACTTCTTACTGGCCGAGAGGATGCTGAGGGAGAGACAAGAGAAGGAGCAACCCAGTCAGACACGGTCGCCCAGCCCCAGCAAGGCTCAGTTCAGGTACACACACATGCACACACAATACGCGTCCACAAATGTTTTCCCAGAGACAGAGTGCTGCCCCCGCACCGTTGCGGGCTGTCCGTCTGCAGTGAACAAGTCTGACAGAGGATGGACAGACGGAGCCCTTTTCAGCAGGGGATGAAGGACAGGCTGAGAAGAGAAAATAAGCTGCCGATCAGCAGCATTGTCAGGGTGCTTCAGCCTAAAATGTCTTGGAAAAAGAAGGCCAAACAACAGCAGCGTTTAAAATGAAATGGTTTTATTTATTAAAGGGTGTGTGTTGAGCTTCTGTGTAAAGTAACTGCATTAAATGGTGTAAAATAATGATAGAATATATCAATTAATATTATGGTTATAAGGTTAGAAATGTGTTTTATTGTTTAATGAGATATTCAGGAACACGTACAAAATGATCCACAGTCAGAACATTATTTGTTTATTTATTAGCACAAAGCAACATGATATTTGAAATTTATATCATAATCATAATAGCCTTGTGTAGTTGTGGATTTTGCTAATGCTACAGTACATAACCGAATTTGGATGATGCTTTTCTGTCCTTTAAATGATAATATCGGGGTTTAGGCATACAGCAAGAACGCAGAATCTTTGTTTTAGGTTTTATCTTACAAAGCTGACAATTATTAATGCTGGGGGGAAAATTCTAACTAATTAATTGGACACATTTTCTGTAATTAGTCATGATTACGCTCAATTAAGTTTTTGGCTAATTAGTTAACTGCTATTAATCACTAAAATTCCAATGGAAAAACACTGAAAAAGAAGTATTTTTAAATAACTTTTTATTACTTTTTAATTGCAGTAGCTTAGTTTTTAACAAAGCACCAACTGAGCTTCAGACAGCTCAGTTTAACAGTCTGCAGTCTGATTTGTGTAAATTTTGCACATTTAAAGCCTGCTGGAGCTGTCACATGGATGAGGTGAAATATTACAAGGCCAGAAAGATGATAATCACAGAAATAAAATGGCTCCTAAGTGGAGAGCACTTCTGCATTAACAGGATTATAAATGGTAAACTGATGGTGGTCAATAGAGGGTTGCTAAATGTATAGTGTCCTAGCCTAGTGTTTTATTTACTAATGTTGCCTAAATTTACTAATCCAGTAGGGAATATTAAAAAAAAAAACATACTAAACTGCTCATGCCCATTTGATTCTGATGTAAAATAGTAAGCTTTAAAGGTCTTCCCCCTTGAAATTAGCTCAGAACTGGTCCATTTCATTGTAACTCTGTGGTGATGCTAGCACTTGCTGCTAACATCTGGGAACTGTTTGAAGTGAGATGAGGCCACTTTGTCTCGAGTGCTTTATCCGCAGCCACAGGCAGCCCAAGAAGTGAACACAATCGTCGGCCTCCGTCGGTCTATGATGACCATGGAAGAGAATCCTGAACGTCTACTCTGCTGGAACAGCACCGCCTGTGGCTGAACAGGCCAATGCGCACCGGTGTTCTACCTTCCAGCGTTGGGCGTTGGTAGGATTCAAGCCTGGGCAGGAAGATATGGAGGACAAGGTGTTACCCATGCAGCATGTCCCCCCTCTCCACGTCACTGATGAATCCAAAGGAACAGCAGGGCTGCTATAGTTTGGCACCAGCGCCGTCGCAGGAGCTGCCAGAACGATGTTGAGCACAACAGAGAACTGCCTTAGGGACTCCGACTCCGGATTTTTCCTCAGGGTTGACTCCCGAAGCCTTTCCCGTGACCGGGTGTGCCGCAAGGCAGCGGAGGTTTGAAATCAGGGTTTACCATCCCCTAGATGGGCTACCTTCCCAGGTTGACGAGCCACCATCTACCCGAAGCATCTGGTTTTAAGGCGCCAGAGATCCGCCCTCGCCCCTTCTCCTATTAGTAAAAGCAGTTCCGCCGGGCTTAGAGACTAAACCACACGGGCAGGCTAGGAGTTGGACTTAGTTGTCAGAGGCTTTTCGAGACGCACGCCATAAGGAGCATTTTATGAGCACTGGGAGCTTAACCCCAGTACCGCTCCTGGCTATGACGACCTTGGAACCACCTTGGAACCACCTTGGAACCACTAGAAGTGAACATCTGCCAACAGAAAACAGGGAACAGTTGATCTGCTGTGGCTAGCCTTGTGCTAATGTCAGGTTAGCAGACAGACCTCGCTGAAGAGATTCATTTCCAAGGTGGCTCATTTCAGTGTCTGATTAAATGTAATCTACGGTCCATAGGTTCACATAGTATGACAGCGATACTCCAGCAAACTGATTTGAAACCCAGAATTAAATAAAATGAGGAGTTTGTGTCCATAGTTGATGCAGCTCTATTGTGTGTCGCGCCAAAGAGTGTCTGGGCGTAACAGTTCTGCGTTTCAGAGTTCCGCTATAACAAGAAGTCCCGCGTTTGCGTTAATGTTTTTTAATCTGTTAATCCAATAACCACCACTAAGGAGTAACCATCAAATATAATACATGCTTTAACAGAAAGGCAACATTTCCAGTTACATTTATTTCCATGAAAATCAATAGTAATATAATTTAACATGCTCAACTATATCATTGATTATTTTATGTATGTGCCTTTGTTATAATTTACAATGCTTTAATCATGCTGAACACTGCAAATATGCCATCAGTCACTCCGTAGATAAGATAAGATAAGATAAGCCTTTATTAGTCCCACAACGGGGAAATTCCAGGATTGCAGCAGCACAGGGATAGCAACACTCAGAGCAACAATCAGAAGGCAAGAAAAAAAACAAGCAAGCAAGAGCAGCTAATATACATATGTACATATTACTATAAAATATATATATACACAGACACACAGTGCAGAGCATTGTAGCTGGATGGAATAAATATATGAATATATAAACACCCACAGTACGGAGCATTGCAGCTAGGTGGAATAATATGTAGATATATAAACACACAGTGCGGCGCATTGTAGCTAGATGGAATAAATATATAGATATATAAATATAAACACACCCAGTGCTGAGCATTGTAGCTAGATGGAATAAATATGTAAATATATAAACACACACAGTGCAGAGCATTGTTGCTAGATGGGATGAAACAGCACAACCGTCTACTTAGTTATCCTACATGGTATGATTATGTGCCCATACATATTCTCACCCTCCATAGCGACCGGTATTTTCCTAGTTGTATGCCGGAGGGGACCATTGTGTAAGACTATTGCATCTTTTGCATTCAAAAACTATTAGTTTGTTACGTCTTTTTGCTATCTCTGCGAGCAGCCCTGCTTAGGTTGTACAGTCTGACAGCCGTTGGTAGGAAGGACCTGCGAAACCTCTCGGTTGTGCACCTGGGATGATGTAGTCTGCTGCTAAATGAGCTCCTCAGTGCATTCAGTATGTCCTGCATAGGGTGGAACTCAGACTCCAGCAGAGATGACAGTTTAGCCACCGTCCTTCTCTCTCCTATCTCCTCCACCGGATCAAGGCGCTGCCCCAGGACAGAGCTAGCTTTCTTGATCAGTTTGTTCAGTCTCTTCCTATCGGCTGCAGTAATGCCACTGCCCCAGCAGACCACTCCAAAAGTGATGGCTGATGCCACCACCGTGTCATAGAATGTCTTCAGCAGCGCCCCTTGTACACCAAAAGACCTGAGTCTCCTCAGTAGGAACAGCCTGAGCTGTCCCTTCTTGTAGAGTGCGTCAGTATTGTGTGACCAGTCTAGTTTATTGTTCAGATGAACACCCAGGTACTTATAGGATGTCACCATCTCGATGTCTGTTCCCCGTATGTTTACTGGTGCTGTGAGGGGCTGCCCATGCCTGCAGCAGTCCACCACCAGCTCCTTAGTTTTCCTCGCGTTGATCTGGAGAAAGCTAATTATGGTCATTCTGTCCTAAAAAAGGATCCCTGACAAGTTTATAATTCATATTATGACCAGTATATTGGTGGCACAGTATTAATGAGTTAATAAGTGTTTACTAGAAAATTGTTTTTACTTAAAGACTCTTGCATAGGAAAACGGAACCTTCTCAGGAATCCTTTTCTTACCCACTCCTCCTCAAATGCTTATAGTTCAGATGATTAAACTCAGGCTCCACCAGAAAATCTGCCACTGCCACTTTAATGTGGCGAGAACACACAGACAGTGTGAACAATTAATATAAAACTCCTAGCAATACAGCTCTGAATATTAGTACAGCCGGTTAAATATAATGAAGTGTTAGCAGTGTTTCTCTTAACATTTATATTCCAATGAAATATTGGCATTTTGTAAGTGAAAGTGACATTTTGGCTTTATTTCTAACACTTGGGGAAAAGAACATCTCTTGTTTGTATGAAGCATCGGTTAGCTTAGCGTTGTGTAAAATGGGGGGGGGAGGCTACTATGGCACTGGAGGGAAAAAACAAGGAACCAGCAGCTTGTGCTGTTCACATGTAAACAAGGCAAATGGCAGTATCATAACTCTTCATTTATGAGTGACCAGGAGTGTGTAGCTTCATTTTCCACCTCATGCTAACTAGTATCTGACGCTGGCTGTTTTATACTCTCAAGTTGTTTCACTGTTATCATTCAATGGAATAAACTTAGAAACAAACATTTACAGTTTTATATCTGCAACTTTCCTTATCATCGATTATGTCTGTCCTTTCACAGGCAGTCTTGGCCCACCAGAGTGGATGTTCACCAAGATGTCAGTGATGAGTTGGGAGGTCCAGCTATCTCCCACCCTGGGGGGCCACAGTCCCCTGCCCGTAGTGCAGAGAGCCTCCACAAAGGCCCCAGGCCCAAGACAGCTCTGCTGGACGTCAGCCAACGGCAGGAGAACCAAACTCCATCATCCGGTGAGACGCCACCTACTCAGCAGAACCAGGAGAGGGGGCTCAGGTCTTTGGCAAAGCCCCACTCCACCCCCATCAGACTGGGCTCACTGGGTACAGTGGGCCCTTGCAAACCTCGCAGCCCTAGTCTTTTCAGTGTAGAAGAAGATGAGGAGGAAGAGGGGGCAGAGGACAAATGTTTGCCCCCCTGTACGCTGCCTACTCCAGTGGTGCTTCGATGCAAAACGTCCTCCTTATCATCATCTACGTCTTCGTCTGGTAATCGGCTGACGTCTCGCATGAGCGCTCCTGTTCTCAACCAGATCCATGAAGAGGACAAAGAGGAGGAGGAAGAGACGGAGGAGTTGCATGGATTTGGCCCACCCAAACCCAGCCTCAGCCTCAATCTGAACTCTAGAATATCATCGCCTTCAGCCCTCATGTCTTCACCTAAAACTGTGGGTGTAACAGCACCTATTGCCACGCTCTCTCCAAGTTCAGAGACCAGTGATGATGACACAGAGAGTCACTATAAAGTAGATACTGTAAGTCTCGATGGGCAAGTGGAGAAGACAGATGGGAGGCGAGAGGATGGAGGTAAAAGAGATGCAGGACAGGTCAGTCCCTCAACCTGTGCCAGTCCTGGATCGGGTTCGGGCCAAAGTAAGGGCACAGCCAAAGCTGCCAATGGCCTGGTGGAGAGTCTAAAGCTAATGAGCTTGTGCCTGAGCTCACAGTTCCACACCCTGACGGGCGGAGGAGGAGGAAGCGGTGGCGTCAACAATAACGTTGTTGGGGTAGATGCCCAGGATCGTCCCGTGTGGAGAATGTGCATGGGTGGCTCCACTGGCAGTTTGGATAAGGTGTCGCTGCTGGGTGGCCCTTCGCCAAGGGGTAACCTTTACCAGCAGCCCCCACTTGGAGACGTTCTGGCGGATCCGCTGCTGGACGGACCCTGTCCGGGCCGCCTGAGGTTGGGGGAGCTGGACTTAGCCAGGGAAAACCACCGGAACATGAAGAACCGGGTTCTGCAGATGCCTCTGAGCGACAAGACTCTGTCCGTGAACATTCACCGGAGCCCCAAGGAGGGTCTGCTCTGCACCCCCACCCCTCACAGCTGCTGCCAGGTCATCTAGGTCAGACCAGCCGCTGCACCTCTGCACTCCTCCACCCACAGTCCTACATTGCTTATTGTTCTGCTTTCATTTCGGTTGCCACTGTCTCATTGGTAGACATTGTTTTTGCATTTTACTGTGAACGGTGAATAACTGGGTGAGAGTCCAAATGCTTAAATTTGCACATGGAGAGGCGGGCACTGGGTGTGATGCCAAGTATGTGAAGCACTTTGAGCAGATTCAAGAGAACACTAAGAGGACGTTTTTTCCCTGCAGGTGTGATAAATATGAACACAGGAGGTGCTCACCACCCTGATTTTATGTGTGTGAGTGTGTGTGGGGGGGGGGTGCCTGTGCGCGCGCGCGTGTGTGTGTGTGTGTGTGTGTGTGTGTGTGTGTGAGTTCACATCTACAGCACTTTGGTAATAAAAGTGAATGCTGAAGATTTTTAGTATGACGTGACGTATTGTTTATTTGCTTTCTTTTGCTGTGTTTTAGTATCATTTTTAAATTATTTTTGAACATTTTTATTCTTTTTCTTTTTCTTAATTCTGTGAAGGGGTTAAATTATGCCTGTTTTGGCATGGACAAGGAAACATACAGGGTGAATATGGACAGCAGCACTTGACGGTGGCACATGATATTTTGATATTTTGTAGTCTATCACTGTTTTATTTTTCTATCTTGAACATGCTCTGCAGATTGGGGGGGGGAGGCACACTCACTTAACTTATTGAGTGCAGTTGGACAATAGAGTTTGTACATATGTGGATAATATAGGAGCACTCTGTACCTGTAGTATTAACGGTGAAGATGTATTGCAGTAGAAACCTGAATACTAGATCCTAACACACCATTATTCGTCATTCCCGCTGGATGTCCGAGGTTCTGGTCGAGCCCTGAGTGAGAACTAAATTCTCCACCGATGCTCAACAGAATTATCAAAAGTGCAACGGCAGCTCTTTTCCAACATAGCTGAACACTGGGTGGAACCTAAACCGTGAACATCCCGCAGATTTCCAGGATCACAGTAGCCACTGTCGTAGCGTATTCCAACAACAACAAAGGGGGATTAAAAAGAACATCACAGCAGCACCCCTGAAAGCACTGGTCTCTGTATCCGGATGTGTGACCCACCCCTAGAGGAATATATATATATATATATAAATATATATATATATATATATATATATATATATATAACTTAACAGTGCATGCGTTTTTGCTGTAGCAACCTTGTCCCTAAACCCACCTGAGGTCAAACCACCTGCTGTATCTACCTAAGTAACAGATTGAAATGGTCACTTTACTGTAACCTCACAGCAATACCAGCGACTGCAAAATGTACAACAATGTATGTGCCATAAAATCTGTCTTGAGCATATTGTACTGTATGTACTGTATATGATAGAGATCTATTAAAATAAAAGGATGTGAATGAAGCCCGTGGTGTAAAAAAGTGGCTTGTTTTTTGTTTTGATGGTTAGAGTATGCACCGTGAAGAAAGATGGATGTTCCCTACTGATTTGGGAAACTCGGTTTGCCTTTGCTTGAAATGTGTGGTAGAAAAATTAAACAAAAGCTGGAATCTGCACAGTTTATCCATTTTGCTCCACACTAAAATTAACCTCATTTTGGTTGAAAAAAGACGAAGCTGGTGATAAAGGCCACAAACACTTGAAAAAACAGAAGTGTTTCTTGAGCCTACAGTTAAGCCAGAAGTTTATATCTTCTATTGTTATAAAAGAGATTCTGCAGTGTGGGTATGTATGTGGAAAACTTTGTCCCCCAACTAACCTGGAGGCCACTTGACTGCAGGCTCTCATTTCTTGCATGGCGATGCTACAATACCTGAAGAGTGACCTTGACATGGTTTCACTGACTGCTTGATGATAAGAGGTCAAAGGTGACTTTGTTTAATCGACCTTTACCAGTGGAGGTGTACGCCGGCAGAACGATCAAGCGCACCTGACACAGTCGGTGGAGTTTGGGATCTGCGGGTTTCTCTCTACAATACAGGTGCTCTGGACTGACGGGGAGACGGAGGTACAGGATACTGCTGGGTGCTGGGACACCAAAAGTATATTCACATTTAACTATATTCACATTTATTCACCCATATTGAGGTGTACACTGGTGATAGAATTGAGTGCACTCTGGCCATTGGTGTCAGCTCTGACTGGATGTGTTTGTGCGTTACCAAAACAGCTTTCTGCTGTGTCCAGTAGCTTATGTTCAAATTGTGTCAAGAGTGGAGAACAACTGCTAATACAATCGGTATGTACACCTGCTGCCATCATGTAATTTAATAGTGTATATAATTATTAGAGTTAGGATGAGTCATACAAAAGTTATGTGTCTGCTAACTTCCTCAATATTCTTTTGAACTTGGACTGTTGTTTATCCCACGTGCTTTGTAAGTGTGGGAAATATTAACAGTATACTGATAGAAAGTGTGAACTATAGTGGATTAAAAATGTTTGTAAAAACACCCAGGAAAATTTCCCTTTTTTTTTTGAACATCCATCCATCTATCACCAAAACCTTAAAATGGACCAAAAAAAGAAGAAAAAAAAAAGCTTTTCTTCCAACAAAAACATTAAAAAGTAAAACTGAATCATTGTCCAGATCTGTAGAAAAAAGACAAACTATTACAAAGAACAAAAATTTAACCAGCATCCCTATGAACACTGCAAATTTACATGAAAAAATAGCAAATTTATGAGGAAAAAATTGGTAAGTTTGACAGTTTTTAAGTTTCAACTCTATAAGAAGAGTTACAAATTTACAAGAAAAAGTCAAGTTTGAGGAAAAAATGTCACATTTACTGTATGACACACAAATGTGAATGGGAAAGTCAAATTTTTGAGACAAAAGCAGCAAATTTACAGGAAAGAAGTAGGAAATTTCATAAAATAAATTAATTTCTTTAAAGTGAAACAGTAGTTAAAATGAAAGGACATACAAGAGTAAAACACTATCATGACTGAAGAATAAAGTGATGCGTTAAGTGAAGTAAATAAATGTAAATTATTACTACATGCTATTATTATCCTGTAGTGCATTTTACTTTGTGCAATAAAAAATAATGAAAAAAATACATGTTTAATGCTTTATATACTCTTGAGAATGAAGGAATGTTGAAACAATAAATCTCCTTGAATAAAAAAAAAAAAATCTCCCTGAATGCTACACAAAAATAATGCACTACCTACATTCGGAAACATCATCTTTTTTAAATCATGCTGACACACAACATTATGTAATGCCCACATTGTCACATGACGTGCTGTCTGGGAAAAGGACCAATTGTATGGAAGGCCAGCCCATTCAAAATGTTGCCACGATGTGAAGTTACATTTCTGGAGACACGTCAGGTCAACATAAGCTATACATTCATTGCAGCCCAGCTGAACTCTCGGAGGAGCAGAGGTTGGTCAGCAGGTCCTTCATATCACTGTTGTAGTATCATCAGGACGAAAATTGCATGTGTTACTTATCGGGTATTGCTGCTTGTACACTGTATAAAAAGACACATTGTGGAGAGAGGAATAATCAGGCGGAGAGGTCTAGGGCAGAACAGGTTTTATTCATCTCTCTCTTACATTCTCTAGAATCATGAACATCAAAAGAGTAACAGGTCACAGGCACCTCTGCTCTTATAGCATACCACTCGGTCAGCCTTCTGTGGTGCTGTATTAACATCAAAGACTTTGCAATTCCCATTCTCTTTGTCACTGTTCACATCAACCCACCAAGCCCCACATCAACACACAAACCCCCATGATGATTCCCATTGTCCTTCGTCTCAGTGTAAACATACTGCGGTGGATTCCGCCCCCCCCCCCCCGCCCCCAGAACTCAGACTGAGCCTTGACCCTCATGTCCTTTGGGCTTCAGCCTACGTCCATAGTGGCAGTAACGGGGGGTCTGCGGCTTCGAGGCGCTGCTGTGCCGGGGGAGTTCTTGGGGGTGCGTCCGTCTGTGGGGGGACATTGGGGGGGGGACATCTTTAGCATGCTATTGTGACTGATCTGACGAGTCATTTACCTGGGGAGCTCTCAGTGGGGGTCGTCCGCGCCAAGGAGCTCGGGCCAACACCACCTGCTCGTCTGCTAAAACGAAAGCGGGCTTAAGCCTGTCTATACAGACTGTTTCCCTGCGTCCTCCCAAGTCTAGCACAAAATGTTTCTCCCCGGGGTTCCAGCACTCTGAACGGGCCATTGTAGGGCGGGCACAAGGGGGTCCGGTGGGCATTGTGCCTGACAAATACGAACACCGCGTCCTTCAAGGCCTTTGGCACAAAAGTGCGTGGAAAACAGTGGTTGACTGGACCGGGTACTGTCCCTGCCACTGCACTATGCGGTGAACGCGGGGATGGATCGGTGTTCGGCATGGGGCTGTCCGGCAAAAATTCCCCTGGGAGCTGCAGCGGCTGGGAAAAAAACAGCTCTGCTGGGGAGGCTGCCAAATTCTCCTTAGGTGCTGAACGCAACCCTAATAGAACCCACGGCAACTGATCTATCCAATTTGCATCCGTAAGCGAAGCCCTGAGCGCTGCTTTAAGCGATCTATGGAAACGCTCGCATAACCCATTGGCCTGGGGGTTGTACACGGTCGTGCAATGAATTGTGACACCCAGGCTCTGGACCATGGTGGACCAGAGGTCGGAAACAAACTGTGGGCCCCGATCGGACGTGATATCCAAAGGGGCACCGAAACGTGCCACTCATGTCGTCAAAAAAGCGTGTGCAACTTCTGCGGATGCAGTGGAAGCTAGCGGGACTGCTTCGGGCCAGCGCGCGGTGCGGTCCACCACTGTCAGGAGGTGCATGAACCCCTGTAATGGCGGGAGGGGGCCCACGAGGTCCACGTGAACGTGGTCAATCCAATTAGCCGGGATATGGAACGGCTCCAAGGGGGCCTTTGTGTGCCTGTGCATTTTGGCTCATTGGCACGCTACGCAGGCTGCAGCCCCCTCTTTCATCTGTTTGCTCAGGCTCAGCCAGTCGAACTTTGCTCCCACCATTTTGACTGATGCGCGCACTCCTGGGTGCGCCAGGGAGTGAACGGACTCAAAAACACAGCAGCACCAAGCGCGTGGGACCATCGGGCATAGGCAGCCTGTGGAGACGTCACAGATTGGGGGGGCCCCCTGTCCTGCAGTACTCTGCTCTCCAGCCTTAACCCTGTTGGTCCAGACTGGAGCGCACAAACGTCCGCATCGCCGATCTGCTCAGCGGCCATGGCCGTGTAATCTATCCCCACGTAGACTGGGGCCACTAATGCATGTGAAAGGCAGTCCGCCACCACGTTGAGTTTACCGGCCACATGCTGAATGTCGGTCGTAAACTCCGAGATTGCGGCCAGCTGTCTCTGCTGCCAGCCCGACCATGGTTCCGAAACCTTGGCCATCGCGTACGTTAGCGGCTTGTGGTCCACGAACGCAGTGAAGGTGCACCCTTCCAGCCAGAACTGGAAGTGGCGTATGGCCAGGTGGAGAGCCAGTAACTCTCTGTCGAACGTGCTGTATTTACCCTCACTGTTGCGCAAAGACCTGCTAAAAAAGGCAAGCAGCTGCCAAGAACCGGCGACGTGCTGCTCCACGACGGCCCCTATCGCCACGTCCGAGGCGTCGGTAGAGAGCGCTATCCGAGCCGCTGGGTCCAGGTGCCCCAGCAGTGTGGCTTTCACCAGGGCTGTTTTAACCTCGGAAAACGCCTGCTCTCGCTCAGGAGTCCAGTCGACTCTGATCGCCGGTTTCTGTCTCTTAAGCGCAGCGTACAACGGCTGCATGAGCTGGGCTGCTTGGGGGAGGAAACGGTTATAAAAGTTAACCATCCCCAAAGACTCCTGCAGCGCCCTGATCATCTGAGGCCGGGGAAAATCTGCCACCGCGCGCACTTTGTCCAGTAAGGGTATTGCACCCTCCGGTGAGATGCAGTGTCCCAAAAAATCAATTCCCGTCACCCCAAACTGGCACTTCACCAGGTTGATTATTAATCCGTGCTCCTCCAACCTCTGGAAAACTGTCCTGAGGTGGGCTACATGTTCGTCCTCGGACACGCTGGTCACCAGGATGTTGTCCAAGTACACAAACACAAACGACAGATCGCGCAGCACCGCATCCATCATGCAATGGAATGTCTGCGCCGCGCCTTTTAACCTGAAAGGCATGCGTAAAAACTCAAAAAGACCAAATGGACATGCCATTTTAGGTATGTCCTCAGTGCGCACCGGGACCTGGTGGTAACCGCAGACCAGGTCTATCTTGGAAAAAATGCGTGCCCCGGTGAGGTGAACGGAAAAATCCTGAATATGGGGGATCGGGTAGCGGTCGTGCCCTGTGGTGTTGTTCAATCTGCGGAAATCTCTGCACGGTCGCCACAATCCTTCGGCTTTAGGAACCATATGTAGCAGGGATGCCCATGTGCTGTTTGAGCATCTGATGATGCCCAACTTTTCCAAGTTGGCAAACTCCTCACACGCTATGGCCAGTTTAGTTGCGTCCAGACAGCGAGGTCATGCGAAAATGGGCAGCCTCGTGGTGGTAATGAAGTGCTCCACCCCATGTTTAGTGACGGTCGCCAGAAAGGTCAGGACCGTGAGTGCTGGGAACTGGGTGAGTAGTGTGTGGAACTTACCCCCTGGAGCTGTGACGTTGGCTAGCATCATGGGCCCGGCTCCTCTCACTGTACAGGGGAGCGAATCAAAAGGCATTGCGTTAATCAGGCGTCTGTTAGCCACATCGACTAGTAGACCGTATGTACACAAAAAATCCGCGCCCAAAATGGGGAAGCTGCATGCCGCTATGACGAATGTCCATTGGTATGTACAGCCGTGCAAGGATACAATCAGTGTCCTCTCACCAAAAGTCTTAATGTATGAGCCATTTGCGGCCGTCAGCTCGGGGCCGCTAGTTCCCGCCAGCTGGTCAGCGTAGGACAGCACGATGACTCTTTTGGGAGCCGAAGTCCACAAGGAACTGTCTCCCCAAGCATGAGTCTGTCACATAGAGCAGCTTGCTCACTTCACTGGCGGTCGCAGCTGCTACCAACTGCCGGCCCTGATGTTTCCCAAGCGCTTGAATTGGCACGATGGCACACATCGGCGTGCGTCCTCTCCAAAACGGCAGTGGTAGAAGCAGAGTGTGTCTCTCCGGTCCTTCTTGGCTTCCGCTGCAGCCACCATCGTCAGCTCCTCGCCCCCGCTGGCCGTCTCGCTGGGTTCCGACGCGCTGCGTTAACTGCGAGGGCTCTGGGGGTGAGGATAATCCGATCTGCCTCTTGCGCTAGCGCCCAGCAGTTGCGCACGGCCAGCAGTGGCAAATTGGCAAGGACCGCCCTGGCCGCCGTCAGGAAGTTCCGGAGGAAAAGGTGAGCAAAGAGGAAATGCCTGTCATCTGTGCCCATCAACGCCAACATCTTCTCCATTAACTCGACCGCCGACCTGTCTCCCAACTCGGAGCGCGTCAGAAGCCTTTCCGCTCTCTTGCAGTCTGAGAGTGTATAGCGCCGGGTCAGCGCGGTCTTGAGAGCCTCGTATTTGTCGTGGGCTGGGGGCCTTTGGAGCAGGCTCGCCACCTGCTGAGTTGTGCGTGCTTCCAGTGCTGCAACCACGTAGTAGTATCTGGTGTCATCCGCCATTATTCCCCGGAGCGCGAACTGGGCCTCGATGTGGAGGAACCAAGACTTTGGATCGTGTAGCCAAAAGTCAGGGAGTCTGACCGAAACGGCGCACGCGTTGCTGGCACCTCCCGTCCGGGTCGTCTCCGGGGTGTTCGCCTCGAGTTCCATTGTGCGTCAAGGGTCACCAGTGTGGAGAGAGGAATAATCAGGCGGAGAAGTCTAGGGCAGAACAGGCTTTATTCATCTCTCTCTCCTACATTCTCTAGAATCATGAGCATCAAAAGAGTAACAGGTCACAGGCACCCCTGCTGTTATAGCATACCACTCGGTCAGCCTTCTGTGGTGCTGTATTAACATCAAAGACTTTGCAATTCCCATTCTCTTTGTCACCGTTTGCATCAACCCACCAACCCCCGCGTCAACACACAAACCCCCATGACGATTCCCATTGTCCTTCTGTCTGAGTGTAAACATACTGAGGTGGATTCCTACAACATAACCTTTTTTTCTCACTGTCTGACTATAAATCAGACTGTGGGGAGCGTGAAATAAGGAGACTGAATTTATTTCTCAATTCAGGTTTAAGAAGTTGGCCCTCTTGTGGCCTCTTGATGGTCCCCCTATGGGTTTTCTAGGTAAAAAGGCCAAATGGCCCCTCTCTGGGACTTCTAGTGTTAATGAAGATTTCACATCCCCAGCATTCTCTCAAAACAATAAGAGAGTGAACTCCCCAAAAAACCCCACATTTATATATGGGACATCAAAGGCAAAATCACACATTGTTGCCAAACCCCCTATTGACAATAATTCTCCCCCCGAGTCCCTTCGTCGTCCGTCTGACCCCAGGAGGTCAGGAAGTCCTCTCAGAGTCTTATCACGGCACCTCCGCCTCCTGCCGTTATCCTCAGGAGGTCCAGACGTATTGTTCCATCCAAGACGTGAGGTCAAACAACACATGCAGTACTAAGCATCTCACTCCTGTGCTTATACATATGCAGTCAAAATATGTGACCCACATAACCCCCCCCAAACATCGAAGAATGAACAATACAGCATAGTCCACACAACATGATAAAATCACACATCAGTCCGTACGCCATCTGGGCTTCAAACGCCTTCCAAACTTGCTGTAAGCGGGCTTCGCAGCCCCTGCGGCGCCGTCTTGCAGTGGATCTGCTAACTGAGGATGAGAATCGTTATTTGATACCTGCGGGGGCTCCAGGACATGCTCCCTGGGGGGTCTGCCATGTCGAGGGGCCCTCGCCACCCGTACAGACTCGTCGTTCATCACAAAAGCAGGCTTTAGTCTGTCAATACTAACTGTTTCCCTTCTGTCCCCCAAATCTAGCACAAAATGTTTATCACCTGTTTCCAGCACCCTAAATGGACCGTCGTAGGGTGGGCACAGGGCCAGGCGCATAGCCTCGTGCCTGACAAAAACAAATTCGGCGTTTTTTAAAGCTTTGGGAACAAAAACACGTGGAAAAGTGTGATGAACGGGGCCTGGAAGCATGTCTGCTCCCGTGCCGATCAGTGGCCACTGAGCCGGGGGACGCCCCTGAGCCAGATGATCCGGTAGAAACTCGCCTGGCAGCCGGAGAGGCTGCGCGAAAACCAACTCCGCTGGGGAGGCCTTTAAGTCCTCTTTGGGCACAGAACGCAACCCCAATAAAACCCATGGTAGTTTGTTTACCCAATTTGCATCCATAAGCGACGCTCTGAGGGCTGCCTTCAAAGATCTATGGAAACGCTCGCATAAACCATTAGCCTGGGGGTGGTAAGCGGTAGCGCGGTGAATTGTCGCCCCTAAGCTGTTGGCCATCGCTGACCAAAGCTCAGACACAAATTGAGGTCCTCTGTCGGACATAATATCCGACGGAACCCCGAAACGTGCTATCCAGGCCGTCAAAAATGCGCGGGCCACTTCTGCAGCCGTGGTTGATGCCAGTGGGACCACTTCCGGCCAACGCATGGTTCGGTCCACCATTGTCAAAAGATGTGTGAACCCCTGCGACAACGGTAGGGGACCCACGAGGTCGACATGCACATGATCAAATCTCTTGGCCGGGATGTGAAACGGCTCTAAGGGGGCTTTAGTGTGCTTGTGAATTTTGGCCCGCTGGCAAGCCATACAGGCTCTTGCCCACTCTTTCACGTGCTTGCGCAGGCTCGGCCAAACAAACTTTTCCGCTACCATTTTCACAGATGCGCGCACCCCCGGGTGTGCCAGGGAGTGAACCGAGTCAAAAACACGACGGCGCCAAGCAGCCGGTACCACCGGGCGCGGTCGCCCGGTAGAAACATCGCAGATTAGGGGGGGGGCAAACCATTTTGTAAGCTCCTCCTCTCCAGCTTTAACCCTGTTGGTCCAGACTGGAGCGCGCAAACGTCCGCATCTCTACCCTGATCCGCTGCCATGGCCGCATAATCTATCCCCACGTGAACTGGGGCCGCGTGCGTTTCCGCGCTGTTATTCTACTCTGCGGCCGCGGTAGTATAATCTACCTCTGCGTGGACTGGTGCTGTTACCGCGCGAGAGAGGCAGTCTGCTACTATGTTGAGTTTACCCGCTACATGTTGAATATCAGTAGTAAATTCCGAAATTGCAGCCAGCTGCCTCTGCTGTCGGCCCGACCAAGGTTCCGAAATTTTGGCCATCGCAAAAGTGAGCGGTTTGTGGTCGACAAACGCGGTGAAACACCGACCTTCCAGCCAGAATTGGAAGTGGCGAATGGCTAAGTGGAGCGCTAACAGCTCCCTGTCAAACGCGCTGTATTTTCGCTCGGCTTCGCGCAAGGATCTGCTGAAAAAGGCCAGCGGCTGCCAAATCCTGGCAACGTGCTGCTCCACAACCGCCCCTATGGCCAAATCCGACGCATCAGTGGTGAGCGCTATGCAGGCCGTTGGGTCAGGATGAGCTAACAACGCAGCGTCCGCCAGGGCTTTTTTTACCTCCACGAATGCGCGCTCCCGCTCTGGGGACCAATCGATTGCATTGGAGGGTTTTTGCTTTTTAAGCGTGGCATACAGTGGTTGCATGAGCTGCGCTGCGTGGGGGAGGAAACGGTTATAGAAATTCACCATTCCCAAAAACTCCTGTAACGCTTTGACCGTTTGTGGCCGGGGAAAATCTGCCACCGCGCGTACTTAGTCCGGTAGCGGAACCGCCCCTTCTGGGGAAATGCAGTGCCCCAAAAAATCAATCTGCGCCACCCCGAACTGGCACTTGGCTGGATTGATTATTAACCCGTGCTCTCCCAACCGCCGAAAAACCGCTGTGAGGTGTTTTTCGTGTTCCTCCTCGGATGTGCTGGCGACTAAAATGTCATCTAGGTAGACGAACACAAAAGGGAGATTGCGTAACACGGCATCCACCATGCGTTGGAAGGTTTGCGCGGCGCCTTTGACGCCAAACGGCATGCGCAAAAACTCAAAAAGTCCAAAAGGGGTTATCACCGCTGTTTTGGGAATGTCCTCAGCCCGGACTGGGACTTCATGATAGCCGCGGACCAGGTCTATTTTAGAAAAAATGCGCGCCCCCGCCAGATGCACCAAAAAATCCTGAATGTTTGGGATTGGGTAGCGGTCATGCGCTGTGGCGTTGTTCAACCTGCGGTAATCGCCGCAAGGTCTCCACGAGCCGTCAGCTTTAGGGACCATATGCAGTGGGGAGGCCCATGGGCTGTTTGAACGGCAGAGGATGCCCAGCCTTTCCAGGTTGGCGAACTCCTCGCGAGCTATGGACAGTTTAGCTGCAGCCAAGCGCCGAGCTTTTGCGAAGACGGGGGGGCCAGCTGTGGTGATAAAGTGCTCCACCCCGTGTTTCGCAACTGTTGCCAAAAATGCGGGAACTGTGAGCGCTGGAAACTGGGTGAGGAGTGTGTGAAACTTACCGCCTGCTGTGACGACGTTGGTCTGTGCTGGTGGCGGGGACACTCGAGCTGCACAAGGGATGGAATAAAAGGAGAGTGCATTAACCAAGCGCCTGTTGGCAAGATCAACTAACAACCCATGTGAGCACAGAAAATCAGCACCTAACATGGTGAAACTCACCGCCGCTATAATAAAAGTCCATTCATAAGTGCGGCTGTACAAGGACAGAAGCAGAGTCCTTTCGCCGAAGGTCTTAATGCTCGAGCCGTTCGCCGCTGTTGCTCCGTCACCACGGGGGCCTGCGAGCCGGTCAGCGTAGGTTGGGGTGATGAAACTCACTTGGGCGCCCGTGTCCACGAGGAAGTGCCGCCCAGAGCGCGCATCCGTGAGGTAGAGCAGCTTGTTCCGCTCGCCGAGGGCCGATGCTGCTAACGACTCCCGGTCCTGGTGTTTCCCGAGCTCTTGAAGTGGCACGGCGGCACACACCTGCGCGCCTTCTCCGCGAAACGCCGATGGTAAAAGCAGAGGTCATCTCCTCCGCTGCGTCGGGGCCGCGCCGCTGCCATTGTTGGCGGGATCGATTCTGCTGCCTCTGGCCTTCCGCTGCTCCTGGCCGCCGCTCCAGGGTCTGCTGCTGCTGTGGTGGCCGCCTGCTCCCCGCAGGAGTCGAGGATCTGCTGTGCTTCTCGGGCCAGCGCACGGAAGCCCCGCTGGGTCACACAATGAGTGCCCGACAGGGTCGCCCTCATCTGCGTCGGAAGGGTTCTCAGGAAGATGTGTTTGAACAGGAAATCATCATTGTCTGTGTCCCTCAGCTGCAGCATGTCTTCCATCAGGTCGACTGGCCTGCGTCCTCCCAAGTCGTGCAGAGCCAGGAGTCTCCTAGCTCTCTCCTCGGCTGATGGCGTGAAACACTGGATGAGGGCAGCCTTCAGCTCGCTGTATTTGTTGCCAGCGTGCGGCTGCTGCACCAGGCTCCGCACGCATCAAGCTGTGCGGTTGTTGAGCTTTGCGATGACGTGGTAGAATTTTGTATCATCCGCCATTATTCCCCCGAGTGCGAACTGGGCCTCAGCCTGGAGGAACCACGAGTCTGGGTTGTCCTGCCAGAACTCTGGTAGCTTGATCGAGATGGCGCTCGCTCGAGCGGTCCCTGACGAGTCTGGTTCGGGGGAATTGGTTCTAGACATTGCACGTCTTCGGTCACCAATGTGGGGAGCGTGAAATAAGGAGACTGAATTTATTTCTCAATTCAGGTTTAATGAAGATTTCACATCCCCAGCATTCTCTCAAAACAATAAGAGAGTGAACTCCCCAAAAAAACCCACATTTATACATGGGACATCAAAGGCAAAATCACACATTGTCGCCAAATCCCCTATTGACAATAATTCTCCCCCCGAGTCCCTTCGTTGTCCGTCTGACCCCAGGAGGTCAGGAAGTCCTCTCAGAGTCTTATCACGGCACCTCCGCCTCCTGCCGTTATCCTCAGGAGGTCCAGACGTATTGTTCCATCCAAGACGTGAGGTCAAACAACACATGCAGTACTAAGCATCTCAGTCCTGTGCTTATACATATGCAGTCAAAATATGTGAGCCACACAGACTAAACTTTTCCTGTTTTAGGTCAGTTAGTATTACCAAAATTATTTCTATTTGCTAAATAATTTCTTGGAGAATTTCTTATTACTTTATTCAAAGTCAGAAAATTTACATACATTTCCTTAGTATTTGGTAGCATTGCCTTTAAACTGCATGACTTGAGTCAAACAATTTGGATATCCTTCCACAGGCTTCTCACAATAGTTTGCTGGAATTTTGGCCCATTCTCTGACAGAACTGGTGTAACTGAGTCAGGTTTGTAGGCCGCCTTGTTCGCACATGTCTTTTCAGCTCTGTCCACAAATTTTCTATGGGATTGAGATCACGGCATTGTGATGGCCACTCCAGAGCATTGATTTTGTTGTTTTTAAGCCACTGTGTAACTCTCCTAAGTCGCAGCCAGGGTATCGCACTCATCTCGCAGGAATTTTGAACATGTTCAAAAAATTTGTGCGACAGCTTTTCTCTAAAAATAGCCTCAGTTATCAGAGGTGTCTCAAATCCATCTTGACCTCATCTGGATCCCTACTCAATTTAGTTTCTGCGAGTCTGAAAGTGCGAGAAAAATAAGACATCTTTGCAATGGACTGGGAACCTATTACACTAAATTGTGACTGATTGGAGACAAGCACCTACAGCAGTTGTGACTAATTACCTCCACCAAGGAGGTTATGTAATTGGGGTGGTTTGTCTGTTTGTTTATCCGTCTGTTTGTCTGTCTGTTAGCAGGATTACGCAAAAACTACTGGATGGATTTTGATGAAATTTTCACCAGAGGTAGTCCCTGGGCCAGGGATGAACCCAATAAATTTTGGTGTTGATCTGAGGGTGCATATCTCCACCAAGAACCTTGTTTGTATTTGTGCAGCAGGATTACACAAAAACTATGGATTTGGATGAAATTTTCACCGGAGGTGATCACTGGGCTGCAGAGGAGCCCAAAACATTTTGATTATGATCCCAGAATGCATAACTCCACCAAGGCTCTCATCTTCTCACATTGTGTTAGTGGGAATACTCCAAAACTACTGGATGAATTTGGGTGAAATTTTCACCAGAGGTGGTCCTTGGGCTAGAGACAAACCCATAACATTTTGGTGATGAGCTGAGAATGCATACCTCCACCAAGGCTCTTCTCACAGTGTGTTCGCAAGAATACTCCAAAACTTCTCGATAGACTTTGATGCAGTTTTCACCAGAACTGGCTCCTGGCCTACACATGAACCCATTACATTTTGGAGGTAATCCATGAAGGAAGGAAGGAGCCTTGGCAAAGGTATGCGCTCTCTGAGTGTTTTTCTAGTTGGAGAGATGGAACTGCTGGCAGCAGGTGTTTATTATTACACCAAATTGTTGCCCAGAGCCTAATACCAAGGTGCCTGTCACCCTATTTTTTTTAATAATACCCTAGGTGGAGAGGTGAGAGTCATTTTCAGTCTATCCATCGTCATGTTTATTTATCTGCTTATCATTTAATGATGAGAAAAATATAGAGTCGCTATTATGAGTTTCTTTGCTAGCCGTAAGTTTGGGGATCAGGCTAATTCCTGGTCTTTTTCCTGTTTCGGAGCTGGACTGGTTGGTGATTGCCAGGCGTGTCTACTGTATCCGTGCGTTTGTATTGTGTTAAAGTCATTTTACATGTGCGCTCCTGTGCAATACTCCGTGGGAGACCAGCTACAGTGGGCAAACGGTGAAAACATTGTTTCCTGCACCAAAGGAGGAGATCATGTTTTTGCATGTTTGCTTGTTGGTCTGTCTGTCTTTTAGCAACATTACTCCACAAGTTATGAACGGATTTTGATGAAATTTTCAGGAAAGGTGTGTAATGGCATGGGGAATAGATGATTAGATTTTGGTGGTGATCTGGATCACGATCTGGATCCAGGAATTTTTTTGAAAATTATTTTATTTATTAATATTGAGCTTTTCATGTACTTCCCCTTTAAGATATGTCCGCTGCACAGAGGGTGGCCAAGCACCTCGGCACCAGTGTTGCAAGGTTTCACAAGAGAAACAAGCAACTAGCTCTATGGAAAAAAGCCCCAAAAAAGCCCAACAGGCAACCTACTACATTGCAAAAGAGAGGCTGCTTGATAACATATCAATATATAGATTTATTTTTGTTTGCAGTGAATTGACTGTAAACACAGTCAGCATTGAACAACGGAATTTTATAAACTCAGTTAAATCCTGCTTACAGAGGAAAGCACTTGCCTTTAAACAGGGGTCTGTTTCTGAGCTACAGGTTGCCACAAAAGAGCTGAAGTCCGAAATGTTAAGAGCAAAACACAATTATAAATCAGAGTTGGAAAGCAAGATGGCAACAAAGAAACTTGGTTCAGCCTGGGCCAGTATGAAAACTATTGCAGGCCTTCAGAGCACAGAGCGCAGTAATCGTGTGCTTTTAGATGGTTTTAATTCAGACACAGAGCTGGCTAATGCTCTTAATTGTTTTTATGGTAGTTTTGATTCCTCTGATTTTAGCACAGAAATCCAAGATTTGAAACAGAAACTCAAAGACAATCATCACTTTAATATTGAGGTGCAGGATATTAAAAGGGAGTTCTGTGCTGCAAAAGTCAGGGCCCTGATAATATATATGGGCGATTGGTAAAGTCCTGTGCACATGAACTGAGTCCTGTATTTCATTACATTTTCAATAAGTCCTTACAGACACAACATGTGCCTAAGATCTGGAAAGATGCCGTGGTTGTTCCCGTTCCAAAATCCAGCTGTCCTAAAACGGTAAACTGTGGCCGCACATGGCCAAAACATAATGAGCAGCATCTTTGATAAGAACAAAGGGCAGAGTTTCCTTGGAGATAACAGGAAGCTGTGAAATGTGATCTTTTGTATGTCAGAGACGGCTTGGAGGATGCTTTGTGTGCCAGAGTCTGTGAGGGGGATGTTAAATGTGAGTCAGGCTGTTATATTTGTGTATTTATAATATTTATGTTAAAGGTGAGTCAGGCTGTTATATTTGTGTATTTATAATATTTATAATATTTATAATTGTGTATTTATAATTCTTCTGCATTGATGTATGTGGTTATTGTGTATATTTTTATCTTGATTCTTTTTTCTAAAGCCCATCCAGGGACAAGAGTTGCAAATTAGCTAATAGCTATACACTCTATGTGCAACACATCAGATTGATTGTCTTTGATTAATTGTCTATGTTTATTGCACTGTCCCTGTCAAATAAACTAATCTACTACTATAAAGAATTAAGGAAGTGCATGCAGTGTGATCTTTTATGTGAATGCAATGTGACCTTTTGATATGTAGAAGGACCTGAGTATATAAGTGAAGAGTTCTGTGTGAGATGCCCTCTTTTCTACTATGCTCATGAGAGAGAATGTGTAATAAACTGCTTGAGACCAACTTGCCTCATCATTTACACATTCTACAAAACGACTTTAGACCAGTTGCTTTGACTTCAATTTTGTTGAAAATTTTTGAAAAACTGGTCAGATTTGAGGTCCTAAAGCAGACTGAACATGCATTGGATATATGCAGTTTGCATATAGGCCTCACAAAGGAGTGGAGGATTCCACTGTCACTCTGTTTAACATGCTTTTTAAACTTCTGGATTTTAATGGGACACACACCAGGCTTTTATTTGTGGACTTTTCCTCCGCCTTTAATACAATCCAACCTCATATTTTAGTTGAAAGGCTCCTGCAACAATTTGATTTGAGCAATAATCTGGTGGGTTGGATTCTGGATTTCTTAACCAACAGGACACAGAGAGTAAGGGTCAATGGTACATTGTCTGACCAAAAGTGTTCTACTGGCTCTCCTCAGGGGTGTGTGTTGTCACCACTACTCTTCATCCTGTACACAAACATGTGTCGGAGCAGACATGACAACAGACACATTATAAAGTATGCTGATGATTCAGTTATTGTCAGTCTCCTCCAGGATGGTGAGAGTGGCCATGGCCCAGTAGTTGATGATTTTGTTCACTGGTGTGAGGATTCCTACCTGCAGCTGAATACAACAAAAACTAAAGATATGATTATTGACTTTAGAAGGAAAACTCCCAGGCACAAAGTCACTGTACTAAAAGGCCAGACCACTGAATGTGTACAATCCTACAAATATCTTAGGACGATTATTGATAGTAATTTAAACTTTCAAGAGAACTGTGAAAGGGTGTGCAAAAAGGGTCAGCAACATTTGCATTGCTTGAGGAAACTTGCACGCTTCCAAATTGACCGAACTATAATGATAGTGTTTTATCGGGCTTTTATTGAATCTGTTTTATCCTTTTTTTTAGTGTCATGGTTTGGTCAGATAAAACTGAAACAGAGGAAATCCTTGGATCAGGTAGTTAGATGGTCCAGTCGTTTGCTTGGTGAGTCACAGCTGAGCCTGACATCCTTGTACACCAGACAGGTACAGAGGATTGCTACCTCCATTTTAAATGATGACTCCCACCCTTTGCATTGCCACATTCAGCTTCTTCCCTCAAGACGGAGGTTTGCTGTCCCAAAAAGTAAAACCCAGCACTACAAAAACAGCTTTGTTCCTGCTGCTGTCAAAGAGCTGAACAAGTTGTAACAATATATTGCACATAATTTAGTTACCTACTTATTAACTCCATTTTATATTTACTTATTTTTGTAGGATTTTTATTTGGGTTGTAAATCTTTTATTGGGTTTTAGACCTTTGAGTTTTTAACCTCTTTGACTAGTCTTTAACTTTTTAATATGACCCTTATCTCTTATCTCTGGTTTTTCTCCCATCTCTTTGTCTTTATATCCTGATTGATGGAGCCTTGAGTATTTTTATCATGTTTATAGTCAGCTTCATGTGTGCCTGTGTTTGTGTTTATGTTGAATGTAATTGTGGTTTGTAAATATGGATGTCACCAGATTGCAAAACAAATCTACCTACGGGTACAAATAAAGTAACCTGAACCTGAACCTGAACCTAATTAAAGGAAAATACATATGCATTCTGCACAAGTAACAGCAAATTTATAGTAAACACAGACAACATAAACACTTTGAATAAATTACATTTTTAAACTCTGATCAATAGAAAAGATGTGCATTCTGCATAAGTAACAACACTGTTATGTCTGTAAAATGACCAGGCAAGAGGCGAGTCTTCATGCAGCAACCAATTCCCACTTTATTACATGCATTTGACATGGTTTACTGACCCAGAGAGCAGACTCAGACTCAAGAGTAGATAGAGTTATCTTTATTTTGTTCAGTGTGTGTGTGTGTGTGTGTGTGTGTGTGTGCATGCGTGCGTGCATGCGTGCGTGCGTGTGTGTGATAGTGAAGCAGCCGGGGGCGAACAGAGCACCGTGCAACCTGGCAGCCCTATGGACAAACAGAGACAGGGAGAGTTAGAGTTGGACCCTTGAGGGGATGTACAGAACTGTCTGGTGCTTACTGTTTGTAGAGATGGCTTTAGGCTCAGGTTCAGCTCCGAGGCTCCGGCCAGGAAGACAGCGGCTGCTGTCCCGGTAGCAGCTGGAGGTGGTTGGTGAGTTCGTGGAAAGCGCGGTGCAGCTCGGTCCACTGCCAGGAGAGAGAGTGGTCCACCGCCACGGCTCTCCGCCTGTGCACAGGGGACGAGCGTTGACAAAGATGAATAGAATGAAGGCTTACTTGGTGCGAAGGTGATGATCCTCCCTGACGACGGATGACAGGAGGCGAGATTCTCAGATGAGAGTGGGCTGTGGCAAGGAAGGCTCTAAGACGAGGATGAAGGCATGTGTAGGTCTCAACAGGGTATGGAGACAGACAACTCCGTGCTGATCTGAGGGCAGCGCGGTCTAAATAGCTCCGGCAGTTATGGAGAACAGGTGTGTGCGCAACTGCAGATAATGAGCAGACAGAGCAAGACATCACAGTACCCCCCCCCCCCCCCCCCATGAGGCGCCTCTCGGCGGCCGATCCAGCCTACCTGGGTGCGTCCGATGGAAGTCCCTGATGAGTTGGTTGTCCAACACGAAGGAGGGGCGCACCCAGGACCTCCATTACAGGCCGTAACCCTCCCAGTTCACCAGGTACTGCAGGCCACGACCCCGGCGGCGGACGTCCAGGATGGCATTGACCTTCCACGCCAGGTCGCCGTCGACCACCACTGGCGGAGGTGGAGACCTGGGAGGTGGACACAGAGGGTTGGAACAGAAGGGCTTGACCTGCAAGACATGGAAGGTTGGACAGATGTGGAAGGAGGGGGGGGAGTGCTAGGCGCACAGACACAAGGTTGATAATACGGGTTATGGCGAAAGGCCCAATAAACCGCTGAGACAGTTTCCTCACCTCCGCCTTCAGGTTAATATGTTTAGTTGACAGCCATACTTGCTGACCCACCCAGTAGGGAGGGGCCGGCGTCCTGCGACGATTAGTGGTCGTGGAGTTGCGCTCTGCTGTGCGCCGCAGTGCGGTCCGGGTTGCGCTCCACAGCTGGCGGCAGTGCCTCAGGTGGACTCGGATGGAGGGAACAGTGATATCCTTCTTTTCCTCAGGGAACAGCGGGGGGTTGTAGCCCAGCGAGGCCTCAAACGGGGATTTGCCGATTGCTGAAGAGACAGCAGTATTGTGAGCATACTCGATCCATGGGAGGTGGGTACTCCATGACGCCAGGTTGGCGGTGGCGACACACCGCAGCGCAGCCTCCAGCTCCTGGTTCGCCCGCTCACACTGTCCATTACTCTGCGGGTGGTATCCTGAAGACAGGCTCACTGTAGCCCCAAGGGCGTTGCAAAATGACCTCCACACCTGGGAAATAAACTGGGGTCCCAGGTCAGAGACAATGTCCAGGAGAATACCATGCAATCTCACCACATGCTGAACGAGAAGATCCGCCGTCTCCTTCACCGTAGGCAGCCCCTGTAGGGGAACAAAGTGGGCGGCCTTAGAAAACCTGTCTACGATGGTGAGGATTACGGTGTGGTGGTTAGAAGGTGGGAGACCGGTAACGAAGTCCAAAGCCACATGGGACCAGGGCCTGCCGGGAGTGGGTAGAGGGTGAAGCAGACTGGCCAGAGGAGAAGAGGACATCTTGCCGGTGGCGCACTGGGGGCAGGCACAGATGTACTCTCCGATGTCCTTCTGGAACGAAGGCCACAAAAATGTCCTTTGAAGGAGCGCCACCGTGCGAGCCCTCCCCGGGCGGCACGAGAACCTAGAAGAGTGGGCCCAATGGATCACCTCGCCCCGAATGGCAGATGGGACAAACAGCCTCCCCGCTGGCCCCCCACCCGGGTCCGCCTCAGCCTCCTGCTCTCTCAAGACCTTTTCTTTGATGCCCCATGAGAGGGTGCTAACGATGCATGACAGTGGGAGGATAGGATGCTCTGCCACTTCTGCAGCATCCGAGGCAAACTGTCTGGACAGGATGTCCGGATTGGTATTCTTGTACCCGGGGCGGTAGGTGATGGTGAAATCGAAGCATCCGAAAAACAGGGACCAGCGGGCCTGGCGCGCGTTCAGGCGCTTGGCCATCCTGAGGTACTCCAGATTCTTGTGATCCGTCCAGACGACAAACGGCTGGGAGGCCCCCTCCAGCCAATGGCACCACTCCTCCAGTGTGAGCTTGGCCGCCAGAAGTTCCCTGTCACAGATGTCATAATTTTGCTCCACCGGAGATAGGCGCTGGGAGAAGAACGCACAGGGGCGGATCCTGCCATCAACTGGGGAACGCTGGGATAGCACAGCTCCAACCCCCGAGTCCAAGGCGTCCACCTCTACCAGGCATTGAAGGGTGGGATCCACCTGCGCCAGAATGGGAGAGGAAGAAAATTTACACTTGAGCTCAGCAAAGGCCGCTTCAGCCTCCTCCGTCCACCGGAAGGGCACCTTGGAGAATGTAAGGCGGGTCAGGGGACGAGCAATAATACTATAATTCTTAATGAAGCTGCGGTAGAAATTGGCGAACCCTAGAAACTGCTGGAGTTGCTTCCTAAAGGAAGGAGAGGGCCAATCTACCACTGCTTTTACCTTTTCAGGGTCCAGGATGATTTCATTGTGGGAAATGATGAATCCAAGGAATGACGTCTTGGAGGCATTGAACTCGCATTTCTCAGCCTTAACGAAGAGTTTGTTCTCCAGGAGCCGCTGTAAGACTTGCCTCACGAGCACCCGATGTTCATCCAGGGACTGAGAAAAAATCAAGATGTCATCTAGATAGACAAAGACAAACAAGCCCAAAAAAGTCCCTCAGCACATCATTAATAAGGCGCTGGAATATGGCGAGGGCGTTGGTCAGCCCAAACAACATCACCAGATACTCGAAATGCCCGCTAGGGGTCCGGAATCCCGTTTTCCATTCATCGCCCTCCCGGATCCACACCAGATGGTAAGCATTGCGGCGGTCCAGCTTGGTGAACCAGGAGGCCCCCCGGAGGGAGTCAAACACCATATTAATCAGGGGAAGTGTGTATTTATCCTTGATGGTGATATTATTCAATTCACGGAAGTCAATACACGGCCTCAGCAAGCCATCCTTCTTGCCCACGAAAAAAACCCTGCCCCCACCACCGAGGAGGACAAGGGCTGGATTATGCCTGAGTTTAACGACTCCTTAATATAAGCTTCCATAGCCTCCCGTTCCGGTGCTGACAGGCTGTACAGTCAACTGGACGGCAGCGGGGCTCCAGCACGGAGATTGATCGCACAGTCGTATGGGCAGTGAGGGGGGACAGACAGGGCCTGGGTCTTACTGAAGGCGGCCCCCAAGTCGTGATACTCCGGAGGGACTTTGGACAAGTCAGGAGGGGGGGTGACGGGGACATCCAGGAGCACGGACGGCAAGCAAGCAGCGGATTGCAGGCAGGCACTGAGGCAGAATGAGGTACATGAAACCACGCTCCCAGAGTGCCAGTCAATAGATGGGTTATGGAGTCAGAGCCAGGGATAGCCAAGGATAACCGGGCATGAGGAAACCGGCAGCACAAATAGCCTTAGCTCCTCCCAATGATTACCAGACACGATGACTGACACCGGAGTGGTCCGTTGGGATACTACGGCAAGAGGGGCCTTAGACAGGGCAATGAGTCTGAGTGGGGTCTTCAACGATTGACAGGGGAGCGCCAGCCGGGTTGCCAGTTCCCCTGAAATGAAGCTCTGCTCAGCCCCCGAATCAATCAAGGCATGTGTGGCTATCTCAGTCTGATTGTGAATGAAGCAAATAGGTAGGAGAAATCTAGAGAGGGGATTAGATTGAGGTGAGTCCGTGAGTCTCCCTACTGCAATGCACAGACTCCCTCTTTTGGCCGTATGGGACATGATGCTACCTCATGCTCCTCGCTACCACAGTAGAGGCACAACTCCAGCTCGCGGCAGCGCTGTATCTCAGCTAACGGCAACTTTGACTGTCCCACTACCATTGGCTCTGGGGCATCCATGGAATCAGAGGGAGGTAGGGCCAATAGGGGAGACTGCAGGGAGAGGTGAAACTGGGTGCCCGAGCGACCGGAAGCTTTATGCTCTGTTGTCCGCTCTCTTAACCTGTTATCAAGGCTAATGGCTAGGGAAATTAGCTCTGTTAGTCTACTTGACTTTTCTAAGTGGGCCAGCTCATTCCGCAGGCTAGGCCTAAGGGTCCTAATGAATATGCTGCAGAGCGAAGCGTCCTCCCACCCCACCTCTGTGGCCACCACCTGGAAATCAACGGCATAGTCTGCTACGGACTTGGTTCCCTGTCTTAGGTTTAACAGCCGAGAGGTAAGCACACTGTCTCAGTCGGAGTGGTCAAACACCTCGTTGAACTCGCTGACGGACTGGTTATATGTTAAGCTAGCATAATTCACCCTAGCCATCACTACATAGGCCCAAGCTAACACTCGCTCTTCCAGGAGGTTGACTATGTTGCCGATTCGGCTATGATCTGTGGGGAAGTCCCCGGGCACCCGCTGGAAAACTACCTCACACTGGAGAATGAACCCCCTGGCTTCCCCTAGCTTAACACTAAAGCGGGTGGGAGTGGGAATTGGTGTTAGCCGGGATGTAGGAGCCTGCACGGGTTAGCCGGGTTTGGAGCTAGCAGGAGCAGAGGCGCTACTTGGAGCCGGAGGGAAAGCCTGCGGACCTGCCAGACGATCCAACCAGTCATTAATTCGGGTCAACTGAGTGAGGATGATCTGCTGCTGGTAAGCTAATTGATCTACTCAAGCCTCTAGGTTAACTCCGCTCGTTAGCACGCTGTCTGCTGGGTCACTTTGGTGGAGTCGTACTGACATGGTTTACTGACCCAGAGAGCAGACTCAGACTCAAGAGTAGATATAATTATCTTTATTGTGTTCAGTGTGTGTGTGTGTGTGTGCGTGTGTGCGTGCGTGTGTGTGATAGTGAAGCAGCCGGGGGTGAGCAGAGCATCGTGCAACCTGGCAACCCTATGGACAAACAGAGACAGGGAGAGTTAGAGTTGGACCCCTGAGGGGATGTACAGAATTGTCCGGTGCTTACTGTTTGTACAGATGGCTTTAGGCTCAGGTTCAGCTCAGAGGCTCCGGCCAGGAAGACAGTGCCCACTGTCCCGGTAGAAACTGGAGGTGGTTGGTGAGTTTGTGAAAAGCACGGTGCAGCTTGGTCCACCGCCAGGAGAGAGAGTGGTCCACCACCACGGATCTCCGCCTGTGCACAGGGGACAAGCGTTGACAAAGATGAATAGAATGAAGGCTTACTTGCTGCGAAGGTGATGATCCTCCCAGACGACGGATGACAGGAGGCAAGATTCTCAGACGAGAGTAGGCTGTGGCAAGGAAGGCTCTAAGACGAGGATGAAGGCAAGTGTAGATCTCAACAGGGTATGGAGACAGAAAACTCCGTGCTGATCTGAGGGCAGCGCGGTCTAAATAGCCCCGGCAGTGCTGGAGAGCAGGTGTGCGCACAGCTGTGGATAATGAGCCATCACAGCACTGGGGTTTATATACAGATAGACTGTGCACACTGACGTGCCCGTGTGGTTTAGTATCTAAGCCCGGCGGAACTGCTTTTACTAATAGGAGAAGGGGCGAGGGCGGATCTCTGGCACCTTAAAACCAGATGCTTCGGGTAGATGGTGGCTCGTCAACCTGGGAAGGTAGCCCATCTAGGGGAAGGTAAACCCTGATTTCAAACCTCCGCTGCCTTGCAGCACACCCGGTCACGGGAAAGGCTTCGAGAGTCAACCCTGAGGAAAAATCCGGAGTTGGAGCCCCTAAGGCAGTTCTCTGTTGTGCTCAACATCGTTCTGGCAGCTCCTGCGACGGCGCTGGTGCCAAACTATAGCAGCCCTGCTGTTCCTTTGGATTCATCAGTGGCGTGGAGAGGGGGGACATGCTGCATGGGTAACATCTTGTCCTCCATATCTTCCTGCCCAGGCTTGAATCCTACCAATGCCCAACGCTGGAAGGTAGAACACCGGTGCGCATCGGCCTGTTCAGCCACAGGCGGTGCTGTTCCAGCAGAGTAGACATTTAGGATTCTCTTCCATGGTCATCATAGACCGACGGAGGCCGACGATGAGACTGTGCCAACCTCACACCACCCTAGGGGGGCAGGCACTACCACACACACTCATATCACACACACCACACACCCCCCCTTAGAAAAATGGAAAAACACACACACCATTAAAACCACCCAATTTAGAACCCGAATCACGCACTAAGAACATGGGAATAACATATTATATTAGAACAAACCTATCACATTCACACAAAACAACTCAACATTGGACCACGTCTCTTTAAAATGTACAAAATAATCCCATAATACTCATACATTCAGTCACATGCACACCAGCATCATATATACATACAATTATTTACGCAAGAGAAAATTTTAAGTAACACCCATGTCTTTTGGCAGCCACCATCTTCTATACTGCCACGGAGGACCTGGGCAGCCCCACGGCATCAGTAAGCCCGGCCGCTGCCTCCCCCCAGGGTCGAAGCACCCCTCCCTGGCAAAAATGTCTCTACCCGCCAAAACCTGTTTTTCTTCTATTGGCCGGACCTCACCACCGACCCGCAGGGGAACCAGACCCGGCCTCCTGATCCGGCCTCCCGACCCGGTCTCCTATGCTCACCACGTCATCTCTGGACCTCCTTCCTGTGTCGGGCTGTCCCGCCGACCCTGTCCGAACTCTCACCCCAACGATGATGTTTGGCGCGCTGCAGAACTGTGTCAATTTGTTCTGCTCTGCTCTCGTTTCCTCCAGCCTCGGCAGACTTCCTCACGGGGACCCCGCGGTGCCATCCAGTTCCCTCACTAAGGGCAACGCGGCCACCAGCACCGGGGTCAACCCTCACTGGGTTATCGTTGCTCCAGTCACTATCACCTCCGAGCTCGCCAGACCAGTTCGTGTCCCGAACCGCGCCGTCATCCACGTCCGGCTGCAGCTCACCTCCGCGGCTCACACCATCACCTTCGCCAGGCTCGTTCACCAACCCGGGCTCCTCACTGCTGCATCCAGTGCTCTCGGTCCCGGTGCTCCACTGCACCGTCATCGTGTCCGGCTGCGGCTCTTCCCCGGAGCCCTTGGCCTGCATGGTCCCGCTCTCCCGCTGCACAGCCTCCAACAGTGGGGCCAACTCCTGCTGCACCACCTCTCTGCCGTTCTCGCACACCAAGGTGAAGTGCCAGCTTGACCTGGGCTCCATGGCTGTCTCGCTGACTTCGGCGACCAGCGACTCTTCTACTCACGGCCCCGGTCCCACCTTGAGGTCCAGCTTGGCACCCTTAGCCTCATCTTGGCGTGCAACTAGCCTATCAGCTAGCCCGTCCATTGGCATAGAGCAGGTCGCTAGCTTCCCACAGCTAGATAGCCCGTCACTTCCTGGCGCCAAGAGCTACATCACTCCCAGACCTCGTCTGACCGTCGAAGTGCCCTGCCAGCCGCTCCACAGCATCCTCATAGAGGCCCGCTCCACCCAGCGTACCGAGGATCCTTCGGCCCTCTGCGCCGAGATTGTGGGCCAGGAGCGCCCACCGTTGTCTCCCGTCTAGCCTGTGTAGGCCCAGCGCCCTGATATATTCTTCAAATGAGGCTCTCCACTCCGGCCAGAGGACCACCGGCTCTCCCATGCGCTCCAGAAACGGTGCCAACGGCTGAGGCAGCCAGCACGCTCCCATTTTTCCCCTTGTCGCCAAATGTTATGTCTGTAAAATGACCAGGCAGGAGACGAGTCTTCATGCAACAACCAACTCCCATTTTATTACATGCACTGGGGTTTATATAAGGGATAAGGGATAAGGACCTGTACTTCTATAGTGCTTTTCACAGATGGTTCTGTGCCAACATCACGCCACTCTGGGGGGGGGGGGGCACTACCACTCACACTTATATCACACACACCGCAAACACTAAGCACGATTACAGTTTAGTGATGTGGGATGATGGGAGTTGTTGTCCGGTAGTCCTTTAAACAAAAACTAAATATTACATGACAGCCGACAACTTTAATTACGTGGACAATTATCTTTTAAACTGGCAAACATCATATGTGTAACTTGTGGCAAAATTTGATCGGGATCAAAGGATAATTTTGCTCTTGCCATTCATTTCAATGGAGAATTTTTTTTCAATATAAGGTCCCATATGCACTGATCTGTATAAAAAAAACATGGATAGCTCACGCCCCATAAGTGAGTACAGAGCCGAGTATAGTCGGGTGGGCTGTTATGTCTGGATGTGGACGCAAAGGACGAGGCCAGGTGGAGAACAGGACGAACGTTTATTAACTGGTAGTACACACACACCACACTACGACCACCATGTTATGTATGTAAAACTTGAAACAATGACAAGACCGAACGGTGAACTAGACAGAAATTTATTATAGACTCACAGTTTATACAGAGGCACTCCCGCTAGGCTAAGAGGTGGTCAAAGAGACCACCCCTCTTCCACACAGCCCTCTTATACTCCAGGTGATGGCGGAACCATAAGGTGAAGCTACCATCTGTGTCACACCATAATATGTCCTAAGTACAACACTACACCCCCCCCCCCCCCTCATAAAGGTCCAAAACACACATACAATCCAGACCCTCCCCAATTTGGAACCTGAATCATGCACTAAACTAAACATAAATATATCAGGATTTATCATAGTCACACAAAACATCTAAAGACAGAGGGAAACAGGTGGACTACTGTTCCAACCCCACACGGCTAGACGGATTATTCTGCCGTGTCTGCTATAATATAGTCCTTTAAACATAAAATCGCCGCGCTCCTAAAATAAGTAACATAAAACAATCCCCATAACAGAACATATGTACAAACAGGTTATATTGTGGTGACCCACCACAATCTACATGGACATTCAATCCTCACACTCGGCGGCCTGCAAGAAGCAGAGGAAAATTTGCATACAGACAGAGAGCCCCTGGGGGACAACCAGAACAACAGACTATTGTTTATGCATCCCCGGATTAAGGAGAGGACATCCGGGTGCCAGTTGGTCATGCTAATCATATGTATTGACTGATATGTATATCAATATACTAATGTGCCATGCATTCTTTCTGTTTGTATTACATATAAAAGAGCTGACGATACATGCCTCAGCAGCACAGTAGCTCAGAGCTACAATGTGTGTCTCATTTTGATGGAGGAAATAAAACTTTGCAACCTTCCAGCTCGTCGCATCTCGCCTGATCTTATTCCTCCACTCTGGTGACCCTAGATGTGTCATGGTGCGCCCCTCGCCTGATCTTATCCTTCCACACTGGTGACCTGACGAGACAGAATGACCGTCTGCTCCCTCTTACTGTGCTGTGGACAGCAGAGGACCAGAGAACGCCTGCAACCTCTTCATCCTCACCGGAGCGCGCTCCCTGGAGTGGGCAGCGCTGGGACCGACACGCACCATGAACGGCGACACGAGCAAAACAAAGGAAGCAGCCTGAATGGGGACAGACATCGGCGCCGGCTGCGTTGATTTCCACCAAGCTCCCCGAACCTGACAAACCTCACGACAGCGGACCTCCTGCGCACAGAAGCCCCACACGCACACCGCAGGATTACGAGGACAGCGCAACTGTCAGCTTGTGGTCACTGCACCAAGCGCGCGCCACGCACAGGGAAAAAACCGGCTCCACAGACTGATACAGCATCCTCCGCCGCTGCACATGCCCGAGAAACACGGCCGATCGCCACCCTCGGAACCTTCAGGGCTGCTCATGCACCTGAAGCAGACGTGCGCACTGGCCCGTGCGCCCACGATCCATGGCCGTTCAACGTGCTGGAACCCGGAGCGGAGCACACTGTTTTTTTCAACCCCTCCCCCGTCCCCCCCACGGACTTACATGCCCTCCGACAGTTCTACCAGAGCTGGAGCCAAACGACGGGGGGTGGGGGGTGGGTCACAGCCCCTGCTGAGTGTTCTGGGGGGAGCCCTGTGGTGACCCACCACAGTCTACATGGACATTCAATCCTCACACTCAGCGGCCTGCAGGAAACAGAGGACAATTTGCATACGGACAGAGAGCCCCTGGGGGACAACCAGAACAATGGACTATTGTTTATGCATCCCCAGATTAAGGAGAGGACGTCCGGGCACCAGTTGGTCATGCTAATCATTTGTATTGGCTGATATGTATATCAATATGCTAATGTGCCGTGCATTCTCTCTGTTTGTATTACATATAAAAGAGCTGATGATACATGCCTCAGCAGCACAGTAGCTCAGAGCTATGATGTGTGTCTCATGATGATGGAGGAAATAAAACTCTGCAACCTTCCAGCTCATCGCGTCTTGCCTGATCTTATTCCTCCACAATATCACCATTAACAAATCCCATAAATAACTTGAATAATTCTCATTTCAATATCATGCATCAAACACATCCGTATACCTACTATAACCTGGGCAATTTACATATTAACATGTATTGAACACATTGCCACCCCCCCCCCCAACTACCAGTCAGTCCCAGTAGAGAAACCACCCCCCGGAAACCCGTCAGGCGGGTCCCGTCCCGAGCATCTTCTTCTCTTCGCGCCCGGAGATGACCCACGTCGAAGCCCAGACATTTCCTTCTCATTACTGGCGCACCGCTGCTCGTTGGGATATCTCCATGAGCTATCAGACAGCTGAAGGCAGCCATCCTCCCGAATAGCCACCACCTGCAGCTGCCCCTGGTCCTCCTGTCATTTGCGTTTTCTACGAACCCCTCTTGACCAGGCCTCCTCTCTGGGTCGGACCACATCAGCGACCCCCAGAGGAGCCTGACTCGGCTTCCAGTGTCCCTGAGTGGCACGTCGTTTCACCGTGCCAGCCAGTCCTGCCCCGCTCGCTCGTCGGCCTCCCAGCCAAACTCCGGAAGCAGAATGGGCCAGCCACTTGGCTCCATCCGCCATCATGGGCGTCCCACTGCACCGCCCAGTTCCCTCAGCTAGGGTAACTTGGGCTCCGGCACAGGAACCCTCCCACGATGGCCTTGGGTGGGGTTGGTCCTGCTCATCTTCCAGAATACTAGGCCAAGTTTCGTCCCATACAGCATCGTCCACCACTCGTGGAACCGGCCAGTCCCACAAGTCACGGCCCGACCACTCTTCTCCACCACCGCAGGTGATAGTAAAGCCCAGTTCATAAAAAAGGTCACAGCCCATAATATTCTCTCCACTGGTGGTCACCACGAACTTCAAGTTGGAGACCTCCACCGACTTGTACCTAGCTGTCAGTTCCACTGAACCCACAATGGCTAGTCTTTTTCCTCCATACCCACACGATGGCGCTGAATGACCTCTCACTTGGTAGTATGGGAAGAAACTCCTCACAGTAGGCCATTTCAACATGGACCTCACCGCACCCGTGTCAATCAGCAACAGCACCTCCACTCTGTCCAATTTCACCATACTGTATGTATGGCCATCGGTGCTCGGAGAGACGGTGTGAATAACCATAGGAGTTGGAACAGGGGTGTCCACTTTGCGTCGCTGTTCCCCTCGCTCGAACCTATTACAGGCCCTGGCAAAATGGTGGAGGAGTCCGCACTTGCTACAGCGTTTACCTCTTGCCGGACACTCTCTAGCCTTGTACCGGTGCTTAGTGGACCCACAACCCAAATACCTGGGTGATCCAGGGCGGACCTTATCTTCACAGCTGTAGCGCATTCCTCATTCTCCTTCTCACTATCATCACTGTCTGGATCCACAGCCTGTGCTGTTGATTGTGATTCAGAGCGGTGCAGCGTAGCTCTCTCACCGAGGTCACGTGACAGTTTGTCCGCTGCTTCCCAGTGCTGAGCTATCTCAACAGCCATGGCTAATGTCAATTCGCCAGAGTGCATGAGGAGCCTCAACTGTGTCGTCGAGCAAAGCATGTGCTCCGCCAACTACTCGCGAACCCTCTCTTCCTCCAATGCTCCAAACTGGCAGTACCCGGCCAGCTGACACAGGTCCGCAACATACTGTTGCGCCGACTCGCCGGTCTGCTGGTGGTGCTGCCGAAACTGAATCCTCCGGACGATGACGTTCACATTAGCTCAACAACGTCCTTGAAGCTATCGCTAGCACCCAAGGTAGTAATGATACGCTGTCCTTCCATACCTAAATTATGGACCAGAATTGCCCAAGCCCGTATCTTCTTCAGTTCACCAAGGTTCAGAGCCACCAAGTAATTTTGGAATGCGGCAAACCATATTGCCCAAGGGACTGGAGGCTCTCCCAGAGACTCCAAAAACGGCCGAATTGTAGACACACCAGCATCCATACTTTTATCCTCGTTGCCAAATGTTATGTATGTAAAATGTGAACCAATGATGAGACCAAATGGTGAACTAGACAGGATTTTATTATAGACTCTCAGTTTATACAGAGGCACTCACGCTAGGCTGAGAGGTGGTCAAAGAGACCGCCCCTCTTCCGCACAGCCCTCTTATACTCCAGGTGGCGGCGGAACCGGAAGGTGAAGCCACTACCCGTGTCACACCATAATATGTCCTAAGTACAACACTACATGCCAGGCAGAGGTGATGGCAAAGAGGCCCGCCCCTCCTGCCTGCTGCCCTTTATAGGCACAGGTGGTGGCGAGACCGTAAGTCAGAGCCACCACATCGTGCCTCACAAATAAAAGCCTAAGAACAATAACACTATAAAAAAACTATACAACACCCCCCCCCCCCCTTACAAAAGTCCAAAACACATACACAATTCAGACTCTCCCCAATTTAGGACCCGAGTTATGCACTAAAATAATGAAAAACAATGTACTATAAGTGTCCTAACACATTCACACCCAAAACAACTAAAAATCTAGGGGGGACGGATGGACTGCCGTCCCACCCCATATTGTTGGTACCCCTCTGTTAATGAAAGAAAAACCCACAATGCTCACAGAAATAACTTGAATCTGACAAAAGTGGTAATAAATAAAAATTCTATGAAAATTAACCAATGAAAATCAGACAATGCTTTTGAATTGTGGTTCAACAGAATTATACTGCTCAAAAAAATAAAGGGAACACTTTGAAAACACATCAGATTTTAATGACAAAAAATAAGCTGGATATTGAAATTGCGGCAGGCTAGTCCAACTTACTCAGATTAAAAAGTGTTCCTTTAATCTGAGTAAACTTGATATATATATATATATATATATATATATATATACTGTATATATATATATATATATACATATATACTGTATATACACACACACACTGTATATACATATATATTGTGGTGACATATATATGTCACCACATATGTCACCACATATGCATATATATATATATATATATATATATATATATATATATATATATATATATATATATATATACTGTATATACTGTATATACTGTATATACATATATATTGTGGTGACCCAGCACATCCATCAGGGCTGGAGGAAGGGGAGGACAACTGACATACGGACAGAGAACCCCGGGGTGGGGGGGGCATTCAGACTGGGCTGTTATGTATGCACCCTGCCCCCCAAGGACGGAGAGGACATCCAGGCGCCAGCTGATATCATGCTAATGATATGTATTGACTAATGTGTATTAGATGACAATCACTATGCTAATGTGCCATGCATTCTCTCTGTCTGTATAATGTATATAAAAGAGCTTGTTACACATGCCTCAGCAGCGCAGTAGCTCACATGAGCTATGAAGCGTGTTTCAGTATGTTGGAGGAATAAAACCTTGTGCCCTTCCAGCTCGTTGCATCTTGCCTATTCTATTCCCTGCACATTGATGACCCTGGACGTGCATGGTGCATCTCTCGACTATGCCATTTTCTCCACATTGGTGACCTAACGGGAAATGGACTATTTTCCCCATTGCCGCGCTGTGGACTCGCCTCTTCATCCACACTGGCGCACGCTTGCTGGAGCGGGCGGCGCAGGGACTGAGACGCACCATGATCGGCGACATGAGCGAACCAAAGGAAACAGCCTGAATGGGGAAAAACGGCGCTGTCTGCGTTGGTTTCCATCAAGCTCCCCGACCCTGACTCACCTCCAGACAGCGGAGTTTCAGCGCACAGAAGCCCCGTGCGCACACCGCAGGATTATGAGGACAGCACAACTGGAAGCTACGTGGCCGCAGCGCGTGCCACGCACCAGGGACAAACCGGCTCCATTGACTTATACATCGTCTTCTGCCGCTGCACATCCCGGGGTCCACGGCCGATCGCCATCCTCGGAACCTTTAGGGCTGCCCTCACACCTAAAGCAGCTGTGTAGCCCGCACACAGGATTTTGTATGGGTTTCTCAGCCGCGGTGCACAACGGGAATTTAGCTGATTGCTTTCCCCGATGCCTTTAGGGCTGCTTCTTCACCTAAAGCAAAACTGCCAAGTCCCTGACACAGCTTCAGTTGTTTCACAGCCGCTACACATCCTCGGGGAATTTGGACATTCGCCTTCCCCACATCCTCGCAGGACTGGGCCCGCACGAGGAGTCAGAGACATTTTTTTTTTTTCACAGCCGCTGTGGATCACCATCAGGTTTACCGGGAAAGTCCCTCACCCATAGCTGATCCGGCCGCAATTTTTGCACGTCCCAGACACTTTTGACGTCCCTGGCCGTCACTCCATAGATTCCCACCCACCTCCCCCTCGTCCTTCACATGGTGCTATGCCCGCACCTCTGCCCCAGAGACCTGCCGATTGCCAGCTTCGTTCCTTCAGCGCAATGTGCACCGGCCCTGTGCACCCACGATCCAGGCCGTTCAACGTGTTGCAACTCGGAGCGGAGCAGACTGTGTTTTTCACCCCTCCCCCATTCCCTCCACGGACTGACATGCCCTCCGACACTCCTCTACAGCAGGACAGTTCTACCGGAGCGGCAACCCCCGCTGCAGCTTCCACGGGCACCGATTGGAGCCTAAACAACCGGGGGGTCGCAGCCCCTTCTGAGTGTTCGGAGGGGAGCTGTGTGGTGACCCAGCACGCTGCGGACGGACATTATCTCACACCCATCAGGGCTGGAGGAAGAGGAGGACAATTGACTTACGGACAGAGAGCCCCGGGGAGCAATCAGACTGGACTGTTATGTAGCCCCCCCCCCCCCCCCCCCCGAAGACAGAGAGAACATCCGGGCGCCAGCTGATGTCATGCTAATGGTATGTATTGACTGATGTGTATTAGATGACAGTCAAATAAAAAATAAACTGGATATCAAAATTGTGGCAGGCTAGTCCAGTTTACGCAGATTAATCTGAGTAAACTGGACTAGCCTGCCACAATTTTGATATCCAGTTTATTTTTTCCATTAAAATCTGATGTGTTTTCAAAGTGTTCCCTTTATTTATATATATATACTGTATATATATATATATATATATATATATATATATATATATATATATATATATATATATATACACATATATATATACACACACACACACACACATATACATATATGCACAGTATAATATACAAAGGGGAAAAAAACTTTCTGATTACTTACATTAACAAAGTGTATTCTCCTGAGCAGCTACAGACCAGTGGCCCTCACATCACACCGGATGAAGATCCTGGAGAGGCTGCTCTTCACCCATGTCCGCCCCCTGGTGAGACCAGTGATAGACCCTCTTCAGTTTGCCTACCAGCATGGCATTGGGGTGGAGGATGCAGTGATCTTCCTCCTACATTGAGCTCTGTCTCACCTGGAGAATCCTGGAATGTAGTGATCCCTAGCGCTCGAGTCACTTGTTATTTTCCCCTTTTCTGTCTGTTATTTAGTCTTGTTTATTATGGGAATTACTTTGTGCTTTTATTTTGACAGCGCCGCTGCAGCACTTCCGCCTGTCAGGCTGCTGGCTGGCTGTCACAGCTGCAGGCACTTAATTCCTCATTATCTGTCTCACCTGTTTGTGGTTTGTTTTTGCGCTATTTAAGATTGCAGTGGAGATTCATTCCTTGCTGCAATCTCACAGCTATTCAGGCTGGAGTCCCCACGCCCGACTCCAGTCTTTTCCCAGCATTAGGTTTCGCCCTTGCTGTATTACGTGTAAGTGACTTTTGATTCTCTGTATTCGTTAAGTTATTTTGACCCTTCAAGGTCGTGCGTTATAGTATATGTGTTTTGCCCCTCAAGGTGCATTATTTTGTGCTTTTTGTAATAAAATAACAAAACTCACTGCTGGCTTCTGGCGCCTCATCTTTATCCTGCAAAGGGAAATCATAACAGGGCAACACTGTGAGGATCATTCTCTTTGATTTCTCCAGTGCTTTCAATACCATTCAACCAGTGCTCCTGAGGGAAAAGCTGCTGTGTACAGGGGTGGACCAACTCATGTCATGTTGGATCCTGGACTACTTCACAATATCCACAGTGTGTGACAACCCAGGACTGTGTGTCTGACACAATCATCTGCAGCATGGGGCCTTCAGGGACCAGGGAACAGCTCCCTTCCCATTCACTCTCTACACTGCTGACTTCTCATATAACACACCACACTACCACCTGCGGAAGTTTTCTGATGGATCTACAATCGTCTGCCTCATCTTTTAGGTAGATGACTCGGAGTACTGAGGACTTATCCAGGACTTTGTCGACTGGTGCCTATGGAACTGCCTCCAGGTCAGTGCAGGGAAGACCAAGGAACAGTTCCTTGGTCTTACTGCTTTTAAGGACCAGTGCAGTTTCAGTCATTATCTTGGGCCACCGTGCATACAAGTGAGTATGCCGTTCAACTAGTAAGTCTTTGTCACAGGGTTTATTCTGTTTAATGTAGTGCTGACCACCATTAGGCTTTAATGCGCATGATAACGGTAGCCTGCTAACAGTACAATTTTACGTGCCATTAATGTCAAAGCCTTGTGTCAAATAGGTAATGTGCAGAGAAAAATTATCCAAATATCCAGATTTGTTTGTCCAGACTTTTCTGGAGAGATGCTGCTGCACTGTTATGTCTGGGAATATTTTAAGGAACCGACAGAGGGGATCTTGCTGGGAACACGAACTTTATTACATAAGATCTTATTATGGTGGTACAGAGTGTTGTTGGTTGGGAGGTCGAGCACCAAAGAGACTGTAAAATGGCCGTCCCTTATATTTATGTTTGGTGTGATGATGTCACTAAGCGGCCACGTCATCACACCGACACTGACCAGACCTGTGGTTCTAGAACACAACATGCACGTTAAAGACAGGAAGAGAACAAGTTCAGGCAGGTGCTTCCAATTCTTGAGACCCGCTGGCTCCCACCAACCTCAAAAAGCCGTATCTACAACTCCTGCGTGAGGAGTGTGTTGCTGCACGCCAGCGAGACATAGACCATGACTGCCATCTGTCTTAACCGTGTGCAGTGGAATGACAGGGCCATGATCCGCTGGATGCGTGGCGTCTCCACTGAGGATGAGGTCAGCTAGTAAGAACTCTTGTTAAGACTACAGCTGGATGACCTCGAGGATATGCTCTGCATGCACCCTTTGTGTTGGTTTGGCCATGTGGAGAGGAGTGTTGGTTGGATTAAGAAGGTCATGAATGTCGATCCTGGTAGCAGCAGAGGTCAAGCAATCCTTGACCTCTGCTGCCATCCTGTCAGGCCGGAGTACAGAAAGAATCAGGTTAATCTCTGCAGAAACGATTTGATTGAGCCCAGCGTGCCCGTGTGCACTAAAAAATGTCCCATTGTGTTTATTTTCGTGAATGGACACAGCCCTCGTTAAACACCACGGGAAGTTGTTATCCCTGCAACATCTGGGCTACTGTTCTACATCAGCCAGCTGAGAGAGAATCAGATCAGACTAGATAAGCTCTTGGGTAGATGCATGAACCTGTGCAACCTACAGGCTTACACATGGACATAGATACTCACAAACAAGCAGAGGCACAGAAGCCACACAGGATAACACACACACACATGAGCAGGAGCCAAAAACGTTGCGTGTGTGTGGTTTTTTTTTTTTTAAATAGTGAATGGGTCAGTGTGGAGTGTGTATGTGTGTGATGGGAGGATGTCACGTGTTCAGAGCCATACTGGATTCACATGCTGTCATCTGACACCATCTTTTCATCACAGTTATCTGATTTCTCTCAAGCTGTCGGCACAATATTCACTTCGAGAACTGCAATGTTTCTCAAGTCATTCATAGGTTTAATAGACTCATTTATAATTTCTTCCAGAGAGGCTGTGAGGTATCCAGGGAATCAGACAGGCTGGTCGGCAGTGGTATACCTGCTACTCCAACATATTATTAGCAAGTTTCTGCAGTTCAGAGTGCACTGACGATAAGGATAAACCTTTTCCTGACAAATGCACAACAATTTTATGCTTAAAGCTGCCATACTGAACTCTATTAAAATATATATATTTTTAAACTGATCTCATGTAATATTGTAATTTTTTGAGAAACTTAATTTTGGGTTTTCATAAGCTGTAAGCCGTAATCATCAAAATTAAAAGAAATACATGCTCAAAATATATCGCTCTGTATGTAATAAATCTGTTTAATATACGATTTTCACTTTTTGAACTGAATTACTGAAGTAAATTAACTTTTCATTTTTAGTGAGATGCACCTGTAGTTTGACCTTTGACAGACTTTAGATGCCTTTTTTCAAGTAACATTTTTAAAAAGCCAATTCCTGGTAGTTGCAGACTTCACTATTAACATAGTCTTTCTAATCATTGGATGCATAGGTAAATGTTTGAGAATTTGTTCGCACAGCAGGGTAATAATACAACAGTTTACTTCTTCAAAAATGTTTCCAAAAATCAGTAAAAAGCGTACCTGTGGTGGTCGTGAAAAAAAAGATATTATATTGAGCCCCTGTCTCACGTTCTAGTTCAAGTTTAAGTTGAAATTCACGTTCAAAGCAATTTGATATAAATCCATTGCTGATATGCTGGTTCAGCTATGTCAGCAAAACATGGGTGCAGCCATACTAGTGGCTACATGGCCTTCCAGGACGCTTCCTGTGATGTAATATCGTGGCTACCGCGATCTGGATCAGTATTGGCTGAGCCTGGAGTACCCGGATGTGCAGCGGCTTTCGGGATATTCAAATTCAAATTCAAACGTTTATTTCAAACTCAGGGTTCATATTAAATGCAGAACTAAAACGATTAGAAAATAAATAAATAAACGCTTAAATTCAGCGGGCCGTCTCGTGTGATCTGAGCTCGTAATGGCCGCAACACGGAAGATGATTCTAAAACTATATACAGAGCAGCAGACACTCGGCGCTCTTGTAAAAACAAAAAAATACAATGCGATATGGATATCGCAACATGGCGGAATGTAAAGCCTTTGGATGTCTGAATAATAAGCGAAAAAACAAAGAAACACTTCTTTTGTGTACCCAAACCCAGCTCACCTTGTTAGAAGATCGGAGCGGAAACAGGGCACAGACGAATAATTTCAGACGAAATTGCGTTGTGTGTGTGAGGACCACTTCGTCACTTTAACCCTCAGAAGACCTTTCTGGCTCAAACCTGTAGCCATGTTGGACGAATTCTTCCTCAGAGTCCGACAATTCAGCCATAATAGAATAAAAACACTCACAACAGCACCCAGGTCTCTTATACAGGTGGAGTATTGGCAACGATATGACGTCACATCCGCATGTGTCATGGCTGCGCTCAGAGTTTTCATTGGCTGGTCATGCCTGCGGTCGTATTTGCATATTTCTCTGGTGGTATATGGCTGGCAATAATTATTTAACCAAATAACAAATACTTTGCCTAATGTTTTCAAGTTGAATGCGTTTAGACGACCACCACAGGTACCCTTTAATGTATACCTAGAAATTATTAGGCTGTGGTGATGGAATGAAAAAAGCAGTGCTGTGGTCTATATTAATCATATATCCCATAAGCTACATATGTATAAGCATGTGAGAATGTTTGGTGATTACATATGTAAAGCGACTTCACACCTCAGAACAGGACAAAGGGTCTCAACCGCCAGTGAAGATCAAAGAGCATCCGAGGCACTGCGGTGGAGACCAGATAGGTCGCCCTGACCTCCCTGGGCCAGGTGGAGGGGTACGGAGACAAAGGAGGGGATTAAGTTAATGGGGGATGTCAGCTTTGATATGCATGTCTTTTGTTGTGTGTGAGTATAAGTACACAGAGCCGAATGTGTTCGCTCTCTTACTTCTTCTGCTGCTGCACTAGATGAGACTTGTTAGAGGAGCGAAGCTGATAATAAACTTTGGTTTATAAGTCACACCACCTCGTTATTCCAAGCTCTTCTACACTGGTGACCCTGACGCGAGGATGGACCAGAGGCGTTCCCCCGCGATCGACTCATCTGTGGCGACCCAGGCAGACGCCGGCGCCCATGCAGACAGGGGAACAGATGGACGACGTTCCCCCACGGCAGAAGTGATAGAGAGGGCTCAACCGAGCACCAGCGCCGCGGCGAGAGCCGAAGGAAGGCACTCTCACCCTGCGGACACATCAGTGACGGTCCACACAAATGCCGTCACTGTCAAGCTGCCGGACTTCTGGCAGGAAGACCCCGCCTCGTGGTTTCAGCAAGCTGAAGCCCAGTTTGCACTTGCAGGCATCACGGCTGACGATACAAAGTTCTATCACATCGTCGCCAAACTCGACGCCGCCACTTCGAGATGTGCGCGGAGTATCATCCAGCGGCCGCCGGCCCAGGACAAATACAGAGAACTGAAAGCGACCATCGTGGTGAATTTCGTCCCCTCTGCTGAGGAGAGAGCCGAGAAGATCCTGGCGGTCTACGGCCACAGAGGATGCAGACCCAAGGCCCTCATGGAGGACTTGCTGCAACTTAAAGAAGAGGACAATGACAATTTCCTCTTCCAATTTATATTCTTCAGTACGCTGCCGCCACACATGAGAGGGACGTTTGCCAACATGCGATGCAGCACCCAGCAAGACTTCCGCACGCTGGCTCGTGAAGCGCAGTGACTCATCAACGCCTGCAGGGAACAGACACCCACAGCAGCATCCGCAGACCTCAACGCCGATGTCCGGAGCCACGGGGAGCCACAAACCAATGAGCAGAATCCGCCCGCCATGGCAGCGACACGGCCAAGACGTAACAGACGGAGCGACGTCTGTTATTACCACCACCGCTTCGCCGAGAAGGCTTACAAATGCCTTCCCCCCTGCAAATTCACGATTTCGGGAAAACGCCAAAGCCGATAACCGTTAACAGTGGCAGTTCTCGGCGAAAAAAGCAAGCTTCTATATGTGACGGACGGACACACTGGCAAGCAGCTCCTCATTGACACGGGCGCTCAACTGAGTTTTATCATGCCCTCCCAAGCAGACCGGGCCATGGGCCCCCGGGGCAATGGAGCGGTGGCAGCCAACGGCTCCATTTTCGACACTTTTGGCGGAAGGAACCTGCCCCTCCGCATCCATGGCCGCAACTACAGATGGACATTTGTTGTAGCGGCGGTGAGTTTTAACTTGTTGGGCGCAGATTTTTTGTGTGCACATGGGTTATTAGTCGATCTAGCGAACAGACGCTTGGTTAACGCACTGTCCTTTGCTTCTATTCCCTGCTCAGCTCGAGTTTCTCCACCACCCGTGCAGGCCAGCGTCACTACAGCAGGAGGTAAGTTTGATCAACTCCTCACCCAATTTCCAGCACTCACAATTCCCAAATTCTCAGCTACAGTGGCTAAGCACGGGGTCGAACACTTTATCCCCACAACAGGCCCACCCGTATTCGCCAAAGCTCGGCGCTTAGACACGACCAAGCTCGCCATAGCTCGGGACGAGTTTACCACCCTTGAAAAACTAGGCATTATCAGGCGCTCGAAAAGCCCCAGGGCGTCACCGCTTCACATGGTCCCGAAATCCGACGGTTCTTGGAGACCGTGCGGCGGTTACCGCAGATTAAACAATGCGACAGCGCATGACCGCTACCCTATTCCTCACATCCAAGATTTTTCACTACATCTGGCGGGTGCGCGCATTTTTTCTAACATAGACCTGGTCCGCAGCTATCATCAATTCCCTGTTAGAGCGGAAGACATTCCTAAAACAGCTGTAATAACCCCCTTCGGTCTTTTTGAATTTTTGTGGATGCCTTTCGGCCTCAAAGGTGCTGCTCAAACCTTTCAGCGGATGATGGACGCAGTATTACGCGACCTCCCTTTCGTGTTCGTCTACCTCGACGATATGCTGGTAGCCAGCTCGTCTGAGGAAGAACACGAACAGCATCTCACTATGATTTTTCAGAGACTAGAAGAGCACGGGTTAATAATCAATCCAGCCAAATGCAAATTCGGCGTGTCACAAATTGATTTTTTGGGACACAGAGTTTCACCGAAGGGAGCAGTCCCACTGCCAGACAAAGTTCACGCAGTAAAAAGTTTCCCACGGCCACAAACGGTCAAATCGCTGCAAGAATTTTTGGGAATGGTTAATTTTTACAACCGTTTCCTCCCCCGCGCAGCTCAGCTCATGTAGCCCCTATATGACGCGCTCAGAAAACGAAAACCTTCCAACGCGGTCGAATGGACCCCGGAGCGCGAACGCGCTTTTGCGGAAGTAAAAATGCCCTAGCTAATGCCACATAAGATAAGATAAGATAAGATAAGATAAGATAAGCCTTTATTAGTCCCACAACGGGGAAATTCCAGGATTGCAACAGCACAGGGATAGCAACACTCAGAGCAACAATCAGAAGGCAAGAAAAAAACAAGCAAGCAAGAGCAGCTAATATACATATGTACGTATTACTATAAAATATATATATATACACACACACACAGACACACAGTGCAGAGCATTGTAGCTGGATGGAATAAATATATGAATATATGAACACACAGTGCAGAGCATTGTAGCTAGATGGAATAAATATGTAAATATATAAACACCCACAGTACGGAGCATTGCAGCTAGGTGGAATAAATATGCAAGTATATAAACACACACAGTGCGGAGCAATGTAGCTAGATGGAATAATATGTAGATATATAAATATATAAACACACCCAGTGCTGAGCATTGTAGCTAGATGGAATAAATATGTAAATATATAAACACACACAGTGCAGAGCATTGTTGCTAGATGGAATGAAACAGCATAACCGTCTACTTAGTTATCCTACATGGTATGATTATGTGCCCACACATTGTTGGTTCACCCCGATCCCTCGGCCCGCATTGCGCTAACCACAGACGCTTCAGACCTGGCCATAGGGGCGGTTGTAGAACAACACGTCGGCGGAACCTGGCAACCTTTGGCATTTTTCAGCAAATCGCTAAACCAAACTGAGCGTAAATACAGCACCTTTGACAGGGAGCTGCTAGCGCTTCATTTATCCATCCGCCACTTCCAGTTCTGGTTGGAGGGGCGGCGTTTCACGGCTTTTGTAGCCCACAACCGCTCACCTTTGCGATGGCTAAAATTTCTGAACCGTGGTCAGGCAGGCAACAAAGACAGCTAGCTGCGATTTCAGAGTTCACCACAGACATTCGACATGTGGCAGGCAAACTTAACGTGGTAGCAGACTGCCTCTCTCGCGCTGTGACATCGCCAGAGCGCGAGGAGACAGATTATACTACCTCAGCCGGAGAACTCTTCGCCAACGCGGACACATACGCAGCCCCAATCCACGTAGGGATAGATTATGCAGCCATGGCGGAGGAGCAAAGTAGTGACGCGGACGTGCGCGCACTCCTGTCTGGACCAACAGGGTTAAGGCTGGAGGAAAGGGGTTTACGCGACGGTGTACCCCCCCTAATATGCGACATCTCAACCGGCTGACCTCGCCCGGTAGTCTCAGCTGCATGGCGCCGCCGTATTTTCGACTCAATTCACTCCCTCGCGCACCCAGATGTGCGCGCTTCGGTTAAAATGGTCGCCGAAAAGTTTGTGTGGCCTGGCCTGCGCAAAAACGTAAAAGAATGGGCAAAGACTTGCATTTCTTGTCAGCGCGCCAAAATACACAAACACACAAAAGCCCCTCTAGAGCCTTTTCGAATCCCAGCTAGAAGGTTCGACCACGTTCATGTCGACCTCGTGGGACCACTACCTTCCTCCCAAGGTTTCACACATCTGTTAACGATGATAGACCGTACTACGCGCTGGCCTGAGGCGGTCCCTCTGGCGTCAACCACAGCGGAGGAAGTCGCTCGCGTTTTTTTGACAAACTGGGTGGCACGTTTCGGCGTCACATCGGACATCACGTCCGATAGGGGGCCTCAATTTGTCTCGGAGCTTTGGTCAGCCATGGCCAGCAGCTTAGGAGCGACAATTCACCGCACCACCGCTTATCACCCTCAGGCTAATGGGTTATGCGAGCGTTTTCACAGGTCTTTAAAGGCCGCCCTCAGAGCCTCACTAACGGATACAAATTGGGTAAATAAACTTCCTTGGGTTTTATTGGGGTTGCGTGCTGCACCTAAAGAGGATCTAGACGCCTCCCCAGCAGAATTAGTTTTTGCACAACCTCTCAGGCTCCCAGGTGAATTTTTACCAGAGAACCCAGAGCCAGGGCATCTTCCAGCCCCGAGGTTTTTAGGCAGCAACGGACCGGACACTCTCCCCGGGCCGGCACATCACTCTTTTCCACGGGTTTTTGTCCCCCAAGCTTTAAAAAACGCTGAATTCGTTTTTGTTAGGCATGAAGCTTTAAAACCAACCTTCCGCCCACCATACGATGGACCATTCAGAGTGCTGGAACCTGGTGATAAGCATTTTGTGCTTGATTTTGGGGACAGAAAAGAAACAGTCAGCACTGACAGACTTAAACCTGCCTTCTTGTTGAGAGACGAGCCTGCACTAGATGAGACTTGTTAGAGGAGCGAAGCTGATAATAAACTTTGGTTTATAAGTCACACCGCCTCGTTATTCCAAGCTCTTCTACAAGTGCCTTACTTAAAGGTGATGGAGATGACATTTTGGCCTCCTAGCCAGTACGTGTCTCACTTACTCTTGTACTATCTGGTTGGTAGAGGCACGTGACATCAAAACATTTATGCTGTTGGCTGTGGCCAGCTGTGCTATCTTTACTGGTAATAGATATGTAAACATTAGATAAAACATGGCTGCTAGGCTAGTCACTTTTCATATATATAGCTTATTTACTGTATATGATTACAGTAAATATGCTGAAGGTGATGTCAACCATTATAATTACCTACAGAAAATGGCACCTGTGTCATGAAAAATGTTAACCATGTCCTTTCCAGTGTAACATAAAGGGGAGTGAAAAGTGTTTGCCCCCTTCCTGATTTCTCATTTTTTGTATGTTTGTCACACTTAAATGTTTCAGATCATCAAACAAATTTAAATATTAGACAAAGATAACACAAGTAAACACAAAATGCAGTTTTTAAATGAAGGTGTTTATTACTGAGTCTAAAAAAAAAATATCCAAACTTACATGGCCCGGTGTGGAAAAAGTGATTGCCCCCTCCTGTTGAAACATAAATTAACTGTGGTTTATCACATCTTTGGAAAGCTGAGTTCAATTTCTCTAGCCACACCCAGGCCTGAGTACTGCCACACCTGTTCTCAATCAAGAAATCACTTAAATAGGACCTGCCTGACAAAGTGAAGTAAACCAAAACATCCTCAAAAGCTTGACATCATGCTGCCATCCAAAGAAATTCAGGAACAAATGAGAAACAAAGTAATTGAGATCTATCAGTCTGGAAAAGGTTATAAAGCCATTTCTAAAGCTTTGGGACTCCAGCAAACCACAGTGAGAGCCATTATCCACAAATGGTGAAAACATGGAACAGTGGTGAACCTTCCCAGGAGTGGCCGGCAGACCAAAATTACCCCAAGCGCGCAGTGACAACTCGTCCAAGAGGTCACAAAAGACCCCACAACAACATCCAAAGAACTGCAGGCCTCACTTGCATCAGTTAAGATCAGTGTTCATGACTCCATCATAAGAAAGAGACTGGGCAAAAATGGCCTTCATGGCAGAGTTCCAAGATGAAAACCACTTCTGAGCAAAAAGAACATAAAGGCTCATCTCAGTTTTGCCAGAAAACATCTTGATGATCCCCAAGACTTTTGAAAAAATACTCTGTGGACTGACAAGACAAAAGTTGAACTTTTTGGAAGATGTGTGTCCCATTACATCGGGCGTAAAAGTAACAGCATTTTAGAAAAGGAACATCATATGAGTAAAATATGGTGGAGGTAGTGTGATGGTCTGAGGCTGCTTTGCTGCTTCACGACCTGGAAGACTTGCTGTGGTAAATGGAACCATGAATTCTGCTGTCTACCAAAAAATCCTGAAGGAGAATGTCCGGCCATCTGTTTGTGACCTCAAGCTGAAGCACACTTGGGTTCTGCAGCAGGACAATGATCCAGAACACACCAACAAGTCCACCTCTGAATGGCTTAAGGAAAACAAAATGAAGACTAGCCTACTACTGGCCTAGTCAAAGTCCTGACCTGAATCTGATTGAGCTGCTGTGGCTTGACCTTAAAAAGGCGGTTCATGCTCAAAACCCCTCCAATGTGGCTGAATTACAACAATTATGCAAAGAGGAGTGGACCAAAATTCCTCCACATTGCTGTAAAAGACTCATTTCCAGTTATCACAAATGCTTGATTGTAGTTGTTGCTGCTAAGGGTGGCCCAACCAGTTCTACGGAGCAATCACTTTTTCCTACAGGGCCATGTAGGTTTGGATTTCTTTCCCCCTTAATAATAAACACCTTCATTTAAAAACTGCATTTTGTGTGTACTTATGTTATTTTTGTCTAATATTTAAATTTGCTTGATGATCTGAAACATTTAAGTGTGACAAACATGCAAAAAAATGAGAAATCAGGAAGGGGGCAAACCCTTTTTCACACCACTGTATAGTCTGTGTTACCAGTCACAGGAGCATCGACTGGAGTCTCACCCAACTGATCAGATGCAAATATTATGAATATTTAGGACATACCTGTGGAGGTATGGAAATGTTTAGGAGAGATGGCAGTGGACTTTTTAACCAGATTGTTTAACACAATCTTGGGGAGTGAGAGGATGCCTGAGGAGTGGAGAACTGTTTTGGTACCAATTTTCAAGAACAAAGATGATGCTCAGACCTGTAGTAACTGCAGAGGCATAAAGTTGATCAGCCACACTATGAAGATATGGGAAAGAGTTGTTGAAGCCAGGTTAAGAGGAGAGGTGACAATCATTGAGCAGCAGTATGGTTTCATGCCAAGAAAGAGTACAACAGATGCAATGTTTGCTCTAAGAATGCTGATGGAGAAGTACAGAGAAGGTCAAAAGGAGTTGCACTGTGTCTTTGTGGATCTCGAGAAAGCATATGATAGGGTGCCAAGAGAGGAATTGTGGTACTGTATGAGAAAGTCAGGAGTGGCAGAGAAGTATATGAGGGTGGTGCAGGACATGTAGGAGGACAGCGAGACGGTGGTGAAATGTGCTGTAGGAGTGATGGATGGATTCAAGATGGGGGTGGGATCAGGGATCGGCTCTGAGCCCCTTCTTGTTTGCCATGGTGATGGACAGGCTGACAGACGAGGTCAGGCAGGAGTCTCCATGGACCATGATGTTTGCAGATGACATTGTGATCTGCAGTAAGAGTAGGGAGCAGGTAGAAGAGAACCTGGAGAGGTGGAGGTATGCTCTGGAGAAAAGAGGAATGAATGAAAGTCAGTAGAAGCAAGACAGAATACATGAGTGTGAATGAGAGGGAAGCAGGTGCAATGGTAAAGATGGAAGGAGTAGCGGCAGTGAAAGTAGATGAGTTTAAATGTCTGGGGTCAACCATCCAAAGCAATGGAAAATGCACAAGAGGTGAAGAAGAGCGTGCAGGCAGGGTGGAGTGGGTGGAGACAAGTGTCATGGGTGATTTGTGACAGAAGAGTAGCAGCAAGAGTGAAAGGGAAGATTTGCAAGACAGTAGTGAGACCTGCTATGATGTATGGTTTGGAGACAGTGGCACTGACAAAAAAACAGGAGGCAGAGCTGGAGGTGGCTAAGATGCTAAGATTTTCACTGGGAGTGACTAGGAGGGACAAGATTAGAAATGAGTATATCAGAGGGACAGCTCACGATGAGCGGTTTGGAGACAAAGTAAGAGGCAAGGCTGAGATGGTTTGGACATGTGCAGAGGAGGGATAGTGGATATATTGAACAAAGGATGTTGACGATGGAGCTGCCAGGCAGGAGGAAAAGAGAGAGACCACAGAGAAGATTCATGGATGTAATGAAGGAGGACATGGAGAGGGTTGGTGTTACAGAGGAAGATGTAAGGGATAGGGTGAGATGGAGGCAGATGATCCGCTGTGACAAACCCTAAAGGCAGCAGCTGAAAGAAGGGCCTGTAAAAGTTATTAAAATATTTTTTCAATACATTTTATTTATTTATTTATTTATTTTTTGAGAATATGAAGATTTTATCTCTGCACCTTTTTGATGTTTTTTTTTTTCTTTTCATGAAAATACAGTCCTGTTCAACTTTAAAATTTAATGACAGGCTGGCTTTGTAGAATAGAGTCTCCATGAAATTAGCTTGACACACACACAAAGTTTCATCTTCAGCAACTACAGCGGGGAAAATAAGTATTGAACATGTCAACATTTTTCTAATTAAACGTATTTCTGATGGAGCCATTGACCTGATATTTTCACCAGATATCAGTAACAACACAAGTAATCCATACATACAAAGAAATCAAGGCAACTGTGTTTGCAAAACAAGTTATTTTTAATAAAGTGGAATGACGCAGGCAATAAGTATTAAACATGGTTGGTGAAATTAATTTAATATTTAGTAGAAAAGCCTTTGTTGGTAAGTTTCCAGATGCCTCCTGTATGGAGAAACTAGGCACAGGCATTGTTCATGAGTGATTGTAGCCCATTTTTCCACACAAACTGTCGTCAAATCTTGACGGTTCTGTGGGTGTCTTCTATGAACTCTGATCTTCAATCCATTCCATAGATTTTCAATTGGATTCAGGTCAGGTGACTGACTGGGCCATTTTAGAGGCTTTATTTTCCTTCTCTAGAACTAGTTGAGTTTCCTTGGCTATGTGTTTGGGATCATTGTCTTGCTGAAATATCCACCCTCGTTTTATCTTCAGCATCTTGGCAGATGGCAACAGGTTCTTATCAAAGATGTCTCTGTACGTTTGTCCATTCATCTTTCCTTCAATTATATGGTCTGCCTGTAAAAACGTGCTGAAAAACACCCCCACACCATGATACTCCCACCTCCAAATTTCATTGTTGGTATGCTATTTTTACGCTGATGAGCAGTGTCATTCTCCTCCAAACATGCTGTGTGTTGTGGCATCCAAAAAATTCAATTTTGGTCTCATCTGACCAGACTATATCCTCCTAGTACTTTACTGATTTTCCCAAATGTTGTGCAGCAAACTTTAAATGAGCTTCAACATGCTTTTTCTTCAGCTATGGAGTCTTCAAGGTGAGTGAGCATAGAGCCCATATTGGTTGAGTGCATTACTTATTGTTTTATTTGAAACAGCAGTACCTGCTAACTCCATGTCTTTCTGGAGCTCTCCACAAGTGGTCTTTGGCTCTTGGATAACTCTTCTGCTCATTCTTTTGACTCCTCTGTCAGAAATCTTGCAAGGAGCACCTGGTCATGGTTGGGTTATGATAAAATGATGTTCTTTCCACTTCCGAATGATGGTTCTAACAGTGCTCACCGGAACATTCAGCAGTTTAGAAATGTGCCTGTAACCAATGTCATCATTATGTTTTGCAACAAAAAGGTTGCAAAGGGCTAGAGAGAGCTCTTTGCTTCTACCCATCATGAGTTCTTTGTGGTGTGACAATCTGATATTCACAGACACTTATTCCCTGTGTCATTCCACTTTATTAAATATAACTTGTTTTTTGAACACATTTGCCTTGTTTTCTTTGTATGTATGGATGACTTGGGTTGTTACTGATATCTGGTGAAAATCTCAGGTCAGTGGCTCCATCAGAATTATGTTTAATGAGAAAAATGTTGACATGTTCAATACTTATTTTCCCCACTGTATAAAAGATAGACATCCCATTTTCACTATGAACACCAGTACGTTAAACTCTTGAACATATCAATTGTGATGTTTCGCTATGTCTAATGATCTGGACAGACAGTTATATAGAGTGATGACTTTACGTTAAATGTGGATTTTACGTCCATACTAGGTCTCAGCAATGTGAAGACAATCTAATTGTGAATTCCTTTTCTCAGAGCATGTTGGATTTGGGCAGTGCCCAACAAGTACTTTATGGCCATTAAGTTGGGCAAGCCTTGGCAAGACTGACTTGAAGTCAAAATGACTGCGCCCATGCATCTTGCATCAGCAATGATCTGAAATGTTCTCTTTATTAGCACTTCTGTATTATGTGCCTCCTCTACTTGGCTGTACCCACAGTACCTCCCAAATTTTATCTCTGAACATGTCTCTGCAGTGTTTTGATAGGGAAATTACAGTAGTGTGTACCATAGGCTGTGCTGTTTTCAGTGGGCGTTGCTAGCAAATCGCTAGTTGCTAAATGGTTAGAGAAGTCAGATTCCCCCTTAACATAAGAAAAAGAAGCCATCTCTATTGTCATTCAGTCCATACAGCCAATCATGTACAGTAGAACGAAATTATGTTTCTCCTATCTACAGTGTTAATCACACGTAGAATCAGAGGGGTCGCTGTCATGCAAGGCACCACCACAAGCAACTTCTTCTTCCCCCTTTCTATTATGCTGAACACCAAGCTAGGAGGTACCATTTTTATATGGTCTTTGGTATGACCCGGCCAGGACTTGAACCCCTAACCTCCCGGTTGTGGGGCCAGTGCTCTACCACCTAGGCCACTACTCCGTTATAATGAAACAAAAGAAAAAATATTTCATTAGAATGTCAATTTTAACTTTGTTCCCTGGCTATCTTATGTTTGCCACTTTTTGTGTGTAGTAGCTGTACTGAGTTTCGGAAGGTTCAGTGTGGCATGGAGTTATTACACTGTCTAAATAGAGCAGATGTTTGCTTAGGCTTGGGACAAATTATAGTGAGTGAGCTCTAATTGTCTCCTCGAGAGGTCCTGTATGTTATGGGGTTTTCTTATTCTTTACTGTTCATGTAGATCCCCACTGATACTTCAGCAGCAACTACAACAATATGAAACTATCCAAAATTACGTTAAAACAGTTGGCAACTGCCATGAGTTACTGGCTCTAAAGGTAATACAGAGCATAGTTCACCTTGATAAATCCACTGGCCAAATAGTAATAGTAATTGGTGCACAAATTAAAAGACTTCATTTTTCTGAAGATGACATAGTACCTTCATAGAAACATCATTAGCATTTGCATTAACCTGAAACTACAATGCCCTGTCAAAAACTGTGCCGTAATATTTATAGTTGTCTACTGTAGGGAGCTTGAAATGAAGAAGCGATATGATTTTATAAACCAAAGTTTAATATCAGCTTCACCTCCCTAACATGTCTCATCTCGGTGCAGAAGCAGAATAAGAGGTCGAGCACAGTCAGACCTTCATACTTATACCCACACTCAACAAAAGACATTGCATATCAAAGCCGACATCCCGCATTAACATAATCCCCCCTCCATTGTCCTCCGTCTCCTCCACCTGACCCTGGGTGGTCAGGGAGATCGATCCGGTCTCCACCGCTGCGACTCCGTCTGCTCTTTGATCCTTGCTGGCGGTTGAGACCTCTTGTCCTGTTCTGAGGCGTGAGGTCATTCCACATATGTAATCACTAAACATTCTAATATGTCTATACATATGTAGGTATGGAATATATGATTAATATAAGCCACAGCCCCCCCAAAACGACTAAGAAAAGGACAATCAAATTAAGTTTACAGTTTAAGATAATCTCTATGACATATTATACTGTTAAACCTCTTGACAGGGAAAACAAGGAAAAATCTTTCCAGCAGTCATGCTCCTGTAGAGAATTCAGTGGTAACAACAACAGTATAGTAATATCACAAATCAGCCTTAAAACTGTCACGGCACAATCTGATAACATAGTTAACAACTCTTGGTCAATTTGCATCAGTCCCTGTGCCGTCTGGGTTTTAATCTTCTCCCGAATCTGCTGTAGGTCCGCTTTGGCGTCCTGGTGGGACCCTCCTGTAAGGAATCTGTAGCTTGGAGAGGAGAGTGGTTATTTGTTCCCTGCAGGGGGGCTGAGTTTTTTTTCTTGGGGGGTCTACCCCGCCGAGGTGCTCTTGCCACCCGTGCAGGTTCGTCTCTCAACAAGAAGGCAGGTTTAAGTCTGTCAATGCTGACTGTTTGTTTCTTTTCTGTCCCCTAAATCAAGCACAAAATGCTTATCACCAGGTTCCAGCACTCTGAATGATCCGTCGTATGGTGGATGGAGGGTTGATTTTAAAGCTTCGTGTCTAACAAAAACGAACTCGGCGTTTTTTAAAGCTTGGGGGACAAAAACCCGTGGAAAAGAGTGATGTGCCGGTCCGGGGAGAGTGTCCGGTCCGGTGCTGCCTAAAGGCCTCAGGGCTGGAAGATGCCCAGGCTCTGGATTCTCTGGTAAAAACTCACCTGGGAGTCTGAGAGGTTGTGCAAAAACTAATTCTGCTGGGGAGGCGTCTAGATCCTCTTTAGGTGCAGAACGCAACCCTAATAAAACCCAGGGAAGTTTAGTCACCCAATCTGTATCCGTTAGTGAGGCTCTGAGGGCGGCCTTTAAAGATCTGTGAAAACGCTCGCATAACCCATTAGCCTGAGGGTGATATGCGGTGGTGCGGTGAATTGTTGCCCCTAAGCTGCTAGCCAAGGCTGACCAAAGCTCTGAGACAAATTGAGGCCCCCTATCAGACGTGATGTCCGATGGGACGCCGAAACGTGCCACCCAGTTTGTTAAAAAAACGCGAGCGACTTCCGCAGCTGTGGTTGACGCCAAAGGGACCGCCTCAGGCCAGCGCGTAGTACAGTCTATCATTGTTAACAGGTGTGTGAAACCCTGAGACGAAGGTAGTGGTCCCACGAGGTCGACATGAACGTGGTCAAACCTTCTGGCTGGGATTCGAAAAGGCTCTAGAGGAGCTTTTGTGTGTTTGTGTATTTTGGCGCGCTGACAAGACATGCAAGTTTTTGCCCATTCCTTTACATTTTTGCGCAGGCCCGGCCAAACAAACTTTTCCGCGACCATTTTAACCGAGGCGCGCACCCCTGGGTGCGCGAGGGAGTGAACCGAGTCGAAAATGCGGCGGCGCCATGCAGCTGGGACTACCGGGCGAGGTCGGCCAGTTGAAACGTCGCAGATTAGGGGGGGTAAACCGTCACGTAAACCCCTTTCCTCCAGTCTTAACCCTGTTGGTCCAGACAGGAGCGCACGCACGTCCGTGTCACTGCTTTGTTCCTCTGCCATGGCTGCGTAATCTATCCCTACGTGAATTGGGGCCGCGTACGCGTTGGCAACGAGTTCTGCGGCTGAGGTAGTATAATCTGTCTCCTCGTGCTCTGGCGATGTCACAGCGCGAGAGAGGCAGTCTGCTACCACGTTAAGTTTGCCTGCCACATGTCGAATGTCTGTGGTGAACTCTGAAATTGCAGCTAGCTGTCTTTGTTGCCTGCCTGACCATGGTGCTGAAATTTTAGCCATCGCAAAAGTGAGCGGTTTGTGGTCTACAAAAGCTGTGAAGCGCCGCCCTTCTAACCAGAACTGGAAGTGGCGGATGGATAAATGAAGCGCTAGCAGCTCCCTGTCAAAAGTGCTGTATTTACGCTCGGTTTGGTTTAAAGATTTGCTAAAAAATGCTAAAGGTTGCCAGGTTCCGCCAACATGTTGTTCCACGACTGCCCCTATGGCCAGGTCTGAAGCGTCTGTGGTTAACGCTATGCGGGCCGAGGGATCGGGGTGAACCAACAATGTGGCATTCGCTAGAGCACTTTTTACTTCCGCGAAGGCGCGTTCGCGCTCCGGGGTCCATTCGACCGCGTTGGAAGGCTTTTGTTTTCTGAGCGCGGCATACAGGGGCTGCATGAGTTGAGCTGCGCGGGGGAGGAAACGGTTGTAAAAATTCACCATTCCCAAAAATTCTTGCAGCGATTTGACCGTTTGTGGTCGTGGAAAATTTTTTACCGCGCGGACTTTGTCTGGCAATGGGACTGCCCCCTTCGGTGAAACTCTGTGTCCCAAAAAATCAATTTGTGACACGCCGAATTTGCATTTGGCTGGGTTGATTATTAACCCGTGCTCTTCTAGTCTCTGAAAAACTGTATTGAGGTGTTGTTCGTGTTCTTCCTCTGACGGGCTGGCTACCAGCATATCGTCGAGGTAGACGAACATGAAGGGGAGGTCGTGTAATACCGCGTCCATCATATGCTGAAAGGTTTGAGCAGCGCCTTTGAGGCCAAACGGCATCCGCAAAAATTCAAAAAGACCGAAAGGGGTTATTACAGCCGTTTTAGGAATGTCTTCCGCTCGAACGGGGACTTGGTGATAGCCGCGGACCAGGTCTATTTTAGAAAAAATGCACTCACCCGCCAGATGTAGTGAAAAATCTTGGATGTGAGGAATTGGGTAGCAGTCTTGCGCTGTCGCATTGTTTAATCTGCGGTAATCGCCGCAAGGTCTCCAAGAACTGTCGGTTTTCGGGACCATGTGAAGTGGCGATGCCCAGGGGCTTTTCGAGCATCTAATAATGCCTAATTTTTCCAGGGTGGTAAACTCGTCCCGTGCTATGGCGAGCTTGGTCGCGTCTAAGTGCCGAGCTTTGGCAAACACGGGTGGGCCTGCTGTGGGGATGAAGTGTTCAACCCCGTGTTTCGCTACTGTTGCTGAAAATTTGGGAACTGTGAGTGCTGGAAATTGGGTGAGGAGTTGGTCAAACTTACCTCCTGCTGTTGTGACGCTGGCCTGCACGGGTGGCGGAGAAACTCGAGCTGAGCAGGGGATAGAAGAAAATGACAATGCATTAACGAAGCGCTAGATCGACTAACAACCCATGTGCACACAAAAAATCAGCGCCCAACAAGTTAAAACTCACCGCAGCTACAATAAATGTCCATCTATAGTTGCGGCCGTGGATGCAAAGAGGCAGATTCCTTTCACCAAAAGTGTCGATGATCGAGCCGTTGGCTGCCATCGCTCCATTTCCCCGGGGACCCATGGCCCGGTCTGCGTGGGAAGGGGTGATAAAGCTCAGCTGAGCTCCGGTGTCGATAAGGAACTGTCTCCCGGTGTGTCCGTCAGTCACATAAAGCAGCTTATTCGTCTCGCCGAGAGCCGTAGCTGCCAACGTTTTCCGGGCTCTGGCGTTTCCCGAGTTTTTGAAATTGCAGGGGGGCACGCATTTGTGCGCCCTCTCGGCAAAACGCTGATGAAAATAGCAGAGGTCGTTCTGCTTGCTGCGCCTTGGTCGTGTCGCTGCCATGGTGGGCGGGCTCTGCTCCGTTGTCTGCGGTTCTCCGCTGCTCTGGGCTTCCGCGCTGAGATCTGCAGATGCTGCTGTGGCCATCTGATTGATGAGACGCTGCGCTTCTCGGGCCAGCGCGCGGAAGTCCTGCTCGGTGTTGCATTGCATGTTGACCAGCGTCTCTCTCATGTGTGGCGGCAGAGTGCTGAGGAAGATATATTGGAAAAGGAAGTTGTCGTTGTCCTCTTCCTTAAGCTGCAGCATGTCCTCCATGAGGGCCTTGGGTCTGCATCCTCTGTGGCCGTAGATCGCCAGAATCCTCTCTGCTCTCTCCTCGGCTGAGGGGACAAAGTTCTCAATGATGGTCGCCTTAAGTTCTCTGTATTTGTCGTGGGCGGGCGGTTGTCGAATTATGCTCCGCGCGCATCTTGACGTGGCGGCGCCGAGTTTGGCGACGATGTAGTAAAATTTCGTCTCATCTGCCGTTATGCCCGCCAGTGCAAACTGAGCCTCAGCTTGCTGGAACCACGAGCTCGGGTCGTTTTGCCAGAATTCTGGCAGCTTGATGGTGACGGCGCTTGTGTGGGCCGTTCTTGATGTGTCCGCCGGGTGAGAGCGCCTTTCTTCTGCTCTCACGGCGGAGCTGGGGATGGTGCTCGGTTGAGCCCTCTCTGTAGATTCTGCCGTGGGGGAACGTCTTCCATCCGTTCCCCTGTCTGCATGGGCGCCAGCGCTTGCCTGGGTCGCCTCCGATGAGTTAATCGCAGGAGAATGTCTCTGTTCCATCCTTACGTCTGGTCACCAGTGTAGGGAGCTTGAAATGAAGAAGCGATATGATTTTATAAACCAAAGTTTAATATCAGCTTCACCTCCCTAACATGTCTCATCTCGGTGCAGAAGCAGAATAAGAGGTCGAGCACAGTCAGACCTTCATACTTATACCCACACTCAACAAAAGACATTGCATATCAAAGCTGATATCCCGCATTAACATAATCCCCCTCCATTGTCCTCCGTCTCCTCCACCTGACCCTGGGTGGTCAGGGAGATCGATCCGGTCTCCACCGCTGCGACTCCGTCTGCTCTTTGATCCTCGCTGGCGGTTGAGACCTCTTGTCCTGTTCTGAGGCGTGAGGTCATTCCACATATGTAATCACTAAACATTCTAATATGTCTATACATATGTAGGTATGGAATATATGATTAATATAAGCCACATCTACCAACATTTGCAGGTGCCTCGATGGGTTTGAATATCTGTATAGAGTTCCTGAAATGACCATAATAATCATGCCTTTGATTTTAGACACTTAAGAGGAAAGACTCATTGTATCATGAAACATTATGAACAAATGGAGCATGATCGTTAGCAGTCTTGTTTTATGTTAAATTCAAAGTATTAATGACTGCACTTATGCAACATTAAGCATCTTGTTTAGTAAGTACCACAAGAGACAAAAAAGTCACTTTGTGATTAAGAATTTATAGTTTCCCTGTCCTACAGGTGGTAATTAGTACATACGTAATTTGGTTTTGGCAGGAGTGCAAGCTGCCAAAAATTACACATCTATGTACAAACTCCAATTCTGGTGAAGTTGGGATGTTGTGTAAAACATACTGTAAATAAAAACAGAATACAATGATTTGCAAATCAGTTTCAATCTTTATTCAATTGAATACACTACAAAAGACATGATATTTAATGTTCAAACTGAAACTTTGTTTTTTGCAAATATTCACTCACTTTGATGTCTGCAACACATTCCAAAAAAGCTGGGCCAGGGGCATGTTTCATGTCACGTCACCTTTCCTTTTAACAACATTCAATAAGCATTTAGGGACTGAGGACACTAATTCTTGAAGCTTTGTAGGTGGATGTGGGGAGACTTGAATAACGAAACCGAATTGCCTTTAATTTCAGTTTATTTCAAGTAACCATCCCATTGTCTGCTCTCATTCCTGAGCAGCGAACAAAGAGAGTGAACACACCAAAGTTCTCTCATTTAAACATTCTCACATCAAACCATTTCCCTCGCGGGGGAAATCACACATCTATATCAAAGTCTCTTTATTCACATTCATTAGCCTTTTATTTACATAACTCCCCCTTCTCTCCTCTCGAGCCTCAGTGGTCAGGAAGTCTTCTGTCCCCTGTCCTCCGCAGGGGGTCCAGGCTCTGTGGCTCCGCACCGCAGGGGGCTGGCTCTCCTTCATCGTGAGGTTAAATCACATATGCAGTGTCCAACATATACATGTCTCACAACACAGCCATATAACCCCCCCCAAACGATGAAGAACAGACTAATTCCTAAAATTTAATAGCACCTTACTCACTACTGAATAATCAACACCAACATTCAGTCTGTGCGCCGCTTGGTCTTCAGCCGTCTGCCGAATCTGCTGTGAGTTGGCCCCGCCTTGCCTGCGGTGCTTTTCTGCTTCGGTTCTGTTGACTGAGGGAGAGAGTGATTAATTGCCCTCTGCGGGGGCCTGCCTCGTCGAGGCGCCACTGCGACCGGTACAGACACGTCCTTCATGACAAAAGCAGGTTTTAGTCTGTCAATACTGACTGTCTCTTTTCTGTCTCCAAAATCTAGCACAAATTGCTTATCACCTGCCTCCAGCACTCGAAATGGCCCTTCGTAAGGTGGTTTGAGCGTTGCTTTAAGGGCTTCGCGCCTGACAAAAACGAAATCGGCATTTTTCAAAGCCTTGGGGACGAAAACTCATGGAAAAACGTGATGAACCGGACCCGGGAGCGTGTCTGCCCCCGTGCCGACTAACGGTCCCAGAGCAGAGAGAGGTGGGGGCTCTGGGTGCTCTGGTAAAAACTCGCCCGGCAGCCTCAGAGTTTGTGCGAATACCATCTCCGCTGGGGAGGCGTCTAAGTCCTCTTTAGGCGCAGAACGCAACCCTAATAAAACCCAAGGAAGTTTATTCACCCAATCTGCATCCGTGAGCGACGCTCTGAGTGCTGCCTTTAAAGACCTATGAAAACGCTCGCATAAACCATTGGCCTGAGGGTGGTAAGCCGTAGTGCGGTGAATTTTGGCTCCTAAGCCGTTGGCCATCGCTGACCACAGCTCAGAGATGAATTGCGGTCCTCTATCGGACGTAATGTCCGACGGAACCCCGAAGCGCGCCACCCAAGCCGTTAAAAAAACGCGAGCCACCTCCGCGGCCGTGGTCGTCGCAAGTGGGACCACTTCCGGCCAACGTGTGGTGCGGTCCACCATTGTCAAAAGATACGTGAACCCCTGTGATGCTGGTAGGGGGCCCACAAGGTCGACGTGCACATGGTCGAACCTTCTGGCCGGAATGCGGAACGGTTCTAACGGGGCTCTTGTGTGCCTGTGAATTTTGGCCCGTTGACAGGAAATGCAGGTTTTTGCCCATTCCTTCACGTGCTTGCGCAGGCACGGCCAAACAAACTTTTCCGCCACTAGTTTCACCGACGCGCGCACCCCCGGGTGCGCCAGTGAGTGGACCGAGTCAAAAACACGGCGGCGCCACGTGGCCGGAACCACCGGACGCGGGCGCCCCGTCGACATGTCGCAGATCAGGGGGGGCATACCGGTTTGTAAACACTTGCTCTCCAGCCTCAACCCTGTTGGTCCAGACTGGAGCGCGCGCACGTCTGCGTCCGCCCCCTGGTCCGCTGCCATGGCTGCGTAATCTATACCCACGTGCACCGGGGCTGCGCGCGCCACCGTGCCACTTTCCTGCGGCGCGGTCACGGTGGCCCGTTCTGCCTCTGCGCGTGTTGGGGTCGTGAACGCGCGTGAGAGACAATCCGCTACTACATTGAATTTGCCCGCGACGTGCCTAATGTCAGTGGTAAATTCCGAGATTGCGGCCAGCTGCCTCTGCTGCCTGCCGGACCACGGATCTGAAATTTTGGCCATGGCGTATGTGAGCGGCTTGTGGTCCACATAAGCGGTGAAGCACCGTCCTTCCAGCCAGAACTGGAAATGACGAATAGCCAAATGCAGCGCCAACAGTTCTCTGTCAAACGCGCTGTATTTTCGTTCAGCCGCGCTTAAAGATTTGCTAAAGAAAGCCAAAGGCTGCCAAACTCCGACTACCTGTTGCTCAATAACGGCCCCTATGGCTAAATCTGAAGCGTCTGTCGTCAGCGCGATACGTGCTGCAGGGTCTGGGTGGGCCAGGAGCGCAGCGTCAGCCAAGGCTTTTTTAACCTCTGTGAACGCGCGCTCCCGCTCCGGGGACCATTCGACCGCCTGGGTCGGTTTTTGTTTTTTGAGCGCGGCATATAACGGTTGCATGATTTGAGCTGCGTGGGGCAGGAATCGGTTATAAAAATTCACCATCCCCAAGAATTCCTGTAGTGATTTGACCGTTTGTGGACGGGGAAAATCCGCTACCGCGCGTACTTTCTCTGGTAATGGAACCGCTCCCTCCGGGGAGACGCGGTGACCCAAAAAATCGATCCGCTCGACGCCGAACTGGCACTTGGCTGGGTTAACTATTAAGCCGTGCTCTCCCAGCCTCCTAAAAACTGCTGTGAGGTGCGTTTCGTGTTCGTCCTCTGAAGTACTCGCGACCAAAATGTCGTCGAGGTACACAAACACGAAAGGGAGATCGCGTAACACGGCATCCATCATCCGCTGAAATGTTTGCGCTGCCCCTTTGAGACCAAACGGCATGCGTAAAAATTCGAAAAGTCCGAACGGGGTTATTACCGCTGTTTTAGGAATGTCCTCCAGTTGGACCGGGACTTGGTGATAGCCGCAAACTAGATCAATCTTTGAAAAAATGCACGCCCCCGCCAGGTGCACCGAAAAATCCTGAATGTGCGGGATGGGATAACGATCGTGCGCCGTAGCGTTGTTTAGCCTGCGGTAATCCCCGCACGGTCTCCAGGAGCCATCGGCTTTTGGTACCATGTGCAGCGGCGAAGCCCACGGGCTCTTCGACCTACGAACGATGCCCAGCCTCTCCAGGCTGGCGAACTCCTCGCGCACAATGGAGAGCTTAACTGCATCCAAGCGCCGAGCTTTTGCAAACACGGGAGGACCAGATGTGGGGATAAAGTGTTTCACCCCGTGCTTCGCGACCGTCGCTGAAAAAGTGGGCACAGTGAGCGCTGGAAATTGGGTGAGGAGTGTGTGAAACTTACCACCTGCTGTAGCGACGTGGGTCTGTACTGGTGGCGGGGACACTCGAGCTGAACAGGGGAGAGAGTAAAAAGAGAGTGCATTTACCAGCCGTCTATTAGCAAGATCAACTAACAGATTGTGCAAACACAAAAAATCCGCGCCCAACATGTTGAAACTCACCACCGCTATTACAAAAGTCCATTCATATGTGCGGCCATGTAAGCACAAAGGCAAGGTCCTTCTCCCGTAGGTGTTGATGTTCGAGCCATTTGCCGCTGTAGCTCCGCTACCGTGGGGTCCAGCCACCCGGTCCGCGTATGTTGGGGTGATGAAGCTCACTTGTGCTCCGGTGTCGATGAGGAACTCTCGTCCGGAGCGCGCATCCGTGATGTAGAGCAGCTTGTTGCGTTCTCCGAGGGTCGAAGCTGCTAGCGACCCCCGGTCTTGCCGTTTCCCGAACTCCTGAAGATGCAGGGCGGCACACACCTGCGTGCCTTCTCTGCGAACCTCCGATGGTAGAAGCAGAGATCTTCTCCTCCGCTGTGTCGTGTCCGCGCCTCTGCCGCCGGGCTATTGGCTCCACCTCGTCGCGGCTGTGTTGCCGCCGTCGTCGGCCAGTCTGGTTCTGCCGCCTCTGGCTCCCCGCTGTCTCGGGTCGCCGCTGTGGTTGCTTGCCCGCCGCAGGCGTCCAGGATCCCATCTGCCTCCTGGGCCAGCTCCCGGAACTCCTCCAGGGTGTGACACTTTTTGCCGGCCAGCGTGCTTCTCGCATGCGCCGGGAGGTTGGAGAGGAAGATGAACTGAAAAATGAAATCATCGTTGTCCAACCCTCTCAGCTGTATCATCTCCTCCATCAGGGCGCTCGGCCTGTGTCCACCTTGGTCTAGCAAAGACAGGATCCTCCTCGCCCTCACTTCAGCCGAGGGGGTGAAAAACTTGATGAGGGTGGATTTCAGCTTGCCGTACCTGTCGGTCTCGGGTGGCTGCTCCACCAAGCTCTGCACGCACCGAGCTGTGCTGTTGTCCAGTTTAGCGATGACATGGTGGAACTTAGTGTCATCCACCGTTACTCCTGCGAGCGCGAACTGCGACTCTGCTTGCAGAAACCACGACCGTGGGTTATCCTGCCAGAAATCAGGCAGCTTAACGGCCACTGCGCTCGCCAGCTCTGAGCGCTGTGAGTCCGGGACCCTGAGAATTTCTTCGTTCATTCTCAACGTCGTCAGTCACCAATGTGGGGAGACTTGAATAACGAAACCGAATTGCCTTTAATTTCAGTTTATTTCAAGTAACCATCCCATTGTCTGCTCTCATTCCTGAGCAGCGAACAAAGAGAGTGAACACACCAAAGTTCTCTCATTTAAACATTCTCACATCAAACCATTTCCCTCGCGGGGGAAATCACACATCTATATCAAAGTCTCTTTATTCACATTCATTAGCCTTTTATTTACATAACTCCCCCTTCTCTCCTCTCGAGCCTCAGTGGTCAGGAAGTCTTCTGTCCCCTGTCCTCCGCAGGGGGTCCAGGCTCTGTGGCTCCACACCGCAGGGGGCTGGCTCTCCTTCATCGTGAGGTTAAATCACATATGCAGTGTCCAACATATACATGTCTCACAACACAGCCATAGTGGAATTCTTTACTATTTTTGCTTGATGTATGACTTCAATTGCTCAACAGTCCGGGGTCTCCACTGGTGTATTTTGTGCTCCATAATGCGGCACACATTTTCAATGGGGGACAGGTCTGGACTGCAGGCAGGCCATTCTAGTACCCACTCTTTTACTACGAAGCCATGTAGTTGTAACACGTGCAGAGTGTGGCTTGGCATTGTCTTGCTGAAATAAGCAGCGATGTCCCTGAAAAAGACTATGCTTGGATGGCAGTATACAGTGGTGTGAAAAAGTGTTTGCCCCTTCCTGATTTCTCATTTTTTTTGTATGTTTGTTTATTAAGGGGAAAAAATCCAAACCTACATGGCCCTGTGTGAAAAAGTGATTGCCCCCTAAACCTAATAACTGGTTGGGCCGCCCTTAGCAGCAACGACTGCAATGAAGTGTTTCCGATAACTGGCAATGAGTCTTTTACAACGCTGCAGAGGAATTTTGGTCCACTCATCTTTGCAGAATTGTTATAATTCAGCTACATTGGAGGGTTTTCGAGCATGAACCGCCTTTTTAAGGTCATGCCACAGCATCTCAATCAGATTCAGGTCACTTTGACTAGGCCACTCCAAAGTCTTCATTTTGTTTTCCTTAAATCATTCAGAGGTGGACTTCGTGTGTTTTGGATCATTGTCCTGCTGCAGAACTCAAGTGTGCTTCAGCTTGAGGTCATGAACAGATGGCCGGACATTCTCCTTCAGGATTTTTTTGGTAGACAGCAGAATTCATGGTTTCATTTAACACAGCAAGTCTTCCAGGTCGTGAAGCAGCAAAACAACCCCAGACCATCACACTACCACAACCATATTTTACTGGTATGATGTTCCTTTTCTGAAATGCTGTTACTTTTATGCCCGATGTAATGGGACACACACCTTCCAGATAGTTCAATTAATGTCTCCTCAGTCCACAGAGTATTTTCCCAAAAGTCTTGGGGATCATCAAGATGTTTTCTGACAAAACTGAGATGAGCCTTTACGTTCTTTTTGCTCAGCAGTGACTTTTGTCTTGGAACTCTGCCATGCAGGCCATTTTTGCCCAGTCTCTTTCTTATGGTGGAGTCATGAACACTGACCTTGACTGAGGCAAGTGAGGCCTGCAGTTCTTTGGATGTTGTTGTGGGGTCTTTTGTGACCTCTTGGATGAGTCATCGCTGCGCTCTTGAGGTAATTTTGGTCTGCCGGACACTCCCGGGAAGGTTCACCACTGTTCCATGTTTTCACCATTTGTGGATAATGGCTCTCACTGTGGTTCGCTGGAGTCCCAAAGCTTTAGAAATGGCTTTATAACCTTTTCCAGACTGATAGATCTCAATTACTTTGTTTCTCATTTGTTCCTGAATTTCTTTGGATGGCAGCATGATGTCAAGCCTTTGAGGATGTTTTGGTCTACTTCACTTTGTCAGGCAGGTCCTATTTAAGTGATTTCTTGATTGAAAACAGGTGTGGCAGTAATCAGGCCTGGGTGTGGCTAGAGAAATTGAACTCAGCTTTCCAAAGATGTGATAAACCACAGTTAATTTATGTTTTAACAGGAGGGGCAATCACTTTTTCACTCAGGGCCATGTAAGTTTGGATTTTTTTCACACTCAGTAATAAACACCTTCATTTAAAAACTGCATTTTGTGTTTACTTGTTATCTTTGTCTAATATTTAAATTTGTTTGATGATCTGAAACATTTAAGTGTGACTGTGGTCTATATTAACCATATATTCCATAACCTACATATGTTAGAGCAAGTGGAAATGTATGGGATTACATATGTAAGGAACTTCACACCTCTGAAAGGACAAAGGAATCTCACCCGCCGAGTGAGGAACAAAGACGTTCCCGGACGTGGCGGGAGAAATCGGACGAGCCACCCTCACCCCCCAAGGCGAGGAGAAGGATTACCATCACCTCCCAAGACGAGGAGAGGAAATACCAAGACAATGGGGGGATTAAGATAATGAGGGATGTCAGCCTTTGTTATGCATGTCTTTTGTTGTGTGCTTGTATATAACCAGCGAGTTGGCGAGACTCTGTCTTTTTTTCCCTTCTGCCACTCTCTGCACCAGATGAGACTTGTTAGAAGAGCTGTACAATAAAACTTCGCTTTTAAACCAAATCGCCTCTTCATTGCCCAGCTCCTCTACACTGGTGACCTTGACGCGAGTATGGACCGGAGGCGTTCTCCCACAAGCGACTCATCCGTGGCAACTCAGGCAGACGCCAGCAACCAAGCAGACGAGGGAGCAGACGGACAGCTGTTCCCCCCCGGCAGAAGAGGTTGAGAGGGCTCAACCGAGCACCAGCACCGCCGTGAGAGCCGAGGCAAGGCACTCTCACCTGGCGGGCACAGCAGTGATGGTGTGCACGAACGCCGTCGCTGTCAAGCTGCCAGACTTCTGGCAAGAGGACCCCGCCTCTTGGTTTCAGCAGGCTGAAGCCCAATTTATACTGGCGGGCATCACGGCCGACGATACTAAGTTTTATCATATCGTCTCCAAACTCGACTCCGCCACTTCGAAGTGTGTGCGGAGCTTGATCCAGCGACCACCGGCCCGGGACAAGTACGAGACGCTCAAAGCGACCATCGTGGCAAACTACGTCCCATCAGCGGAAGAAAGAGCCGAGAAGATCCTGGCGGTCTACGGCCACAGAGGGGGCAATCCGAAGGCCCTCATGGAGGATTTGCTGCAGCTCAAGGAAGAGGACAATGACAACTTCCTCTTCCAGTTTATTTTCCTCAGCACGCTGCCGCCACACATGAGGGGGACACTCGCCAGCATGAAGTGCAACACCCACCAAGGCTTCCGCACACTGGCCAGCGAAGCTCATCAGCTCGTCAACGCCTGCAAGGAGCTGACACCCACGGCAGCATTCGCAGACCTCAATGCTGACGCCCCGAGCCACGAGGAGCCACAACCCACGGAGCAGACCCAGCCCACGGTGACAGCGGCACGGCCAAGACGTAACAGACGGAGCGATGTTTGTTATTACCACCACCGCTTCGCCGAGAAGGCTCACAAATGTGTTCCCCCCTGCAACTTTAAACGCCAAAGCCGAGAGCCGTTAACAGCAGCGGTTCTCGGCGAGAAAAACAAGCTGTTGTACGTGACGGATGGACACTCAGGCAAGCAGTTCCTCATCGACACAGGAGCCCAGCTGAGTTTCGTCATGCCCTCCCACGCAGATCGAGCCATGGGCACCCGGGGCAACGGAGCCGTGGCAGCCAACGGCTCTAACATCGACACGTTCGGCGAGAAGAGCCTACACCTCCTCATTCACGGCCGCAGCTACAAATGGACATTTGTTGTAGCGGCGGTGAGTTTTAACTTATTAGGCGCAGATTTTTTGTGTGCACATGGGTTATTAGTGGATCTAGCAAATAGGCGCCTGGTTAATGCACTGTCTTTTGCTTCTATTCCATGCTCAGCTCGAGTTTCTCCACCACCTGTGCAGGCCAACGTCACCATGGCAGGAGGTAAGTTTGAGCAACTCCTCACCCAATTTCCAGCACTCACAACCCCCAAATTCTCAGCCACTGTGGCTAAACACGGGGTTGAACACTTCATTCCTACAACGGGACCTCCCGTTTTTGCCAAAGCTCGCCGCTTAGACGTGGCCAAGCTCAACATAGCACGGGACAAGTTTACAACTCTTGAAAAATTGGGCATTGTTAGACGCTCGAAGAGCCCCTGGGCCTCACCACTTCACATGGTTCCTAAATCCGACGGTTCTTGGAGACCGTGCGGAGATTACCACAGACTAAACAACGCTACAGCGCATGACCGTTACCCAATCCCTCACATTCAAGATTTTTCACTACATCTAGCGGGTGCGCGCATTTTTTCAAAAATAGACTTAGTCCGCGGTTATCACCAAGTCCCAGTCCGAGCAGAAGACGTTCCTAAAACAGCGGTAATAACCCCTTTCGGCCTTTTTGAATTCTTGCGAATGCCTTTCGGCCTCAAAGGCGCTGCTCAAACTTTTCAACGAATGATGGACGCGGTCCTACGCGACCTCCCTTTTGTTTTCGTCTACCTCGACGACATGCTGGTAGCCAGCTCGTCTGAGGAAGAACACGAGCAGCACCTCACTACGGTTTTTCAGAGGCTAGAAGAGCACGGGCTAATAATCAATCCAGCCAAATGCAAATTCGGCGTGTCGCAAATTGATTTTTTAGGACACAAAGTCTCTCCGAAGGGGGCAGTGCCACTTCCAGACAAAGTTCATGCGATAGAAAGTTTTCCACGGCCGCAAACGGTCAAATCGCTACAGGAATTTTTAGGGATGGTTAATTTTTACAACCGCTTCCTCCCCCACGCAGCTCAGCTCATGCAGCCCCTATATGACGCGCTCAAAAAAAAGAAAGCTTCCAACGCGGTCGAATGGACCCCGGAGCGCGAACGTGCTTTCGCGGAAGTAAAAAACGCCCTAGCTAACGCCACATTGTTAGTTCATCCAGATCCCTTGGCCCGCATTGCACTAACCACAGATGCTTCAGACCTAGCTATAGGGGCAGTTGTAGAACAACTTGTCAGCGGGGTCTGGCAACCTTTAGCATTCTTTAGCAAATCGCTAAACCAAACTGAACGCAAATACAGCACTTTTGACAGAGAGCTGCTGGCGCTTCATTTATCCATCCGCCACTTCCAGTTCTGGCTAGAAGGGCGGAGTTTCACGGCTTTTGTAGACCATAAACCGCTCACCTTTGCTATGGCTAAAATTTCAGAACCATGGTCAGGCAGGCAACAAAGACAGCTAGCTGCGATTTCAGAGTTCACCACAGACATTCGGCACGTGGCAGGCAAACTTAACGTAGTAGCGGACTGTCTCTCTCGCGCTGTGGCACCACCAGAGCGCGGGGAGACAGATTACACTGCCTCAGTAGCAGAACTCTTCACTAACTCAGACACATACGCAGCACCTATCCATGCAGGGATAGATTATGCAGCCATGGCAGAGGAGCAAAACAGTGACGCGGACGTGCGCGCACTCCTGTCTGGACCAACAGGGTTAAGGCTGGAGAAAAAGGGTTTACTCGACGGCGTGCCCCCCCTAATATGCGATGTTTCAACCGGCCGACCTCGCCTGTTAGTGCCAGCTACATGGCGCCGCCGCATTTTTGACGCAATTCACTCCCTCGCGCACCCAGGCGTGCGCGCCTCGGTTAAAATGGTCGCCGAAAAGTTTGTGTGGCCAGGCCTGCGCAAAAACGTAAAAGAATGGGCAAAAACTTGCATTTCTTGTCAACGCGCCAAAATACACAGACACACAAAAGCCCCTCTGGAGCCTTTTCCAATCCCTGCTAGAAGGTTCGACCACGTTCATGTCGATCTTGTGGGGCCACTACCTTCCTCCCAAGGTTTCACACACCTGTTAACAATGATAGACCGCACCACACGCTGGCCAGAGGCAGTCCCTCTAGCGGCAACCACAGCGGAGGAAGTCGCTCGCGTTTTTTTGACAAACTGGGTAGCACGTTTCGGCGTCTCATCGGACATCACGTCCGATAGGGGGCCTCAATTTGTCTCAGAGCTCTGGTCAGCCATGTCCAACAGCTTAGGGGCAACAATTCATCGCACCACCACTTATCACCCTCAGGCTAATGGGTTATGCGAGCGTTTTCACACGTCTCTTGAGGCTGCCCTCAGAGCCTCACTAACGGACACAAATTGGGTAAATAAACTTCCCTGGGTTTTATTGGGGTTGCGTGCTGCGCCTAAAGAGGATCTAGACGCCTCTCCCGCAGAATTAGTTTTTGCTCAACCTCTCAGACTCCCAGGTGAATTTCTGCCAGAAAACCCAGAACCAGGGTGCCTTCCAGTCCCAAGGTTTTTAGGCAGCAACGGACTGAACTCTCTCCCCGGTCCAGCTCATCACTCCTTCCCACGGGTTTTTGTCCCTCAAACTTTAAAAAACGCTGAGTTTGTTTTTGTTAAGCATGAAGCTCTAAAACCAACTTTACGCCCAGCATTCGATGGGCCATTCAGAGTGCTGGAACATGGTGACAAACACTTTGTGCTTGATTATGGGGATAGAAAAGAAACAGTCAGCATTGACAGACTTAAACCTGCCTTCTTGTTGAAAGACGAACCTGCACAGCTGGCGAGAGCACCTCGGCGGGGTAGACCCCCCAAGAGAAAAGACTCAGCCCCCAGGCAGGGAACAAATAACCTCTCTCCTTCCCACACTGCAAATTCCTCACAAGAAGGTCCCAGCAGGACGCCTAAACCAACCTACAGCAGTTTTGGGAGAAGAATTAAACCCAGACAGCACAGGGACTGACACCAACCACTCCACAGTTATTCACTAATTGTGCTGCAACAGTTTAGGGCTGACTTATGATTTTACTATGCTACTATGTTTACCACTGAACTCTCTTAGGAGCATGGCTGCTAGAAAGTTTCTTCCGTGGCAACAGCTGTAACACGTAGTATGTCGTAATAACTATCCTAGACTGTGAACATTTCTGTTGTCCTTTCTTAGTTGTTTGGGGGGCCTGTGGTCTATATTAACCATATATTCCATAACCTACACATGTTAGAGCAAGTGGAAATGTTTGGGATTACATATGTAAGGAACTTCACACCTCTGAAAGGACAAAGGAATCTCACCTGCCGAGTGAGGAACACAGACGTTCCCGGACGCGGCGGGAGAAACCGGACGAGCCACCCTCACCCCCCAAGGCGAGGAGAAGGATTACCATCACCTCCCAAGACGAGGAGAGGAAATACCAAGACAATGGGGGGATTAAGATAATGAGGGATGTCAGCCTTTGTTATGCATGTCTTTTGTTGTGTGCTTGTATATAACCAGTGAGTTGGCAAGACTCCGTCTTTTTTTCCCTTCTGCCGCTCTCTGCACCAGATGAGACTTGTTAGAAGAGCTGTACAATAAAACTTCGCTTTTAAACCAAATCGCCTCTTCATTGCCCAGCTCCTCTACAGTGACATACAAAAAAAAAAAGAGAAATCAGGAAGAGGGCAAACACTTTTTCACACCACTGCATGTTGCTCCAAAACCTGTATGCACTGTTCAGCATTAATGGTGCCTGCACAGATCTGCAAGTTACCCATGTCATGTGCACTAACACACCCCCATACCATCACAGATGCTGGCTTTTGAACTTTGTACTGATAACAATATGGATGGTCCTTTTCCTCTTTAGCCCAGGAGACACGAACTCCATGATTTCCAGAAACTTTTAGTGTCCCAGAGTATTCAGAGTAAAAATGCATGCAGCCATTAATGTTACAACATTTCATTAGTAATGAATGTGCAGATTGTTTGTTATGGGGCTGTATTTGGGCTGTCCGGTGTCTGTGTGGTTTAAGTTGCAGACTCAAGGATGTTTCTGTCAGCGGCACATTTAATCTAACTATCAGTGTAGCTGAATGCTGAGGCTGAACTCCTGCCACTGGGCTGTCAACGGAGCTTCTGATAAAACCGCTGCAAGGAACAAAGCCTGCCAATACACACTTAAAGTACATACAAACACACAACACCACACAGTACACAATGTTGAGAGTCAGAATAACATCTCTAAGACTAAATGCAGACATGGCACTGTTGTTATTTTTAAAACTTCATTTCTTACTGTGACTGTGCCAGAAATCAGCACCACACATACGCACTGCCAGGCCATCTGAAGTTTTTCTTTTATCTGACATTGAGAAGTGTCTAGTGATGCTGTGGTATCTTTCAGGATGGCGGACCTTCTTTCAAACCACATTCTCATAAAGTCTGATTTTATTGGTACTGAATGTGTGAATGGGCCATTGGAACCTGATTCAGGTGCAACCTAGAGAATTCCCGGCCTAAAGAGAACTCCTTTCATGCAAAGTGTATGTTCAACAAAAACAGCCTGCAGGGTGGGACATTCGTTGTTCAGTTTTAAAATGGCATTCCAATGATTTCATAAACCAAAGCAAAACATGGTGAGAACTTGGTGACAGCACTGTTGTACAAACCACAATGCTGCGGAGGAAAACAAGTCTAACAGACAAAACCAGTCGTGCCATTGTCAAGCAAAGACATTTACAAGATGAGGAACTATGATTTAAAAATAACTTTGACCAGCTGAGCAAACAACAACTTTGATTTTGCAAAATTGTGAGCGCGCGCACACACACACACACACACACACCATTAGCATTTTAGGTTCCACGACTCTTGCTACCTACTATATTTGTTCACTTTTTGTTGTTTGGATCGTACCTCCTCTGATGAATAAAATAACTAACTCCAGATTTGTTTTTTAGACTTAAAAAAAAAACAACAACAACCAGAAAACATCTAAAAACAGCTGTGGGCAGAGATGCAAAACTTGGAAATAACTCTCTGGGTTTGATGTCGCTTGCTAATGCGTAGTGTGTTATTTTTGGCTGTTGTTCCATTTGTTTTCTCTATTTGACTCTTTTGCTCCAGGTCATGGAAATGCAGCACCCATCTCAGTCAAGTTAATTCTATACACCCTTTTAAGGTTTTCATTGGAATATCTTTATTAACTGTATTCTAAGAAGAGATTGGCCCAATTTCTTTCACACCACAAAGACTGTATGTAGGTTAAGTAGGACAACATTTTGAGAACTTTGCACTCACCTTCCTCATATACTGCCTACCGCCCCTTTCCAAATTACAGTTAAAAAGCTTTGATACTGTGCCATGAAGTATCCAATTAATATATAACAGTGATCGTGGTATAGATGCTTTAAAATCAGTCCACAGAATCAGTTAGGATAAGTAGCTTAGTTACAGGAAGGTACACAGAGGCCTGATTTGTTTCTTTAGCCTCAGTGAAGAGACATAAATTGACAGCTTTACAGAATTTTATGAATCACTTCACTTCAACATCAGTGCCACTGATATCACACTGCTGAATTGCCTTCCCATGATTCCTTATGGCAATGCTTCTTTTTATGCTTTTCACACCCACAGCGAGAGGAATAGAAGCCATGGGTTCACCAGCTTTTGTGTCGTGCCTGCAGAGAATAACCTACCAGCTGGCAAACTTGGGGCTCTGGTTCTGATACGCCTCCCCGAGGCGCTCAGTTAGAGTTTAAATGCTGAAATCATTAGACCCTGTCACATTTGGTGTAAAGGGAGAGCTGCGAGGTGCTATGAAGTGCTCTCACTGTGCAAAGACTGAACATTTCTGAGTTTGGGGAAATTATGGGTACCCGTCCCTAGATAAAGAGGCAGACAGAAAAGAAGATATTCCTTTCAACGCTGATTGCACAAGCTTTACAAATTCTTTTTACTGTAGCTAAAAATAACCGTCTGTACTGCAAATATCATCAGTCACCAATAGGCAAACTCTTATTGTTCAGATCAGACATGAAGGGAGTGAGCTGCCTGTAAATGATGCATGTATCTAATTACACCAGTTGATTGCTACATGAAAAATTAACCTAATTGTCTGGAGCGTCTGCCTCAAATGATGGATACCTTTTGGAAAAAAAAATGATTGATTCTCATGCAGGTTGCCTTCTGCTCTGAAGCACAAACACAACATCAAGCAAAGTTGCTATTTTCCTTTTATTTTAATTGAGAGAGCAAACCTTTGGGCTTGGATAGACTCCCTTTGTAAACTGAGCTACTAATGCTTTAGGTGCACAAAATCTGTGTGGCTGCACTGATTCAAGATCCACTAAAGAGTACCAGTGCAACAGTGTGTCTTTCTGTGTGCACACACCTTGTTGTGTGCAGTTATTTCAAGCTCTCAGGCTTTCAATTATATCCAAACCCAGTATGAAAGTGCCCGTCACTTTTTTTCACTTGTTTTCCTTTTTCTGTAATGAAATGATTTTGAGCCCATGTGACTGAGTGGGTGACAGAGAGAGGGGAGACAATGAATATGCCTACGGACTTTTTAAGTGTTATACAGTAGCCACAGGCCCTGGGCACGTGTGCACGCGTGTGTGTGTGTGTGTGTGTGTGTGCGCGTGCACACGTTCAACCCCATGAGCTCCAGCTGGCTTTTCCTCATTGCCCTGACAAATGTCCAGCCACCGTCTTTAAGAAAACAAACAACCCACAATTACCCCGTCCAACCGCAGCATCACTTCCTGCGGGTCCACAGTCTCAAAAGACTCTGTCTCTGTGGCTACCATGTTGCCAGGAGACAGCTGGGGTGGGCCGGACTGATGTCTCAGTAATGACAGACATGGGCAGAGGTAACAGAGAGGCTGTGACGGTAAAGGCCTTAGTGCTCTTTGGTCAGAAATAGTATGTCGTTTGAGCTGTTGCTGAGTTTACCTCAATAGTTTAACTGAACATCAGCATTTCTTCTTATAGAAGCATTAACTGACAGGAAAAAAAAAACTAATTTTCTGCTTTAAAGGGGTGCTGGGAATCTAATGGTCCAAACATGTAGGATGTATTCTATAACTCACAGCATTTGCAAAACTGTTTTGTTTTTTTTTCAGACTATAGGCTTAGTTTGGATGACTCTGACTTCCTCTGAGCTCAGCACTTTTTGGGAGGCATGCCATAGCAACGAAATGTTTGAAACACAATGAGATGAACAGTACAGTATGTACAACCAATTTAGAAACTTTGTTTTTTCTTTGTAGCACATTTAACCAATTTATCCAGTTGTACGGGGGTTGGTTACCACTACTATTACTACTCACAGAAAGTTATTTTGACCAATTTTTAGACAAAGAAGTGTGTATGATTTTGAAAAACATATTTGAGACCTAAAGTATAAAGTAGAACCTCTTAAATATTCAATTTTTACTTGCAAAATTCCTTTTGTCTCATATTTGCACTTTTTTCTTGTAAATTTCGTATTTTTCCCTCTCAAACTCGCTGCTAGAGGTGGTGACAATAACTTACAATTTAAAACTTAATATTGACAAGGGGTTGGGGGGAAAGATTGATACATTGTGGTGGCAATGCTCTATCGATTCATAGGCACCAGTATTGTGACATTTTATTACAAATAATTAACGTGATGCTCCGGCAAAAATTAAGTTTTTTCTGTTGTTAACATGTCTGTAACATGTTTTTTGTGACTTACAAAACATATCAAGAGTGAAAGCACTCTACTATCTCGTGTCTGTTTTTTACTGTCAATGTCCAGTTAAGCCCCCCCCCACACACACACACAAAAACTAAACAAAACAAAACAAAAAAATAGGCGACTTTGGACAGAGTGTTTCTAGCTACGAAAGTATTCCTGCTTAGCCTAATTGGTCGTAACATTAACCAATCAGGCTAAGCACTGGGCATGGCTACAGACCTGAGTTCACTCCCCCAGAGGAGAGAGAGTGAATGAGAGGCAAAGAGGAGGGCGTGAGGGGAGGGGGGGTACCTGGCTTGAATGAGGCGCTCAGTGAGCCAGCGAGATAATGAGCTGAGAGGATTGGTTCAAACTGTTACTGAGGGTCCCGTGGTGAGCTTTGGCCAATACTCCTCTACCTACCACTGACCACGCTGACAGTCAGCGTTCTTTTCCAGGGACAGCACGAAACCGACCGCAGTCACCCGTAGTTTTCCACTGCTGGAGCTACAGTATTCTGGAACCTGTAGCACAAGTAGGGCGTGGTCAGCGCGGTGACTGGAGTCCACCGGCTGCCGCGCTTGCACATGCGGGGTCCCGGAGGAGCACATGGAGGAATGGGAGGCACACGGTCAGAAGGCTGAACCAGAGAGACGGGGGGGATGAAGGCGCCAAGACCACCACCGGTCCAGTTTGCATTCATTCGGTGAAGGTTTTTTGGGGGGGGGGCGGGGACACAAAACTCCCCAGGCGCTCCATTCTATCCTCAGCAGGGAGGATAGAGGAGGGAGTTGAGTTGGGTAACCGGGGGGGGGGTGCACAACGGCAGGGGCAAGGCCGTGGTTCCATGGTGGGGGGGGGGCATCGGGCTGCTGGACCCCAGCAAGCTGCCCAGCGGGCACCAGTCAGCTCTCGCTTTGGCGGGGGTCGGCGGTGTGTACATGTACGGCTGAATCACTCCGATGTTTTGAGTAGCCATTGTTTAGCGAAGCAGTCTTCGGTGTTCTCAGGATCTCAGAGGGGAGGGGAGGGAGGGCTGGCCTTGTAGCATCAGTTACTGGTGGGCAGGAGTATGGGTGGAGCTAATAAGAATATTCATAGATCTGCACATATTTAAGTAGGTGGAAGATGTAAAAGCTCTTTCCAAGCAATTCTAAGGCAATGAAAGTTTTTCTGTGGATAAAAAGCCACAATATACTATTTTGGGGAATACACATTTGTTTTTGAGGTTTTTTTTAGAGCTGCTGGAGTGCGTCTTTAATAAATGTTGCAAATACAAATGTACCCATTTAGGTACCAGAGTAATGAAAACCAATTGATTTTTCAGTCCATTAGATGGTGCTAAATGCTCACTTTCTGGTTAGGTCAGTACAGCAAAGGAGTCACTGCTGAGACCTGGCCAGGAGTTGAACAAGACAAAGATCAGGATGGGAAATCATAATATACAATATCGCAATACTCAGTGTATTGCAAGATCGTAAAAATATTGCATCGTGCAGCTTCTGGTTATTCCCACCCCTAATTTTGACATTGTGTCAGTCATACATATATAATGATAACCATGCATAAGTAATCCCCCTTGTCAAAGGAAACTTATTATGTACTTTCTACGTGTTAACAGAGTTTTCAGAGATGTTGATGAAATGTCTGTGAGATGCTTTGGTCAAAAAACCTCAGGGTATAAATAATAACTTTCCACCCAGATTAAACAACCTTCTTCAGAATTACCCATTTCAGTGCATATTTCATTAAGCCCCAAATCCAGGGCTGGCTCTTGGCATAGGCCATATAGGCAGTTACCTCGAGTGTCACCTGCTGGAGGGGGTGCTGCTGCAAGCCCTCAAAAGTTTTTTTTATAATAAACAAAATAAAATTAATAATGGTAGTGTCATGGTGCTGTCCTCGCGGACCACTAATGAGACGCTATAGGCAGCTGTAGAGTTTGCACATTTATTAAAGGAAGACATACAATACAAAATAATGAGCCATGTGGGGCAAAACACAAAGACTAGACTAAGACACACTACGATATACTGAGAACTAGGAAAACGGACGGGAGACAAAGATACAACACTTACATGTGAATAGCGAGGGCGGAACCTAACGCTGAAAGGAACTGGCTTCGGACGTAGGGAAACCAGTCTGGATAAGGCGAGGTCGCAGCCCTGAGTGACAGGAGCTGCTCCCTTAAATAGGGCAAGATAATCAGCTGATGAGGGTGTCATCAGCTGAATCAAAACCAGCTGATACTGCTTGGCTCTGACAGCTGGACGCCCCACAGAGACGCTGTCAGAATAAGAGCTCTGAGAGCCCACCAGGACTAAATACAGAATGGGAGGAAAATACTGCATGACCCGAGCGCCGACAAGATCGGCGCTCAGACCATGACAGTACTGCCCCCCCCCCAAAAAGATGCACTCTGGGTGTAAACATAACATCCAAGCCTCCCCCCCACCCAGAAGGCTACGAAATCCCACCCAGGGCAGGTGGAGGGGGGAAAAGGCTCAGAGGGCAAGAGTCAAAAAAAAAAAAAGGAAAAAAAAAACACCAAGCAAAGGAACCGGAAAAAAAAAAATGACAAGGGCCAATAAGAACAAACAGTAACATGGTGCACAACAGAGCAAGGAAACAAAGCAAAGCTGCTCCCTTAAATAATGCAAGATAATTAATCAGCTGATGAGGGTGTCATAAGCTGGATCAAAACCAGCTGATACTGCCTTGGCTCTGACATCCGGAAGCCCCGCAGAGACGCTGTCAGAATAAGAGCTCTGAGAGCCCACCAGGACTAAATACAGAATGGGAGGAAAATACTGCATGACCCGATCGCGGACGAGATCGGTGCTCAGACCATGACAGGTAGTAATCAGAGGTGCTGCATGCCAGCAGGCAAGGCAGACAAATGCTTGGGGCCCCCGGCCAGAAAGGGCCTCCCAAAGGCTACCAACTTTGAATCACTGCAGCAGTGACAATGTGGAGAGTTTGCAATGACAGTGGCAGGCCAGCGCAGAACTCCCTGAAGTCACCCCACCCCCACCTCTCACTCTTGCAAATACCAGTACATGTCTTATGTAAACAAACAAGAGTGGCTGTGTCAAAATGAAACAAAGTTATCCATCTGGCAGTGACAAAAGAAAGAAGAAAAATGAGGAAGTGGAGAAAAGAAAGCAAGGCAGTGGTAGGCAGTAGTGGGTACAGGAATTAATTTAGCTCAGAGCAGCTTAGTGTGTCCTGCCTCTGCTGGCCCTGATGTGTACAGGTGTCGTGATAAGGACACTGGTACTTGTCTTGTTTACTTAACTAGCAGGTTGAAAATAAAAACAGCTAACTTGGACAATTCTTTTTCTCTGGTTATCAAATGAAAGCTGTGTCCAGCCAAGCTTAACCGTCAAGCTAAGAATCCTAAATTATTGAAGTTATTGTATGCAAGAAATTTGGATAATGTACTACAAAGACACATTGATAAAAGTTATTGTGTGCTGTGTGCATATTTTTTTGTATTTCCCATGTGTGCAGAGTAGGCTTTGTGATTTTATGATACTGAAAACCATATCATACTTCATAATTTTTGCAAAGTTTTTTTTTTTGGCTATTGTTTTGATTGCTAGCTCGCTAAGTTTTCATTGCACAGTGATGAGACGGACATCTTTGTAATCTGCACAGTCTCTGCTTTCACATGACACCTTGGTTAATGTAACTGCTGACACTCGGTGGGAAATACTAACATAGGTGGAAATAAAGATGGAGGGGTGATATTATTCCAGTGAGTAATTTTCTGTAGATAGTGTGGTAATATTGTTACTGAGTTTTTTTCATGTCATAATATGCAAAGAAAATCTATGACAGGCCTATTTGCAACTTTAGTCATGAATTTGTGACTTATTTTCATAAATCTGCAAAATTTTTATTGCAAATTTTGAACTTTTTCCTGCAAATTTGTGACTGTTTCTGTAAAGGTATAACTTTATTCTCTTAAATTTGCAACTTTATTCTCTTAAATTTGCTAATTATTTGGTAAATTATAAATTTTCCTTGCAATTTTAAAACTTTTGTCCTGAAAATGTTCAAGTTTGTTTTTTTTTAATTTGCTACTTTAAGCTCAGATTTTTTTAAGATTCGTTAGCAAAAGGCCTGCAAAAAGGCAATGCATAAAATTTTATTTGAGTTTTCAGTGGTGAAAATAGCATTAACAAAATGGTAAGTATAAACTTAGAATATTGTTTTCATTTCTTAGTCGACACATTTTTTTCACTCGCATTCACAAAACTGATGTCTCCCAGGAAGACGCTTCACTCTGTGGCGCTTCTTGTGTGAGCAGCAATATGGGTTCAGACACAAAAGGACAACAGCATATGCCTTAATGGAATTTACAGAAAAAATATCAACAGCCATTGAAAATAAAGAGTATTCAGTTGGAGTATTCCTGGATCTTAAAAAAGCATTTGATACAGTAGATCACAATCTATTATTAAAGAAACTACAAAATTGTGGTATCAGAGGGGTAGCACTGTCCTGGTTAAGAAGTTACTTAAAGAATAGATATCAGTTTGTATGTGTTAACAACAAAAACTCAGAGCTACTGAAGGTCACCTGTGGAGTCCCACAGGGTTCAGTTTTGGGACCATTATTATTCAATATGTATATAAATGATATATGTAAAGTTTCAGAAAAAATGGACTTAATATTGTTTGCTGATGACACTAACCTGCTATGCAGTGGAAACAACTTGGAACAACTTCTGGATACACTCGGAAAGGAATTAGGAAAGCTGAAACTGTGGTTTGATTCAAACAAATTAACGCTCAATTTAAGCAAGACAAAATTTATAGTCTTTAACAACCATCACAACTACCCAGTACCCAAACTCAGTGTAAATGGTGTAGAGATTGAAAGGGTATCCGAAACTAAATTCCTTGGAGTAATAATTGATAACAAACTGTGTTGGAAGCCACATATTAATTATATAAAAGGTAAAGTATCCAAATCAATTGCAATATTACACAGAGTGAAAAATTTGCTGAATCAACCCACACTATACACCTTGTATCATTCATTAATACTCCCATACATGACATATTGTAATGAAGTATGGGGAAATACATATAAAACAAACATATATCCACTCTTTATGCTTCAAAAGAGAGCTATTAGAATAATCAACAAAGCAGCTTACAGGGAACCAACAAACCCACTTTTTCTTAAACAAAAAACTCTCAAGTTGAAAGATCTGATCGACTTTAAAACCGCAATAATAATGTTCAAAGTGAAGAATCTATCACTGCCCGCAAATATCCAAAAGTTGTTCCAAACAAGGGAGAAACGATATCACTTCAGAGGAACATGTATATTTCAAAAGCCTACAGTGAGAACAACCACCAAGCAACACTGTATTTCAGTGCAAGGTGTCAGATTATGGAACGATTTTGGACCTGAATTAAAATCATGTACAAAGCTTGGACAATTTAAACAAAAACTAAAGGAAGAAATACTCCAAACATATTTACAAGACGACATGTAAACTCACATAAGGATTGACATTTCCAGCCTGTGTTGTGTTGTAGCTTAGTTTTTCTTTTTTCTCTGTGACACTATGTCTTAGATTTGTTTTTGAATAGTAACCGCTTAACTTAGACTAGCTCAGTTTTCTTTTTCTCTCAGTCATATTTTGTCTTAGCCTTGTTTTAAATTGTAATCGCTCTTGTCTTGTTTTCTCTTTTTTCTCCTTTGAATTCTTGGATGGAATATGGGTGGGCAATATAAGCTGCGGCTTCAGCCATCACCCATTTCGGATAACTCACGTGGAATTGTATAGTAGAAGGAGTCTTTGTCTAATTTGACCTTGTTGTTATATTATACAGTTTCTTTTAACCTGTAATGTACTATCCGAAATAAATAAATTCATTCATTCATTCATTCATTCATTCTTCTTCAAACAGAATGCCTATTTTTAGTCCGGCACACATCCCTGACCCTATTCTGTCACTGCAGTTGTGACTTAGCAGAGAACAGAGCGTCGCACTGCTCTTAGAGCATCACTGTCCAGGCCTCCTCACTGGGTCACTCATCTCAATATGCATGTGAGAGCACTTTGCATGACATTCGCTGCTGCTCTGCTGCAAACCGCAGGAGAAGTGAAGCGTGCACGCTGTTGCTGTGCTGCCATCTGCTGGAAACTTCCAGTCTGAGCCACGTAGAGGTTTCCTGAAACCCACAGCAGCCCTTTGCCCTACTTACAGCCTCCCTCGTATCTCTCACAGAGGGGGTGAGGGGTCAGAAAAGGAACACTGTGTGCACTTTGCCTAGATCTATACCCAAAACAACAAATTCCCTTAAGATAATTATCAGTTTTTCTCCTTCAAAGAAATGTTGCTCAACATATACTAAGAAACCATGTTGGGAACTTACCACACGAGGAAAAAATGTAACAAATAGCACAGAAACAAGTTTGCATCACAGTTCTGTTTAAAAAATGTATATACATGAAGCTGGATAAATAAAGTGAAAACTGGTGGTGGTAGTATCTGAGGTTATACAACAACCCTTAGGGAGTATTACACTGGGCCTCGTTTCAGAGTCGAGTAATAAATAGGCTTACAGTTTAACTGCAGTGGCTGAGGAATGGATTTGGTTTGTCTTGTGTGTGTTTTATGAGGGCTTTTTCCCCTTCAGTTTGCTTTTCTCCTCCATCCTGGCGAGAATCTGAAGGACTGTCTGGTTGAAATCGTCCGGCTGGTCGGCGAAAGCGTAATGGCCTGCTCCTCTGATCACCTGACAAAAACACACAGGGAATCTGATGAGTCAAGATAAGGCAGCCACAAATCCAACATGTAGAAAAGCCCCATTACAATACTCACTCGCGCACATACACACACACAAAAATCATGTATACATTGAAATATACTTGAAATATATTTATTGAAAGAATGTGTCAAAAGACAAAGCTGGCAATAACAAACTAATATGGATTTTTTTAGCTTCTCATTATATTGAAATTAACCCTTCATTTTCTTTTAAAAATTTTAACAAATGTCAGCCCTCCGTGGATCGCCATCTTATTGCGGTGGAGAGGTTTGCGTGCCCTAATGATCCCAGGAGCTTTGTTGTTGGGGGCAGCTTGCACTTGGTAGGGTCTGCCAAGACAAACAGGTCCTTGTTGAAGAGCCAGACCGAGAACAGTCCAGCTGATCCCTATGAAAATAGTTACGTCAAGGACCCAGTGTACACAAAAGAAGCCACATGGGTCTGCCTTCCAGTGGGCTCACCACTGGCAGGAGGAATCATAGTGCTATGTGAACTGGGCGACAGTCTGGGCTACTCTGCTAAGACTGCTGCCCCATCACACAGACCCCCGGATAAGCAGTAGAAGATGGATGGATGGACAGACGGATAAGAAATAGCATATAAATTCAATCCAATTTAATGTTGGAGGTTCTAAATTTTCCCATTTCCATATAATGGATTTTTTACTCACTGCCAATGAAATCTCTATCATCTTTACTTGCAACTAAACCAACTGGGATTGTGCAATGTTACAGGTGTCTTATCATAGCAGAGAACCTACTGTAATTTCCACGTCCGGCCTGATTGTCTTGACTGTACATCCACAGTCGCTGTCAATACGGGAGCGTGATCCATAAATCAAGGAGATAGGGATGTCAGCTGGGACCTGGCCGATCCTCTCCAGCATGGGCCTCTTAGCCCAGCCATAGGGAATGGTCATGTTCTTAAAAGCTGTCTCGCCACTGAAACAGAAAATCATAATACACAAGCATGCCCTGCGTGTTCAGAAATACCATATCTGATATATCATCTTTAATGGAGATCTATGTGATGTTCCAAAAATGTTCATACTTGGTAGCACATGTGATCACTGAGTGAAACACAGATTGAGCTGACATGCTTGTGGTGACGTGCATGCTCGTGCTTCTCCATTGGTCAAGAGCATGTAGCATTATAAAAACACTTCTTTATCATGTATGTTTATCTGTCCAAATGAATTTGAACAGATTCAGCAGGTTCTTATTAGCTTATACACACTACTGCAGAACATTTATCATCTTCTTCTTTTGGCTGCTTCCTCTGCTATAGTGGATCATCTGCCTCCATCTCACCCTATCCCTTGCATCTTTCTCGGTAACATCAACCCTCTCCATGTCCTCCTTCACGACAGCCATGAATCTTCTCTGTGGTCTTCCTCTTTTCCTCCTGGCTGGCAGCTCCATCTTCAACATCGTTTGTCCAATATAGCCACTATCCCTCCTCTGCACACGTCCAAACCATCTCAGCCTTGCCTCTCTTACTTTGTCTCCAAACCGCTCAACCTGAGCTGTCCCTCTGATATACTCATTTCTAATCCTGTCTCTCCTAGTCACTTCAAGAATCTTAGCATCTTCAAATCATCTTCTGTCACCTCCAGCTCTGCCTCCTGTCTTTCTGTCAGTGCCACCACCTCCAAACCAAACATCATAGCAAGTCTCACTACCGTCTTGTAAATCTTCCTCTAGCTGCTATCCTTCTGTCACAAATCACCCCTGACACTTGTCTCCACCCATTCCACCCTGCCTGCACTCTTTTCATCACCTCTCTTGTGCATTTTCCATTGGATTGGATGGTTGACCCCAGGTATTTAAACTCATCTACTTTTACTGCCTCTCCTCCTTCCATTTTCACCGTTACACCTTCCGCCCTCTCTTTCACACTCATGTATTCTGTCTTGCCTCTACTGACTTTCAATCCACTTCTCTTCAGAGCATACCTCCACCTGTCCAGGTTCTCTTCCACCTGCTCCCTACAGAGCACATTGTGATCCCTACAGAGCACAATGTCGTCTGCAAACATCATAGTCCATAGAGAATCCTGCCAGACCTTGCCTGTGAGCCTGTCCATCACCATGGACAAGCCACCGGAGCGGTGGATCAGAGGTAGAGCATCAGCCCCACAACCGGGAGGTCGGGGTTCAAGTCCTGGCCGGGTCATGCCAAAGACCATATAAAAATGAAACTTCCTTCCGTCCAGCTTGGTGCTCAACAAAAATGGAATGGAGGAGGGAAATGTTGGGGGCAGTGGCTCAGGAGGTAGAGCGGGTTGTCTAATAACTGGAGGGTTGGCAGTTTGAATCCCGCTCTCCCCAGACATCCTGCCGTTGTAGCAACATGATGTTACTTCCAGGTAAAAACAAGAAGGAAAAAAATTACACAATAAACACCACTATTCAGAGACAACATTTGGATTGAGATCAGCAAGAAGTTTCACTGTGATGATGGTATGTACACACGTGGACAAAATTGTTGGTACCCCTCTGTTAATGAAAGAAAAACCCACAATGGTCACAGAAATAACTTGAATCTGACAAAAGTGGTAATAAATAAAAATTCTATGAAAATTAACCAATGAAAATCAGACAATGCTTTTGAATTGTGGTTCAACAGAATTACTTTAAAAAACAAACTCATGAAACAGGCCTGGACAAAAATGATGGTACCCCTTGAAAAGATTGAAAATAATATGACCATAGGGACATGTTCAACCAAGATGTGTCCTCTAATTAACATCACAGGTGTCTTCAAACTTGTAATCAGTCAGTCGGCCTATTTAAAGGGTGACAAGTAGTCACTGTGCTGTTTGGTGACATGGTGTGTACCACACTAAACATGGACCAGAGGAAGCAAAGGAGAGAGTTGTCTCAGGAGATTAGAAAGAAAATTATAGACAAGCATGTTAAAGGTAAAGGCTATAAGACCATCTCCAAGCAGCTTGATGTTCCTGTGACTACAGTTGCACATATTATTCAGAAATTTAAGATCCACGGGACTGTAGCCAACCTCCCTGGATGTGGCCGCAGGAGGAGACGGATAATACGAATGGTAACAAAAGAGCCCAGAACAACCTCTAAACACATTCATGGTGAACTCCAAGGTCAAGGTACATCAGTGTCAGATCGCACCATCCGTCGTTGTTTGAGCCAAAGTGGACTTCATGGGAGACGGCCAAGGAGGACACCACTGTTCAAAACAAATCATCAAAAAGCCAGACTGGAATTTGCCAAACTGCATGTTGACAAGCCACAAAGCTTCTGGGAGAATGTCCTATGGACAGACGAGACAAAACTGGAACTTTTTGGCAAGGCACATCAGCTCTATGTTCACAGACGCAAAAATGAAGCATACCAAGAAAAGAACACTGTCCCTACTGTGAAACATGGAGGAGCTTCTGTTATGTTCTGGGGCTGCTTTGCTGCATCTGGCACAGGGTGTGAATCTGTGCAGGGTACAGTGAAATTCTCAAGACTATCAAGGTATTCTAGAGAGAAATGTGCTGCCCAGAGTCAGACAGCTTGGTCTCAGTCGCAGGTCATGGGTCTTGCAACAGGATAATGACCCAAAACACACAGCTAAAAACACCCAAGAATGGCTAAGAGTGAAACATTGGACCATTCTAAAGTGGCCTTCTATGAGCCCTGATCTAAATCCTATTGAACATCTGTGGAAGGAGCTGAAACATGCCGTCTGGAGAAGGCACCCTTTAAACCTGAGACAACTGGAGCAGTTTGCTCGTGAGGAGTGGGCCAAAATACCTGCTGAGAGGTGCAGAAGTCTCATTGACAGTTACAGAAATCGTTTGATTGCAGTGATTGCCTCAAAAGGTTGTGCAACAAAATATTAAGTTAAGGGTACCATGATTTTTGTCCAGGCCTGTTTCATGAGTTTGTTTTTTAAAATATTTCTGCTGAACCACAATTCAAAAGCATTGTCTGATTTTCACCGGTTAATTTTCATAGAATTTTTATTTATTACCACTTTTGTCAGATTCAAGTTATTTCTGTGACCATTGTGGGTTTTTCTTTCATTAACAGAGGGGTACCAACAATTTTGTCCACGGCTGTAGCACAATCACATTCTTTGTTTTTATTTATGTTTTGGTTGGAGTTAGATTCCATGTCAAAGTAAAACAGTAACTTCTATGTCAGTCCTGTACAGGGGAATAGAAACCCAATCAGGACAGATTAACAGGAGCATGCATGGCAAATTGCTTTTGTGGAAAAACTGGACCAAGACCATCTAAATATAACAGAGGGTGATAAAGGCAACAGAGGAAAAAAGACTACTGCTTCTTTTACATAAGCAAACACATTTTTAATACAAATATAGATTATAGAGTTCCTTTAAATGCCCCCTCACCTTGGAGTCTGGGCATTTAGGTGGTAGATGTAGTCACACACAGTGTAGTCACTGAACACGGAGGAGTATTTCTGCTTGAAGTCGGACCTGATGGTCTGGACCAGCATCGGACCTGAGAGAGAAGAAGCGTACAGAAATATTCACTCCTAACTGAAGATAATGTTTGAAGCTTCACAGCACTGACTCCCATTGTTTTAGAGCACATTGGTGCTCTGTGTTAAAAAAATTAGGGCTTATCTTTTAGAGGTATTGGATGAAGTAAAAAAAAAAATCCTTCAACATCACCTTCAGCAAAACATTCAAAGCAGTGTTTATATGAATATGCAAGAAGCCAGATAAATGCTCCTCCACTAGTTTCCAGCAGAGAATCACGGAGGAGTTTAAGTATCTTGGGATCTCGTTCATGAGCTGTGGTGAAATGGAGTATGAGATCAGCGGATCAGACTGTTTCAGTGAAGAAAGGCTCGGGCCTGAAGGCTAAGCTTTTAATTTACCAACCAGCCTAAGTTAGTACTCTTAAGCTATGGTAAAAACCCTTTTGCTGATGTAAAATGATCTTCCACAGTGGGATGGCTGTGTCTGAATAAAGCTTTGACCTTGTTTCTCTGCTCTTTTGCATCAGAGGCAGCTGATGTGGGCTGAAGGACACCAAGCAGACACCTCATTTTGGAGTTTATCTGGACAAAACAACTTGGGAAGGCGCCCTGTGTTTGACCGAGATCTTGCTCAAAAGAAACGAAATATATTGTCTGTCCATAGAAAGCCTTTTAAGTTTCAGACTGCAGAAACTTAAAAGTAACTGGAAAATGTTACACACTAGAGCAGGGGTCTGCAACCTGTGGCTCTGGGGCAACATACAACATTGCTCATAACCAGCAGCTCTGTGTGGCTTTAACATAAATAAAGAAATAAATGTTACAAATTTATAAGCCTAAAATGTTGAGAAAAAGGCAAATTTATGACAAAAAAAATCCCATGGGAGAAAAACAAATTCATAAGATAATGACAATATGGGGAAGGGGTGTGATTTTAAGAGAAATACCTCATAAATTTAAAAAAAATATATCACATAAGAAAATAACAAAATTCATAAGAAATTATGGAGGAAAAGTCACAGTCTCTCTGTTTATTTGGGGGGAGGGGCAATGCTTCTATTCATGGTAATGGTTGCCAACCCTAGATTCTAGAAGGACATATAGAAACATCCATCACCAAGTACAGACCCACAAAATGGGTGAAAACCAAAAGATTGTTTTAACCCCTTACCATTCCAGCCAATGTAAAATCCCACGGGCAGGGACAACCAGAATGTTAAGAGGGTACTAAATGAAGTCCTGATGTTATGTTACCAGGCTTACTACAGTTCTAAGCTACTTTAGACCGCAAATCTATCAAAACTTTACCACCAGAGTCTGTAATAGATGGAAGAAGGTGTGGAGAAGAATGTTTCTGACCTAGTGGTCCCCGGGCCAGTCTGAGTGTAGCCAGGGGGTTGAAGGGGGCTCACGATGGCCCCCACGGCTCTGATCCACACTGGGATGGAATAGTGGTGCGGGGTTCTCTGGGGGACGGGCTGGGAATCCCCACGGCTCCACCAGCACCAGATGTTTTACCCTACACACGCACAGAGTTTGGTGACATGCATACAGTAAATTAAAGAGATTCGATCAGCAACATACACATTTGCTTGTTTAAACAGGGATGGAGCACACGCAGCAGGTGGTGTAATAAAAGAGCCTAATTAAAAGGATGGCGAATGGAATTATTTTGTTTTAGGAGGCAGAAGAACTAAAGACAAGATTAAAATCTCATGAGACAATATAAACAAAGCAAGACCCACTGTTACACAATGACGTGTTTTTACTTTCACTGGTTATATTTCTGAAAAAAGAAAAATATTTTCATAATCATTTGAGCTGTCATTTTTTAATTAACAGATGAACTGTTTAATATCAATGCAAAGTCAAAAATTCCTACAATCTACCCAAAAGACAATCACTTTAAATTATTGGATTGACACATCAGTGCAAAGACATCTTGGGTGTTCTGCCATATAATATCACAGAAATGTGAAACTAGGAATTAAGGATGCCATTATTTGTCCCAATACAGAGAAATTGTCAGTGTTACTGAAGCATGTAGAAGAAGACAGAAAAGTCCCTAAGATTAATATAGAGGTACACAGTATGTATACAGGAATTTGCCAAAATTAAAATACAAAGAAGTAATTTTATTTTCCCAAATGTGCAGAGATGGTAATGATTAAAATACAGGATGCTGCATGAATATTCAATGATTACTTCCACCAAGAAGAGTTGTGTGATCCGTATTGTTTGTTTGTAAAACAAAAAAATCTAGGGACAGATTTGCATGAAAATTTCACCCACAGTGCAGCTTGCCTCAGCTTAGAGACTTAAGCTAACTAACTAACCTGCACTTTATTAGCGCTTTTCTAGTCACAAAGACCAATTAAGTTAAGCCCAATTTATGCCTCTGCGTCAGGACAACGGCGAGGTCCACACACACGTGGTTGACGCAGTTATCAGCAATTTCTTCTTGTATGCTGGTTTGAATGCATTGTTGGTGATGCCAAAACTGGGTTTCTGTCAATGTGTAGAATGATTTGTGCTTGTTGTGTGTTTTTGTTTATTTACTGTATAGCGACAGACAAAGAGCCCATTGTGATGGAGTTGGAGGCTAATAAATATCAAAAAAGCAACTTTTCATACTATCGCTGCAAACAGAGAAATAATATGTAGAGAAAATGGTATGCATGATCATCGCCACTGCCATAATTTGATAATCCATGTAATTAATGGGGTTAGGACGAGTCATACAAATGCTCTATAAATCCTAACTTCAACAGTAGTTCTTTTGAATTCAGACCATCATTTAACCGACTTGCTGTGGAAGCAGTGCTGCAGTGAATGAGCAGAGGTGAAGCAGGACTAGAAGCAGGAAATGTGTAGAAAGAGACAAAACGGACCAATCACAACTCTTGCGGTCTGTGATGCAGGGGGGGGATATCTGCGTTGGGTCTGCGTCAATGCAACGCAGTGCATAAATTGGGGCTTATAATTCAGCTCACGATATGGATACGGGATTAACTGTATTTTTGGGCCTTATTAGCCTTGGTGATGGTATGCATTCTCTCGTTGTTGAAGTAACTGTTACAGCATTAAAACTCTATAGAGTGAGACTGGTTCATTATGCTTCCAGCCTGTTATGACCAGACTGGAAACAACATAATAAACCTGAATATTATTTTGGCTTTGTTGACACACCTGCTGTTCCCATAAAGACTGTGATGTCTTAAGTACCAGAGGCTCAACGTGTGAACCCTGGCTCTGCCTCGTCCTATCCACACACACAACACTCACTGCAGTACCTGTGTGGTACTTGATGCGTGTAAGCAGCAGACAAATATCCTCCGAGGTTGTGTCCCAGCAGCACCATCTCCTCCAGCCCCACCTTCTCCCTCCACTCCTCCAGGGGCTGTCACAAACTGCTCCTCTGCTCCCACTGGGTCAGAGCAAAACAAGGGGGCGGCTGCTCCTGCCAAAGCCAAGTAAGTCCAGAGCGTAACCGGATGGGGCACTTGAGAGAGAGTCCAAGTTGGTGGGCCCAGAGGGAAACCCCCCTCCCGAAGCCGTGCAGCAGAACCAGAGGGGGGTCCTGGGCTGGGCGGAAGGCTCTGGAGGGGACGAGGAGGATGGTGACTGCAGCTGATTGGAAATGGCAAGGTCCAAAGATAGGTTGCCTCTGGATATCTGATTGTGCTGCCGGGAAAAAGGTCGGCCTCAGAGCTGCAGGGGTCAGATTAAGGGACAGGGTCTAAGCTCAATCACTCACCCAGGATTTACACTGACTCCAGATGCAGTCTGTTGCGGATGCAGTACGGATGGCCCCTTGCGTCTATCCCTACCAGCTCTGTTTGTGTTTTGCAGCGGCAGGGATAAGAACAGAGTTGAAAACACAAGATCACACGAGAACTACTCAAAATATACGCAAGATCTCAAGAAAGACCCGAGGGTGAACCGAGATAAACTAATCGCGATCATGTGATATCAACAACGAAGTTGATGTAGCGGCTTGCCACCTGGATTTTTGGCTCTAATAGAAACTAGGTAAGTAGCTCGTTAATTTTAATACTATGAAGGCTTGTATGGTTAAGTCAAGTTTTTACCTTCTCTGACACAGTGGTGGAGGAGTAGACCTCAGAAATATATGGACAGTTCTTAAAATTGTTTTTAATGAACAAACGGCTATTAAAACCATGGCATTTCCTTGCGGATTGGATCTGCATCTGTCAAAAATAGACTAGTTGTGTTTTATTTTGAACAAATCCGACAAGCTGGGTTTGTTCCGCAGCGGTCCGGACCAGGTGGGGATTAGAAAAAGTGACGAGAATGGGAACTATTTGCTGCAGAGACCAGATCGCAGCCATAACGTTCTGCATCCAAAGTCAGTGTAAATCCAGGGTCAGAACAAGTGCATTCTCAATGATTTTCAAAGCATTGATAAAACTACAGACAGAGCTGAGTAGCAACGAGTTCTATTTACTGTTACATGTTACTTTGCCAAGAAGTTTAATTACATGATACTATTCACTCTTACTTGAAAATAATTACGACAAAAAATCAGTACTTTAAAGATGCACTCTAAAACCACCTCAAAAACCAATGTATATTTCTCCAAAATAGTATATTGTGGCTTTTTACATACTAAAAACTTCCATATCCTTAGAGTTGCTTGGAAAGAGCTTTTACATATTCCACCTACTTAAATATGTGCAGATTTAGGATTATTCTAATTAGCTCCACCATACTCCCGCCCACCAGTAGCTGGAAGAGAAGACGAGAACATTGTACAAGGCTCGGAGAAGGCGATCCCAACTTGAGAAAGTCAAAGTTGTAATAAGGTTTCCATAGGTGGAACCTGCAGAAGGATCATTCTCAGTGGAGCAGAGAGTCGCTGCCCGGACACACGTGAAGGGCTGGAGGGCTCCCTGCCGGTCTTTGGTTGTCCACTCACTGCGGATCTCTCCCGGTTCGCTCCAAAGGAGGCGACCCAGCAAGGAGGGCACACCAGACTGCTAGCCCCCAGCGAGCAGAACACCGAGCAACTTGCTTCACCGGCAAGCTGCTCTGAGGTGAGCTGCTCGGACTGCCAGCCTCCAGCGAACTCGCTTCACCGGCGGATGCGGCACCTACCCACTGGCTTGCTTCTTTCACTCCCATGCGGTAGAGACTCAGAGGAAGCCGGGGAGATCCGTATCGAGTGGACAATCAGAGACCGGCCGGGAGCCCTCCAGCCTCCACATGGGGCCGGGCAGCGTCTCTCCACTCAACCGAGAATGATCCTTCCACAGGTTCACCTACGACGATACTCGCCCAGCCGTTGCGCCACACACCCCAGGGCTGTTTTCCCCGGCATGCAGGATAAACTGCAGGCTGCAAACCCATGTCCTTTCTGGTATTTTAGCAGGGACACTGAGGTTTATCCAAATAAAATTAATCATTGCTGTCATATTTTCATGTCTGTGGGTAAGAAATGTAATTTAAAAGAAGAGGATTTCTTGCTCACACAGCTAAAAACTGAACACATATAATCTGCCATCTTCCCAACTTGTAAAGCTCCTGCTGCTCCTCGGCTCTTCCCTCTTCCCCTGAGGCAGTGAACTCATGTCTGTAGCCATGCCCAGTGCTTAGCCTGATTGGCTAATGTTATAACCACTCATGCTAAGCAGGAATACTTAAGTAGCTAGAAATGCTCTGTTCAAACTTGCAGTTTTTTTTTGTTTTGTTTTGTTTTTTTGTAGGGGGGGCGCTTAAATGAAACTTCACAGCAAAAAACAGAGATATGAGACATTGGAGTGATTTTGCTCTTGATATGTCTTGTAAGTCACAAAAAGCATGTTACAGAAACGTTAACAACAGAAAAAACTTCATTTTTGGCAGCGTGTCACTTTAAGTTAAATTTGGCTGTACTCTTTAAGTTACTACTCTTTAAGTTACTACTGATTTTACACGAGTGTGGATGTAATTTTTGAAACTTGTTCAGGTATTCTAAAACAGCAGACCTGTGACATACAAACAGCAAAAGGTATGGATTAGTGTTTAAAAATTCAGTAATGCATTACAGTTACTGAAATTTGATCAGATGCATTACTCGTTTTATTAATATGGATAGATATTTTTAGTGCAAATAAATTAATATACAAACTGACCCTACATAGCTGAGATGAGCCATCAGTCGACATGACCTGTGGCAGAGAGCTGAGTCTTCATTACTGAGCGGAGGAAGAGATAAAACTACTTTGTTTTTGTGGAAATAGACAGATTATTTTTCCTTTGTCACGGCTAAGGACAAAAGCATATTGGTGGATTGGAAGCTAAGTGCCAGTTGAGACCTACTGCAATCTTCAGAAGCGCTTGAAAACTGCAACAAAGCTCTGATAAAGTTAGTTTTACGTAACGTGTTAAGTAACTATGCTAACAACATCCAACACCGTGTTACTGGTTTTATGCTATCTGAACAGCCACAGCTGGATTTCAAGCACAGGTATGCATCTGGACAGTTTGTAACCCAACAAGAATTAAACCTGATTGCCAGATACATCGTTACAGACTGAAGACGTGATAACAGTCACTTTCCATCAGACAGCTGAGACTGTGATCCACTGAAGCTAAAACACATTTACTTGCTACCTGGATAAAGATTATTCAGAATGGATTTTGATCTCCAGAAGAAATGTGAGGGGACTGGATCATGTCTCTGTCACAGCAGACATTTGGACTGTGGATAATGGACATTTTCTTTGGATCACTGCACATTGGATTAAATCCATATCATATAAGGTAAGATAAGTATAGATAGCTTATGCAGTGTTGCCAACTCTCACTCTAAAAAGAGGAAATTACTTGGCAATATCATGTTGATTTTCTTCAGATTTTTCCACAATAAGAGTTCTCAAGGCAGGATAAAGCAGACTGAACATGTTCTAAAAGCTCTGTCTGAAACAGCTGTTTTCAGCTTGAAATTAATATGCCCATAATGTAATCCATTAGCTAAATATCTTGCTATGTGTGCAAGATGATTTAAGTATGCATTTAAAAGTAACGTGAAAGTTACTTTTCCCAAGTAACTGGTTACTTTAATCCATGCAGTAATTGGTAAGTAACTCAGTTACTTTTGAAAAGAAGTAACTAGTAACTGTAATTGGTTACCATTTTTTAGTAACTTACCCAGCACTGATTAGGACTGAATTATTTGATTATTCACATAGTTTTTTTCATTTCAAATTTGGTATTCAGTTATTTGCTTTTTGCTAACTGATTTTAACAAAGGTAAACTACAAATATTATAAATTTGCCTTTATCAAATTTACAATATACAGTATCTCACAAAAGTGAGTACACCCTTCACATTTTTGTAAATATTTTATTGTATCTTTTCATGGGACAACACTGAAGATATTACACTTTGATACAATGTCAAGTAGTCAGTGTACAGCTTGTATAACAGCGTAAATTTGCAGTCCCCTCAAAATAACTCAACACACAGCCATTAATGTCCTAAACCGCTGGCAACAAAGTACAGCCGAAAGTGAAAATGTCCAAATTGTGCCCTATTAGCCATTTTTCCTCCCCGGTGTCATGTGACTTGTTAGTGGTCACAAGGCCTCAGGTGTGAATGGGGAGCAGGTGTTTTAAATTTGGTGTTAATGCCTCTCACCTCTCTCATACTGGTCACCTCATGGCAAAGAACTCTATGAGGATCTGAAAAAAAGAATTGTTCCTCTACATAAAGATGGCCTAGGCTATTAGAAGATTGCCAACACCCTGAAACTGAGCTGCAGCATGGTGGCCAAGACCATACAGTGGTTTAACAGGACAGGTTCCACTCAGAACAGGCCTTGCCATGGTCAACCAAAGAAGTTGAGTGCACATGCTCAGCGTCATATCCAGAGGTTGTCTTTTGAAAATAGACGTATGAGTGCTGCCAGCATTGCTCCAGAGGTTGAAGGGGTGGGGGAGTCAGCTTGTCAGTGCTCAGACCATATACCACACACTGCATCAAATTGGTCTGCATGGCTGTCGTCCCAGAAGGATGCCCCTTTTAAAGATGATGCACAAGAAAGCCAGCAAACAGTTTGTTGAAGACAAGCAGACTAAGGACATGGATTACTGGAACCATGTCCTGTGGTCTGATGAGACCAAGATAAACTTATTTGCTTCAGATGGTGTCAAGCATGTGTTGCGGCAACCAGGTGAGGAGTACAAAGACAAGTGTGTCTTGGCCACAGTCAAGCATGGTGGTGGGAATGCCATGGTTTGGGGCTGCATGAGTGCTGCTGACACTGCGGAGCTACAGTTGATTAAGGGAACCATGAATGCCAACATGTACTGTGACATACTGAAGCAGAGCATGAGCCCCTCCCTTCGAAAAATGGGCCACAGGGCAGTATTCCAACATGATAACGACCCCAAACACACCTCCAAGACGACCACTGCCTTGCTAAAGAAACTGAGGGTTAAGGTGATGGACTGGCCAAGCATGTCTCCAGACCTAAATCTGACTGAGCATCTGTGGGGCATCCTCAAACGGAAGGTGGAGGAGCGCAAAGTTTCTAACATCCACCAGCAATGTGATGTTGTCATGGAGGAGTGGAAGAGGATTCCAGTGGCAACCTGTGAAGCTCTAGTGAACTCCATGCCCAAGAGAGTTAAGACAGTGCTGGAAAATAATGGTGGCCACAAAATATTGACACTTTGGGCACAATTGGACATTTTTACTTAGGGCGTACTCACTTTTGTTGCCAGCCGGTTTAGACATTAATGGCTGTGTGTTGAGTTATTTTGAGGGGACAGCAAATTTATACTGTTACACAAGCTGTACACTGACTACTTTACATTGTATCAAAGGGTCATATCTTCAGTGTTGTTCCATGAAAAGATATAATAAAATATTTACAAAAATGTGAGGGGTGTACTCACTTTTGTGAGATACTGTATACACATTCATTCATTCATTCATCTTCTTCCGCTTAATCCTTTTCGGGTCGCGGGGGGGCTGGAGCCCATCCCAGCATCTTTGGGCGAGAGGCAGGGTCCACCCTGGACAGATCGCCAGTCCATCGCAGGGCCAACACAGAGAGACAGACAACCATTCACTCTCACAGTCATACCTAAGGACAATTTAAAATCCCCAGTTTTTTTGATGCCAATTAACCTAACTTGCATGTTTTTGGCATGTGGGAGGAAACCGGAGAAATCCCAGGGTAAACCCACACAGACACGGGGAGAACATGCAAACTCCTCACAGATCACTGTTGGTCGGGGGGCTGGGATTGAACCCAGGATCCCCCGGCTAAGGGTGAGTTGCTGTGCTCCCGCAGTGCTAACCACTCCGCCACCGCACCACCCTTATATATTCAGCTCTGGAAAAAATTAAGAGACAAAGAGACTGCTGCAAAATTATTACTTTATCTGGTGTTTTTTTTTTTTTTGTATGCATTTGAGTAAAATTAACATTTTTTTATTCTCTAACCTACTGAAAACAACTCACCCAAATTTCCACTCAAAATATCACCACTGAGTACATTTATTTACAGAAAATGACCACTGGCCAAAACAACGAAAAAGATGTTGCTTTTGGATGTGCACAATTATAACAGGTCCATAGTCCTGAGCCAGTCAGGATGTACAGTGCATCCAGAAAGTATTCACAATGCTTCACTTTTTCCACATTTTGTTATGTTACAGCCTTATTCCAAAATGGATTAAATTCATTTTTTTCCTCAAAATTCTACTCGCAATACGGCATATATGACAATCTTATTGAGATTTTTGCAAATTTATTAAAAATAAAAAGCTAAGAAATCAAATGTACATAAGTATTCACAGCCTTTGCTCAATACTTTGTTGATGCACCTTTGGCAGCAATAACAGCCTCAAGTCTTTTTGAATATGATGCCACAAGATTGGCACACTTACAGGTGTATCTCAATAAATTAGAATGTCACTGAAAAGTTGGTTTATTTCAATAATTCAATTCAAAAAGTCAAACTCAAATATTATATAGCTTCATTACACACAGAGTGATATATTTTAAGTGTTTATTTCTTTTAATTTTGATGGTTATGGCTTGCAGCAAATGAAAACTCCAAATTCAGTTTTTCAAAAAATTAGAATATTATATAAAATTAATTAAAAAAAGATTTTTAATAGAAATGTTGGCCGACTTAAAAGTATGTCCATGCACACACCCAATACTTGGTCGGGGCTCCTTTTGCATAATTACTGCATCAATGCAGCATGGCATGGAGGCGATCAGCCTGCGTCACTGCTGAGGTGTTATGGAAGCCCCAGTTGCTTTGATAGCGGCCTTCAGCTCATCTGCATTATTGGGTCTGGTGTAATTCATCTTCCTCTTGACAATACACCATAGATTCTCTATGGGATTTAGGTTAGGAGAGTTTGCTGGCTAATCAAGCACGGTGATGCCATGGTCATTAAACCAGGTGTTTGTACTTTTGGCAGTGTGGGCAGGTGCCATGTCCTGCTGGAAAATGAAATCAGCTTCTCCATAAAGCTTGTCAGCAGAGGGAAGCATGAAGTGCTCTAAAATTTCCTGTTAGATGGCTGCACTGACATTGGACTTGATTAAACACAGTGGAAAAACACCAGCAGATGACATGGCTGAACATATCATCATTGACTGTGGAAACTTTACACTGGACCTCAAGCAACTTGGATTCCATGCCTGTTCACTCTTCCTCCAGACTCTGGGACCTTGATTTCCAAGAGACAGGACTTGGCACCTGATTTGGGGAGCCATGTCATCTGCTGGTGTTAGTCCACTGTGTTTTATCAAGTCCAAAGTCAATGCAGCTGTCTACCAGGACATTTTAGAGCACTTCATGCTTCCCTCTGCTGACAAGGTTTATGGAGATGCTGATTTCATTTTCCAGCAGGACTTGGCACCTGCCCAAACTGCTGCCAAAAGTACCAAAGCCTGGTTGAATGACCGTGGTATCACCATATTTTACTGGCCAGCAAACTCTCCTGACCTAAACCCCATACAGAATCTATGAAGTATCGTCAACAGGGAGACGAGAGACACCATACCCAACAATGCAGATAAGCTGAAGGCCACTATCAAAGCAACCTGGGCCTTCATAACACCTCAGCAGTAACACAGGCTGATCACCTTCATGCCATGCCACAGTGATGCTGTGTTGAGCTGAGCACTGAGCTCATCGGCGCTCGGGTTACTCAGTACCTTCCCTTTTTTCTTCCCGTATTATGTATGCTTGGTTATTATTGGTGTTTCCATGGCTTTTATTGTGACAGCGCCGCGGCCGAACTTGTGGCTGTCAAAGCTGAGCCGGCACCGTCACAGCTGATCTTGATTTTGTCATTACATTTCCTCCTCTCCTGTTTGTTTCTTTGCTTTTTTGTTATCATATTTAAGGGAGCAGCTGAGGCTCACTCCCTCGCTGGAGGCTCACTTCTCGCTGCGACCTGTGTCTACCAGGACTGGAGTCCCTTTCCCCGGCTCCAGTCTTCCTACTGTGTTTGATTCGTCTTTGCTTCATCATTTGTAAGTGTTTCTGTAGCATCAGGTTCCGCCCTCGCTATGCTCTGGTATTGATGTTAGTGTTCTTTATTTTGTGCCCTAGTGTAGTGTATGCTTTTTGCCCCACGTGGCTCTTTATTTTGTTCTTTTGTGAATAAACAAGCAACTCTCTGTTGGCATCTGGCGCCTCATTTATGCCCTGAAAGGGGCAAACACAACAGTAGGTCACAGCCAAGCAAAGTGCCAGCCAGAGTTTTTTTCCTTTTCCGGGTGCCTGTGTTATTTGGAGAAATGGCGTCATCTGAGCTTGAGTATTGTATCGAGTATCTCATGGATGTTGATGACCTCCTGTCCAACGCCCATCTGTTCACCCCCTCAGACACCACACACTGGTACCTGGACCTCATGCAAAGGGTCTTAAAACGCTACCACCTGAACTCATATCCAGAGGGCAGGGAGAGATTGGTGGCGTTAACGGTTTTACGTCAGAGGAACTGGGAACCAATGGAGAATCTTACCAAGAAGCTTCCATCTCCTCCTCGGGACACGGTCGTTCCAACGAGAGGGAAGCCTCCTGAGCGGGCTGGTCCTCCGCGAGGTTGCGGTCTGGATCCTGTCCAGGGTCGCCAGAAGAACTCCGCCTCCCAGCCAGCTGTTTCTCCTGCACCACAACCGAAGGTAAAGACAGCAGCCCCAGCCTCCAGGTCATCTTGCCCCGCTATTCCATCAGCTTCACGTCCCCGGACTGCCCCGGCTGCCCCTCCCTCCTCCTCGGCGTGCCTTTCAGCTGCGGTGAGCCCAGCGAGTCCTTATCTGGCTCCACCCATCACCGTTCCTCCGCGAGGTTCCCGTCTGGATCCTGCCCCGGGCCACCAAAGAAACGCCGCCTCCCAGCCAGCTGTTTTCCCTGTGCCACGACGAAAGGTGAAGACAGCAGCCTCAGCCTCCGGGTCATCTTTTCTCGCTGTTCCGTCAGCTCCACGTCCCCAGACTGCCTCGGCTGCTCCTCCCTCCTCCTCGGCACTTCCTTCAGCTGCTGTGAGATCTAGGGTTCTTTGTCTGGCTCCGCCCGTCACCGATTCTATTGGGGAAACTCCTCGTTGTCTTCCGGAGGGGTCCTCCGTCACCATCCCTACGGGAAAAGGAAAAACCAAGCCCGCTGCAGCAGTCACCATCGTTCCCAGGAAGGCAGGCAAGTGTTTTTCATTCTGAATCTCTGTGTGATGAATTACCTTGTCTGATTCCTGGGGGTGGAGCTCAGGATTCACAGTCCCCTGAGCTCCCACCACCTGCTGCAGCCATTGAAATTGAACCTGCTACCTCTGTGTTTCCTCCCCTTCTCTCCGAGCGTCCCCCAGTGCCAAGAGTAGACCGTCGGATGGAGGAGGAGCCTGTGGCTCTGAAGAGCCTGGTTCCAGTCCCGCAGCTGCGTCATGGGCAGAGGAGGAGGGCTGACTGTCTTTTGGAGCCTGCGCCAACGATAAAGTGTCCCCGGGTATCCGTGGAGCGGCAGTCAGCTCCAGCAGGCTATGGACCCCCTGCCACGACGCCGAGTAGGCCACCAGCATGGGTTTCAGCGTCAGGGGGCTCTCGGACTGTAGAGACCATCATGCTGGCTGCGGAGGCCACTGCAGTCGAGTGGGAACCAAAGATGGACCTCCTGACCGTCCAGCCTGGATCGTCGGAGTCCTGGATGGCGGTAGAGCTCGAGATCAGGCAAGTGCTCTACTTTGTCTTCTTATTCTCTGTTCTGGAGCATTCTTGCCTGTCTCTTGGGGAGGAGAGCCGGGTGCAGCTGGCCGCTGCATCCGAGCTTATCTCGCCGGGCTCTGCCGGTGATCCTGACCCCTGTTCTCCCCCTCTTTCCGAGCCTTTTTCCAGGGTCACCGGATATGAGTCTGCTCCGGTCGATATCGTCGAGGCTCTGGATTCGCTTCGGGAGGTCATCCCAGGTGCTGCGTCGGCCCAATCGGGGTCCACCGTGGATGCTGCGCTGGCCCGGTCGGGGTCCACCGTGGGTGCTGCGCTGACCCCGGTCCGAGGTCGGTGAGGGAGCTGCAGATCCCCTTCCGCCTGACACCGGACTGGTTCCACGTTCCCCCCCCTCCCCCGTGTTCTCCACCACCGGACGCCGCTGGGGTCCCTTTCATTCGGTTGGCTTCCCCTCGTTGTGCCTCTCAGTAGGGAAGCCGGCCTCCGAGCTCCCCCCTCCGGTCCTGGTGGTCTAAGGATGCGGGTCGGACCGCCTGAAGGACTGTTCTGCTGGTTCTGCATCTTGGGTCGGCCACCTGATGGACTGCTTCACTGGTTGGGCAACCTGGGTCTGCTGCCTGAGGTACTGTTTCCCCAGTTCTGGGACTTGGGCAGGCCACCCGAACTGTTTGTTCGGGGGGGGGTTTCTCCTTTTCTCCTGATGTGGAGTTGGGATGCTGGTAGGCCACCTGAACTGCCTTTTTTTTTTCTTCCTCTCTACCTGCCGGTATCCCCCATACTTGTGTTGTCATGGTGGGTTTTTTTTGCTCTCTCTCTCGTATACTGCTAAAAAGTTTGTTTTTTTTCTCCTGCCTTATGATCGAGTTGCAGTGTACTTGTATATTTTTCTGTTCACCTATTCGGCTGCTCTTGAGCATTTTCTAACTTGAAGTGTACATGTATTTTTGTTTTCCCTTGTTTATCTGGTTTTGGACATTCTGTTTCATTATTCATGTTATAAGGCGAGTTTTAGCTGCGCTATTTTGTGCTTGAGGCTTTGTTATCATTTGTTCATTGTGGGTTTTTTTTTCCTGTATTTTACGGTGAGACATTCTGTGCTTATTTCCCTTCGGGTTTCTCTCCCTCCTAGCCTGTTTCCCCCCTCCGTCCACCCGAGGTCGGTCTTGTTAGCTTTCTGGGGGAGGGGGAGCTTCCTGAATGTCACTATGGTGGCCTGGAATGCGCCCTTTGAATGGGGGGTACTGTGGTGATCCGAGCACTGAGCTCATCGGCGCTCGGGTTACTCAGTACTTTCCCTTTTTCTTCCCGTATTATTTATGCTTGGTTATTATTGGTGTTTCCAGGGCTTTTACTGTGACAGCGCTGCGGCCGAACTTCTGGTTGTCAAAGCCGAGCCGGCACTGTCACAGCTGATCTTGATTTTGTCTTTACATTTCCTCCTCAACTGTTTGGTTCTTTGCTTTTTTGTTATCAGTATTTAAGGGAGCAGCTGAGGCTCACTCCTGGTTGTGACCTGTGTCTCCCAGGACTAGAGTCCCTATCCCCAGCTCCAATCTTCCTTCTGTGTTTGATTCGTCTTCGCTTCATCATTTGTAAGTGTTCATTCTGTAGCATCAGGTTCCACCCTCACTACGCTCTAGTATTGATGTTAGTGTTCTTTATTTTGTGCCCTAGTGTAGTGTATGTGTTTTGCCCCACGTGGCTCTTTATTTTGTTCTTTTGTGAATAAATAAACAACTCTCTGTTGGCATCTGGCGCCTCATTTATGCCCTGAAAGGGGCAAACACGACAGATGCAGTATTAATTCATGCAAAAGGAGCCCTCACCAAGTATTGAGTGTGTGCACGGAAATACTTTTAGTCGGCCAACATTTCTATTAAAAAATCAATTTTTAAAAATTGATCTTATGTAATATTCTATTTTTTTGAGAAACTGATTTTCGGGTTTTCATGAGCTGCAAGCCATAACCATCAAAATTAAAAGAAATAAACACTTGAAATATATCACTCTGTCTGTAATGAATCTATATAAAATATGAGTTTCATTTTATGAATTGAATTACTGAAATAAATCAACTTTTCGATGATATTCTAATTTAGTGAGATGCACCTGTAGCTGTTTAGCTTAGTTTATTGATTTATTTGTGAGGGACCATTTACATAAAAAACATTAAACACAGGGTAAAGATGCTCTGTACTAGATTATAGCATTCTCACTAATTTCCATCTGTAGTCCCTGAGGCAGGCAGGAAGATATTAAAAGAAAAACAGCACATGTAGAAAGACATTCAGGTCGAGTTTCAGAAACTGCTGACCCTGAAACAAGCAGGGAGTAAGTTAAAAAGGTTAAAAGATAAGAGAAATGGCACATATAAAAACAATTTAAGAGCACAATTTCAAATCCCATTTCAGAGAGAGAGTCAATGCTGGCTGGCTTGATTACTTAAAATCCATTTTTTAGTCTCTGTGGAAAAGTCTCTGTAATTTGTTCTGGTCTTCAAAGCAGTGGGAAGCTTGTTCCATTCAATTATAGCTTTGTAAGAGAAAACTGACTGTCCAAATCTTTGGGCAGTTTCCACCATTCCTCTTTGCAGCACCTCTTAAGCTCCATCAGGTTGGATGGGAAGCATCGGTGCACAGCCATTTTCACATCTCTCCAGAGATGTTCAATTGGATTCAAGTGTGGGCTCTGGCTGGGCCACTCAAGGACATTCACAGAGTTGTCCTGAAGCCACTCCTTTGATATCTTGGCTGTGTGCTTAGGGTCGTTGTCCTGCTGAAAGATGAACCGTTGCCCCAGTCTGAGGTCAAGAGTGCTCTGGAGTAGGTTTTCATCCAGGATGTCTCTGTACTTTGCTGCATTCATCTTTCCCTCTATCCTGACTAGTCTCGTAGTTCCTGCCACTGAAAAACATCCCTACAGCATGATGCTGCTACTACCATGCTTCACTGTAGGGATGGTATTGGCCTGGTGATGAGCAGTGCCTGGTTTCCTCCAAACATGACACCTGGCATTCACCCCAAAGAGTTCAGTCTTTGTCTCATCAGACCAGACAATTTTGTTTCTCATGGTCTGAGAGTCCTTCAGGTGCCTTTTGGGCGCATGCGCACGCAGCGACCGGCAGCAGGTGAAAAAAGTTTGACGTCTGTGTCTCTGTTTTTATGCACTTTAATGTGTTTTAACGTAATTCTCTGTGTCGTTTTTGTCTTTGAATGTTTGTGGACTATATAACAAAGAGCTCCCTGGTTCCATCAGTATGGATTTCCTTCTTGTTTTTGCACTGTTGTTTCTTTCTTACCAGCTCTTTGTCTTGGAGGTAAGCGCGATCGTGATCTTGCCGGGAAGAACACAGTATTCCAGAGAAATGTTACTGCATTTAAACATAGATAATGCAGCATCTGTGTTTGAGTCTGTGCCGCAACTGTTGGACTTTATTTTAAGAGATTTTCATGGACACGGCGATGAAAAGCGAGACAAGAGGAGGAAACGTGAAAGGCGTAGAGGCGAAAGCGTGGAGGCGTAAGATTAAACCTGAGGAGGCATCAGCTTAATCGCATTCCTCTTCCTTCCATTATTATCGGGAACGTGCAATCCCTGAGAAATAAAGTGGATGAAATTCAAGGAAATGTATGATATCAGAAGGATTTCAAGAACTGTTGTGTCATGGCTTACATGGAGACGTGGCTTACGGCGCATGACCAGGATGCGGATCTGTGTATTGATGGCTTTGGAGCCCCACTTTGCTTGGATCAGCAGGAAGAGGTAACAGGGAAACGTCAGGGGGGCGGCATATGTTTATATATTAACAAACAGTACTGTACATCTGTCACGGTCAGACAGCGCATCTGTACACCAGATATGGAGCTTCTGTCTGTATCACTACACCCTTTTTATCTGCCCCGCGAGTTCCCCCAACTTTTCATAACGACTGTGTACATTCACCCGAGAGCGGCTGCTGCCTCCGCCTCCAGCATCGTCTTTGATGTGGTACAGCGGTTGCAGTCGATTTCCCCAGAGGCTCCAAATTTTATTCTTGGGGATTTTAACCATGTGTCCCTAAAGAAAACACTTAAAAACTTTTATCAGTATGTCTCCTGCTCAACCAGGCGAAAAAAGACATTGGACCTGTGCTACGGATCCATAGAGAGGGCCTTTAAATCTCTTCTCCTTCCTCCTTTAGGATCCTCAGATCACAACTGTGTATATTTGCTGCCCACGTATAAAACTGCTCTCAGAAGAGGCAAGGCGAAGACCAGAGACAAACATGTGGACAGAGGATTTGGTGCACTGTCTCCAGGAATGCTTTTACTGTACAGACTGGGAGGTGTTCATGCTAGACTGTGGAGAAGATTTGGACTCTTTAGTGGACGTGACATGCTCATACATGGCTTTCTGCAGAGACATGATCGTTCCACATAAACGTGTCAAAATGTATCCCAACAACATGCCATGGGTTACAAAATCAGTTAAATCCTGCTTACAGAGGAAAGCACTTGCCTTTAAACAGGGGGTTGTTTCTGAGCTGCAGGTTGCCACAAAAGAGCTGAAGGCCGAAATTTTAAGAGCAAAACAGAATTATAAATCAGAGTTGGAAAGCAAGATGGCAACAAACAAGCTTGGTTCAGCCTAGGCCAGTATGAAAACTATTGCAGGCCTTCAGAGCACAGAGCGCAGTAATCATGTGTTTTTAGATGGTTTTAATTCAGACACAGAGCTGGCTAATGCTCTTAATTGTTTTTATGGTCCATTTTGATTCCTTTGATTTTAGCACAGAAACCCAAGATTTGAAACAGAAACTCAAGACAATCAGCACTTTAATATTGAGGTGCAGGATGTTAAAAGGGCATTTTGTGCTGTAAAAGTGAACAAAGTCAGGGCCCTGATATATATGTGGACGCTTGGTAAAGTCTTGTGCACATGACTGAGTCCTGTGTTTCACATACATTTTCATAAGTCCTTACAGACACAGACATGTGCCTAAAGATCTGGAAAGATGCTGTGGTTGTCCCCGTTCCAAAATCAGCTGTCCTAAATGGTAAATGATTTTAGACCAGTTGCTTTGACTTCAATTTTAATGAAAATTTTTGAAAACTGGTCAGATTTGAGGTCTAAAGCAGACTGAGCATGCATTGGATCCTCTGCAGTTTGCCTATAGCCTCACAGAGGAGTGGAGGATGCACGGTCACTCTGTTTAACATGCTTTTTAAACATCTGGATTTTAATGGGACACACGCCAGACTTTTATTGTGGACTTTTCTTCCACCTTTAATACAATCCAACCTCATATTTTAGTGTGAAAGGCTCCGGCAACAATTTGATTTGAGTAATAATCTGGTGGGTTGGATTCTGGATTTTTTAACCAACAGGACACAGAGAGTAAGGGTCAATGGTACATTGTCTGACCAAAAGTGTTCTTCTACTGGCTCTCCTCAGGGGTGTGTGTTGTCACCACTACTCTTCATCCTGTACAAAACATGTGTCGGAGCAGACATGACAACAGACACATTATAAAGTATGCTGATGATTCAGTTGTTGTCAGTCTCCTCCAGGATGGGTGAGAGTGGCCACGGCCCAGTAGTTGATGATTTTGTTCACTGGTGTGAGGATTCCTACCTGCAGCTGAATACGAAAAAACTAAAGATATGATTATTGACTTTAGGGAGGAAAACTCCCAGGCACAAAGTCACTGTACTAAAAGGCCAGACCACTGAATGTGTACAATCCTACAAATATCTTGGGACGATTATTGATAATAATTTAAATTTGAAGAGAACTGTGAAAGGGTGTGCAAAAGGGTCAGGCAACATTTGCATTGTTTAAGGAAACCTGCACGCTTCCAAATTGAACCGAACCATTATGAGAATGTTTTATCGGGCTTTTATTGAATCTATTTTATCCTTCTTTTTAGTGTCATGGTTTGGTCAGACAAAACTGAAACAGAGGAAATCCTTGGATCAGGTTGTTAGATGGTCCAGTTGCTTGCTTGGTGAGTCACAGCTGAGCCTGACATCCCTGTACACCAGACAGGTACAGAGGATTGCTACCTCCATTTTAAATGATGACTCCTGTAGCTCATGTATTTTTGCCTACATATGTATAAGCACTATGGGATGCTTGAGATTGCGTGTGTGGATTGACCTCATGTCTTAGATGGGACAATATGTCTGGACCGCCTGTGGATGACAACAAGAAGACGGAGGTACGGCGATAAGGAGCTGAAAGGACTTCCTGACCTCCTGGGGCCCAGGCGGAGGACTGAAGGGCACGGGGGGAGAGTTATTGTCAATAGGGGGGGTTGACTGTGATATGTGATTCTTCCTTTGCCCCTGTGTATATAAAAGAGAAGTTTTGACTCAGCTCTCTCTCTTGTGTTCTTGAGAGATAGCTGGGGATGTGAACACGACATTAAAACCCGAACTGAGAAATGATTCAGTCTCGTTATTTCACGCTCCCCACAACTCCCACCCTTTGCACTGCCACTTTCAGCTTCTTCTCTCCAGACGGAGGTTTGCTGTCCCAAAAAGTAAAACCCAGCGCTACAAAAACAGCTTTGTTCCTGCTGCTGTTAAAGAGTTGAACAAGATGTAACAATATATTGCACATTATTTAGTTACCTATTTACTAATTTGATTTTATACTTACTTATTTTTGTAGGTTTTTTATTGGGGTTCTAAATCTTTTATTGGGTTTTAGACTTTTGAGTTTTTAACCTCTTTGACTAGTCTTTAACTTTTTAATATGACCCTTCTCTCTTATCTCCTTGTTTTTTCTATCTCTTTGTGCTATGTCCTGATTGATGGAGCCTTGAGTACTTTTATCATGTTTACAGTCAGCTTCATGTGTGCCTGTGTTTGTGTTCATGTTGAATGTAATTGTGGTTTGTAAATATGGATGTCACCTGACTGCAAAACAAATCTACCTACGGGTGCAAATAAAGTAACCTGAACCTTTTGGCAAACTCCAGGCGGGCTGCCATGTGCCTTTTACTAAGGATTGGTTTCTGTCTGGTGACTCTACCATACAGGCCTGACTGGTAGATTGCTGCGGAGATGGTTGTCCTTCTGGAAGGAGGACAACCATCTCTCCACAGAGGTTTTCCTCTCTTCACAGAGGAACGCTGGAGCTTTGACCGAGTGACCATCGGGTTCTTGGTCACCTCCCTGAATAAGGCCCTTCTCCCCCAGTCCTGGTGGTTCCGAACTTCTTCCATTTATGGATGATGGAGGCCACTGTGCTCATTGGGACCTTCAGAGCAGCAGAAATTTTTCTGTACCCCTCCCCAGATTTGTGCCTTGAGACAATCCTGTCTCGGTCTCGGAGGTCGACAAACAATTCCTTTAACTTCATGCTTAGTTTGTGCTCTGACATGCACAGTCAACTGTGGGACCTTATATAGACAGGTGTGTGCCTTTCCAAATCATGTCCAATCAACTGAATTACCACAGGTGGACTCCAATTAAGCTGTAGAAACATCTCAAGGATGATCAGTGGAAACAGGATGCACCTGAGCTCAATTTTGAGCTTCATGGCAAAGGCTGTGAATACTTACGTATGTACATGTGATTTCTTAGTCTTTTGTTTTTAATAAATTTGCAAAAATCTCAAAAAAACTTTTTTCACATTCTCATTATGGGGTGTTGTGTGTAGAATTTTGAGGAAAAAATGAATTTAATCCATTTTGGAATAAGGCTGTAACATAGCAAAATGTGGAAAAAGTGAAGCACTGTGAATACTTTCTGGATGCTCAAGTAGGTTCATGTTGTCTTCTTTTAATTATTTATCTTTTGTTCTTATTAAAGACAAAAATAGAATAGAAGGGAGATGTCTTTACTTTCTTAACATGTTTCGACTGTACACTGCAGCCTTCGTCAGAAGAGCTTTCTGGATGCACTGTAAGAACTGTCTCTGGCCTGACTGAAGTTGGCCTCCAGAGCCAGTTAGCATTTTTGGACAACTGCTTTGTAAACTTCACCCAAATTAAGATGGGTTTTACCGTTAAACTACTTTTAAGAACCAATGCAGTTTCAGTCATTATCCTGGGCCACCATCCATACAACCGGGCATGTCCTTCAACCGGTTAGTCTTTCTATCACAGGATTTATTCTGTTCAATATTGCACTAGCCACCATGTGGGTGGTCCTATTCACAGATCCTGGCATTTGAAAGAGGAGGGAAAGTGAAAGATTTTGACATAAAACTGGAAGACAATGAAAGGGGTTTTTTATGTAGAAAAAATGGCACAAAATACCATTTTAGACAGTGTAGATTTGCTTTTATAGGGGATTTCTATCTTTAAACACTACAATGCTTAAGTTTTATCTTAGGAATAACTCCACAAATTTGTATTTGTGTAATTTTATTTTTATTCACAGCTTTCATTCATCTTACATGAAAGATGCATGATCACCTATTCAGGACCTCCTTAAGTAGATTTGGGTGTCCATGTGTTGAAATTCAACAGATACTCAAATTGAATGGCTGCAATACATGTAGAGATGCTAATTTAGGAAAGATTTTGCAGTGATCTCATAGGTTTTTTTTTTTTAAAGCTATACAACTATATAGTTCTGCCATACATGTAGCATTTACTCAAACATATACAGTATGTATGATTAGTAAAATCAGATGCGGTGGGCGGTGCGGTGGCGCGGTGGTTAGCACTGCACCAGCACAGCAACTCACCCTTGGCCATGGGATCCCTGGTTCGATCCCAGCCCCTGACCAACAGTGATCTGTGTGGAGTTTGCATGTTCTCCCCGTATCTGCGTGGGTTTACTCTGGGATTTCTCCGGTTTCCTCCCACAGGCCAAAAACATGCAGGTTAGGTTAATTGGAGACTCTAAAGTGGCCCTAGGTGTGAATGGTTAAGGGATAGCGCCGTACTGTGGCTGCTTCATCCATCCAGGTGGATGCCCTCAATTTCCCCTCTGGGATCAATAAAGTACACAAAATCAAAAAAATCAAATAAAATGATAATTTTGCAGTTGCCTCTTTGGTCTCTTCTGCATGTCAAAAATTACCAGTTTATGCAAGCAAAAATTCTAAATTTACAAGATAAGATATACATTTATGAGGAAAAGAACTGTAAGAGGCAGTGTGGTGGCGGAGTGGTTAGCACTGCGGCAGCACAGCAACTCACTCTTGGCCGGGGGATCCTGGGTTCGATCCCAGCTCCCGACCAACAGTGATCTGTATGGAGTTTGCACGTTCTCCCCGTGTCTGCGTGGGTTTACTCTGGGATTTCTCCGGTTTCCTTCCACATGCCAAAAACATGCAAGTTAGGTTAATTGGTCTCAAACTGGGGATGCTAAATTGTCCTTAGGTATGAACGTGAGAGTGAATGGTTGTCTGTCTCTCTGTGTTGGCCCTGCGATGGACTAGCGATCTGTCCAGGGTGTACCCTGCCTCTCGCCCAAAGATGCTGGGATAGGCTCCAGCCCCCCCGCAACCCGAAAAGGATTAAGCGGAAGAAGATGGATGGATGGAGAACTGTAAGAATAGAGTCGTAGACAAGAATAAGATTAAAATTTATAAGAAAAGTCAACTTTCTGAAAAAACATTGATGATGCAATCCAGTGAAGGAGGAGAAAGACTAATGAGTATTCAGATAGTCCAGACTGCTCTTAAATATTTGGAGCCACATTATTTTTTGAACAGTCCAACAACATATGGGAGGACACATATGCTTAGTTTTGTTTTGTTTTGTTTTTTTGTTTTCTGGCCACAGAAGCTTCAGGCCATCAAAGTTGGAAAACACCCATTGGAAGTGTTAGAGATTCATACACACCACGAATACTGGGCCAAAAAAGGACTGGAGAGCTGCCAGAATAAGGACACTGATATCAGAGCATCTGAACATTCCTACAAACAGCAGAAATGTTTTTTCTCCAAGTGCCATTGCAATCTCAAACTTGCAAATGGTGAGTACGTTTCAAGACGATGGCTTCTAAATTCTCCTTCCACTGGCTGTTTGTATTGTCTTGTCTGCTGCACATACAGCAATTTTTTTTCCAACTAAGGACCCCTGTGTTGTTTTGCCACAATTTCCAGTCTTTCCAGTATGGATGTTCCTTTTTGCTTTTATAAAGCTTAGACAGTACAGTTGTCATGAATTTTACAGTGTAACATTTTAAGAAATTGATACTGCTTTGTGATGTCATGTTGGTTCATTTATGCTAGTGTTGCCTTTTTTCACATTTGTCTAACTGACTGAGGAAGTTAGATGACAGTCACTGCTGCAGCAGAATGCAGACTGACTGTTCTCTTTTTGTAATAGTTTCATGGTTCATTTGTGCTTGTGGTCAGTGCAGCAGCACCTAATTAACATTGATTAATGTCGGATGATACAAGATATTTGTCAACTATTAGTCCTGATAGCACTATATTTTTCTGCTGTTCAAGCTAAACCTAGAACTTTGTGGTCATCCACTTTATTTAGTAACTGGCAGTGGCTATGGATACTGAAGATGTCTCCCTATAAGAAATGTCTATTGGTATGGAAGAGTGACAATCAAACTAAACGTTTCCATATCATCTCTAAGCCAGCTGCTGCTGTGGTTTAGGTAGATACAGCAGGGAAAATAAGTATTGAACATGTCAACAGTTGTCTCATTAAACATATTTCTGATGGAGCCATTGACCTGATATTTTCAACAGATATCGGCAACAACCCAAGTAATCCATACATACAAAGAAATCAAGGCAACTGTGTTCACAAAACAAATTATATTTAATAAAGTGGAATGACACAGGGAATAAGTATTGAACACACGAAGAAAAAGAGGTGCAAAAAGGCATAGAAAGCCAAGAAACCAGCTGAAATCAATCAGAATTTAGGAAGCCATTCCATTCTCCATCAGTGCAAATTAATTTCAGCTGGTTCAGTCTTGAGTGATAGCCTTTAAAAAGGTCTGTGAATATGAGATTGTCACACCACAAAGAACTCATGATGGGTAGAAGCAAAGAGCTCTCTCTAGACCTTCACAACCTTATTGTTGTAAAACATAATGATGGCATTGGTTACAGGCACATTTCTAAATTGCTGAATGTTTCAGTGAGCACTATTAAAGCCATCATTCGGAAGTGGAAAGAACATCATTTTACCATAAACCAGTCATGACCAGGAGCTCCTCGCAAGATTTCTGACAGAGGAGTCTAAAGAATTATCAGTAAGGTTATCCAAGAGCCAAAGACCACTCGTGGAGAGCTACAGAAAGACCTGGAGTTAGCAGGTGCTGCTGTTTCAAAGAAAACAATAAGTAATGCACTCAAACGACATGGGCTCTATACCCGCTCACCTCACAAGACTCCATTGTTGATGAAAAAGCATGTTGAAGCTCATTTTAAGTTTGATGCACAACATTTGGGCAAGCCAGTAAAATACTAGGAGACTGTAGTCTGGTCTGATGAGACCAAAATTGAACTTTTTGGATGCCACAACACACAGCATGTTTAGAGGAGAAGTGGCACTACACATCAGCCCAAAAACAACATACCAACAGTGAAGTTTAGAGGTGGGAGCATCATGGTGTGGGGGTGTTTTTCAGCACATGGTACAGGGAGACTTCATATAATTGAAGGAAAAATGAATGGACAAATGTATAGAGACATCCTTGATAAGAAGCTGTTGCCATCTGCCAAGATGCTGAAGATGAAATGAGGGTGGACATTTCAGCAACATAATGATCCTAGACACACAGCCAAGGAAACTCAAGTGGCTCCAGAGAAGGAAAATAAAGTTGCTAGAATGGCCCAGTCATTCACCAGACCTGAATCCAATTGAAAATCTATGGAACAAACTGAAGATCAGAGTTCATAGAAGACACCCAAGGAACCTTCAAGATTTGAAGACAGTTTGTGTGAAAGAATGGGCTTAAATCACTTCTGAGCAATGCATGCGCCTAGTTTCAGAGATTTGATTTGTCAATACTACTATACGTACAAGACATACTTGTCAATACTACTATACGTACAGGACATACAGGAGAATTGAAATGGTGTTTCTCTCTCTCTTCAGTGGTGTGCACAATATAAAAAAGGAATAAGGCTGGAAAAAACAACAACAGCAGTCTATGTACAGTAATGCTACCCGTCATGCAAACAGCAACAAAAGATAGACCCAGACATCCCATAGTGCAACTAAAGATAAACGATGAAACCCAGCAATCCTATATACAGAAAAAGTAGAGCAGTAATACTCGCAGTTGCAAGTTCAGTGTGGTAGTGTAGGTGCAGACAGTGACAGATAGGACTGCACATGATCAGTATTGCAATAACACACAGCAGCAGATATGGCATTTGTGCAAATGGTTGGACTGCACGGTGGCGCAGTGGTTAGCACTGTGGCAGCACAGTTTTACCCTCGGCCGGGGGATCGCGGGGACCGTGAAACCGTGGGTTCGATCCCTGCCCCCGGCCAACAGTGATCTGTGTGGAGTTTGCATGTTCTCCCCGTGTTTGCGTGGGTTTACTCCGGGATTTCTCCAGTTTCCTCCCACATGCCAAAAACATGCAGGTTAGGGAGTTAAGGGGCGCTTGCGCATGCAGCGACCGGCAGCTGGTGGTTTGTCACCAGACTGCAAAACAAATCTACCTACGGGTACAAAATAAGTAATAAAAAAAAAAATGGTTGCAGTAAAGTGCAGAGACATACAGCAGCAGATCCATTACTGTTGGTGTGCCAGTCTTTCTGTGCCAACAGCTGAGGTAGTTATTGTGCGGGTGAGTGCGTTATGGTCCCGGGGAGAGGGGAGGGCAGAGTTCAGGGTCCTGATGGCCTGATGAATAAAGCTGTTTAAGTAGCCTTGTGGAGCGTGCCCGGAGGCTCTGGTACCTTTTCCCCGAGGGCAGGGGGCTGAAGAGGGAGTGGGAGGGGTGGGAGGTGTCACCTGCAATGTTGATGGCTCTGCGGGTGAGGTAGATATCTGGGGGGGGGGGAGCAGAGGGGCACCGATGATCTTGCTGGCTGCTTTCACTGTGTGTTGTAGTGCCTTCCGGCAGGAGGTGGTACAGCTTCCATACCACACTGTGATGTAGCTGGTGAGGATGCTCTCAATGGTGTCCCGGTGGAATGAGCACATGTTGGGTGGTGGGACTCATGCTCTCCTCAGTTTGCGGAGGAAATGGAGGCAAGTGTGAGCCTTCTTGGCCAGTGATGTGGTGCTGTTGGATCAGGAGAGGTCCTTAGAGATGAGCACCCCCAGGAACTTGGTGCTGCTCACCCTTTCCACAGCTGCACCATTGATGATCAGAGGGGTATGCTGTGTGTGTCCTCTCCTGAAGTTGACCACAATCTCCTTGGTTTTTCCCACATTCAGGAAGAGATTACTGTCTTTACACCACTAGACCAGTTGGCTCACCTCATTTCTGTAGTTGGCCTCCTTGTTGGTGATGAGGTTCACCACCGTCGTGTTGTCTGCAAACTTGATGATGTGGTTGGTGCTGTAGACTGGTACACAGTCATGGGTCAGCAGGGTGAAGCGCAGCGGGCTGAGCACACACCCTTGTCGGGCCTCTGTGCTCAGTGTGATGGTTTTGGAGGCGTTGCTGCCAACCCGCATATTCTGTGGACTCCCTGGAAGAAAGTCCAGCACCCAGTTACAGAGAGAGGTTTTGAGTCCTAAGTGTCTGAGTTTTTGTATTAGGTGCTGGAGGGTGATTGTGTTGAATGTTGAACTGAAGTCCAAGAACAGCATTCGCACGTAGGAGTTCTTTGAGTCTAGGTGGGTTAGGGCTGGATGGAGAACAGCAGCGATAGCATCTTCTGTGGATCTGTTTGATCTGTATGCAAATTGAGATGGATCGTGGGAGGGAAGGCGGATGAACTTGATGTTCTGCATGACCAGCCGCTCGAAGCACTTCATTATGATGGGGATCAGTGGTACAGGCCAGTAATCGTTGTAGCTGGATGGGGCGGGCTTCTTTGGGACTGGTATTATGGTAGCAGTTTTGAAACATATGGGGACAACAGCTTGACTCAGGCAGATGCTGAAGATAGTCGGCCAGGACATTCTTGAGCTCCTCTGCACAGTCCTTCAGAACGCGACCCGGTATGTTGTCTGGTCCAGCTGACTTACATGGGTTGATCCTGGAGAGGGTCCTCTTCACACTAGCTGGATCCAGATTTATGGCCTACTCCTCTGGAGGAGGAGTGGTCTTCTGTGCTGATGTGCTGTTTTGTGCTTCAAAGCAGCCAAAGAAGTCATTTAAGGCCCTTTTCCACTAGCCTCACTTGGCCCTACACCGCACCACTCAGCCCGCTTTAGGCGCTTTTCTACTAGCCCCAGCACCGGTTAAGCAGGTACTTTTTTCGTACCTGATCCAGGGCAGGGTCTAACTGGGCTGAGTAGGGCTGAGTAGGGCTGTGATATGACTTTAAGAGACTGGTCGCCGCTGATTGGTCAGGTTGTAACGTCATGAAAGCGACTTTTTCTGCTGAATTTACTCCACGACCGCCATTTGTAATTGTTCAGCAGTGAACACAGTGCGCCCCTTTAATACAGTATATTATATTAATATACTGTATAATATACTTATATAATAATATACTCCTAATATTATATATTAGGAGGTGCGCAATTTTCTTTCTATATTAGGCAACGATCGCATCCAGCGCGAGTTGGACGGATCTACTCGAAATGCAGGTGTCCGAGCAGATGGGTTCCCAAGGGCACATCCGTACTGCCAAACAGTGTCGGGAGAAGCTGAAAAAGCTGAAAAGCGATTACCGAGCAGTGAAGGACCACATTGCTCGAAGTTCAGCGGATGGAAGGAGTGGAAGTGGTTCGCTGAGAGACATTGGGCTCGACACGTCACGGTCACGGCCCTTGGAAACAGTGGATGGTGAGTGTTTATTTGATATTGCGCATCTGTTCGCCACTTGATCCGTTCTGTGCCAAGCTCACTGTTTTTAAGAAATAGGAAGGTTGTTAGATTGTGGGTAATGGTTGTTACTGAGGCTTGCGTATTGTTTTGCAGCCAACTGCAGATTCACGCTTGCTTTGTGTTAAGTATTAGCACGAACAAAACGCTGAATTACGCTTATTGTATTCCGGTTAAAAACTTGAGAGTGTTGTGTACATGTTGCACTTTGGTGTTAAGTTTTAAATTGCGTGCATTTTCTTTCTAGAATCGCATTTCATATCACAGGGGTCCACCTCAGTGGACATGACGGACACAGCGGACTCTCCTGGCACTGCGTCTGCGTGTGCGTCTGGCTGAGCGCCAGCTGGATCAGCTCCACATCACCAGCTCCATCTGGATCACGTTCAAGTGCCGGTAAGGCACAATAACCATGATTTTTTTTTTTGGTTGAAACAGGTCCAGCAGCGGAAACCAGGGTCGAAAATCCATCCATCCATCCATCTTCTACCGCTTAATCCTTTACAGGTTGCGGTGGGGCTGGAGCCTAACAAGTTATGTACCAAATTGATTAATGCAATTTCCTGTAGCTGCATATTAATTAATTGAAAATGTCTTTTTAAATGTACAAAAAGGTTATTCTTTGGTCTTCACTTATCGGTGTTCCACAACCATTTTTAGGTGTGGTGATTGGTGCTGTTGTAACTCCTGTTTTAGACAAACAAAGTGCATGAACTGCCGTTGAAATCAACATGCTTCATTGAAATGCTTTGCGTCAGCTGACTGTATTAACCCATTCAGATTTCTGCGGCCACACTGCAAGCAACTAGTTTAAACATTACCCATCCATCCATCCATATTCTTAATCTTAATCCTTTTTAGTTTTGCAGGGGGGCTGTAGCCGAAGACAGCACCCTGCGTGTTGCAAAATCTGCTCTACTGAGGGGCAGCAACATGACAGTTCAGCTTATATACAGCAATGAAGCATAATATAATAGTGACATTCCACCACAGACTTTCACCTGTGTAATTCCATAATATATGTAGTGATCCAGCTTTAACGACCATGCCTTTCTGTCTTTCCATCTAGGCAAGACGAAAACAGACAACTCCATTGCTGACCTTACATTAGCGATGGTCAACATGCATGACGAAGAGATGCGGCTCTTGGAACGGCAACATGACCAGCGGCAAGAATCAGGAGTACATGCAGCATTTGCGACAGGTGGCCGCAGATGTGCGGGCAGATGCACGTGAAGCCCTGGAGCAGGACGCTGCGTTACGAAGGGAAGAGCTCGCAGAGATGTCATCGCCCAGTCTGTTTTTTTGTTTGTAAATTTTGCTTCTGGAATAAAATTGTATTGTTTGCATCAAAAGTCTGGTTTATCTGTTATGACACCGTATGAGAAAAGCCAATAATTACATACACATTCCATTCTCTGTTCACTCCACATGCTGCTGTTCATCAGGTCAGGTGTATAGCCTTCTAATGGTAATTTAATTTTTAACAGCACAATGAAACATAATGTCTTGGTAGGTTTTTTTTTTTATTTTAAACAAATTTGCAATGCTGAATCCATTTCTCTTGAACGGGTACATTTTTTATGTTATAAGCAGTTGTACAGGTGTGCTTGAACTTGTAGACACTGCTAAAGGTAAGTACGTGTAAGTTGAATGTTGCATCACCAGTCAAAATTTAATAAATTAAGAAGGAATCTAGCAAAAATTTGGCACTAATAACAGTAGACAAATCGGACAAGGATACACAACTGTGTTTTTGTTGCACACGACTGTTGTTATCAACAAGTGCAAAATTTAAATTCCCTTTTCCCAAAAATTAAAAATCAATTTGTAAGTAAAAGTGGGAGACCTTTACATGGGAAAATATGACATGTATCAGCACATGATTTATAGTTCAATTTGCATTTCCACCTAAGCAAAAGTGGCTTGTCGAGCTGGATTTTTGTGAAGATGGCCTGTGCGGTGTTTCTGCATGTAATTACATACCTGTCAAGTGATACGGTTTCGCCGTATTTTAATACGGGGAAAATGCAATTTTAGCAAATACGGGCGTATTGCCATTTCTGTACGCCAAAGAGAAAAATATACGGGAAAAAAAATTGAGAGTGTGGGGAGGAACACGTCGTGTGTGACCCCCACAGCAGGGCTGTCAGAGCGCTCAGCGTGAGCAATTATCACAACAGAAGTGTGGACTCATCATTAGGCTGATGGCTTCGCACGTTCTTAACAGATAAGCGTTATGAACAAGAGGACAGGTAGATGGACCATGCACAACATTTTATTTACAAAAAACATTTTTGAAATATGTATGCACATAAATGTGGATGAAATAGACAAGTATTGCATCACAGCATCTCGTATTGTAACGTGCAGCTCGACGTCTCACTGGGAGGTTTGAACTCACGCCTCGCGCTCTGGAGTCCCGCACTCTACCTGTGTTGCCAATAGGGTCAACCCACTTGTCAAGCCAAGTAGGGTGCTTATATTGAGTTTGCTACAATATCACCACCCTGCTCCTCTGCTCTCTGTGCCGCTGCCACCACTGGTTCATCTACTGCATCATCCAATGTAGTGTCAAACGTCTCTCCATGACTCTCACACAGATTGTGCAGAGCACAACAAGTCAGCACCATAGATTTAACCAGTTTCATGTCACAGTCATTCCTCCTTCCTTCTCTCCTCGTCAACAGCCATGTTTGTTGTGGAGGATTCAATCGCGTGTGTTTCACGTCATGAGGGTGTGGCGCCGCCTGCTGTTCAACAAATCCCACCCACAGCAGGTGCGCCAGCAGTAGTTGAAAAGCAACTGAGGCTGAACCGAACCGAAGTGAGTAGAGCCGGGTTTTCAAACCGGGGCTGAGTGGGGCTAGTGGAAAAGCGCCTTTAGATTGTTAAGCAGTGTGATGTCACTCGCACAGGTTTGAGGTGGAGGTTTGTAGTTGGTGAGGGTCTGTATGCCATGCCAGACAGAACGTGCGTCTCTGGTGTGAATTTCACCAAGCATGTTCAATACTTATTCCCTGTGTCATTCCACTTTATTAAATACAACTTGTTTTGTGAACACAGTTGCCTTGATTTCTTTGTATGTATGGATTACTTTGGTTGTTACTGATATATAGTGAAAATCTCAGGTCAATGGCTCCATCAGAAATATGTTAAATGAGAAAAATGTTGACATGTTCAATACTTATTTTCCCCGCTATAGTTGCTGAAGATCAAACTTTGTGTGTGTGTCAAGTTAATTTCATGCAGACTCCATTCTACAAAGCCAGCCTGTCATTAAGTTTTAAAGTTGAACTTATTTTCCCCACTGTAGTATGTTGGGCCTGTGATCAGAAGGTTGCTGGTTTGCCTCCTGCTATCAGCACCTTCTCCAAACCATCTTACTTGATATGAGATGAAATTTAGACTTAAAATTAAGAGGTTAGCCTTAGGATTTGGGAGTGGGTAAGGTTAAAAAGGTAGTAAACAGATATTAATTAAAATTTTGAAACAAATAGGGACTTCCGGTCTGGACGCCATGGCGACTGCAGCTTAACACTGAAGTTTTCAGACCCAATCCAGGATAACACCTTGAAAATCAAACTTAACGGATTTTTGGAGGAGTGAAAATCAAAAGACAAAATCATCATGTCTAAAGGAAAACAGACGAAACTGAAATTCTCCAGGCCAGGACACGTATCGGCCGGAGAATCCGAACTGGAAGATCTCCGTTCAGAAGACGAGGAACTGGTGATAGCTAACAAAAGGGTTAGCCTGAAATCACTATTTGAGGAGCTACGACGATTTCACCGAGATGTTACGGCCGAATTTCGGGAATTCAGAGAAGAATTGAAAAGGACAAACAGCAGAGTGGACCAGGCCGAGAACCGAATCTTGGAAACAGAGGATCGAATAAAAGTGCTCGAAGATTCTGTGCTAGACCTACGCAAAAGACAAGCAGCTATAGAGGCTAAGCTAACCGACCAAGAAGGAAAACAAAGAAGAGACAACATAAGAATTCATGGTCTGATAGAAGGAACCGAAAATGGTTTTAACTCAATGGCAGAATGCGTGGAATCCTTACTAAGAGAGAAATTGGATATTCCACAAACCACCGACTTGAAGATAGAAAAGGCACATCGTTCATTAGCCGCTAGGCCGGCGGCGGAAGCGCCCCCACGTTCGGTGTTGGTAAGATTTTCCAATTTCAAAATAAAACAAGAGGTTGTAAGACTGGCCTGGCAGAAAAAAGGATTTATGCACCAGGAGAGAAAAGTCTACGTGGAACACGATTACGCCCCGGAGGTCCTTAAAAAGCGCAGGGAATACAATGACGCGAAAAAGGTGTTAAGAGAGAAGAAATTGCGCTTTCAGACACCATTTCCTGCGAAGTTAAGGGTCTTCTACGGCGATGAAACGTGTCTCTATAATTCGGCGGAAGAAGCAACAGCTGACATGGCGAAAAGAGGCCTCCCGGTAACGGTATTTAAACCCGCAGCAGACCCGAGTGAGAAGATCAAAGCGCAAACATGGACAACACAAAGACCTTCAAAATCCACGGACCAGCAGCGGGAAACCCAGCACCAGAGCGTCGCGGATAAACTATCCGTTTTCAGGTTGGAATAGCGACCTTTTTTTTTTTTTTTTTTTTTTTCCTTTCTCTTGAATCAATCCGCACATCCAACCCCCCTCATACAAGGTAACAAACATTAAAGGAGATGCATATTCAGCATGTGGTAAAACATTTCATGGAACAATCATATTATTTGAAACAAATAAGTCTTTGTAATAAAAAAAAAAAAAAAAAAAAAAAACTTGTTAAAATAGAAATGTGACAATAATCCACATGTTCTCCTCATACTAACAAATACTGTTTTTGCGTGAATGTTTGATGTGATGGGGGTGGGAGGGTGCACACAATTTCACAGGGTTTAGGCATAAAAGGAAAAAAAAAAAAAAAAAATCATTACAAGTTTGGATTGGGTTCTGAAACTCACGTTAAAAGCATGGGACTACTTTCAGTGGTAAGAGAGGGCCCTCAACACGTAACAGAGTTTGAGGAATTTCCCTCAGAGCCTTCACTCCATCAAGGCTCTTACAGGGTCTTTAAAAAGACCTCAGCTCAGGAAGTTCTTATGACAGCTTTTTGTTTTAAAGTTTTTTACACTATGTTCTTAGTGTTTCTTGTTTTTAATGTTCTTTCAGTTTCTGAGTAGCACAAAAGAGGGCCACCACACAGTTATACTAAACAAAACAACACAATGGAGAAACAGGGTGTAACCAAAATAATTTCATATAATGTAAAAGGAATCCTGAATCCAGTTAAAAGATCCAAGATTCTAGGCAAAATGAAAAAAGACAAAGCAGGAATAATACTTTTACAAGAAACCCACCTAACAGACGTGGAACACAATAAACTCAGTAGACAAGGGTTTAAAATGATCTCTTCATCTTCATATAAATCAGGGAGGAGGAGGGGAGTAGCGACATTGATATCAACCAAAATTACATTTGAAAAAAAATCAGAACACAAAGATAAAGAAGGGAGATACAGTTTGGTAACTGGGCGGCTAGAGGGAGAAGATATCACCCTGCTGAATGTGTATGCTCCCCCAGGGGCTAACTGGAAATTTTATAAAAATGTATTCGACCTAATGATAACTAAAGCTCAAGGTTTAGTGATATGTGGTGGGGACTTCAATCTTAGACTGAATCCATACTGGGATGCTTCTGGTAATTCCCCACATCAAAATAACACCCAAAACAGGAAGACTCGGATGCTACTAAAAGAATTGGGAATCTGTGACGTGTGGAGGGAACTCAACCCCAGTGTAAAAGACTATACATTTTACTCAACTCCACATTCATCTTACTCAAGGATTGACTATTTTTTTATGTTTAATAGAGACATTGGAAGAGTAAAAACATGTAAAATAGGACTGATGGATCTCTCCGACCACAGTCCGATCTACATGGACTTAAATATCCAAAAATACACAAATAATACATTTTCTTGGAGGTTAAATTCAAATGTCCTGAAAGGACCATTGAAAGATGAATTGGAATCAGATATTCTCAGATATTTGGAAGATAAAGATAATGGAGAAGTATCCCCTTTAATACTGTGGGATGCATGTAAAGCTGTAATAAGAGGAAAGATTATTGCAAAACTGGCAACCCAAAAGAAACTAAGACAAGAAAAACTATCCACATTAGAGTCAGAACTTAGGAACCTAGAAAAAGAACACAAAGGCAACACTCATTCTACTGACTCGCTCAAGATTAAGGAAATTAAAAACCAAATAAATGAGATCTACACAATAGAAATCCAGAAGAAACTTACATTTCTGAAACAAAAATACTATGAAGCAGGCAGTAAATCGGCAAAATTGCTAGCCTATAAATTGAGGAAACATCAAACAGAAAGAGCAATCTACAAAATCAGAGACCCAGTATCAAAGGAAATAAAATTCAGAATTCAGGATATTCTTAAAAACTTCGAGAATTACTATAAGAACTTATACTCCCACAAAAAACATAAAAACGCATCCGAGGCATTCCTAAACACATTAAACCTTCCCCAACTTACGGAGTCACAAAATAAAACACTACTGTCAGAAATACATCCTAAAGAATTGGAAAAAGCAATTATGAAACTTAAAGCTAACAAATCCCCAGGAGCTGATGGCTATACAGCAGAGTGGTACAAAACCTTTAAACAGCAACTATCTCCTCTCCTCCTGAAAACATTTAATTATGTCCTCCACACAGGGGAAATCCCCCCCTCCTGGAGAGAAGGGGTCATTGCAGTTATACCTAAACCTGAAAAGGATAAACTAGAGTGCTCCAACTACAGACCAATCAGTGTACTAAATCAGGACTATAAGCTTTTTACCATTATCCTTGCCAAAAGGTTAGAAAATATACTGACAGACCTAATTCATTTAGACCAAACAGGTTTTATAAGACAAAGACAGACACAAGACAACATTCGACGCACTTTACACATAATTCATCATATAAAAAAATATAACTTAAATGCAGTCATATTGGGATTAGATGCTGAAAAAGCATTAGATTCGGTTGACTGGTCTTTTCTATATAGAATCTTATCCAGTTTCAATTTTCATAACAACTTCATTAGAACTATACAGGCATTATATAAAAAACCAACAGCTAAAATAAGGATTAACGGTAATTTATCATCATCTTTTGAACTGGAAAGAGGATGTCGTCAGGGCTGCCCCCTGTCTCCACTGCTCTTTGCAATCTTCATAGAACCTCTGAGCCAATGGATAAGACAAAACCAAAAAATTCAAGGTATTACACTTGGTCAGAAGGAACATAAAATAGCACTCTTTGCTGATGACATTTTAATATACCTAGGGCAGCCGGACACTTCTTTACCAGAACTAACCTCAGTTTTTTCAGAGTATGGAGATTTATCGGGGTACAAATTAAATATGCATAAAACCCAAGTTTTAACATTCAACTATGACCCAAATCATTATTCACTAAGCAAACTCAAAACTAACTGGGAGTCGGAATCTATGAAATATCTGGGGGTCAATATCCCGAAACAACTCAACAAAATTATATCACTAAACTATGATCCACTGGTGACAAAAATAAAATCTGACCTAGCAAGATGGAATATGATACCATTCTTGGGTACTGCACAAAGAATTGAAGCAGTCAAAATGAATATACTTCCACGTCTTCTATACCTTTTCCAAACAATACCGGTAGAACCTCCCAAAAAAACATGGCAGGAGCTGGACAGAAGGATCTCAAGATTCATATGGCAGGGCAAGAGACCTAGAATCAGATATAGAACCCTACAGCTAAACAAAGACAAAGGTGGGCTCGCGCTGCCAAATATCAGGGACTACTTTAAAGCCGCACAAATTAAAACTTTAGTAGAGATATGTAACCCAGTCTACACTGCACAATGGAAGGAGATCGAATCCCAAATAACAAGTGACATCCCCCTACAGGCGATAATAGGGAACAATGTCTTACCTAAGCTTTTGAATAACACTAACCCGTGGATAGAGACCCCGCTAAAAATTTGGTTTAAGATAGTCAGAGAGAATCAAACTAAAGAGCCCTATCGACTTCTGCGATGGATCGCCTATGATCAGGACTTTACTCCTAATAAAACAGACACCAGATTTAAAAAGTGGAAGGAGAAAGGGCTGATAAAATATTACGATTTTTTTAAAGGGCAAATCTTAAGAAGTTTTGAAGATTTGAAAAAACAAGGCCTAATAAATCAAGACCTTTACAGGTTCTTCCAGCTTAGACACCACATAAACAATATACTTAAAAAGGAGGTTTTGGAAAGGGCCCAGTCAGGTGTTCTGAAGGTCTTCTTAATGGCATATAAAGGGATCCCAGGGATCAGATACATTTCTAAAATATACCAAGGTCTTCAAGACTTAAAAGGAGACAACACATCTTATATAAAAGAGAGATGGGAAAAAGAGGGGAATTTCACTTTACAACTGGAAATATGGGAAAAGCTAAATAAACAGCAATGGAAAAGTACCTCATCCCTGCAGTGGAGAGAATTTGGATGGAAAAACTTGGCAAGATTTTTCAGAACACCTGCACAAAACAAATTTACCCATAAGGGATTGAACTGTTGGCGCTTGTGTGGTGAAAAGACTGCAAATCATTTTCATGTGTTTTGGTCATGCCCAGTTATCCACCAATATTGGACCAAGGTACAGACAATATTGGGGAAAATATTCAAAATTACAGTTCCCTTTTCTTTTGTAACTTTGTATTTGGGTTTACTACCGGACTCACTGGAAAGACGAGGAGAAAAATACTTATTCAATGTTTTAATATTGGCAAGCAAAAAAGCTCTAACTAAAAAATGGATGTTGAAGGACTGTCCTACACCTGAAGATTGGACTAACGTGATCCAAGACATTTACTCGATGGAAAAGTTGACATTCGCACTGAGACAGGACATGGATGTGTTCATGAACTTTTGGCAACCCTGGACCGCATATGTGTCTTCCATTAGATCTAATCTTTGACAAATACCATTTCAATAATGGTTCCACTCTTTGTTCCAACACTACTCAGATGCTCTTTTATCTTTATTTACTTACTTTTTCTTTTTGTTTGTTTTTTACTGGTTTGTTTGTTTTTTTTTTTGTTATTTGTTTTTTGTTTTTTTTTTCTCTTTAATTTCACTTTTTCTTTCACTTTAAAAAAAAAAAAAGGGGTGTTGTAAGAATTAATCTTCCAATGTTGTCAGATATCAGAAAATAAGGGAACATGTGATGAAAATGTAAACACTGCATTGCTGTAACGACCTGTATACCCTTTACAAAAACTTAAATAAAAAAAAAAATAAAAAAAAATTTTTGAAACAAATAAATGCCTCAGATTTCCATACCTGTAGCCTGCTGCTTTTAAGATACGCATTAATAGAATATACTGGCCAATCAGATTGGAGCCATATGTATAACAAGAATTCTATGGGTACAATTCCGTATCCATAGCCACTGCCTTAGTAATTTAGGACCTTAAATGTCAAGCTGATCCATCAATGACCCTGACTACATGGCCACAATAATCTGATAACTAGGAATAATCAGATAATGGTAATAATCTGACTTCACATGTTTACATGAACTGAATAAATGGATTATTGGACAATAAACTATTGGGTTAATGTAATCTCATAACAAAATAATTGCCTTTTATCTGATTATCTTATCTGATTATTGTTTTTACATGACTACTTTAATAATCAGATAGTTCCAGAAATACAATTATAAACAATTTATTACCGTGCATGTAAACATGGCCGTTTTGCATATCATACTCCCATAAATAATATGTGGGAGGGCCCCAAAAATTGCTCTAGCCCAGGGGCCCACAACCTCCTTAATCCGGCCCTGGTTATGAGACATTAAAACACAGCTGATCGGCAATTGTTGTCTCTCTGGGAGAAAATTAAAATTTACATTTTAAAAAAAAGCTCTTCAAAAGGGCACTTCTGGGGACAAATGGCAAAGGGGTGGTCTTCCGTGCACATTTGTTTTGTTTACAATACTGTTACTTGAGTACACTTCCTGTCCAACTGCCTTTGACTACACACTAACACACTACTCATTTTTACAAGCGGTTGAACATCTCTTTAAGGCACACTCACTCTTGAGGATTTTTCCTTCGGTATCTCTGAGCTGAGCAGGAGAAGTGGGGCACCAGGAGGGGAGCCAGCTCAGTATCCAGGAGCTGAGATTCATACTGCAGACACGCACGTGGACAGGCAGGCAGGAGCATGCAAGAACATACAGACTATAAGATGAACTTTGGCTGCATGACATCTATGTTATCAGTGCTGCCTCCGGAAGCACATGACAACAGTACAGAAAACAATACACAGATTGAAGCCCAAACATCTCATACCATTATGTACATTAATAAAAGCAGTTTAAAGGTATCTGATTATAATGTTGACAGAGGTGGGTAGTAAGGAGTTACATTGACTCAAGTAACTTTTTTTATCAGTACTGTACTACTTTCAACAGTACTTTTATTGCAAAATACTTTCTGCTTTTGAATACTTTAACTCAAGCACATCTGGTCATAATCTGGTTACTTCTGAAACTGGTTAGGAATGTACTTGGTCACACTGTAATAAACCGTTCTTACCAGAACTGAATGCCTATTCATTTATTTATTTTGCAAATTTCTGACTTTAATCCACTGAAATAAAGCTGAAACTGTTCCGTTATTCTGACTCTGGAAGTATTTAATATATTACTGTCTACTGTTTCATTGATTTGAATTATATATGAGGGTACAGGTGGATAGTTTGTATTTTGTTATCCTTTGATAAACATTTTAAAGTTTATTCATCATTAGAATGAATAAACTTGAACAAAGTTACTCACTTGTCAAATAACCTTTTAGCAGATACTTTCTTAAATGTTTTTTGGTGACTACACGATTCATTAAATCACAACGCTAGAATTACTTGAGTACAGTTTATGGCTGCTGTACCCACCTCTGAATGTTGAATATGTTTTGAGCGTCTCAGTACAAAACACTGAACAAATGGAGTTGCTTACTCAGCCTATGGAATCGTTTCTTACCCCGAATTAACGAGGAGACACAGATACAATATCATCTAGTTCATTATTTACCTGCATTTGTTTAACACAAAACAGTAGTTATATCAAAAAAAAAAGACACTTTTTTTAGCATAGTTTTGGTATAGATCCTGGTTAAGTTCGCCGCTAAAATAACGTTTAAGGGCGAACAGTGACTCTACAGAGTGCGCTCACCTCTGCTCTGCGGCCGGACCGTGCAGCGCCTCCTCCGCCATCCTCTGCAGACTGATCCGTCATCTGTCCGCACGGAGACAAACACCAAAACATGTCATGGTGCGTTCAAGGACGCGCCGGGAAGGAAAAATTATGCAACGCCAAACATTTTACATTTCTGTGCACGGAACGCTAGAGACTTAAAATGTGCTTAATAAATCGAATTAAAAAAAAAAAAAGCTACCCTCTGTTTAATGTTTTACCGGGTGGTGATTACAGGAGTTTTGGAGCTCGGTGCTTGCTTGTCCCTCTGAGCGGAAAGGACAGCACAGTCAGGTCAACTTTTTTTTTTTTTTTTTTGACTCCAGTTACTGTGGCTACAGTGAGGCGCCATGATGAGGCACCACAGTCTGACCTCGTCTACCTTCAGACCACAGAGGTAATACTGCCGACACAATGGTCAGGGTACCTTTGGATTTTTCAAATGGCTGAAAAAACAGATTATCCAAAGGTACCCAGACCCACAATGCTAATTACCTTCAAATTAAATCTTCAATTCTACATTGAACTATAGATACCAGTTTTGTTACATTAGCACGTCAGTTAACATAACTCCCACTACAAGGTATGCCCCCCCAATACACTTTTTGTAAGAATTCCCATTTTTCTTAGAAAGATGTAGCAGGATGGATCTTCCTTCTGTGGCTCATGTATTCATGCCTACATATGTGTAAACACAAGGGGATGTTTAAGATTGCATATGTGGACTGACCTCACGTCTTAGAGGAGGACAATAGGTCTGGACCGCCTGTGAAGAACAGCAGGGAGACGGAGACACGGTGGTGAAGACCTGAAAAGACTTCCTGACCCCCTGGGGCCAGGTGGAGGACGGAAGGACATCGAGGGGGAGTTATGACCAATAAGAGGATTTGACAAGGATGTGTGATTTGGCTTTTGATGATGTATGTATAAATAAGGGGGTCCTGGCTGAGTTCAGCCTCTTTTGTTCCTGAGAGATATGTTGGGGATGTGACTACAATATTAAACCTGAATCATGAAACAATTCAGCTTCTTTATTTCACGCTCCCCACACCTTCCTTCTTTATTTTCCCTCTCTATGCCCCTGTCTGTCATGGCCCTTTAATTGCTAGGTGGCGCTGTGGACGAACGTGGCGTATTTAGGTGCCAGCCCTCACCTGCGGGCTACTTCCTTCCACCTTCCTGGGATAGTTGCTCGCTGGTGTGGGGCTTTGTTGTAGTGATGGCCAGATGAAGCTTTCTGGAAGACTTGAGGCCTTTCATCAAAATGGCTCATATAGACAAGGCCTCATGTGAAACTTCATTTTCTCTACTAGGCCAGCTAGTGGACAAAGTGTATACAACATGCTGATTTTTACAAGGGTGTGACTGGTTTGTGTATTTTTTAATTTCAATAAATGCACTTTTAAGTCTTAAGAAATATCTGTGATCATAAGGGAAAAAAGAAATGATAAAACTGAGGTGACTACAGTGAATGTGCTTGTGCTACTTGTCCACGCTTTTAAGAAATAATAACTTTTCAACAGTCTTATACTATCTTTCCCAGTACATTCATCTCTGTCCTTATTGTCATGCAGGGCACAATAGTGCCTCAGCACAATGATGTCTTATTGTTGTATCCAAGATTTTTGAAACACAGCAGACACTTCACCTTGCAAATAAAAATAAATTATAAGAATAACCTCACTGGGACTTGATCCTCAGCTCTCAAGATGCAAGACAGACATTTTACCTCAAGGCTACCACTTAGTGATGGCCAGACAAGGCTTTCTTGAAGACTTGAGCCTTTCCATCAAAATGGTTCATATTGGCGAAGCCTCGTGTGAAACTTCATTTGCCCTACTAGGCCATGTAGTCGACAAAAAGTATACAGCATGCAGATTTTTACAAGGGCATTATTGGTTTAATGTGCATTTTTTCAATTTCAATAAATGTGCTGTCTTTTAAGAAATATCAATGATCATAAGGGAAAAAAGAAATAATAAAACTAGGGTGACTACAGTGAATGTGCCTGTGTTACTTGGTGTGCGTGTACCATTTTTATTAAGAAATAATAAATTTTCAACAGTCTTATACTGTCTTTCCCAGTATATTCAACTCTGTCCTTATTCTCATGCAGGGCACAATAGCAATACTGCCTCAGCATAATGATGCATAATAATGATCCAAGCTCTTTGAAACACAACAGACACGTCACCTTGCAAATAAAAATAAAATTACAAGAATGACTCAGCTGGGATTTGAACCCCAGTCTTCCACTTGTAGAGGACATGCTTTACCACTAAGTTATTACCTCAGGTACAATAAGTATCCACTCTTTGTGAAAAATACATCAATGGGAGAAATGCGCTCAAAATGTTCCTAAATGGGAGAAGTCTGTGTTTTTGGTGCTGGCTGTGAAAACTGGCTGTGACAAATCACTTACACGGTCAAACATGTCAACACAAAACATGAGTGTATTGATATGAGAAGTTCATATGGAGTCACCACTAGAGGGCAGTATGACCCCGGCCATGACCTGACTATAAAAGGAGATGTACATGTGCCACTATGTGGTTAGTTGTTAGTTGCACTTGAAGTGACAAGTAAAAAGTCCTAACTGACACCCGGTGTGTGCGCCTCGTCATTACATGTTCTAGGAGAACATTACATGGTACCAGGAGTAAATTACATGATACCAGAAAAAAACTACGAACCGACGGCGAAGATGAACGCTCTTCGACAGCCGGACAAGTTAAAGTTGACCGGTAACGTCAACGAGAACTGGAAAGTATTCAAACAGAGTTTTGAACTTTATTCGCTTGCTATCGGTCTCCGTGACGAGGAGAGGAAAATAGCATTACTGCTGACAGTAGCAGGGCGAGCGGCGCTAAATGTGTTTAACACATTCATCTTCACGGAAGAAGAAAAAGGCAACTTCGACGCCGTGATGAAGAAATTTGACGATTATTGCACACCGAGAAAGAATGAAACGTACGAGAGGTATGTGTTCAGAAAAAGACTTCAGAAAGAGTCAGAGTCCATCGAGCTGTATGTCACAGACCTACGGTTGAAATGTCAGTCATGCAACTTTGGAACATTGAATGAGTCAATGATACAGGACCAAATTGTAATAGGGGTCCAAGACAACAAATTGCGGATGCAATTACTCAAAGAGACTAACTTAACGCTGGAGAAAGCGATACAGATTTGCCAAGCGTCTAAGAGTATAAAGGCACAATTAAAGACTTTTAGCAGCAAGGAAAAAGAGACTGCTGAGGTCGGTGCAGTGCAGCGCGCGAAGCCGAAAGGAACGTTGCAGGCAAGAAAAAGGGAGGCAAACCCAGAGCGCGCGCGCGGGAACTGTGAGCGGTGTGGAAGGCAACACGCGCTGAAACAGTGTCCAGCATTCGGGAAGGAATGTCGCAAGTGTGGCGGAAAAAATCACTTCGCAAAGACCTGCTTCTCAAAGAAGAGAGTGCAACTCGTGGAAAAAAAGAGCGACAGCGAAGAGGATCAGTTTTACGTGGACGCCATCGAGGGAGAGACGAGCGCTGACGAATGGATAGTGTGCCTGGAGATGAATGGCACGGACATGTCACTGAAGCTCGACACAGGTGCGCAGGTAAACATCCTGCCAATGAAAGAATTTAAAAGACTGAAAAACAAACCGAAAATAAGAGATAAAAAGATTAATCTGAGAACATATGACGATAAGCCAATACCCACTAAAGGAATGTGCAGGGTTACACTGTCAAACAAAGGTAAAACAGTGAATGCATTGTTTGTACTTGTTGATGGAAATAGACAAGCAATTTTGGGTTTAAAAACATGCGATCAGCTAGGTCTGATCAAAAGGGTGAATGTCATTGATACAGACAAAGTGACAACACGAGAAAATACTGTGACGTTTGCAGGGTTCACACAAAGACAATGGAGCAGACGGCTGTGATCAACCTGATTTATTTTTCACACACCCCAACCCCCAACCTGCCTCTAAGCACAGGGCGGAGTGGAGGTCATTCCCCCAGACCCCTGTTTGAATCATGGTTACACACACATGATATATCTTGCCCTAATCCTGCTAAACACTGCTGGGTCATCATAATGCAGTTATAATGACACAGCAGTATAACTCAGAAATAACACATTTAACACACACAGTAACGTTTCAAACTGGCAAAGCATGCTGGGAAATCCCTGGCTCCCTTAAAATGGCCCCGACGTTACACTGCCCCCCCCGGACTGGTTTCTGTCCCCAGAAAATTCAAAGTCCACTTTCAGAAATCCAACACGAATCAGCCCGGTGCCAGGGCGGCATGCACGGGCCATCTGAGTCTCGGTCAGAGCATCTGGTTGGGGTAGGGTTCCGGTTTGGCCATCAGTGGGCGGATGGACACATCTGACAGCCTCTGTAGGACCACGCACAGTCCCTTCCCTGGCAGCGGGAGTCCCAGGCCCGCTCCGGCCGACTCCCACCGCTGCCAGTTCTTCCAGGCGGCCGCTGGCCCGCGTCCATGCGTCCAGCCCTTGCCGCGCCTGGAAAATGGCCGCATCTTCGTCCTGCTCGCTCCGCTGCGTCGCTCCTGCGCCGGGGGAAGCATCTGCAGGAGGCGGCTTTTCCCCCGTCCATGCCACCTCGCTCTAATTTAACGTCAGCGAGGGACCAGTTTGTCGTGCGCTGTGTGCGGGGCAGTACCATGCCATGTACCCTGGCACTGTGCAGCGGAAGCCGTCCTTCCTCGCGTCGCCACGGATCTTTCCTTCGTGCACGCGCTGCTGTGATCTGCCGTAGCTCCTCCTCCACTCGCTCTCAGCACCGTGGTTTCCTCCGATGATCAGCGCGGCAGCCAACTCGACCTGGGCCAGGCGGTCATCCAACAGGTTCTCGCCGTTGTAGCGGGGAATCTTGGCCCGCTGCTGGATGGATGAGACTGTCATCTCCCGGTCGATTGCCGCTCCTAATCGCTCTGGAATCGCCAGCCCGTCCTGCCCTGAAAAGGGCAGGAAACGGGGCTGGTTTGCTCTGCTCCGTCCGTCGCAGCGAAGCTCTCCGGGGGCCGGCGTCTCAGCTCTATACTCCGTTCCCGGCTGAGCGATGAATCGCTCCGGCCGCTGTACCTCCGCCTGGATCCTCATCTTGCTCCATGTCCCACTTCTGACACCAGTGTAACGTGCTGCTCGACATGGCGACGTCCCACCGGGAGATTCGAACTCACGCCTCCCGCTCCGGAGTCCCGCACCCTACCTGTGTCGCCAATAGGGTCAACCCACTTGGCAAGCCAAGTAGGGTGCTCATATTGAGTTCGCTACAATACAGAGGCTACAACAAGTAAGCACAAACACACTGACTGGGTGAAAGAATACAAAGAGGTGTTCAAAGGAATAGGCCGCCTACCAGGCAAACAAAAAATTAGGCTGAAAGAGAATGCAGAGCCAGTCATACATGCAGCAAGAAAAGTGCCAATAGCTCTTAAAAAGAGGCTGAGAGAAACATTAGACTCACTGATAGCAGACGGAGTGGTCAGAAAAATAGAAGAACCAACTGAATGGGTTAACTCACTAGTTATAGTGGAGAAGCCAAATGGAGATTTGAGATTGTGCATAGATCCAAAAGATCTAAATAAAGTAATACAGCGGGAGCATTACAGGCTACCAACAAAATCTGACATAACCAGCACAATGAGTGGAGCAAATTACTTCACAAAATTAGATGCCAAATCTGGGTTTTACCAAATAGTGCTCGACGAGGAAAGCGCTAAATTGTGCACATTTAATACGCCATTCGGAAGGCATTGCTTTCTACGAATGCCGTTCGGGATTAGCTCAGCCCCTGAAATTTTCCATAGAACTGTGCAGCAATTGTTTGACGGAATAGAAGGGGTGGGAGTTTTTCTTGATGACGTGGTAGTCTGGGGAAAAACAAAAGAGGAGCACGACGAAAGGTTGGCTAGAGTTCTCACACAAGCGCAAAAGTCAGGTATGAAACTGAATAAGAGTAAGTGCCAATTCGGGGTACGGGAGATTACATACCTGGGAGAGAAATTATCTGGGGCAGGCGTGCAACCAGATCCGGAAAAAGTGCGGGCCATAGCAGAGCTGCCAGTACCGCAGAACAAAAATGACTTGCAAAGAGCCCTAGGACTAGTCAATTACATGGGAAAATTTATCCCAAATTTATCAGCTAACACAATAGCTCTTAGAAGCTTGTTAGAGACCAATACAATGTGGCAGTGGATGGCAGAGCATGCCAGAGAATGGGAGTGGCTCAAAAGCAGTCTAATAAAGGAGCCAGTGTTAAAATTCTATGATCAGGACAAACTGCTAAAAGTGTCCACAGATGCGTCCAAAGCCGGCCTAGGAGCTGTGCTATTGCAAAAACATGACACAGAGTGGTATCCAGTCGCATACGCATCGCGCACCATGACAAGCGCAGAAAAAAATTACGCGCAAATAGAGAAAGAGACTCTAGGTGCAGTGTTTGGATGTGAGAAGTTTCATGAATATGTGTATGGAAGGTCAGTAATACTAGAAACAGACCACAAACCACTGATTGCTATCTCACAGAAGCCACTGGGTGACGCACCACCGCGCATCCAGCGTCTAATGTTAAGTTTACAGAAATATGACTTGAAATTTGAGTTTACACCAGGCAAGCAACTAATTGTAGCCGATGCGCTGAGTAGGGCTAGCTTGAGCAACACCAGCAGCACAACAGAGGAAGCTGTGCAAATACATGTAGACTCTATTAAGGCACACATGCCAGTGTCAGATGCAAAATGGACGAAGATAGTGAAAGAAACACAAAAAGATGAGAAACTAAAAAGAGTAATGGAACAGATACATCAGCCAGGACAGGTTATGATTGACAAGCCTTACCAACACTTTAAAGGTGAACTGTCTGTGTTAGATGGGGTTCTGTTAAAAGGTACAAGGATAGTCATACCTACCTCCATGAGATCAGAAATGGTTAAATTAGTGCATGAGGGGCATTTGGGTATTGAAAAGTGCAAAAGACGTGCACGTGATGTTTTATATTGGCCCAACGTGCACAAGGACATTGAGGCATATGTGCAGCGCTGTGACATTTGCCAGCGCCACAGGTATCAACAGCCAAAGGAGCCTATGAGGCCCCATGAGAAGCCTCAAGGGCCATGGAGAAAAGTGGGCATGGATCTATTTCAGCTTAAGGGCAAGGACTATCTGTTAGTCATGGACTATCATTCCACCTACCCAGAGTTTGCAGGGTTGAGTGACACAACAGCAGAAAAGGTGATTGCACATACAAAGACAATGTTCGCACGCCATGGAATTCCAATGACTGTTGTGAGTGATAACGGACCACAATTCACGAGTCAGTGCTTCAAAGACTTTGCAGACACATATGGGTTCAAGCACGTGACCTCAAGCCCTCTGTACCCACAGTCGAATGGGTTAGCAGAGAAAGGGGTGCAAATTGTGAAGCGCATACTGAAAAAGGCTGCAGACAATGAAGAAGACCCACATCTGGCGATCCTGAATTACCGAGCATCACCACTGGAGAATGGACTGTCCCCAGCAGAAATGCTCATGAACAGAAAACTCAGAACGCGACTTCCATCAGCATCTCAGGTGATGGAAAAGAGAGATGTGAGGCGTGATGAGAGGCAAACTGAACTGTACAACAGAACAGCACGACCTCTGAGACCACTTGCACATGAGGACATAGTGCGAGTGAGATGTGATGGAGAATGGGGACCGCTGGCAAAAGTGGTCAAGGAAACAACTCCCAGATCATATGAAGTCATCACAGAGCATGGAAAAACAATGAGGCGAAACCGACGTCACTTACTGAAAGTGCCTCAGACAAAAATGAGAGTCACAGACAGTGAAATAAGCGACATGCTAATTTCCAGCCAAACCGAACAACCAGAAATGGCTGAGAACCAGAACATAGAGACAGACACTAATGAACAGACTGAGGTGACACAAAGGAGATGCTCACAAAGGCAAATTGTGAAACCGAAAAGATTGATTGAGGAAATGTAAGGAGTACTGAGATGAATGGGGAAAAAAAAAAAAAATGTGTTGATATTGAATTGAACAATAACTCCAAACAGAGAAAAAAATGTGTTGATGTTGAATTGTAAACAGAGAAAAATTTGAACTTGTGATTCAGTGTACAAGGTTGACAAAGATGTAAAAAGAAATGGAATTTATTTTGTTTATTGAAAGTAGAGAAACAGTTTAAGTTTATAGTAGGACGACCTTTTACTTGAAAAAAAGGGAGATGTATTGATATGAGAAGTTCATATGGAGTCACCACTAGAGGGCAGTATGACCCCGGCCATGACCTGACTATAAAAGGAGATGTACATGTGCCACTATGTGGTTAGTTGTTAGTTGCACTTGAAGTGACAAGTAAAAAGTCCTAACTGACACCCGGTGTGTGCGCCTCGTCATTACATGTTCTAGGAGAACATTACAATGAGGGACAGGGATTTCCATTTTGTATCGCTGTTCACTTTATTTCATGTTGCGTGCAAAATCATGAATGGCTTCCTGACCCAGTCACATGGTACAACGTCAACAATACATGCCTCGAAATGCGCTTTGCCAAATATTTCCTGGAGAAGCTCAGAGCACCCTTGGAGCTCCAAAGCCTGCTGTACCACCACTACTTTGTTGGTCTGTGAGGCTCTTTTGGTGCACTCCTCTGAATAAGAAACAAGGTAAGTTTTCCACGTTTCGTGCTTTGCTGACAACTGGCATCTGAGTTGACATTTTTGCTGTGCTTGCAGTATGTTGGCTGTAGGTGCTGGGGTGTTGCTCTGCTCCACTTGGGTCAGCTCTCCCTTGTTAAGGTAGGCAGCTTAAGTTGTCTAGCCACTGTTTGTGCGGCTCGTTTCCAGCAGCCGCCACTCACTCCCACACTGCTGTCTTGTTTATCCTGTAATGTTTTATTTGGTCTTGTCTATTTTGAGAGTTTCTTATTTTGTATACTCTTGTTGTCCTTCTTTTATCTATTTAAAATTTTATAAGGACACAAGAGAATTAGAACACTATGCAGTGCCTTGTTTTATTCCATTAACTGGGTTTATTTTATTTGTAAATTTTTTTTTACACTTGTCCTTTTTAATTATTAACAACTTTGCTTTTATTGCCCCGAGTTTTAGTCCTTTCTTATGGTGTAACATTGAATAAATTTCTTTTGTTGCAGGACGGGAGCTGTGGGCCTGAGGTGTGTGGCAGCCGGTTCCCCTGGTGATGTTTTTTCCCAGAGTCCCTTTGAAGTGCATGCAGGGAGTCCATCTGGTTGGTGTGCAGTCATGTGGTGGTTAATTTAAGACCCCTTTTTCCCCCTTCTCCGGCTAGCCTCCCGGTAAGCCCCAGCCCTGATCCTTAGCAGGCCTTTGCCTAGTAGAAATTCAATTTAAGCTAAAACTCATTATAGGCAACCAGCTGCTGTTATGGTTTTAATTAGTAACTAATGATTGTTTTTTGTAATTGTTTAATAAAAGTGATTTCTTACTAATGGAATCACGCCTATGGCTCTCTGTGTGTAATGAACCTGTGTGACCTTACAGGTCTTGGGTTGTAGAAATCTATTTCCTGGGGCGAAATTCCCCAGGTGACTGATATGGTTACTGACCCAGTGAGCAGACTCGGACACCAGAGTAAATACAATTATCTTTATTACAATAATATGTAGTCTGTGAATGTGTGGGTGTGTGTTCTTGCTGCTGCTGGGGGTGAGCAGAATGCCGTTCGACCTGGCAACCCTAGGGACAAACAGAGGCAGGATAGTTAGTGTCCACACAGCTGAGAATGTGCTGGTTAATCTGCAGCTTACTGTTTGTTGAGATGTTGTGATGCTCAGGTTAGCTCGGTGGCTACGGCCAGGAGGACAGCGTTCACAGTGCCAGTTGCAGCGAGTAGATGGTGGAAGTGTGATCCGAGAGAGAGAGAGAAGATGGTGGCCGGGATGGTCACACTTTTTCAGTGCTGAGACAAAATTGCTGATTTTGCCACTAAAATAACTAACCAACAGCGAATAGCTGATCAACATTTGTGACGCACACGCACAGGCTGAATTTCCACCTTGGTTGAAATACCCTTTTATTCGCCTTTGACCGGGCTCTGTGAGTAAACTGATTAGTGTTTCTTTTTGTGGTTCACTGCTATGGTTTACCCAAAGCGTTTGCTAAGCTAACACTATCGCTATAGCTAACGCCATAGCTAATCGTAGCACCTAACACCGACACAAAGAAGCGACTCTGTCCCCGGTGATTGGGGCTCGCCAGAGGAACTAACCGAGGCAACAGTTGGACGGGAACCGGATCGGAGTTCAAGTACAGCGGTGGTAAGAGACGGGGACCAGTGGAGGACTACCGGGGCCCCAGCCGGATAAGAGCCCAGTTACAGCGGCGGGGCTCAGCGGAGGATCTACTGAGGAAGACGGCGGTAGGTGACGGGGCTCAGCGGAGGAACTACCAGGACCCCAGCTGGACAGGAGCAGGATCGGAGCTCAACTACAGCGGCGGTGGGCGGTGGGACTCGGTGGAGGAGCGGCCGGTACCCCGGCTGGACAGGAGCTCAATTGCAGCGGGACTAGCAGCGGAGGGAGCTAGCTGAGGCCCAGCTGGATTCGAGGTTGGTCGGATTGGATACTGGCAACACCAGAAGAGATTGTTTTACTATCAACAGGTCAGTAAAAATGCCACCAAAGAAGGAGGAAATGGAAGAGATCAAAAAATCTCTGAACTTCATGTCAGAAGAACTGACCAAAGTGGCTAGTCAGCAGGCTAAAATATTAGGGCTAATGGAAGAAGTCCGAGAATTAAAATTAACAATTAAGGAAAAAGACAAAAAAATTGCAGACTTGGGGTGACGCATCAAGGATCTTGAACAATGTTCTCGTATGGATGATCTAATTATAAGTGGACTAGACATTAAATATCAATCATATGCTCATGCTACAGCAGGAATGAGAGGTGAGGAGGCTCCCACAAGTGAATCAGTCTCCCTGGAAAACCAGGTGCTTCAGTTCCTTGAAAGTAGAAATATAAAGGTTGAAGCAAATGCAATTTCAGCCTGTGATGCTTTACACAGAAAGGATAATAAAACAAAGAAATCAATTGTGATGCGTTTTGTGAACAGAAGGGTAAAGAATGGCATACTGAGGCAGGCCAGAAAGCTACGGGGGACAGAAGTTTACCTAAATGAACATTTAATGAAGGCTAATACTGAAATAGCACGGCAAGCACGGATGCTGAAAAGACAAAATAAGATACAGGCAACATGGACAAGAAATTGTAGAGTTTGGATCAAACTAAATGGAACACCTGAGGAAGCAAAGGCCATAATAATCAGAGATCTCACTGACTTAAATAAATATAGATGAACACTGATTAAGAAAATTAAGAGACTATGATAATCCATATCCACACACACGGCAAGAATAGTTCTTTTGTGACGTACCATGTCAATGTACTTTAAAAAAAAAAAACTAAACAAAACAAACAAAAAAAACTTATGACTGACTTGAGCAGACATCAGTTAGCCCCAGTTGGAGGAAGTCATTTGACACAGAGTGAGGAAATTCAAACTCTGAAAATATGCCATTATGCTGAACATAAACTACAAGAGATGGAGAATGATAATGATCCTGATAACTACTTTTTCAATTAATATTCATAATCATTGTGAATATTACACTGAAAAGCAATTCAAAAGTCAAGTGCAACTAGATGGTAAACTATCAATAATACACTTCAACAGCAGAAGTCTTAACAAAAACTTTCCACAGATTCAGGACCATTTAAAACAGCTAGACAGAAAATTTACAGCTATCGCAGTCTCTGAAACTTGGCTTAATGAAGAGCAGGCTCCTCTGATGGCAATAGAGGGATATCAGATGTTTCATATTAACAGATCTCAAAAAAAGGGTGGTGGTGTTGCTCTGTATATTGATGACCTGTATAGGTGTAAGCTTGTAAATGGAATGTCCTTTGCACTACCAGGGATTTTGGAATGTGTTACTGTTGAGATTGACCAAGATAAAACAAAAAATCTAATTACAAGTTGTATATATAGAATGCCGGGAACTTGCATTGAGACATTCAGAGATAAATTAGTTGAGCTGTACAATAATATTACTAGTAAGAAAATGGTAGTAATTTGTGGAGATTTCAATATTGATTTACTAAATCCATATCAACAAAATGTAATTACAGAGTTCATGAATTCTATGTGCAGTATGAGTCTATATCCCACAATAACACATCCCAGTAGAATCACAGTTCACACTGCTACACTTATTGACAACCTGTTTGTTAATATTATTGATAAGAAAATAGAAAGTGGATTATTGATAAATGATATAAGTTGTGGCACACATATTTGAGATGCTTAAGCTGCATATGTATATTACTTTTGAGATGCTTAGGCTGCATACAGTGGGGCAAAAAAGTATTTAGTCAGCCACCAACTGTGCAAGTTCTCCCACTTAAAAGATGAGAGAGGTCTCCAATTTTCATCATAGGTATACCTCAACTATGAGAGACAAAATGAGAAAAAAAAAATCCAGAAAATCACATTGAAGGATTTTTAATGAATTAATTGGTGAATTCCTCAGTAAAATAAGTATTTGGTCACCTACAAACAAGCAAGATTTCTGGCTCTCACAGACCTGTAACTTCTTCTTTAAGAGGCTCCTCTGTCCTCCACCCGTTACCTGTATTAATGGCACCTGTTTGAATTCGTTATGAGTATAAAAGACACCTGTCCACAACCTCAAACAGTCAGACTCCAAACTCCACTATGGCCAAGACCAAAGAGCTGTCAAAGGACACCAGAAACAAAATTGTAGACCTGCACCAGGCTGGGAAGACTGGATCTGCAATAGGTAAGCAGCTTGGTGTGAAGAAATCAACTGTGGGAGCAATTATTAGAAAATGGAAGACATACAAGACCACTGATAATCTCCCTCGATCTGAGGCTCAACGCAAGATCTCACCCTGTTGGGTCAAAATTATCACGAAAACGGTGAGCAAAAAATCCCAGAACCACATGGGGGGACCTAGTGAATGGCCTGCAGAGAGCTGGGACCAAAGTAACAAAGGCTACATCAGAAACACACTACACGGCCAGGGACTCAAATCCTGCAGTGCCAGACGTGTCCCCCTGCTTAAGCCAGTACATGTCCAGGCCCGTCTGAAGTTTGCTAGAGAGCATTTGGATGATCCAGAAGAGGATTGGGAGAATGTCATATGGTCAGATGAAACCAAAATAGAACTTTTTGGTAAAAACTCAACTTGTCGTGTTTGGAGGAGAAAGAACACCATACCTACTGTGAAGCATGGGGGTGGAAACATCATACTTTGGGGCTGTTTTTCTGCAAAGGGACCAGGATGACTGATCCGTGTAAAGGAAAGAATGAATGGGGCCATGTATCGTGAGATTTTGAGTGAAAACCTCGTTCCATCAGCAAGGGCATTGAAGATGAAACATGGCTGGGTCTTTCAGCATGACAATGATCCCAAACACACCGCCCGGGCAACGAAGGAGTGGCTTCATAAGAAGCATTTCAAGGTCCTGGTGAGGCCTAGCCAGTCTCCAGATCTCAACCCCATAGAAAATCTTTGGAGGGAGTTGAAAGTCTGTGTTGCCCAGCGACAGCCCCAAAACATCACTGCTCTAGAGGAGATCTGCATGGAGGAATGGGCCAAAATACCAGCAACAGTGTGTGAAAACCTTGTGAAGACTTAGAGAAAACGTTTGACCTCTGTCATTGCCAACAAAGGGTATATAACAAAGTATTGAGATGAACTTTTGTTATTGACCAAATACTTATTTTACCGAGGAATTTACCAATTAATTAATTAAAAATCCTTCAATGTGATTTTCTGGATTTTTTTTTCTTATTTTGTCTCTCATAGTTGAGGTATACCTATGATGAAAATTGGAGACCTGTCTCATCTTTTAAGTGGGAGAACTTGCACAATTGGTAGCTGACTAAATACTTTTTTACCCCACTGTATGTATATCACTGTTACCTCACGTCTTAGGAACAATAAGTCTGGACCTCCTGGGGATGACAGGAGGGTGTGAAATGTGTCTTTAGAAATGGCTCTGAGAAGACTTCCTGACCACCAGGGTTTAGGTGGAGAAGAGAGGACCTGGGGGGGGGGGGGTGATGTATTGTCTCTGGGGAGTGAATGACAATGTGATTCTGTACTCTGATGTCCTGGGTATAAAAAGGGGAGATGTGGGAAGTTAGTTCTCTTTCTGTTTGAGAAGATGTTGGAGACACGTGATTGTTAATAAACCTGAATTGAGAAATAAATTCAGCCTCTTCATTTCACGCTCTCCACATAAGTGACCATTTGCCAACCTTTGCACTTATCCATGGCCACACGGAGGCCAATACAGAAAAAATTTTAAAATCGTTCAGATACAAATCACAGAATGCAATCAGTTCTTTTAAAGAAGACTTGCTGAAGCAAGACTGGACAAAAGTCTATGTATCAGATGTAAATGAAGCCTATGACACATTTATAAAAATTGTAACCACTCTTTATGAAAAAATTGTCCATTAGTAAAGAAAAAGCTTAAACATAAATTTGTCGATAAGCCATGGTTAACCAAAGGATTACAAAAGGCGTGTAAAAAGAAAAATTTATTATATAAAGCTTTCCTAAAGAAAAGGATAAAAGAAGCAGAGCAGCGGTATAAAACATACAAAAAAAAATAAGTTAACATATATAATAAGATGAAGTAAAAGAGACTATTACAGTAAAGAACTGGAGAAAAACAGAGACAATATTAAAAATACATGGACAGTACTTAACAATATTCTTGGAAATAAAAACAGAAATACAAGCTACCCAACCAATTTTTCAAAAAATAATAAAACGACTCAGAGTGTGAATACAGCTTCACCTGCAGATGAATTTAATAACTTTTTTGTTAACATTGGTCCTAATTTGGCTCGAGAAATACCCATTACGGCACCCACAGGTGATACAATAAGCAAAAACACTGCTATAAAAGACTCCATTTTCATAAAGAACACAGACGAGAGAGAGGTCATTGAAATTGTTAAATCGTTTAAAAGTAAAACATCTACGGACTGTGATGGTATTGACATGCTCTTAGTCAAAACTATTATTGAATGCTTAGTGAAACCACTGACGTACATCTGTAACCTGTCTCTCCAAACAGGTATATTTCCCAATGCAATGAAAATAGCTAAAGTAATTCCGATATACAAGACGGGTGACAGAGGGGAATTCTCAAACTATAGACCAATTTCACTATTGCCACAATTTTCCAAGCTACTTGAAAAAATATTCTATGAGAGAACTGACAACTTCATACTGAAGAATAATTTATTGTGTGAGCAGCAATATGGGTTCAGACACAAGAGGACAACTGCATTTGCTCTAGGAATTTATAGAAAAAATATCAACTGCCGTTGAAAATAAAGAGTATTCAGTTGGGGTATTCCTGGATCTTAAAAAAGCATTTGATACAGTGGATCATAATTTATTATTAAAGAAACTACAAAATTGTGGTATTGGGGGGGTAGCACTGTCCTGGTTATGTAGTTACTTAAAGAATAGATATCAGTATGTATGTGTTGGTAACAAAAACTCACAGTTACTGAAGTTTACTTGTGGAGTCCCACAGGGTTCAGTTTTGGGGCCATTGTTATTCAATATGTATATAAATGATATATGTAAAGTTTCGGAAAAAATGGATTTAATATTGTTTGCCGATGACACTAATTTATTATGCAGTGGAAGCAATTTGGAACAACTTTTGGATACACTCGGAAAGGAATTAGGAAAGCTTAAACTGTGGTTTGATTCAAACAAATTAACGCTCAATTTAAGTAAGACAAAATTTATAGTTTTTAACAACCATCACAACAACTTAGTATCTAAACTCAGTGTAAATGGTGTAGAGGTTGAAATGGTATCCGAAACTAAATTTCTTGGAGTAATAATTGATAATAAACTGTGTTGGAAGTCACATATTAATTATATTAAAGGTAAAATATCCAAATCAATTGCAATACTACACAGAGTGAAATATTTGCTGAATCAACCCACACTATATACCTTGTATCATTCATTAATACTCCCATACATGACATATTGTACTGAAGTATGGGGAAATACATATAAAACAAACATATGTTGCCGGGAAATAATACACACTGAACAACAAATGTATTTTATGGGTTTTATCTGATATATAGAAAATAAAGAGCAGCACGCTTCAGAATGAAAAGATTTACAAAATTTTTTAAATGTAAATAAAATAAAATGAAATGTACAAAATGTCTCTTTGTATATAACTCTCACGTTTGTGTTACAGTTTGTACTGCCTCAAACACACAGGAGGCGGATCTTAAACAAAATGGTGGGTTACTAACAAAGAAAAATACAATCTGATAAAATGCTCAGTAAACTAATGACCCTATGGCTGTGTTGTGAGACATGTATATGTTGGACACTGCATATGTGATTTAACCACGATGAAGGAGAGCCAGCCCCCTGCGGTGCGGAGCCACAGAGCCTGGACCCCCTGCGGAGGACAGGGGACAGAAGACTTCCTGACCACTGAGGCTCGGGAAGAGAGAAGGGGGAGTTATGTAAATAAAAGGCTAATGAATGTGAATAAAGAGATTTTGAGAGAGATGTGTGATTTCCCCCGCGAGGGAAATGGTTTGATGTCAGAATGTTTAAATGAGAGAACCTTGGTGTGTTCACTCTCTTTGTTCGCTGCTCAAGAATAAGAGCAGACAGTGGAATGATTTCTTGAATAAACTGGAATGAAAGACAATTCGGTTTCGTTATTCAAGTCTCCCCACATTGGTGACTGACGACGTTGAGAATGAACGAAGAAATTCTCAGGGTCCCGGACTCACAGCGCTCAGAGCTGGCGAGCGCAGTGGCCGTTAAGCTGCCTGATTTCTGGCAGGATAACCCACGGTCGTGGTTTCTGCAAGCAGAGTCGCAGTTCGCGCTCGCAGGAGTAACGGTGGATGACACTAAGTTCCACCATGTCATCGCTAAACTGGACAACAGCACAGCTCGGTGCGTGCAGAGCTTGGTGGAGCAGCCACCCGCGACCGACAGGTACGGCAAGCTGAAATCCACCCTCATCAAGTTTTTCACCCCCTCGGCTGAAGTGAGGGCGAGGAGGATCCTGTCTTTGCTAGACCAAGGTGGACACAGGCCGAGCGCCCTGATGGAGGAGATGATACAGCTGAGAGGTTTGGACAACGATGATTTCATTTTTCAGTTCATCTTCCTCTCCAACCTCCCGGCGCATGCGAGAAGCACGCTGGCCGGCAAAAAGTGTCACACCCTGGAGGAGTTCCGGGAGCTGGCCCAGGAGGCAGATGGGATCCTGGACGCCTGCGGCGGGCAAGCAACCACAGCAGCGACCCGAGATAGCGGGGAGCCAGAGGCGGCAGAACCAGACTGGCCGACGACGGCGGCAACACGACCGCGACGAGGGGGAGCCAATAGCCCGGTGGCAGAAGCGCAGGCACGACACAGCGGAGGAGAAGATCTCTGCTTTTACCATCGGAGGTTCGCAGAGAAGGCACGCAGGTGTGTGCCGCCCTGCATCTTCAGGAGTTCGGGAAACGGCAAGACCGGGGGTCGCTAGCAGCTTCGACCCTCGGAGAACGCAACAAGCTGCTCTACATCACGGATGCGCGCTCCGGACGAGTGTTCCTCATTGACACCGGAGCACAAGTGAGCTTCATCACCCCAACATACGCGGACCGGGTGACTGGACCCCACGGTAACGGAGCTACAGCGGCAAATGGCTCGAACATCAACACCTACGGGAGAAGGACCTTGCCTTTATGCTTACATGGCCGCACATATGAATGGACTTTTGTAATAGCGGCGGTGAGTTTCAACATGTTGGGCGCGGATTTTTTGTGTTCACACAATCTGTTAGTTGATCTTGCTAATAGACGGCTGGTAAATGCACTCTCTTTTTACTCTCTCCCCTGTTCAGCTCGAGTGTCCCCGCCACCAGTACAGACCCACGTCGCTACAGCAGGTGGTAAGTTTCACACACTCCTCACCCAATTTCCAGCGCTCACTGTGCCCACTTTTTCAGCGTCGGTCGCGAAGCACGGGGTGAAACACTTTATCCCCACTTCTGGTCCTCCCGTGTTTGCAAAAGCTCGGCGCTTGGATGCAGTTAAGCTCACCATTGCGCGCGAGGAGTTCGCCAGCCTGGAGAGGCTGGGCATCGTTCGTAGGTCGAAGAGCCCGTGGGCTTCGCCGCTGCACATGGTACCGAAAGCCGATGGCTCCTGGAGACCGTGCGGGGATTACCGCAGGCTAAACAACGCTACGGCGCACGATCGTTATCCCATCCCGCACATTCAGGATTTTTCGGTGCACCTGGCGGGGGCGCGCATTTTTTCAAAGATTGATCTAGTTCGCGGCTATCACCAAGTCCCGGTCCAACCGGAGGACATTCCGAAAACAGCGGTAATAACCCCGTTCGGACTTTTCGAATTTTTACGCATGCCGTTTGGTCTCAAAGGGGCGGCGCAAACATTTCAGCGGATGATGGATGCCGTGTTACGCGATCTCCCTTTCGTGTTTGTGTACCTCGACGACATTTTGGTCGCAAGTACTTCAGAGGACGAACACGAAACGCACCTCACAGCAGTTTTTAGGAGGCTGGGAGAGCACGGCTTAATAGTTAACCCAGCCAAGTGCCAGTTCGGCGTCGAGCGGATCGATTTTTTGGGTCACCGCGTCTCCCCGGAGGGAGCGGTTCCGTTACCAGAGAAAGTACGTGCGGTAGCGGATTTTCCCCGTCCACAAACGGTCAAATCACTACAGGAATTCTTGGGGATGGTGAATTTTTATAACCGATTCCTGCCCCACGCAGCTCAAATCATGCAACCGTTATATGCCGTGCTCAAAAAACAAAAACCGACCCAGGCGGTCGAATGGTCCCGGAGCGGGAGCGCGCGTTCACAGAGGTTAAAAAAGCCTTGGCTGACGCTGCGCTCCTGGCCCACCCAGACCCTGCAGCACGTATCGCGCTGACGACAGACGCTTCAGATTTAGCCATAGGGGCCGTTATTGAGCAACAGGTAGCCGGAGTTTGGCAGCCTTTGGCTTTCTTTAGCAAATCTTTAAGCGCGGCTGAACGAAAATACAGCGCGTTTGACAGAGAACTGTTGGCGCTGCATTTGGCTATTCGTCATTTCCAGTTCTGGCTGGAAGGACGGTGCTTCACCGCTTATGTGGACCACAAGCCGCTCACATACGCCATGGCCAAAATTTCAGACCCGTGGTCCGGCAGGCAGCAGAGGCAGCTGGCCGCAATCTCGGAATTTACCACTGACATTAGGCACGTTGCGGGCAAATTCAACGTAGTAGCGGATTGTCTCTCACGCGCGTTCACGACCCCAACAAGCGCAGAGGCAGAACGGGCCACCGTGACCGCGCCGCAGGAGAGCGGCACGGTGGCGCGCGCAGCCCCGGTGCACGTGGGTATAGATTACGCAGCCATGGCAGCGGACCAGGGGGCGGACGCAGACGTGCGCGCGCTCCAGTCTGGACCAACAGGGTTGAGGCTGGAGAGCAAGTGTTTACAAACCGGTATGCCCCCCCTGATCTGCGACGTGTCGACGGGGCGCCCGCGTCCGGTGGTTCCGGCCACGTGGCGCCGCCGTGTTTTTGACTCGGTCCACTCACTGGCGCACCCGGGGGTGCGCGCGTCGGTGAAACTAGTGGCGGAAAAGTTTGTTTGGCCGTGCCTGCGCAAGCACGTGAAGGAATGGGCAAAAACCTGCATTTCCTGTCAACGGGCCAAAATTCACAGGCACACAAGAGCCCCGTTAGAACCGTTCCGCATTCCGGCCAGAAGGTTCGACCATGTGCACGTCGACCTTGTGGGCCCCCTACCGGCATCACAGGGGTTCACGTATCTTTTGACAATGGTGGACCGCACCACACGTTGGCCGGAAGTGGTCCCACTTGCGACGACCACGGCCGCGGAGGTGGCTCGCGTTTTTTTAACGGCTTGGGTGGCGCGTTTCGGGGTTCCGTCGGACATTACGTCCGATAGAGGACCGCAATTCATCTCTGAGCTGTGGTCAGCGATGGCCAACGGCTTAGGAGCCAAAATTCACCGCACTACGGCTTACCACCCTCAGGCCAATGGTTTATGCGAGCGTTTTCATAGGTCTTTGAAGGCAGCACTCAGAGCGTCGCTCACGGATGCAGATTGGGTGAATAAACTTCCATGGTTTTATTAGGGTTGCGTTCTGCGCCTAAAGAGGACTTAGACGCCTCCCCAGCGGAGCTGGTATTCGCACAAACTCTGAGGCTGCCGGGCGAGTTTTTACCAGAGCCCCCAGAGCCCCCACCTCTCTCGGCTCTGGGACCGTTAGTCGGCACGGGGGCAGACACGCTCCCGGGTCCGGTTCATCACGCTTTTCCACGAGTTTTCGTCCCCCAAGGCTTTGAAAAATGCCGATTTCGTTTTTGTCAGGCGCGAAGCCCTAAAAGCAACGCTCAAACCGCCTTACGAAGGGCCATTTCGAGTGCTGGAGGCAGGTGATAAGCAATTTGTGCTGGATTTTGGAGACAGAAAAGAGACAGTCAGTATTGACAGACTAAAACCTGCTTTTGTCATGAAGGACGTGTCTGTACCGGTCGCGGTGGCACCTCGACGAGGCAGGCCCCCGCAGAATGCAATTAACCACTCTCTTCCTCAGTCAACAGCGCCGAAGCAGAAACGCACCGCAGGCAAGGCGGGGCCAACGCACAGCAGATTCGGCAGACGGCTGAAGCCCAAGCGGCGCACAGACTGAATGTTGGTGTTGATTATTCAGTAGTGAGTAAGGTGCTATTTAATTTTAGGAATTAGTCTGTTCTTCATCGTTTGGGGGGGGTTATATGGCTGTGTTGTGAGACATGTATATGTTGGACACTGCATATGTGATTTAACCACGATGAAGGAGAGCCAGCCCCCTGCGGTGCGGAGCCACAGAGCCTGGACCCCCTGCGGAGGACAGGGGACAGAAGACTTCCTGACCACTGAGGCTCGGGAAGAGAGAAGGGGGAGTTATGTAAATAAAAGGCTAATGAATGTGAATAAAGAGATTTTGAGAGAGATGTGTGATTTCCCCCGCGAGGGAAATGGTTTGATGTCAGAATGTTTAAATGAGAGAACCTTGGTGTGTTCACTCTCTTTGTTCGCTGCTCAAGAATAAGAGCAGACAGTGGAATGATTTCTTGAATAAACTGGAATGAAAGACAATTCGGTTTCGTTATTCAAGTCTCCCCACAGACCCCAAATAAGTCCGTACAAACGGTAGTGGTGATACTGGAAATGAGAAAGGTACATAATAGCTTTAGTACACCACAAACCTTAAGTTCACACTCCAAATATGCTCAAAACTTCACAAGAAAAGCTTTTCACTTACAACATACACACGACGCCACACCAGCGCGTGATCACTGACTGATCTTCACAGGACACCCGAGTCTCACTGGTTTGATTGACAGTATAAAATGTTTCAGTACTCGTCACCGTGTAAAACAAAAAAACACATCATAACATTGTGACCAGAGTAGCAAACAACACACTTTTACATTTACACTCATGCTTACATCGTACATAGCCTGATATTTTAACTATATCCTCTTGGATAGGCACTATGTTCAGCCACGGTATACCATGCTAGTCAGGCAGCAAATCTGTAGGTCAATCTACGTCTTATCTGTTACTAGGCCGACTTTATTACATCCTCCTCGGCATAATTCACCGTGTTCGTTAAGAGTAACAATATATTTTAACTGCATTGGTGAACTTACAACGTTTCTTTATGAAGATTATTCTTCGTCTTGCTTGCTTTTCAAATCCGGTCTCCTGAACCGTTTTCCCAACCGAAAAAAACCCAGATATTCAAAATCCTCTACCTGGCATATCCCGCCCACACCCTGAAGTCACTTGCTGTTGAGTCAAGTTCAAATCAAAATATTTAAACGCAAATCAAATCAACAAAGATCCATAAATATGACCCGGTTACATTCTCCCCTGCTTACAAGTCAACGGCCTCGGTGACTACAAATGAGTTTTTGATTTCCCTCACAGCTTCTCTAAACAAGACCGTGCCTAAGTTTGCAAAAATCTGAGCGATTATAGCTGAAGAACTGGGATCCAAAACTGACTTTGGCTCATGGTATGGGTTTGAGTGCTGGCCTGCTGTTGACCTTTGACTCCTGCGGGGAAAGGGAACAGGTTCAGGCATGGCTTCATCTTCTGTATCAGACCGTGTTTCTTGTGAGTCTACCTCAGATTCTGGTTCAGGAAATTCATCATCCTGCTCTGACTCACCATTGATGCTACCTTCTGCACTATTCTCACTGCTAGGGATCCTGACCTGACCATCAGTGGGAGCTGGGTTACGGATGGGACTAAGAGCCCTCACTTCTTCCAAAACTAAACCATCGGTAGGGTCCTCTGAATTTAAACTGTCCTCCGGCGGGGACTCTGGGGACTTTCTAAGACACTGGCTACTCGGTCGTGACCTGAAGACGGGTGGGGACACACATGGTCTGATGTCAACTCTGTTAACTCTTTTTGTCGGTCCTCCTTCTACAGGTTCTACCGTGTATGTAGTTCCTTGAATCTGCACCACACGGTGGGGAATGGGTTTCCAAGCATCTTGAATTTTGTTTCTGCCTGGGGGCCGGTTTCTGACATACACAATCTGACCTAGCTCAATAGGGGGACAGTACACCTTCTCGTTATGCATTGAAATGCGTTCAGCAGCTTTCTGGTCACAGTACTCTTTGGCCCTGGCATAAGCATCATTCAGACGCCTTTGGTGGATCGCCAGCCAGTCGTGACTGGGCTCTACAGTGGACTCCTGTCCTAAAAGGGCATCAACAGGAAGGTGTGGGTCCACACCAAACAGAAGGTAGTAAGGGGAGTAGCCTGTTGTTGAATGCGGGGTAACATTGTACGCATAGACTAACTCTGGCACATACTCTGGCCATCTGCGTTTTTTCTCAGGCGGGAGGGTGCGCAAGAGTTCATGCAACGTCCTATTAAAACGTTCACATTGGGCATTCCCAGTAGGATGATGGGGGGTTGTATGACTTTTTTTTACCCCATACAACTTGCAGAGTTCTGAGATCACCTCGCTTTCAAAATTCCGGCCCTGGTCCGAATGCAAACGCTCAGGGACACCATACTTCAGAAACCACTCTCGCAGCAGAACCTTGGCTGTTGTGACAGCTTTTTGATCACGTGTTGGGAAAGCCTGCGTAAACTTTGTAAACACATCGGTGATCACTAGAACATTTTCTCTACCATCGCTAGAGGGTTCTAGAAGAGTAAAATCAACTGCGACTACCTCTAAGGGCCTACTAGCTAGAAATGATTTCATGGGGGAGTGAATCTTGGGATTTGGCATTTTTGTTAACACACAGCGTTCACATTTCTTTATCCACTGTTTGGCATCCTCATGAATCCCTACCCAAAAACATCTTTGTCGTAGCAATTCCAGAGTACGCTCAATGCCTTGGTGCCCCATCGAGTCATGCACACTCTCTAACACCTGAGACTTTAAACAGCCTGGCACTAGTAGTTGAAAACATTCCCCATACCTCACATCCTCAATCACCCGATAAAGCAGTCCCTCCTTCTCCCGAATATATGGCCAATGTTTCAATAAAGAGAGCACTGGTTTTTCAAGGTCTTTCCTCTCCTGAAAGTTAGGTTTACTTTTGCCGTCCCAAAACCTTCTAAAAACTCCCAGTACTGGATCCTGCCCCTGAAATTCCCTTAATTCCTCTTTTGAGTAGCCAGGTAAGGTAGGAGTATTACCCTGGGCTCCAGAACCGGAACCATCTTCCTTTTCGTTCGCCCGCATTTGCCTAATCTTGCAACTCTCAAGACCAGCACTTGTTAGCTCAGTGCCAAGTGTTGTCCCTTTCTGTATCACATTGCAGATAGCCACACACCCATCATAATCCATGTCGTCCGACATTGGTTCCTGCTCCCCTGCAAACGGGTGCCTAGATAATGCATCAGCAGCCCGGTTAGACCGGCCAGGCCGATACTGAACATCAAAATCAAACACTGCTAACTGAGCCACCCATCGCTGTTCTAGTGCTCCTAATCTAGCAGTGTTGAGATGACACAACGGATTGTTATCAGTAAGGACCGTGAATTTAGAACCTAATAGGTAGCCTCTGAATTTTTCTGATATTGCCCATTTCAGAGCTAGAAGTTCTAATTTCATACTGCTATAATTTCTGTCATTCCTCTCTGCATTTCTGAGCCTACGGCTTGCATATGCAATTACTCTTTTCTTTCCCCCTTGTTCTTGATACAATATTGCTCCCAACCCTTGATTACTGGCATCTGTCTCAACAATAAAGGGACGAGTAAAATCCGCATACCCTAGTACTGGGGCGCTAGTGAGTTTCTGTTTCAGAATATCAAACGAGCTTTGGCATTGCGGCGTCCATAGACTGCACATCCATTGATTCACCTTGGAGGGAGGCCCTGAATTCAAACAGAGATTCACCAGGTCGTGAAGCGGGCTAGCTATCTGGGAAAAGTGCTCAACAAATCGCCTATAATAACCGCAAAAGCCTAGGAACGAGCGCAACTCTTTCAGTGTGGTAGGCACTGGCCATTGCTTCACTGCCTCTATTTTACCTGGGTCTGTTTCAATTCCATCTGCTGAAACCTGGTGACCTAAAAACTTAACCTTCTGCTGCAGAAAGTGACATTTCTCTAGTTTGACTTTAAGATCGGTATCTTGTAGTCGTTTCAAGACTATGTCAACTCTTTCTAGGTGCTCCGTGAATGTCTTGGAAAACAGCAAAATGTCATCCAAAAACACCAGCATTATTTGGAAAATCAAATCATTCATCGCAGTTTGCATCAATCTTTGAAACGTTGCTGGACCATTACAGACACCCATGGGCATGCGCAAGTACTCAAAGAGACCAAAAGGGGTTGTGAAGGCTGTTTTATGTTGGTCATGCTCTTTTACTGCCACCTGGTGGTACCCACTTGCTAAGTCAATTGTTGAGAAAAACTTTGCTCCCTGCAAAGCATCGAAACTCTCATCAATTCGCAGCAGTGGAAAAGCATCTTTTCGTGTCTTCTGGTTAAGCTTACGGAAATCCACACATAGCCGTATACTACCATCAGTTTTTCTCACTACCACCACAGGAGATGCGTAAGAGCTACAACTCTCCTTGATTATCCCCTTTTTCAACAGCTTGGATATGTGCTCTTTAACCTCTGTGTATTGGTTGGGTGGAATTCGCCGATAGGGTAGGCTCACAGGTACATCATCCACTAGGTTTATGTCATGTTTGACTCTGTCTGTGTACCCCAAGTCGTCATCATCGACAGCAAAAACATTAACATACTTGGCCAGCACAGTTTTCAATTGATCCTGTTGCTCTTTACTCCCTCCAATGTCTAATTTGTCCAAGACAGACGAGGTGCTGGCATCAAGGGCACTAGGCTGTTCAACTGAGACATGTTCGATACTTGCTGAAATACGGTTAAACTTTACTTTAACTGGGGGTTCGTCACTTAAGCACTCCACAGGGGAAAATACCCCAAGCCGGGTCCTCGCGTTTAGCCACACATCCTCCGATGAAAGATTCACTACTTGCACTGGGACAGTATTACTGCTAGCTTCAACCAATGTGGGTAGGACAACCAGACCACTTGGCAAAGTCATGTTCCCCAGCTCTAGTAATCTCAAGCCGTTACCCTCTTGTACCTTGGGAAACCCTTTTGCCATGACTGTAACTACTGATGCTGAGGGGATGTGGGCTCCATCCCTACCTACCAGCCTAGCCACACTCCGCCTAGTGACTGTACATTTCTGAACCTGCTGAAAGGCACTTCTCCAGTCTGAATCAAGTTTCCCCCCAAGGACAGTATCAAACTCAGCATGCACCAGTTGACGGCAGCGGCTAATGATATTCATGCCGACAATCCCTGCAGTTTCTGAATTCGGTGGGTCTTTCACAACGAGGAAACCGCAATCAGGTATTTTCAGTCCCATGGTCTCAATCTCTAACTCAAGATATCCTAAATATGGGATTTCTAATCCATTAGCAGCAGTCAACCTTAACCACCCCGCTGTAGCCACCATGTCATCATCCTCCCCACACAAATGCTGACGGAAAAACTGTTCAGTTATGGTGCTGACCTGGCTGCCCGTATCTAGTAAGCAACGGGTTACCACACCACGTATGTTAATCTCTACCGTGGGACATGTTCCTACTGCACGGGCCAGTAACTGATCCTGAGTAATCTGTGCTTTAACTGAGTCTGAAGTGTTCCCCCTAATCGCTTGACTCACGGCGACCGGGGCCTCTAGTTTCCCTGATTCTGACCGCTTTGCTGTGCCTTTTGCTTCTGGGTGCAATTCTTGGCTATATGCCCCTCCCCTTGACATTTAAGACAGATGGGTTTTCCATCATCTGTAAATTTCAACTGAGCTCGACGGCGGGTATTGGTCTGTTCACTTGAATTTGTTCTCTGCATAGTTAGGGTCTTAACCGCAGCAGCCAGCTCACTGATCTGCTTCCCTTGCTCTGCTACTACTTTGAAAAGATCACCCACAGTTCCCACTTGCTGTTCCTGAGCCGTTATGGCACTGCACTGGGTCTCTCTATCTCCACTGTCTCCTTTACTTCGGCTTTTAGAAGATCTGGAATGGCTAGTATCCTCCACTGACCACAAATAGGCTTCTTCTCGTACCTGTATCATAGTGGAGTCTGGTTTCTGTCTTGCAAACTTCCTCAGTTCTCGTTTAAGGAGTGGATCACTAAGGCCTTCAATGAACTGATCCCTAAGAACTTTCTGCTCATTAGCTAAGGCATTTGCGTCGTGCTTTGAGATCGTTCTCAAAATCTGACACAAGGCATGTGAGTAGCCAAGGATATCCTCACCATCTTTTTGTTTTCGACTGTATAGGTCATGTAAGAGCTGAGCGGTGCATCTTTTATCTCTAAAGGCTTCTCTGAGGTACTTGAACAGGTCAGCAACGGGTAGTGATTTCCCCCCACTACGAAATCGCATCTCCTCTAGAGCTGCACCCTTTAGAAGTGACATTATGAAGTCATACCGGTCACTGTTTGATTGGTATCTAGAATGCACTACACGCTCAACCTCCTCAATAAAATCCTCAACAGAACGACCATCCTTATCATAATCACCACTGAAAGGGGTGATTTGCCGTTCTCTAGGTACATAAACATAGGATCTCTGTGGTTCCTCACTCAAAGCCGCGATGGCTGTCAAGGCTTCAGTTTGTTTACGTTTCAGTTCAGAAACCTGTTCTAAAAGGTCTCTGTTTTCAGGTGATACCTCAGCATTTCTGCTCGCAGAGGAGTCCTCAACTCCTCTGTTTTCAACGCCCCCCCACTGCGCCCTCTTCCATGTTCAAAAGTCTCTCTTACAAGTAGTCGAGGATATTGTGTTGAACTGTCCAGTCTGATGGAACCCCGGGAATTGCAGTCTCTTGGCCCCGACTCCTCTCCGCTGATCCAAGGTCCACGATCACTCCGGCCGGTCTCTCCGTCTGCACCCCGTCAGGCTCCAACCGTCCAGCCGCTCTCGTCTGCTTCGTATCACCACTACCGTTTACTGTACACCAACCCACTCTAAACTATCAGATAATTGACCCCACTCCTGGTACCAAAATTTGTTGCCGGGAAATAATACACACTGAACAACAAATGTATTTTATGGGTTTTATCTGATATATAGAAAATAAAGAGCAGCACGCTTCAGAATGAAAAGATTTACAAAAATTTTTAAATGTAAATAAAATAAAATGAAATGTACAAAATGTCTCTTTGTATATAACTCTCACGTTTGTGTTACAGTCTGTACTGCCTCAAACACACAGGAGGCGGATCTTAAACAAAATGGTGGGTTACTAACAAAGAAAAATACAATCTGATAAAATGCTCAGTAAACTAATGACCCCAAATAAGTCCGTACAAACGGTAGTGGTGATACCGGAAATGAGAAAGGTACATAATAGCTTTAGTACACCACAAACCTTAAGTTCACACTCCAAATATGCTCAAAACTTAACAAGAAAAGCTTTTCACTTACAACATACACACGACGCCACACCAGCGCGTGATCACTGACTGATCTTCACAGGACACCCGAGTCTCCCTGGTTTGATTGACAGTATAAAATGTTTCAGTACTCGTCACCGTGTAAAACAAAAAAACACATCATAACATTGTGACCAGAGTAGCAAACAACACACTTTTACATTTACACTCATGCTTACATCGTACATAGCCTGATATTTTAACTATATCCTCTTGGATAGGCACTATGTTCAGCCACGGTATACCATGCTAGTCAGGCAGCAAATCTGTAGGTCAATCTACGTCTTATCTGTTACTAGGCCGACTTTATTACATCCTCCTCGGCATAATTCACCGTGTTCGTTAAGAGTAACAATATATTTTAACTGCATTGGTGAACTTACAACGTTTCTTTATGAAGATTATTCCTCGTCTTGCTTGTTTTTCAAATCCGGTCTCCTGAACCGTTTTCCCAACCGAAAAAAACCCAGATATTCAAAATCCTCTACCTGGCATATCCCACCCACACCCTGAAGTCACTTCCTGTTGAGTCAAGTTCAAATCAAAATATTTAAACGCAAATCAAATCAACAAAGATCCATAAATATGACCCGGTTACACATATATCCAGTCTTTATGCTTCAGAAGAGAGCTATTAGAATAATAAACAAAGCTGCTTACAGGGAACCAACAAACCCACTTTTTCTTAAATTAAAAGCTCTCAAGTTGAAAGATCTGGTTGACTTTAAAACTGCAGTAATAATGTTTAAAGTGAAGAATCTATCACTGCCCGCAAATATCCAAAAGTTGTTCCAAATAAGGGAGAAACAATATCATTTCAGAGGAACGTGTATTTCAAAAACCTTAAGTGAGAACTACCACCAAGCAACACTGTGTTTCAGTGCAAGGAGTCAGATTATGGAACGATTTTGGACCTGAATTAAAATCTTGTACAACGCTTGGACACTTCAAACAAAAACTGAAGGAAGAAATACTCCAAACATATATACAAGATGACATGTAAAATCACATAAGGATTGTCATATCCAGTCTGTGTTGTGTTGTTGCTTAGTTTTTTTTTTGTCACATTTTGTCTTAGCTATGTTCTGAATTGTAATTGCTCTTGTTTTGTTTTTCTTTTGGATTCTTGGATGGAATATGGGTGGGCAATATAAGCTGCGGCTTCAGCCATCACCCATTTCGGATAACTTGTGTTGAACTGTATAATCAGAGGAGTTATTGTCTAATTTGACCTTGTTGGATTTTCTTCCCCCCTTGTTATATTATTCTGTCTCTTTTTTAATCTCTACTTTTAATCTATCCGAAATAAAAAAGATTCATTCATTCATTCATTCATTCATTCATTCAGAGAGTGTGAGGCTCAGTCCGCTGCCAGGGAGGAGAAAGTCCGCCGCCACGGAGCTCAACCTGTGCACAGGAGACTGAGGTAGAAAAGGTGAGGGATGTTATGACTCGCCGCTCATCAGCGGCGCCAGCCGCGCACACACCTGCTCCTCGTCAGCGGCGAGGTATTTAATCCACTCTGCCCTGGGCTTCGGCCTGAAGCCGTCTCTCTACTTCGGCCCCTTTGCTACTACGGATCTCAAACCGACTAGTGAAGATATCCTGGGTAAGCTCCCCTTACCTCTCTCCTCTAGCCTTCCCCTGTGCACAGGTGGACATTCCTGGCGGCGGACTTCATCATCTCGCCGTTGGCTCTACGCTGCTGCCACAGGTACCGCAGGTCGCTGTCTCCCGGGCTTCGCCCTTGTCGACGCCAACCACCTGTCACAACCAAGTAAGCCAGCTACCATCATTATTCCCTGTATTGGTGTGGTGCCCGTTACCCTTCTCCCTCTGCTCTCTCCCACAGGGTTGTCCGGCTGTACGGCCTCCTGCCCCCGTGCCTGACGCAGACGCCACCACCAATACATTCTTATTCCACAGACACGCAGCCATACACTTCCTTGTTGCTAATAAAGCTGTTAAATCTATCCTGAGCCTGCGTGTGTGTCTCCTGGGCCGTGCATTATGTCAAGGGAAGGCTGAGGCTTACTTGTGTGGTGGAGGGTTTCCTTCCAAACGCAGGCGGGCTGAAGGTAGCAGCAGGGATGGAATCAGGCTGAGGCTTAGGTCTCTGGAATCAAGGATGCAGGCGTGCGTGGTCTTCATGGAATAAGACAGATGACTCCGCACGAATCCCAAGGCAGCGTAGATTATATATCCCCGGCCGTGATGAGAAACAGGTGTATGCACAGCTGGGGAGAATAATCAGCCAAAGCAGACCATCACAGTGACGTTGTTGTGCTTTTTGTTAAAACTCCACCACCCTGCCACAAAGACAAATATTGCTAATGACCAGTGTTGAGCAATATTATCTTTAAAAGTATTGTCTTACCACAGGTAAGACCCATACCATACTGCATAACTGTCAGAGAGGAAATAGAGAGTGCCAACTGTCATACAAGCGCTTGTTTATTGGCCAGCGACTGTCCGCCATTTTGTTTTTGTGTAACTGCGTCCCTGGACACAGCAAAGTCAACATGGCATCGAGCTACTTTCAAGAAGAAATTACGCCAGCACCTGATGCTTATCATTCCTATTCTACTGCTTCTACTGGTACAACGCGAAAAAAGACTTCAGGTTCTAAAGGAACACAATGTTCTGTTATCAACTGCTTTAATTATTCAATGATTAACAAGAATGTGAGCTACCACAGCTTTCCCAAGGATAGCAAAAGGTGAGTTGCATCATTCTGTCTGTAAGTTGAGTTTTAATTACTAATATTTGTGAATTAGTTTTGAATTCCCGTTCAGTTGACTCTTACGTCATCATATTTCATGTGTTTCAGTTTCTGTTGACAGTGTTGTCATTTTTTCTGCTGTTGTCAGAATGGCCTGTATAGTTTGAAAAACTTCAATGATGATTGGTCAATGATGATCTAGCTACATGTTTGGATAAGCAAACAAGTACCAGTGGCAGTGTGTTAAAGTTGGTATCTAAAGTACAACTACATGAATACAGAATATTAATATCTTGTAGAAGATGTGCTCAAATGATGAGGCTGAGTTTAGTCGTAAACCAGCTTTATTGACAGAACCCAGCTTCTAGCATTCTCAAAGCAGGAAAGAGAAAGAATCATATCTCATCACCCTTTTATATGTTTCCAGCATCAGAATTCAAGTCACATGGTGTTTTCAGTAAACATACAGTCACAAAGCATCCCTTTGAATCTTCACCATTGTCTCTCATTTCCTGATGAACCGGAAATCTCTCCGGGGCATCTTCTGTGGGACAAAGAGACAAATCTCACACCTCCTTGTTATCTTCTGCAGATTCGAGTCCTTTGTCCTTGCAGACGTGACACCCTCAATACACATGCAGTCCTGTCTCTGTGGAAACGTGAGCCCACAATGTGTGTCGCCCACACTAACCCCCCCAAACGTCTAGTAAGGCAAAACCTGCATGGCATAAAAAAAAGAAAAACACAAAACACTCCATACATCGCTAATCAATCCACCAACTGCCTAGGTTTTAACTTTCTGCCGAATCTGCTGCAACCTGGCTTGGCTGCACCTGCAACATCTCTCTGCACCTGTGGATTAAAGCTGTTAGCACCTTTCTGTGAAGATTTTGGAGAATGTCCTCTCGGCGGCCTGCCACGGCGGGGGGGCCTCGCGAGCTGCACTTCCTCATCAGCCAAAACAAAGGCGGGTTTGAGCCTGTTTATGCAAATCAACTCCCTTCTGCCCCCTAAATCTAGCAGAAAATGCTTCTGCCCGGTCTCCAGCACTCGGAACGGTCCGTCATAAAACGGCCGCAAACTTGGATGCTGAGCATCATGTTTAACAAAAACAAACTCTGCATTTTTTAAAGCCTTTGGCACAAAAATGTGTGGTAAACTGTGATGGACCGGGCCAGGGAGCGTGTTTGCTCCCGAGTCGCTCTGCCACGGCTGAGCAGGGGGGCCATTTGGTGCGGGATTATCGGGGAGAAATTCCTCCGGCAAACGGAGAGGTTGTGCAAAAACTAATTCAGCCGGGGAAGCATGCAAATCTTCCTTAGGTGCAGAACGCAACCCCAATAAAACCCATGGAAGTTTGTCCACCCAATTTGTATCCGTCAGCGACGCTCTGAGGGCTGCTTTCAATGACCTGTGAAAGCGTTCGCATAAACCATTAGCCTGGGGGTTATACGCGGTAGTGCAATGAATCTTCACCCCCAAGCTGCGGGCCATCGATGACCATAGTTCGGAAATAAATTGGGGACCCCTGTCGGACGTTATGTCCGACGGTACACCGAAACGCGCAACCCACGCTGCTAAAAATGCTTGCGCAACTTCTTCCGCTGTGGTTGATGTCAGAGGAATCGCCTCTGGCCAGCGCGTGGTGCGATCCACCATCGTCAAAAGATGTGTGTGCCCATGTGATAATGGGAGCGGGCCCACCAAGTCAACATGCACGTGATCAAAATGCTTAGCGGGGATGTGAAAAGGTTCCAACGGGGCCTTAGTGTGTATTTTGGCTCGCTGACACGCTACACAGGCTGCCGCCCATTCCTTGACCTGTTTGCGCAACCCGGGCCAAACAAATTTCTCCCCCACCAACTTAATCGATGCACGCACCCCCGGGTGCGCGAGAGAATTGACCGAGTCAAAAACGCGGCGACGCCACGCAGCTGGCACCACGGGGCGGGGCCACTTTGTTGCTCCCTGTGCTCCAGCCTTAACCCTGTTGGTCCAGACTGGAGCGCGCGCACGTCCGCATCGTTAACCTGCTCCGCAGCCATGGCTGCATAATCTAACCCAACACAGACCGGGGCTGCGCGCGCTCCCGCGTCGCTGCCCGGGCCCGCGGCCACGGCTACAGAGTCTGCCCCTATGGGGCTTGGTGGTGCTACCGCGCGCGAGAGGCAGTCTGCCACAACATTGTGTTTACCCGCGACATGCTGAATATCAGTAGTGAACTCCGATATTGCAGCTAATTGCCTTTGTTGCCGGCCTGACCAGGGTTCTGAAATTTTGGCCATCGCAAACGTTAGCGGTTTATGATCCACAAACGCGGTGAAACGTCACCCCTCTAACCAGAACTGAAAATGACGGATGGCCAAGTGTAGGGCCAAAAGCTCCCTGTCAAACGCACTGTATTTACGCTCACTATCGCGCAAAGTCCTGCTGAAAAACGCGAGGGGTTGCCAAGTACCTGCCACAAACTGTTCAACTACCGCCCCCACCGCTACATCGGAAGCGTCAGTGGTGAGCGCCATGCGGGCCGTTGGAACTGGGTGCGCTAACAAAACTGCGTTTGCCAGGGCTGATTTGACCTGGGCAAAAGCGCGCTCCCGCTCCGGAGACCATTCAACTTTATTTGCGGGCTTTTGTTTTTTTAACGCGGTGTACAATGGCTGCATGAGCCGTGCTGCGCTTGGGAGGAACTGGTTGTAAAAATTAACCATCCCTAGAAACTCCTGAAGCGCCTTGACCGTTTGAGGTTGCGGAAAATCCGTTATGGCACGCACTTTATTTGGAAGAGGAACCACTCCTTCTGCCGAAACGCGATGTCCCAAAAAAATCAATCTGCGCCACCCCAAACTGGCACTTCGCTGGGTTAACTATTAACCCGTGCTCTGCCAGCCTCCGAAAAACCGCTGTGAGGTGTTTTTCGTGCTTGCCCTCGGACGCGCTGGCTACCAAAATATCGTCCAAATAAACGAACACAAAAGGAAGGTCGCATAAAACTGCATCCATCATGCGTTGGAAAGTCTGCGCGGCCCCCTTGAGGCCAAAAGGCATGCGCAAAAACTCAAACAGGCCGAAAGGAGTTATGACCGCTGTCTTGGGTACATCTTGCGCGTGCACTGGAACCTGGTGGTAACCGCGCACCAAGTCTATTTTAGAAAAAATGCGCGCCCCCGCCAAATGAACAGAAAAATCCTGAATGTGCGGAATCGGGTAGCGGTCATGAGCTGAAACGTTGTTCAACCTGCGGAAATCGCCGCAAGGTCGCCACGAGCCGTCAGCCTTTGGGACCATGTGTAACGGCGAAGCCCAAGAGCTCTTGGAGCGTCTAACAATGCCCAGTTTTTCCAGATTAGTGAACTCCTCACGCGCGATGGCCAGTTTAGCTGGGTCCAAGCGCCGAGCTTTTGCAAAAACGGGAGGGCCGGTGGTGGTTATGAAATGCTCCACCCCATGTTTAGCCACCGTTGCCAAAAACGTGGGGACTGTGAGTGCTGGGAACTGAGCAAGCAATGTGTGAAACTTACCACCCGCAGCGGAGACGCTGGCATGTGCAGTCGGCGGGGCCACCCGAGCTGTGCAGGGAATAGAATGAAAGGACAGTGCATTAATCAGACGTCTATTAGCAAGGTCAACCAATAAACCATGTGAGCACAAAAAATCAGCCCCTAACATGTTGAAACTGACAGCTGCTACAATAAATGTCCACTCAAATGAACGGCCCTGTAAGGAGAGAAGCATGGTCCTCTCACCGAACGTTTTAATCGTGGAGCCGTTCGCTGCTTACACTGACACCCAGGGAGCTTTAGAAGGCATCAGCCGTTCCGCGTAGGTGGGTGTGACGAAACTCAGCTGAGAGCCCGTGTCCACGAGGAACTGTTTCCCCGAGCGTGCATCCGTCAGGTAAAGCAGCCTGTTCTCGTTGCCGAGGGTCGCAGCTGCTACCGGCCCTCGGTCTTGGCGTTTCCCTGGCGCTTAAAGTTGCACGGTGGGACGCACCTGTGCACTCTCTCTGCAAAACAGCGGTGGTAGAAGCACGGGCCGTCCTCCGCTCCGCGTCGTCTGGCTCCTGTCGCCGCCGTCGTTGGTGCGTCTGGCGCCGCGGCCGCTGGACCTGCACTGTCTCCGGACGCTGTTCCCGGGCTAGCCACCGCGGCTGAAACCGCGTCCCGCTTGTGGGCGTCGACCAACCGCTGCGCCTCTTTGCTCAACCCATGGTAGTCTCGCCTGGCCAATCGGGGCGACTCTGCCAGGGCCACTCTCACTGCTGGTGGCAGGGTCCGAAGGGAAAGGTGGGCGAAAATGAATTCGCCATCCTCAGAGTCTTTGAGCTTCAGCATCTTCACCATCAGGTCCGCAGGTCTATCGTTTTCTGACTCCGTCAACGTCAGGAGTCCCTCTGCTTGTTGTTGGACTGAAGGGGTGAAATGGCTGATCAGCGAGTCCTTCAATGCGTTGTACTTGTCGCTGTCTGGTGGATGATTAACCAGATCCTCCACTCTCTGGACCGTGTTGCTGTCCAGCTTCGCAACCACGTGGTAGAATCTTGTGTCGTCGTTGGAGATTCTCCGGAGGTTGAACTGCGCCTCGACTGCGCTAAACCATGAGCGCGGCCTGTGCTGCCAGAAATCGGGCAGCCGGATCGTGGAGGCGGCCATCAGGCTGGCTTCCGCCGAGCCCCGCTCGAGAGAATTCTGTCTGCTCATTTCTCGTCGTAGGTCACCAGTGTAGAAGATGTGCTCAAATGATGAGGCTGAGTTTAGTCGTAAACCAGCTTTATTGACAGAACACAGCTTCTAGCATTCTCAAAGCAGGAAAAAGAAAGAATCATATCTCATCACCCTTTTATATGTTTCCAGCATCAGAATTCAAGTCACATGGTGTTTTCAGTAAACATACAGTCACAAAGCATCCCTTTGAATCTTCACCATTGTCTCTCATTTCCTGATGAACCGGAAATCTCTCCGGGGCATCTTCTGTGGGACAAAGAGACAAATCTCACACCTCCTTGTTATCTTCTGCAGATTTGAGTCCTTTGTCCTTGCAGACATGACACCCTCAATACACATGCAGTCCTGTCTCTGTGGAAACGTGAGCCCACAATGTGTGTCGCCCACAATCTATTTTTATAGTACACATACATATATATATATATATATATATACTATATATATATATATATATATATGGTTAGGAGATGTTTTCATGATTTGTCACAAGGTCTTGCTTACCTGTTACCAGTATAGTGTTTTAAAAATTAGTAATTGATGAAAATTATCAAATATTATTATATTATAATTATATTAGATTAGATTAGATTAGATTCAACTTTATTGTCATTACACATGTATGAATACAAGGTAACGAAACACAGTTTAGCATCCAATCAGAAGTGCAAAGGACAGCAGTGCAGTATATACGGTAATTAACAGTATGTGCAATTTAAGCAAATATATGCAAATATATGCAGCAGTGCAGAAAGTTAAAAGTACTGTTATGTGCAAATAATGTGGAATAAGTTAGATGTAGTTATGTAGTTATGCAGTTATGTACAGGTGAGGATGGTAAAAGATGATTGTAAGAGAGTCAGCGGGGAACTAAGTTCAATTAAACCTGCAGGCAGGTGTAAACGGGTTCGCCCCCCGCGCGACCGCGGAACCCGGCGCCCGTCCTCCCTCGCTTTGAACACTACCTGCTGGCCATTTACTCCAATCGACTTCTTCCACGCAGAATTAGGTGGAGGTGCCGTAGTCATTGTGCCCAAAAACAATGTCTCCAAACTTTCACTCATGTCCCTCTGCTGAAGTTGCTCCACTCTCATTTCAGGACAACACCTCACATCACCAGTAAATATACAGGGAACAGACATTGAGATGGTGACATCCTGTAAGTACCTGGGTGTTCATCTGAACAATAAACTAGACTGGTCACACTATACTGACACACTCTACAAGAAGGGACAGCGCAGGCTGTTCCTACTGAGGAGACTCAGGTCTTTTGGTGTACAAGGGGCGCTGCTGAAGACATTGTATGACACGGTGGTCTGCTGGGGCAGTGGCATTATGGCAGCCGATAGGAAGAGACTGAACAAACAGATCAAGAAAGCTAGCTCTGTCCTGGGGTAGCGCGTTGTGGCAGTGGAGGAGATAGGAGAGAGAAGGACGGTGGCTAAACTGTCATCTCTGCTGGAGTCCGAGTTCCACCCTATGCAGGACATACTGAATGCACGGTGGAGTTCATTTAGCAACAGACTACATCATCCTAGGTGCACAACCGAGAGGTTTCGCAGGTCCTTCCTCCCAACGGCTGTCAGACTGTACAACCTAAGTAGGGCTGCTCTTAGAGATAGCCTAAAGACGTGACAACCTAATAGTTTTGAATGCAAAAGACTTATACAATGGTCCCCTCCAGCATACAATTAGGAAAATACCGGTCACTATGGAGGGTGAGAATATGTATGGGTACATAATCATACCATATAGGATAACTAAGTAGACGGTTGTGCTGTTTCATCCCATCTAGCAACAATGCTCTGCACTGTGTGTGTATATATATTTACATATTTATTCCATCTAGCAACAATGCTCCGCACTGGGTGTTTATATATCTACATATTATTCCATCTAGCTACAATGCTCCGCACTGTGTGTGTTGAAGCACGCTGGTCGGCATGGAAACAGTTCTGTACTATCTACATGTACTGTCAATCAGCCCTAGTGATTCCTTCATGCATTTTTTTTTTCTGCTAGTGAGAGAAAAAGAGAGAAAAATTTTCAGCAATTCTTCCTTTTAAAAATAGGGGTGCTAAAACTTTTGTTTGTTATTTTTATGTAGACTTGTTTGGTGCAGGACTAATATCAATCGTCGAAAATTTAGTGCAAATTGTTGCAAGTTTGCCCCATGTATAAATGTCCGTTATTGAAATGCAATGAGTGGGTTTCCATGGCAACTGTGCTTATCGCAGGACAAAAGTGACTTCCACCAAAGGTAGTCCAATGCACTCTGAGGAACCACTGAAAAGGTCATGTCATCGTGACTACTGGTCTTTGTGCAAAATTAGAAACAATTTTGTGCAGTACCTCATGTCAGCAGTAGGTGTGGGTGTGACAGTTTTGTGAATATTGATATACAGACATGTTCAGAGTGGGATCAGTATGATTTGTGCAAAGATTTTTCCAAATCAGGCGAGAATTGTCTGAGCCGTAACTGTCATGTTTTGTTTGGTGAGAAAGCCACTGAAGAACGGCAGTTGCCATGGAATCAGTTCTGTACTATGTGCATGTACTATCAATGAGCCCAAGTCATTCCTTCATGTAATTTTGTTAAGCTGGTGAGAGAAAATTTAAAAAAAAACAGTCGTCAGTAATTTTTCCTTTAATCATTAGGGGGCGCTATGAGTTTTGTTTATTATTTGTATATAGACGAGTTTGTGGAAGGGAGAATATTGATCGTATAAAATTTGTTGCAAATTGTACAAAGTTTGTCCATTTTACAAGGGTCTAATGTTGTTACCACTATTCGGCGCTAAAACTTTTGTTATTTTATATAGGAGTGTTCAGGGTAGGACTCTTATTGATTGTCGAAAATTTGATGAAAATCAGACAAAGTTTGTCCAAGATACAACTTTCTGAAATTTCATGGCGAGTAGTTAACCGATGCCATGTTGCCATGGCAACACTTCCCTGTAAGTTATGTGTTGTCCACCGATATTGGACTACATATGACAGTGACCTCAACATATGTTGAAAAATTTAGACCTCCAAGACCTTCCCACCCCTCCCCATATGCTCATGTATTGAATGGCGAGGAGGGTGTGTCCATGTTAACACGTTTGATGGTATACTATTGTTGATGATCAGTTATTATCATGGCTGTGTTCTGATGAATCTCAGAAAATTTCACATCATTCTGCCCAGCCGCTTGTGAGTAATAAATGAAACAGTTTTCAGCAATTCTTTCATTAACCACTATGTGGCGCTATATCGGTTGTCAGGTATTTTGATGTCATTGCGTTCGGGGTGGGACTATTTTCCTTCATGGAAAGTTTTGTGGACATGGGACCAGTTTTGGCCGAGTTACAGGTGGTTGAAGTTTTAAGGGGAGGAGCCAAACTTCGCCATGGCGCCATGGCAACACTTCCTTGTCAGTTATGTGTTGTCCACCCATATTGTACTATATGTGACAGTAACCTAAACCTATGTTCCAAATTTCATGACTGCAGGGACGTTCCCACCCCTCCCCATAAGCTCACGGATTGTATGGCGAGGAGGGCGTGTCCATGTTAACACGTTTGATGTTATACTAATGTTGATGTTCAGTTATGATCATGTCTGTGTTCTGATGGATCTCTGAAAATTTCACGTCATTCTGGCCAGCCGTGCGTGAGTAATAAATAAAACAGTTTTCAGCAATTCTTTCGTTAACCACTATGTGGCGCTATGTCTTTTGTCCGGTATTTAGATGTCATTGTATCTGGGGTGGCACTATTTTCCTTCATGGAAAGTTTTGTGGACATCGGACAAGTTTTGCGCGAGTTACAGCTGGTTGAATTTGTAAGGGGAGGAGTCAAACTACGCCATGGCGCCCTGGCCACGCCTTTTGAGATTTTGACTTTATTTATATAACTTTTAATGGCCAATGCCTTTAGATGCCGCCATGTAAAAATAAGCTCAATTGGATCAGGTCCCTAGGACAAGTGCGTTCAAATGCAAGGTGTGACTTTTTTGCCGAATTGGAGGTGGGGCAACTTTGAGGCAAGATGGCGGCCTTCCTGTTGGTGGTGGTTATGGGCCACAATGATGTTTTTTGCATGTCTTGAGGTGATTCACACCTCACCCAAATTTGATGTGTCTACGGCAAAGTTTATGGTCTCCAGTCTCCATAGACCTTGCACGTTTGACCCCACCCACAAAAATGAGGGGTGGGGGGGGGGACATATTTTTTCCAGTTTATCGAATTTTTTGCCCGGTCAGAGGGGTTTGCCAAAAAAAATCGCGTTTTGGTTAACGTTCAGATGGTGAAAAATTCGATCATTTAGGCAGAATAATATAGAAAAAAAATAAACGCAAGCAGATACAATAGGGCTTTCGCCAACTGACGTTGTCAGTGGCTCAGGCCCTAATAACGTGACAGCTGTTGGAAAGAAACTGTTCCTAAACCTGCTGCTGGTTCTAGTCCGAAGGCTTCTGAAACGTCTTCTGGAGGGGAGAAGCTGGAACAGTCCATGAGCAGGATGGTTGGAGTCCCTAAGAATGCTGCGTGCCCGGCGCAGACATCTTTTCCTGTAGACGTCCTCTATAGCTGGAAGTGGAGTCCCTGTGATGCGTTGGGCGGTTTTCACCACCCGCTGCAGCGCCTTGCGGTCAGCTACAGAGCAGCTCCCATACCAGAGTGTGATACAGTTGGTCAGGGTGCTCTCTATCACGCAGCGGTAGAAGTTGCCCAGGATGTCAGTTGACAGATGGTTCTTCTTCAATGTCCTCAAGAAGAAGAGGCGCTGATGGGCCTTCTTGATCAGGCTGGTGGTGTTAACTGACCAGGACAGGTCCTCCGAGATGTGGGTCCCCAGGAATTTGAAGCTGGGGACACGTTCAACAGCTATGCCATTGATATGGATGGGGTCATGTGTCTCTTCCCTCTCCTTCCTGTAGTCCACTATGAGCTCCTTGGTTTTGCTGGTGTTAAGGAGCAGGTTATTGTCAGCGCACCAAGTAGCCAAGTGCTCAACCTCTGCCCTGTAATCTGACTCGTCGTTGTCCCTGATGAGTCCAATCACCATGGTGTCATCTGAGAACTTTATGATGGAATTGGATCCATACATAGGCCTGCAGTCATGGGTGTAGAGGGAGTAGAGGAATGGGCTGAGCACACAGCCCTGTGGTACACCAGTGTTGAATGTGATGACGGAAGAACGGTTGGGGCCTGACCTAACATGCTGGGGTCTGTTGGTCAGAAAATCCATGATCCAGTTGCAGGTGGAGGTACTGATTCCCAGGTCCCCAAGTTTGGTGAGCAACTTGGAGGGGATAACTGTGTTGAATGCTGAGCTGAAGTCAATAAACAGCATTCTTGCGTAGGTGTTCTTGTCATCCAGGTGTGAGAGTACATAGTGCAGCGCTGTAGAAACCGCATCCTCTGTACTCCTGTTGCTCCGGTAGGCAAACTGATGAGGGTCCAGTGTAGGGGGCAGGCCTTTTTTGAGCTGTGCCAAGACCAGTCGCTCAAAGCACTTCATGACTATGGGCGTCAGTGCCACAGGGCGATAGTCATTTAGGCACGATGGTGTTGAATGTTTCGGCACTGGTACTATTGAAGTGAAATATATTAGCATGTCTCGTATACATATTTAGTGTACACAATGTGTGTAGACCTTGTGACTGTAGCTATACTTTATATATAATATATACACTATTTGGATTGACATTTTTCAGTTTGACTTTTTATGTTACTACACCTGTGGATGCATGTTGGGTTGACTAAAATATACAGTATATTATTATACTTGTCAAATTGATATTGTCAGTAGAAATCATAACAATTTCACTGTGTTAATGACGAACTGAAGTATTTTTAATATACAATATAATTATAGGCTACTTATCCTATTATTTAATAAATGGAAAACCCACTATGAACAAGATGCACCAATAGATATGTAAAATATGATGAAATGGTCTGTTTTGAGTACTTTTGACACATTCATTTGCAATGGACTGCCAGTTATCAAAACTTATCATGTTAGTTATTGCTAAAAAAAACCTGAAAAAAAAGATTAACATGATTATTTAAAATTAATATTGGTTAAAAAACAAAGTGATAGCAATACCAGTCGGCCAATTCAGGCTGAAGGTAAAAAAATAAATATTTATTTATTTATTGGGGGGGGGGGGGTGCATCTTTCATGACACATGTGACATGAGCTGTCAAACAGTCAAAGTGATCTAACACTACTATTCAACGGCTATTGGCACCCAATCGTGTAATTTCTATATATATAATCTTAGTATATTTCTCTTTTATGTATTGTATTGCACCTCACAAGTTCACAATATCTACCATATATCATTAACAGGTGCTTAAAAGTCACAGAAACTGTGCTAAATTTGCAGCAAAGCCTGCAGAACACAATACAGTCATGACACTGGCCGGGGACACTGGGCGCCCAGTTACACTAAAACAAAATGGCGGCGCTAATTACAGATAATCGCATCAGTTGGCGCTCTCTATTTCCTCTCTGATAACTGTGATTATACAGTTGCAATTAAAATTATTCAACCCGCGTTGAATTTTTGGTCTATTGGAAAAATCTAAAAATTTTCAGGTGTTTGCAATAAACAAATTGCACGAGAACAGTTTAAATGGTTAAATAAAACTAACATTACAAGGATTTTATCCAAATTCAACACTAAATCCTACTTTCAATGACTACTGCAGTCTCAAAATTATTCAACCTCCTGAACAGAATTCCTCATCAGAGCAGGCATTTGCAAATCAGGTGTGGTCTCAAGCACACCTGATGAAAACTCATGAAGCCCTTGATTGGTTGCATCAGGTGTGCTTGAGACAGAATACCTCCAATACTTAGACTGCTGACGGTGATGCTTGATTGCATGTTTGAAATATGTTCGTCAAGAGAATTGTCCAAAAAGTTTACAGAAGACATCATTGCCTTTCACTAACAAGGAAAAGGATACAGAAAGACAACAAAGTCACTGAATGTTCCTAGAGATACAGTTGGAAGCATAGTTCAAAAGTTTAAAGTTGAAGGAACAATGGCTACACTACCTGGATGTGGCAGAAGGAGGAAGTTATCAACTGTTGCCCCCAGAGTCCTGAGGAGGCAGGTGGTAAAAAACCCTCGACTGACTGCAAAACACCTGCAACAAGACTTGGTGGCAGCAGGGGCTGACTTTCAGTTTCCACAGTAAGGCACATACTAAATGCTGAAGGGCTTCATGCCGAAACTCCAAGACATACACCACTACTGACCTGATTGTGTTCTGTGGGGCGATGAAACAAAACTGGAACTTTTCAGGCCTATGGATCCGCGGTATGTCTGGAGGAGGAAGAATGAAGCATAGCTGAAAATGACACCCTGCCTACAGTGAAGAATGGTGGTGGCTCAGTGATACTCTGGGGCTGCTTTGCTTCCTCTGTCACTGGAAACCTACAGCATGTGGAGAGCAAGATGGATTCAATAAAGTCTCTAAATTCTGGGAGAAAATGTCATGCCATCTGTGAGGAAGCTGAATCTTGGGCATCATTGGACCTTCCAACAGGAGAATGATCCCAAGCACATCTCAAAGGCCACCAAGACTTGGTTTTAGAAGAAGTCCTGGGAGATACTAGAGTGTCCATCACAGTCACCTGACTTGAACCCCACTGAAAATCTGGGATGGATTTGGAAAAAGGGGTTGCAGCACGCAAACCCAAGATTATTAGTGAACTTGAACTTTGCCCATGAGGATTGGGCTAAGATTACTCAGGAATGCTGCCAGAAGCTGGTATCTGGCTATACATGTTTGCAGCAGGTCATAACAGCAAAAGGGTGCTCTACTAAAGATGCTGGCCATGAAGGGGTTGAATAATTTTGAGACTGTGGTCATTATGCCCTGGTGAAACTGAGAGGCATACAGTAGTCAGTGCGTCTGTTTGTGGCTGTGTATCTGTCTGTCTGTCCATCTATCTGTCTGTCTGCCTCTGTTTCAGCTTGCCTGGTCAAAATTAAGTGGAACTAAAGGCTTGTATCATTGTATCACCATATTTACTCAACTTTTAATTTGCCAGAATTTCAAAATAACACTTTATTTTTGAAATAACCACAAAAATAGCTCACCTTTACCATCAATGGAACGGTACTGCGCATGTGCCCAGAAACTCCCACCAAAGGAAAGTACTCTGTAGTGGTGGGCAGATCGATCCAAATATCGATAACATCAGTACCAACGTTGGTATTGATATTGATGTGTAACGAGATCGATACTCTGTGTCTGTCTTGCCACTCCTGTCACAACAAGAAGCAAGCACACTCAGCCACACTTTGCTCCTCCTCTTCTTGTGGTTTTACCTCCTCCCTCTTGTACCGTCACATGACTCAGCAGCGCCAGGTAAACAAGCTAGCAATAAGGATGGGCGATGCAAGCATTTTTCTTTTCGATATGATACCATTGATTTATGGGACTTTTTCTTCGATACCGATTATTTTACAAACTTAAATAGTGCTTATCTTGTTTATTATTCAAATTTTATGCTGCTTGGTATCACCATAGAATTTGGATGAATGGTGAAACATTTCAGAAGTAATACTTCTTCTGCCGCCCCCGCCACTGCTGAGCTCACTCTGCACGGGAGTGAGTGCTTGGCGCAGTGCACAGTGAGTCTTCGGCTCTGACATCCGAGAGGTTGCCATAATCATGTAATGTGGCAGACATCTCTAAAATATTCCTGGGCTGGTTTTTCACCGGTTTTCACACATAAATTGAATGCCTAAAACTCTCAGAAGTGAAAACAAATTCCACATTTTGTATCAACATAGTGGTATTGCAATATTTTTTAAAAAGTATCGACCAGTTGTATCGAAGTATCGATGCTTGAGTAGAATATCGATACGCCGACTTCCGGTCTGGACGCCATGGCGACTGCAGCTTAACACTGAAGTTCTCAGACCCAATTCAGGATAACACCTTGAAAATCAAACTTAACGGATTTTTGGAGGAGTGAAAATCAAAAGACAAAATCATCATGTCTAAAGGAAAACAGAAGAAACTGAAATTCTCCAGGCCAGGACACGTATCGGCCGGAGAATCCGAACTGGAAGATCTCCGTTCAGAAGACGAGGAACTGGTGATAGCTAACAAAAGGGTTAGCCTGAAATCACTATTTGAGGAGCTACGACGATTTCGCCGAGATGTTACGGCCGAATTTCGGGAATTCAGAGAAGAATTGAAAAGGACAAACAGCAGAGTGGACCAGGCCGAGAACCGAATCTTGGAAACAGAGGATCGAATAAAAGTGCTCGAAGATTCTGTGCTAGACCTACGCAAAAGACAAGCAGCTATAGAGGCTAAGCTAACCGACCAAGAAGGAAAACAAAGAAGAGACAACATAAGAATTCATGGTCTGATAGAAGGAACCGAAAATGGTTTTAACTCAATGGCAGAATGCGTGGAATCCTTACTAAGAGAGAAATTGGATATTCCACAAACCACCGACTTGAAGATAGAAAAGGCACATCGTTCATTAGCCGCTAGGCCGGCGGCGGAAGCGCCCCCACGTTCGGTGTTGGTAAGATTTTCCAATTTCAAAATAAAACAAGAGGTTGTAAGACTGGCCTGGCAGAAAAAAGGATTTATGCACCAGGAGAGAAAAGTCTACGTGGAACACGATTACGCCCCGGAGGTCCTTAAAAAGCGCAGGGAATACAATGACGCGAAAAAGGTGTTAAGAGAGAAGAAATTGCGCTTTCAGACACCATTTCCTGCGAAGTTAAGGGTCTTCTACGGCGATGAAACGTGTCTCTATAATTCGGCGGAAGAAGCAACAGCTGACATGGCGAAAAGAGGCCTCCCGGTAACGGTATTTAAACCCCCAGCAGACCCGAGTGAGAAGATCAAAGCGCAAACATGGACAACACAAAGACCCTCAAAATCCACGGACCAGCAGCGGGAAACCCAGCACCAGAGCGTCGCGGATAAACTATCCGTTTTCAGGTTGGAATAGCGACCTTTTTTTTTTTTTTTTTTTTCCCTTCCTCTTGAATCAATCCGCACATCCAACCCCCCTCATACAAGGTAACAAACATTAAAGGAGATGCATATTCAGCATGTGGTAAAACATTTCATGGAACAATCATATTATTTGAAACAAATAAGTCTTTGTAATAAAAAAAAAAAAAAAACTTGTTAAAATAGAAATGTGACAATAATCCACATGTTCTCCTCATACTAACAAATACTGTTTTTGCGTGAATGTTTGATGTGATGGGGGTGGGAGGGTGCACACAATTTCACAGGGTTTAGGCATAAAAGGAAAAAAAAAAAAAAAAAAATCATTACAAGTTTGGATTGGGTTCTGAAACTCACGTTAAAAGCATGGGACTACTTTCAGTGGTAAGAGAGGGCCCTCAACACGTAACAGAGTTTGAGGAATTTCCCTCAGAGCCTTCACTCCATCAAGGCTCTTACAGGGTCTTTAAAAAGACCTCAGCTCAGGAAGTTCTTATGACAGCTTTTTGTTTTAAAGTTTTTTACACTATGTTCTTAATGTTTTTCTTGTTTTTAATGTTCTTTCAGTTTCTGAGTAGCACAAAAGAGGGCCACCACACAGTTATACTAAACAAAACAACACAATGGAGAAAGAGGGTGTAACCAAAATAATTTCATATAATGTAAAAGGAATCCTGAATCCAGTTAAAAGATCCAAGATTCTAGGCAAAATGAAAAAAGACAAAGCAGGAATAATACTTTTACAAGAAACCCACCTAACAGACGTGGAACACAATAAACTCAGTAGACAAGGGTTTAAAATGATCTCTTCATCTTCATATAAATCAGGGAGGAGGAGGGGAGTAGCGACATTGATATCAACCAAAATTACATTTGAAAAAAAATCAGAACACAAAGATAAAGAAGGGAGATACAGTTTGGTAACTGGGCGGCTAGAGGGAGAAGATATCACCCTGCTGAATGTGTATGCTCCCCCAGGGGCTAACTGGAAATTTTATAAAAATGTATTCGACCTAATGATAACTAAAGCTCAAGGTTTAGTGATATGTGGTGGGGACTTCAATCTTAGACTGAATCCATACTGGGATGCTTCTGGTAATTCCCCACATCAAAATAACACCCAAAACAGGAAGACTCGGATGCTACTAAAAGAACTGGGAATCTGTGACGTGTGGAGGGAACTCAACCCCAGTGTAAAAGACTATACATTTTACTCAACTCCACATTCATCTTACTCAAGGATTGACTATTTTTTTATGTTTAATAGAGACATTGGAAGAGTAAAAACATGTAAAATAGGACTGATGGATCTCTCCGACCACAGTCCGATCTACATGGACTTAAATATCCAAAAATACACAAATAATACATTTTCTTGGAGGTTAAATTCAAATGTCCTGAAAGGACCATTGAAAGATGAATTGGAATCAGATATTCTCAGATATTTGGAAGATAACGATAATGGAGAAGTATCCCCTTTAATACTGTGGGATGCATGTAAAGCTGTAATAAGAGGAAAGATTATTGCAAAACTGGCAACCCAAAAGAAACTAAGACAAGAAAAACTATCCACATTAGAGTCAGAACTTAGGAACCTAGAAAAAGAACACAAAGGCAACACTCATTCTACTGACTCGCTCAAGATTAAGGAAATTAAAAACCAAATAAATGAGATCTACACAATAGAAATCCAGAAGAAACTTACATTTCTGAAACAAAAATACTATGAAGCAGGCAGTAAATCGGCAAAATTGCTAGCCTATAAATTGAGGAAACATCAAACAGAAAGAGCAATCTACAAAATCAGAGACCCAGTATCAAAGGAAATAAAATTCAGAATTCAGGATATTCTTAAAAACTTCGAGAATTACTATAAGAACTTATACTCCCACAAAAAACATAAAAACGCATCCGAGGCATTCCTAAACACATTAAACCTTCCCCAACTTACGGAGTCACAAAATAAAACACTACTGTCAGAAATACATCCTAAAGAATTGGAAAAAGCAATTATGAAACTTAAAGCTAACAAATCCCCAGGAGCTGATGGCTATACAGCAGAGTGGTACAAAACCTTTAAACAGCAACTATCTCCTCTCCTCCTGAAAACATTTAATTATGTCCTCCACACAGGGGAAATCCCCCCCTCCTGGAGAGAAGGGGTCATTGCAGTTATACCTAAACCTGAAAAGGATAAACTAGAGTGCTCCAACTACAGACCAATCAGTGTACTAAATCAGGACTATAAGCTTTTTACCATTATCCTTGCCAAAAGGTTAGAAAATATACTGACAGACCTAATTCATTTAGACCAAACAGGTTTTATAAGACAAAGACAGACACAAGACAACATTCGACGCACTTTACACATAATTCATCATATAAAAAAATATAACTTAAATGCAGTCATATTGGGATTAGATGCTGAAAAAGCATTCGATTCGGTTGACTGGTCTTTTCTATATAGAATCTTATCCAGTTTCAATTTTCATAACAACTTCATTAGAACTATACAGGCATTATATAAAAAACCAACAGCTAAAATAAGGATTAACGGTAATTTATCATCATCTTTTGAACTGGAAAGAGGATGTCGTCAGGGCTGCCCCCTGTCTCCACTGCTCTTTGCAATCTTCATAGAACCTCTGAGCCAATGGATAAGACAAAACCAAAAAATTCAAAGTATTACACTTGGTCAGAAGGAACATAAAATAGCACTCTTTGCTGATGACATTTTAATATACCTAGGGCAGCCGGACACTTCTTTACCAGAACTAACCTCAGTTTTTTCAGAGTATGGAGATTTATCGGGGTACAAATTAAATATGCATAAAACCCAAGTTTTAACATTCAACTATGACCCAAATCATTATTCACTAAGCAAACTCAAAACTAACTGGGAGTCGGAATCTATGAAATATCTGGGGGTCAATATCCCGAAACAACTCAACAAAATTATATCACTAAACTATGATCCACTGGTGACAAAAATAAAATCTGACCTAGCAAGATGGAATATGATACCATTCTTGGGTACTGCACAAAGAATTGAAGCAGTCAAAATGAATATACTTCCACGTCTTCTATACCTTTTCCAAACAATACCGGTAGAACCTCCCAAAAAAACATGGCAGGAGCTGGACAGAAGGATCTCAAGATTCATATGGCAGGGCAAGAGACCTAGAATCAGATATAGAACCCTACAGCTAAACAAAGACAAAGGTGGGCTCGCGCTGCCAAATATCAGGGACTACTTTAAAGCCGCACAAATTAAAACTTTAGTAGAGATATGTAACCCAGTCTACACTGCACAGTGGAAGGAGATCGAATGCCAAATAACAAGTGACATCCCCCTACAGGCGATAATAGGGAACAATGTCTTACCTAAGCTTTTGAATAACACTAACCCGTGGATAGAGACCCCGCTAAAAATTTGGTTTAAGATAGTCAGAGAGAATCAAACTAAAGAGCCCTATCGACTTCTGCAATGGATCGCCTATGATCAGGACTTTACTCCTAATAAAACAGACACCAGATTTAAAAAGTGGAAGGAGAAAGGGCTGATAAAATATTACGATTTTTTTAAAGGGCAAATCTTAAGAAGTTTTGAAGATTTGAAAAAACAAGGCCTAATAAATCAAGACCTTTACAGGTTCTTCCAGCTTAGACACCACATAAACAATATACTTAAAAAGGAGGTTTTGGAAAGGGCCCAGTCAGGTGTTCTGAAGGTCTTCTTAATGGCATATAAAGGGATCCCAGGGATCAGATACATTTCTAAAATATACCAAGGTCTTCAAGACTTAAAAGGAGACAACACATCTTATATAAAAGAGAGATGGGAAAAAGAGGGGAATTTCACTTTACAACTGGAAATATGGGAAAAGCTAAATAAACAGCAATGGAAAAGTACCTCATCCCTGCAGTGGAGAGAATTTGGATGGAAAAACTTGGCAAGATTTTTCAGAACACCTGCACAAAACAAATTTACCCATAAGGGATTGAACTGTTGGCGCTTGTGTGGTGAAAAGACTGCAAATCATTTTCATGTGTTTTGGTCATGCCCAGTTATCCACCAATATTGGACCAAGGTACAGACAATATTGGGGAAAATATTCAAAATAACAGTTCCCTTTTCTTTTGTAACTTTGTATTTGGGTTTACTACCGGACTCACTGGAAAGACGAGGAGAAAAATACTTATTCAATGTTTTAATATTGGCAAGCAAAAAAGCTCTAACTAAAAAATGGATGTTGAAGGACTGTCCTACACCTGAAGATTGGACTAACGTGATCCAAGACATTTACTCGATGGAAAAGTTGACATTCGCACTGAGACAGGACATGGATGTGTTCATGAACTTTTGGCAACCCTGGACCGCATATGTGTCTTCCATTAGATCTAATCTTTGACAAATACCATTTCAATAATGGTTCCGCTCTTTGTTCCAAAGCTACTCAGATGCTCTTTTATCTTTATTTACTTACTTTTTCTTTTTGTTTGTTTTTTACTGGTTTGTTTGGTTTTTTTGGTTATTTGTTTCTTGTTTTTTTTTTCTCTTTAATTTCACTTTTTCTTTCACTTTAAAAAAAAAAAAAGGGGTGTTGTAAGAATTAATCTTCCAATGTTGTCAGATATCAGAAAATAAGGGAACATGTGATGAAAATGTAAACACTGCATTGCTGTAACGACCTGTATACCCTTTACAAAAACTTAAATAAAAAAAAAAAAAAAAAAAGAATATCGATACGCCCATCCTTAGCTAGCAAGCAGCAGCCACCAGCGGCCGGTGTTCTATGCTAGAGGAAGAGGAGCGCCGTATCGTCTGGCTATATTTCTAGGCCAAAAATGAAACGAAGGCAAGCTGTACAGTTTGTAAAAAGGCTGTGAAATACAGTGGTAACACAACTAATTACCTCCGCCAAGGAGGTTATGTTTTCATCGGCGTTGGTTTGTCTGTCTGTTTGTCTGTCTGTTTGTTTGTTAGCAAGATAACTCAAAAAGTTATAGACGGATTTTCATGAAATTTTCACAGATTGTCAGAAATGGGGTATCCTACAGATGATTAGATTTTGGTGGTGATCCGGATCACCGTCCAGAAGAAAACCGCCATTACGGAAAATGCCATTTTCGTCAATAACTACTGAACCACTAATCCTATCATTGTGAATCCAATTGCTAGTCATATGTTTTCATGGTCAAGGACTCTGAAAACGTACACACAAACACTGTATGGGGGGAACTGTGGCGCTTGGCGGAGGTCTGCGCTCTCCGAGTGCTTTTCTAGTTTATACAAGCATATGAAAAATAGTCCAAAAGACAACACAGAGCTACAGAAACAGAGAGAGGAGAAAAATCCCCCCACCCCCAGACCCCAACAGACCCGGACCCAGAAGCAGAGATCATTGGCAGAGGCCTTTCAGTATGGCAGAGAATATCCAGGTATTTTAGTCATCTTCGGTATTAGTTAATATTAATTTTCAAAGTGCAACTGGTCATTTGTTACTTTAGCCAACTCAAAAAGTATAAATTATGCTAAGACCTTGGTATAATACATTTATCCCACTGAAATGTTTTATTTAAATGAATACATTTACTGGAAATGAAACAAATATACTCAACACAATATGGCTCAAATTTGATTGAATATAATTACCCCTTTGTGTTAACTGTGAATGTGATATTGTATGTATTTACCTCTAAACTTTGCCCAAATTCTGTCCTGGGTTTTAACTAATTAATAATCCAAAGGAAAAATCACAAAACACTTAAATATCTTGAAAATTAATTCAGATTTAGTAATTTGATGACGCCATCCACCTTAATGATTAAAAAGTATCAGTATCATATTGGCGATGCTGGCCCTGTATTTACTTGGTTGATACCAAATCTTGCAGTATCGCACACCACTAGTACTCAGCAATCCGCCAATACTGGGTGAACAAATGTCCATGTTTTTGCCCATCTGTTTTCTTCCTCGAACAGTGGCAGAGGAAGAACAGTGGCTCCTGTTCATCTTGATTGTCATTGTACATGTATTCACGTACCTCTATCGCTTCCGCCATTTAAAACATCTGCCACCGTCTTCTTCTGTGTTTGGATTGCAGCTGTTCAAATCAGGCACCAGCACCTTGGTGCTTTCATTAAAAGTCACATTTTGTGTTGAATTTGGAGAAACCGCTTTTGTGTTGTTGAGCTATTTAAATAGTTTTTGTTTTATTTGTTTATTGCAAACAGCCGCTTGTTTGTACATTTTGCTAATAAACCCAATTTGCAGTGGAGGTGAAATAATTTTGATTGCAACTGTATGTTTTATTTTTATCATGGTTTTTGTTTTCCTTAACTCACCAGCCACGTTATAAAGGGGTCATTGATTGCACTTTTTTCTACATTTTATATGTATAGTAGAAGGAGTCTTTGTCTAATTTGACCTTGTTGTTATATTATACAGTTTCTTTTAACCTGTAATGTACTATCCGAAATAAATAAAATTCATTCATTCATTCAATTCATTTTAACAGCTTACATCTGTCTTAATGGAATATTTGTGATATATCTTGTTCAAATTTTCTGTCTTTATTTTTTTGCAGCAAATTAGTTTTTTTTTTTTTCCAGCCTTTCTGAAAACAAGCTGTTTCATTGTGCAGTCATGTGAAAAATATTAGGACACCCTGCATAAGCCTGTGTTGTGGGAATGTGGGAATGACGAGACAGAGTTCTCTCTCAAGTCAGCTTTATTCACATCACCAACATCTCAAAGAAGAAAAAAAAGCCAACACAGGAAACTCTCGTCCTTAAATACCAGGACTCTTACAGTTCACAAGTCACATGTCTCACAGACCACGTTGCATTATAATTCACAGTAACAATGCATCTTCTCTTTAATCCTTTAATTACCCCCCCCCCCCCACAGTCTCAAACTTTGCATACCAAAGCTAACATCCTTGCAGCTTCCTGTAATTTCCAAGGAGCTCTGCCTTTGTTCTGATCTAAAATGTGAGTCACAAAGCAGGTCACATATGTGTGTCCACCACACAAGCCCCTCCAACATTTTAGAACAAACAAGAGAATAACAACATGCATGCCGTGATAGTATCAATACACATCAGTCCACATGCTGTCTAGACTTCAGTCTCCTGCCGTATCTGCTGTAGCTGGGATTCAACGTCTCTGCAGCGCTGTCACACTGGGGGTTTGCCGTCTGGGGGTGGAAACCTTTTATCAGTCCCTGCGGGTGTTCTGGGGAAACATTACTCTGTGAAGCCCCCCGCGGGGGTCTACCTCGCCGCAGGGCCCTTGCCAACAGCACTTGCTCGTCTGCCACCACGAAAGCGGGTTTGAGTCTGTTTATGCCAACTTTCTCTTTCCTACCCCCCAAATCTAGCAAAAACTGCTTGTCCCCTGTTTCTAGCACTCTGAACGGTCCGTCATAAGGCGGTCGCAGCAGGGTTCGATGCGCATTGTGTGTGACAAAAACAAACTCTGCGTTCTTCAAAGTTTTAGGCACAAAAACGCGCGGAAAACTGTGGTGCGCGGGGCCAGGCAGCGTGCTTGATTCTATGTTACTCCGCAACAGCTGAGACGGGGAGGCATCTGGCGCAGGGTTATCTGGGAGAAACTCTCCGGGCAGCCGGAGTGGCTGCGCAAACACGAGCTCCGCTGGGGAGGCTTCTAAGTCCTCTTTAGGCGCAGAACGCAACCACAATAACACCCACGGTAACTTGTCTACCCAATTTGCATCCGTCAGTGACGCTCTGAGAGCTGCTTTCAATGACCTATGAAAACGTTCGCATAACCCGTTAGCCTGCGGATTGTACGCGGTTGTGCGGTGAATTGTGACACCCAGGCTGCGGGCCATTGTCGACCAAAGCTCGGACACAAATTGAGGGCCTCTGTCGGACGTAATGTCCGACAGAACGCCGAAGCACACCACCTAAGCTGTTAAAAACGCACGCGCCACCTCCTCGGCCGTGGTTGATGCCAGCGGAACAACTTCAGGCCAGCGCGTGGTGCGGTCCACCATTGTCAGAAGGTGTGTGTAGCCTTGTGACGGCGGGAGGGGGCCCACGAGGTCCACATGAATGTGATCGAACCTCTTGGCCGGAATGTGAAACGGCTCCAAAGGAGCCCTCGTGTGCCTGTGTACTTTGGCTCTTTGACACGCTGTGCAGGCTGCTGCCCACTCTTTAACTTGTTTGCGAAGGCTCGGCCACACAAATTTCTCTCCTACCATTATGACCGATGCGCGCACCCCAGGGTGCGCCAAAGTATGAATCGAGTCAAAAACACGGCAGCGCCACGCGGCAGGTACTACTGGACGCGGCCGTCCAGTGGAGACATCGCAGATTAGGGGGGGCATACCGTCTTGCAGCACCCTGTTCTCCAGCCTTAACCCTGTTGGTCCAGACTGAAGCGCACGCACATCCGCGTCACTAGCCTGCTCCGTGGCCATGGCTGCGCAATCTACTCCTACGCTGACTGGGACCGCCATGGCGCGTGAGACGCAATCTGCCACTACATTGAGTTTGCCCGCCACATGCTGAATATCAGTGGTAAACTCTGATATCGCGGCCAGCTGTCTCTGCTGCCGGCCTGACCACGGTTCGGACGCGCTGGCTACTAAAATATCGTCCAAGTAGATGAACACGAAAGGGAGATCGCGAAGCACCGCGTCCATCATGCGTTGGAACGTCTGAGCAGCCCCTTTAAGTCCGAATGGCATGCGTAAAAACTCAAATAGGCCAAACGGAGTTATTACCGCTGTTTTGGGTATGTCCTCAGCGCGCACTGGGTCTTGGTGGTAACCGTGGACCAAGTCTATTTTAGAAAAAACGTGCGCCCCTGCCAAATGAACGGAAAAATCTTGGATATGCGGGATTGGGTAGCGGTCGTGCGCTGTAGCGTTGTTTAACCTGCGGAAATCCCCGCAAGGTCTCCATGATCGGGCATCAGGTGTGCTGGCAATGGAGTAGGTTTGTGCGTTGCTGGCTCCTGCTATATTTTTTTTTCCTTACTTTTTAAACCCTATTTTGCTGTAAGCTGTCAACGTTTTGGACATTTAATACGCGCAGAATCTGTTTTGAGTTGCGAAATATGTCCAAAACCAGAAAGCAGACTGAAAAGGAGACAGCAGTGAACAATGCTAACACCAGCTTAGCTGAGGATGCTATTATAAGCCTTAACCCTGCACTTGTTGCCTTGCTTGAGCAACACAGAATGTCCATAGCTGCTGACTTTAAAGCTTCATTTGAACTTATTAATGGTAAGTTGGACAAGATTCAAGCAGATGTGGCGAACCAGGAGCAATGCATTGGCGACCTTGAAAGCAACGCGGAGGACGTCAGCCAGCGCCTAGCGGCGCTTGAAGCTACGTGTGAGTCAATGCAGGAGGAGAACAACCTTTTGAAAAACAAACTTTCTGACCTGGAGGGAAGAAGCAGGAGGCTGAATATTCGTCTGATGGGTCTGCCGGAGTCCTTTGATGTGGGTCCACGGCCATCTGAATTTTTTTCTCGGCTGTTGGTGGACGTCTTTGGCACACAAACTTTGCCATCTCCCCCAGAGCTGGATAGAGCCCACCGCAGCCTCACGCTCAAGCCGGGTCCGAACGGGAAGCTGCGCGCTGTCATTATTTGTTTCCACCGGTTTCGGACCAAAGACTTGGTGATGAGAGAAGCGTGGAGACACCGTGGGACTTTGGAATATCGTGGGCATAAACTCCAGTTCTACGAGGATTATAACGCCGACGTTCAGAAGCAACGAGCCGAATATAAGGAGGTTATGTCCAAGTTGTACAAGAGAGGTTTTTGTCCTTCTCTTCTCTTCCCCGCCAGGCTCCGGATAACTCTTCCAGACGGCAAAAACCAGTGGCTGGCATCCGTCTCGGAGGCCACCCGCTTCATGCAAACCATGGAGAGAAACCAGCGATTTTCGCCTTGAACTGGACATTTCTGGGTTGACCAGCTGCCGCGCTGGACTGCTTGATTGTTACTTCATTGAAGCTGCACTGACTGGACATTGATGCATTTTTAGATGTTCAAAAACAAGGTAAAATTGGCTCCCTATACGTTGTTGTTTACTTAATTTTTTTAATTTTTTTTTTTTTTTTTAGGGTAAAATGTTCATACTATGCAGGATTGAAGCCAGTTGTATGGGAGTATTTTGTTAGGATGAGAATAGAGCAGGAGATGGAGCGGTTGCTGTTTTTTGCAACCAGCTGGAGTGTTGTTATAGGTTTGGTTGTTGAATTATTTTTTTTTGTTTGTTTTGTTATGGATTTATTTACACCACCTTACCCCCTCCCCCCCCCCTTTTTTTTTTTTTTACCCGTATCTCACCCTATTCTTTTTTGGGCTACACAACACAATATATAAATTTTACTCTTTGAATGAATAGTAATCTTACTTTGGTAAGCTGGAATGTGAAGGGGTTGAACCATCCAATTAAACGAAAGAGAGTCATGTCACGTCTAAAGCAATTTAAGCCTGGGGTACTGTTTTTGCAGGAAACCCATTTGCAGGATTCCGACCACTTGCGTTTGTCAAAATGTTGGTCAGGACAATTTTTTCATTCAAATTTTAAAGCTAAGGCCAGGGGCGCTGCTATTCTTATTGATCGAAATATCCCATTTATTCCCTCTAATGTTGTATTAGCTAAAAATGGACAATTTGTAATAGTATCAGGTAAACTTGGCAATAAACATGTCACCTTGGCTAATCTGTATGCGCCGAATTTTGATGATGTACACTTTTTTCGCAACCTTTTTTCGCAACTTCTAGATTTAAATACTCATTCTCTAATTCTTGGGGGTGACTTTAATTTGTATATGGATCCGATCTTAGACCGCTCATCCTCAAAACCTGCTAGTCTTAATAAATCTGCAACTTATGTTAAGTCTTTTCTTGAGGAATATAGCCTTACAGATCCTTGGCGTTTTTTACATCTTAACGGCAGGGACTATTCTTTTTTCTCTCACGTACACCATACTTATACCAGAATAGATTATTTTTTTGTTGACAATTTATTAATTAATAACCTTTGCTCTTGCAGTTATGATAGCATCTCGGTTTCTGATCATGCCCCTCTTGTACTTAAAATGATGCTCCATGGATGTGACTCCATGAGAAAGCATTGGAGATTGGATCCATTATTACTTACAGATGAAAAATTGGTTGTGAATATTTCTTCTAAAATTAATTTTTTTTTGAAAGAAAATAAAACTCCTGGTATGCCAAATAAAACGATATGGGCGGCCATGAAGGCATTTCTTAGGGGGGAATTTATCTCATTGGCAGCATTTAAAAGACGATCCATAATACAGGAACAGAAGGCTATTTTAGATCAAATCTTGGACATTGACAGACAATATGCTCAATCTCCATCACCCGCTCTGTACAAGGAACGTATGACATTACAAACTAAACTTAATTTACTTTCTACTCGACAAATTGAAGGTTGTTTAATAAGGAACAAGAGTGAATTTTATGAACATGGCGAAAAAAACAGTAAACTTCTAGCTAATCAACTGCATGGTATTAGAGCCAAGCAAATTATTACTGGAGTTAGGACAGATAAAGGAGAGGTGACATCTGACCAACAAGTGATTAATGATATTTTCAGGTCATTTTATTCCAAATTATATTCCTCAGAATATACAACAAACTTAAAGGATTTGGAATTTTTTTTTGATTCTATTGATATCCCTTCAATTTCTTCAGAATCTCGGCAAATTCTAGAAGCTCCCATCACAAAAGAAGAAATTCAGCTGGCAATATCATCCATGCAATCAGGAAAATCTCCAGGACCTGATGGGATTCCGCTGATGTTTTTCAAAAAATTCTCTGACGACCTTGCCCCTTTCCTTTGTCAAGTTTTTACAGAGTCGCTTGACTCCGGTACACTTCCTCCTTCATGTTATCAGGCCTGTATCACTGTGTTGCTTAAAAAAGATAAGGATCCTGTTGATTGTGCTTCTTACAGGCCTATTTCCTTGTTAAATACCGATGTTAAAATTTTGTCAAAGTTGTTAGCTTCAAAGTTGGAAAAGATTCTTCCTTTTATAATTTCACAGGACCAAACCAGTTTCATTAAAAATCACCATTCTTTTTTTAACTTGCGGCAGTTGTTTAATATTATTTATACTCCTCACCACAACATACCTGAATGTCTTATTAGTTTGGACGCTGAAAAGGCATTCGATAGGGTTGAGTGGGAGTATTTGTTTTTTACTTTGGAGAGGTTCGGTTTTGGTCCTTCCTTCTGTTCCTGGATTAAACTTCTCTATGCTAGTCCTTTAGCTTCAGTGTTAACTAATTGTCGCTATTCTGACTATTTTAGACTTTACCGTGGTACAAGGCAAGGCTGTCCTTTGAGCCCGTTGCTCTTTGCCTTGGCAATTGAGCCGTTAGCTATTGCAATCCGTGGGAGCCGGGACTTTCTAGGCATTCGTAGGGGTGGCATCGAGCATAGGGTTTCACTCTATGCCGACGATCTTTTACTATTTCTCTCCAACCCACTTACTTCATTACCCGCTATACTCAACATTTTGGATAGTTTTAGTAGGTTTTCTGGTTATAAAATTAATCTTAATAAGAGTGAATTGTTTCCGATTAATGAAAAGATTCAAGTTCAGGATCTTGAAAATTTTCCTTTCAAGGTTGTTATTGATCATTTTAATTATCTTGGGATATGTGTCACTAAACAACTTAATTACTTGTTAAAAAATAATTTTCTCCCCTTATTTGACCAGTGCAAGCTAATACTTTCCAAATGGTCCCCATTATCCTTGTCCTTAATTGGCAGAATCAATTTTGTAAAAATGATGTTTCTTCCAAAGTTTTTATATTTGTTTCAATGTCTCCCCATTTTTATTCCTAAATCCTTTTTTAAGTCTTTGGAGTCTCTGATTACCTCATTTATTTGGAATGGTAAACATCCGAGATTGAGGAAAGTTTTTCTTCAAAGACCCAAATCAGTGGGTGGCATGGCTCTGCCTAACTTTCAATATTACTACTGGGCAGCAAATATCAGGTGCATGTTATATTGGAAACATTTCTATCTGGAACCCAAATCACCCATTTGGATCCTTATGGAGTCACATGTGGACAATCAAACCTCCCTACCGGCAATTTTAGGTTCACCACTTCCCCTTGCTTTGTCTACACTGGGTAATAATAAAGTAGTTCGTCAGTCTCTTAGAATTTGGTTTCAATTCAGGAAAAATTTCGGTCTTCAGTTTTTCTCCATTAGAAGTCCAATTGCCGCAAATCATTTATTACCCCATCAACTATTGATAGTGCATTTCATATATGGCACAGAAAAGGTTTAAAATCTTTTGCGGATTTATATTTTGATGGTCAATTTGCAAGTTTTTCTCAACTTTCCACTAAATTCGACATCACTTCTACACATTTTTTCTGCTTCCTCCAGGTCAGACATTATGTGCAAACCATGACAAAACAATTCCCTCAAAAACCTTCTGATAATCCTCTAGATGATTTTTTATTAGTTAAACCAACTTCTAAGGGGGTAATATCAGTTTTATATAATTTAATTTCAAATTTACAATCTTTTTCTCTGGCCGCTATTAAATTGAATTGGGAACAAGATCTTAATTTTACTTTTACTGATGAACTGTGGGACTCTATTCTTGGCCAGGTTCACACTGCATCAATGTGTGCTCGTCACGCTCTTATTCAATTTAAGATTGTACACCGGGTGCACCTGTCCAAGGTTAAGTTAGCACGTATTTACTCGGATATAGACCCAACTTGTGAAAAGTGTGGTAGCGCTCCTGGCACTTTGCTTCACATGTATTGGTCCTGCCCTGCATTGATGAATTTTTGGCATTCTGTTTTTATCACTATGTCTGAAGTCCTGCAATATCAAATTAAACCTGATCCATTATGCGCCATTTTTGGTGTGGCTCCAGAACTTCTCTTGCCAAATTCCAAATTAAAAGTATTCAAATTTTCATTATTATTGGCTAGACGTGCTGTATTACTGAAGTGGAAAGACTCTTCGCCCCCTTCACATTTACAGTGGATAAAAGATATAATGTCCTGTTTGGATTTAGAAAAAATCAGATATACAGTTCGTGGCTCTGAAAACAAATTCTATAAATTATGGCGCCCTTTTCTTGATTTCTTTGAAAGACCCACGATTATAGTTTCTGAGCAGCTCATATCCCCTTTACCCCACCCCCACCTCACACACACAATTTTTCTTTGTATTTTTTTTTTGTATTTTTTAAATTATTGTTTATTTAAAGGTTTTTGTGTTTTGAAGCATTTACATTTGTTAGCTTTAAATTCTAGTTTTGCACTGTTTGGTTAAAACAAAAATGAAAATTTCTAATACTTTGTCTTGTATTGATACTTTAATTAATAATAATAAAAAGACCTTTGAAAGAAAGGTCGCCATGATCCGTCAGCTTTCGGGACCATGTGTAGCGGGGAAGCCCACGGACTGTTTGAATGTCTGATAATGCCCAACCTGTCCAGGCTGGCGAACTCCTAGCGCGCTATGGCCAGTTTAACTGCGTCCAAGCGCCGAGCTTTTGCAAAAACGGGCGGTCCAGTAGTGGTAATAAAATGCTCCACCCCGTGTTTAGCGACTGTTGCCGAAAATGTGGGGACCGTGAGTGCTGGGAACTGAGTGAGCAGTGTGTGGAACTTACCGCCTGCAGCTGTGACGTTGGCTTGTGCTGTTGGCGGGGCCACTCGCGCTGTACAGGGGATAGAATCAAAAGAAAGTGCATTAACCAGGCGCCTGTTAGCGAGATCAACCAGCAAACCATGTGAGCACAAAAAATCAGCCCCCAACATATTGAAATTCACTGCTGCTACAACAAAAGTCCACTCAAATGTACGGCCGTGTAGCGACAGAAGCAGAGTCTTCTCACCAAAGGTCTTAATCTCCGAGCCGTTTGCTGCTGTCACCCCGGGACCTCTGGAACCTGCTAGTCTGTCCGCATAGGAAGGTGTGATGAAACTCAACTGGGAGCCTGTGTCCACGAGGAACTGCCTCCCCGAGCGTGCGTCCAACAAGTAGAGCAGCTTGTTCTCCTCCCGGAGGGCCGCGGCTGCTACCGACCCCCGGTCTTGGCATTTCCCGAACGCCCGAACTGGCACGATGGTACACATTTGCGAGCCCTCTCTGCGAAGCGGCGATGGTAGAAACAAAGGACGTCTGATCCGCGTTCCCTGGCCCCTGCCGCCGCCATCGTCGGTGAGTCTGGTACCACTGCCTCTGGCCCCCTGTCATCTCCGGTCGTCGCGCCGAGTTCCGCTGCAGCGGCCGTGGCCGCGCGCCGCTTGGTGGCATTGACAATCCGCTGCACCTCTCGGCCCAGCGTGCGGTAGTCCCGTTGGGCCAACAGTGGCGAACTGGCCAGGGTCGCTCTCGCTGCTGACGGTAGAGTCCTGAGGAAGAGGTGGGTGAAAATGAAGTGATCGTCCTCAGAGTCTTTCAACCTCAACAACTTCTCCATCAGGTTTGCGGGCATGTCATTTTCCAACTCCGTCAGCGCCAGGAGCCTCTCTGCTCACTCCTCCGCCGAGGGGGTGAATTGCTGGATGAGTGCAGCCTTCAACGTGCCGTATTTGTCGCTGTCCGGCGGCTGGTCGATCAGGCTCTCCACATGCTGGGCCGTGTTGTTGTCCAGCTTTGCGACTACGTGGTAGAATTTTGTGGCGTCTACCGATATCCCCCGGAGGTTGAACTGCGCCTCAATCGCGTTGAACCAGGAGCGCAGATTGTTCTGCCAGAAGTCCAGTAGCTGGACTGTAGCGGCATTCGCTTGACTGGGGGCTCCTGACGAGGCTGGCCCGGGGGAATTCTCCTCTTGCATGATACGTCTTGGGTCACCAGTGTGGGAATGTGGGAATGGCGAGACAGAGTTCTCTCTCAAGTCAGCTTTATTCACATCACCAACATCTCAAAGAAGAAAAAAAGCCAACACAGGAAACTCTCGTCCTTAAATACCAGGATTCTTACAGTTCACAAGTCACATGTCTCACAGACCACGTTGCATTATAATTCACAGTAACAATGCATCTCCTCTTTAATCCTTTAATTACCCCCCCACAGTCTCAAGCCTTGCATACCAAAGCTAACATCCTTGCAGCTTCCTGTAATTTCCAAGGAAGCTCTGCCTTTGTTCTGATCTAAAATGTGAGTCACAAAGCAGGTCACATATGTATGTACACCACAGTGTGTTTTTTAACATATTTGGACATATGGATATTTAATATCAATGTTCAAAATACTGGGAGATTCATGTAATACAACTAAACAATTAAAAATGAATTAAAGACTTTTTAGAAACTTTCTGTAAAATACAATTCTAAACAAATAGTTAGGAATAAATTAGGACACCCCCCATCTTTTTTAGAACACCCCCACATTCATTCCCACTTAAAATGGCTAAAATAAATGTTAAAAAATGCAAATAAAAACAAAAACGAGGTTAGACATAGATATGTGAACACTTCTTAATAAAGAACTGAATATTTAATGGGGTGTCCTAATTTTTTCACATGACTGTATATACCTTTAAATCTTCAGACTGGATTCAATTCCGCCCTCCCTCTTACATCACAATTGCTAACACTGACTGGCTTTATTCTGAGCCAAATATGGTTTGGGTCACCATCAGCCCCAGGATCTGTCGTGGCTCAGGCGGAGAATTTCTGTAAAACTCTGAGCACTGAGAAAAGTCTTTTTTATCAGTGTTGTGATGGTTCTTCGCTTGCACTGGATCCTGGGGCCGACAGCGTTAGGGCTGACTTGACCTGTTACCTCTGAGTTAACTAACATGTGGCTTAAAGAATGAATAAAATAATGCTTCACCGGTTGACAGGGGTGTGCGGTTACAGTGGTCAATAGGATATGACCAGTTCCTGGCATACAGTAAGGACAGAGACTGCCAGTCACATGACCAATGCCGACTGACTGCCTAGCCAAGTTAATGCTAACAGAGGTCAATGTAGTATCATGGCAAAAATATAGCAAAATAAGCCAGAATGGCACAAGATACATTATCGACTGTGGATTGGTGAAAAGAGTGGTGTCTATTAGGGTGACTGATATCTAAAGGAAATAATAATATAAACCGTGCCTGGTAAGCTAACTTGTTAGGCTACTGTCCTCCACATGATTGACAGCTAGGCTGGCCAATAATGGAACTGCGGGCCTGTATCAAGGATGTGCTGGGCTGGGTTTACTATGAAAGTGACGTTCCATGACAAATCTGGAACAGTCAGTTTTGCTTTTTGGATTGAAAAAAACGATAAAAGGCTGTGTGTCTTTGTAAAAGAAGTGAACAGTTTGAGATTTCTTCGATAATCACATGACCAATAGACGCCTTTCAGAAGATTAAAACCCACAAAAACACAATTTTCCAGTTTAATAAGTATACCTTGCAGTACTGGATTGTCTCCATAGGCTAATGGTCATCTGAATGTTGCAGTAAAAACTGAGACTTGCCCAACTGTAGTGAGTTTGTGTGAATTGTACCCTCAGTTTCCTGTTCTTAGCTGACAGGAGTGGAGCCAGTTGAGGTCATCTGCTACTGTAGTCCATCTACTTCAAGGGTTAATGTGTTGCGCCTTCAGAGATGCTCTTTTGTTTTTGAGTGTTTATTTTAGTTACTGTTGCCTCTGTGTCAGCTTGAGCACGTCTGACCATTCATATCAATATGACCTCTGGCATCATCAAGACATTTGGGCCCAGAGAACTGCTGCTCACTGATTTTTTTTTTTTTTTCTGTAAACCCTAGAGATGGTTATGCATGAAAATCCCTGTAAGTCAATAATTTCTGAAATACTCAGACCAGCCTGTCTGGCACCAACAAACATGCCACTTTCAAAATCTCTTAAATTATCTTAAATCACCTCACGCCAGTATGATACTCAGTATGAACTTCCACAGCTCATATTAAACTTTTGTACATGCCTGAATGCATCGAGTTGCTGTCATGTGATTGGCCAATTAAATACGTATGTGTATTAACAAGCATTTGAACAGACATACTTATTATAGTGGCCTGTGAGTGTAGAATAGCACTCAGTAGAGCACATACCTTCGCCAAGGCTGTTTCTCCTGTAAGAAGCATTGAAGACCCTCTCACCTTGGAGCTGCTCAGATCTGTGTCACAATTGAGGGCTTTGCCAGCCACTGTGTTGTTGCATATAGGCACAGGTTCATCTCAGATGTCGTGCGAAAGATAAATAGATGGCATAGTGAAATGACATACGTGAAATTATGCTGCACATGAACTTTTATAAATCGGAAGGTATATGTGGCATCAGTCTAACTTCCAGTAGGTAGTAGATGGTGCTGTAATTCTGAGTGGATTCTAACATGCACATGTGTTTAGACCAGGACTGTTGCGTCGGGATGAACTACCAAGTAGCTGAAGCTTTCTGTTTAATGGTGAAGGATTTATATTTTACAGGAAACCTTAGGATTTAACATGACATTTTGTAAAAGAAGGCATCATTAAATTGTTAAGCATGTTGTTAGCAAGTCTGAAGTGATTGTGTTGGACTGACTTGGAAGATACAGTACATAACAGTAACATAAAACATGATACTTCCTGTTGTCAGTGGGTGAGACTATGTCAGTAAGTGCATTTGACCTTATGCAGATCTGTGCAAACCTGACTTAAAGTGGTGCATTTTGGTATTGAAGTAGTGTATGCTGGTTAGAAATTTGTGTCCTACTTAAGCCGATGCTAGAAAACGTCACAATGTCACATGACCTTAAATCCTCGTGGGAGCAAGTTGGCTTAAGTCAGATCATGGAGTTGCTTCAGACTGGCTGCAGTGGCTTGGATCAACTCCTGTGATGTCAGGACTCTGTCATCTGATTGGCTGAGATCTTCATCGTCATGCTGTCAAGATACGACCAAATTTTTAACCCTTTATTCCAAAAATTCGAAATACATTTAATATGTGTTTTAGGGGGGATTTGCCCCTCAAAGGTAGAACACTCTTGTCTAAAACTGAAGGCCGGTCACTTTGAGTTTATCCAGCAGAAGTAGTAGATGTTCTAGACTTGGATGGTAAAAACATGGATTCTTTTTAGTTTGTAGTGTTGACAATACAATTATATGAATATGATTATTAATCATTAATAACTGGAATTAATAATTATTGCATTGCCTCATTATAACACTAGGGAACACCACTCACAGTTTTAAGAGTAGTGAGAACTCTATTAAGAAATAATTTAGCTTAAGAATTTGGCAAATAATAAGCTAAGTGTTAATTTCATTGACATTTATTGGATCATTCTCATAATCTGGGTGTCAGTTCTTGACACTGCGATTCTGAAGTCCGGACAAAGAAAGTGCACCTGTGCTTAGTTTAGTAGTTTTAATAAAGAGAACCAAAGTGGCAATCGATGTCTGTATAGCTTGTAAAATGGAGAGATAACCAAAGGTAGCATGAACAGTAGTAATTTTGCATATATGAAGAAAGAGCAATATTTACAGGTCTTGCATATGTGAAATAAGGCTGAAATATGATTGTGTGGCTGAATGGAGAATTAGTGAAATGACAATAGTGACAAAAATTAAGTATAACACAAAGCTAATGAAAAAGAAATTTGGAAAAAGTGTTATGAAAAAGAAAAAATAGATTAACTTTATATTATGCTCAAAAGTAGCGGTGGTTACAGAAAAGGTTATGGCTGGTGTGACTAAAACTCTGTTCCTGAAACTAATGCTGTTGGCTGCCTCACTTTGTTGGAGTGGCTGGGTTCACAAGAGGCTTAGACTGAGACCAGAATGAAGTAGTCAGGCCTCATGGCGTCACAGACGCTGGATGATTGGGGAAGCCTGGCTTGTCCAACCTGGGTTGGGAATAGGGCATTCACAGCAGGAGTCCTCTCTGTAGTTCTGTGCCCAAGGTCTTGACCGAAAAGCCTTCATAGTGGTGGGGGGCCCAGCTTAGGGCCTGCAGCTTGGGTCTTTTTTAGAACCATGGGTTGCCCTCTGGAACAGCATTTGACACTGGTGTACAGCCCAGCAGAAAGCCTTAAAATGGATTAACTTACAGTGGTGTGAAAAAGTGTTTGCCCCCTTCCTGATTTCTCTTTTTTTTTGTATGTTTGCCACACTTAAATGTTTCAGATCAAACAAATTTAAATATTAGACAAAGATAACACAAGTAAACACAAAATGCAGTTTTTAAATGAAGGTGTTTATTATTAAGGGTAAAAAAATACAAACCTTCATGGCCCTGTGTGAAAAAGTGATTGCTCCCTAAACCAAATAACTGGTTGGGCCACCCTTAGCAGCAACAACTGCAATCAAGCATTTGCTATAACTGTCAATGAGTCCTTTACAGCGCTGTGGAGAAATTTTGGCCCAATCATCTTTGCAGAATTGCTGTAATTCAGCCACATTAGAGGGTTTTCGAGCATGAACCGCCTTTTAAAGGTCATGCCACAGTATCTCAATCGGATTCATGCCAGGACTTTGACTAGGCCACTCCAAAGTCTTCATTTTGTTTTTCTTAAGCCATTCAAAAGTGGACTTGCTAGTGTGTTTTGGATCATTGTCCTGCTGCAGAACCCAAGTACACCTCAGTCTGAGGTCACGAACAGATGGCCGGACATTCTCCTTCAAGATTTTTTGGTAGACAGTAGAATTCATGGTTCCATTTATCACAGCAAGTCTTCCAAGTCCTGAAGCAGCAAAACAGCCCCAGACCATCACACTACTACCACCATATTTTACTCTTGGTATGATGTTCCTTTCTGAAATGCTGCGTTACTGTGTAAGGTCACACACCTTCCAAAAAGTTCAACTTTTTTCTCGTCAGTCCACAGAGTATTTTCACAAAAGTCTTGGGCATCATCAAGATGCTTTCTGGCAAAACTAAGGCGAGCCTTTATGTTATTTTTGCTCAGCAGTGGTTTTCATCTTGGAATTCTGCCATGCGGGCCATTTTTGCCTAGTCTCTTTCTTATGGTGGAGTCATGAACACTGACCTTAACTGAGGCAAGTGAGGTCTGCAGTTCTCTGGATGTTGTTGTGGGGTCTTTTGTGACCTCTTGGACGAGTTGTCGCTGTGCTCTTGGGGTAATTTTGGTCGGCCAGCCATTCCTGGGAAGGTTCACCACTGTTCCATGTTTTTGCCATTTGTGGATAATGGCTTTCACTGTGGTTCACTGGAGTCCCAAAGCTTTAGAAATGGTTTTATAACCTTTTCCAGACTGATAGATCTCAATTACTTTGTTTCTCATTTGTGCCTGAATTTCTATTGAATATCTAGCTTTTGAGGATCTTTTGGTCTACTTCACTTTGTCAGGCAGGTCCTATTTAAGTGATTTCTTGATTGAGAACAGGTGTGGCAGTAATCAGGCCTGGGTGTGGTGAGAGAAATTGAACTCAGCTTTCCAAAGATGTGATAAACCACAGTTAATTTATGGGGCGGGGGGGGGGGGGCAAGCTCTTTTTCACACAGGGCCATGTAGGTTTGGATTTTTTTTTTTACCCTTAATAATAAACACCTTCATTTAAAAACTGCATTTTGTGTTTGCTTGTGTTATCTTTGTATAATATTTAAATTTGTTTGATGATCTGAAATATTTAAGTGAAAAACATACAAAAAAATGAGAAATCAGGAAGGGAGCAAACACTTTTTCACACCACTGTATACTCTAAAGTGTGTAGGTATGCTTGAGTTTACAGAAAAATTAAGGTCAAAGAGAAAAATCAGCCCCACAACCGGGAGGTTGGGGTTCAAGTCCTGGCCGGGTCTTGCCAATGATCATGTAAAAATGGAACTTCCTGCCATCCAGCTTGATGCTCAGCAAAAATGGAACAGAGGAGGGAAATGTGGGTGGCAGTGGCTCAGGAGGTAGAGTGGGTCATCCAATAACCAGAGGGCTGGCGGTTCAAATCCCACTCTCCCCAACCATCCTGCTGTTGTGTCCCTGGGCAAGACACTTTTCCTCCAGTGTCCATGACACTGGGTATGACTGTGTATAAATGTTCTGGAGAGGCCGTTGGAACGAACTGGCAGCCATGTTTCCGTCAGTCTGCCCCAGGGCAGCTGTAGCTACAGTAGTAGCTTACCACTATCAACGTCTGTCTGGAGTGAATGAATAATGGACTCACTGTAAGCGCATTGAGATGTCACTTGACATGTAAAGCACCATATAAATCTTATCCATTATTATCGTAAATGGCATTCAGTTATATAGTGCTTTTTCTCATCTCTGGATGACCAAAGTGCTTTACAAATCCTGCTATCCACCCATTCACACACACATTCATACACTGATGAATGTGGGTCACTGGTGGGTCAGGCGTTAACCTGGCCCACCAGGAGCAACTGGGGGTTCAGTGTCTTGCACAAGGACACTTCGACATACAGACTCCAAACAGAGCGGGAATTGACCCTCTGATCAGTAGTCGGCCATACTACACCTGTGCCACAGCCACCCCCTCATTAAATCAAAACTTGGGTTGCTTAGAAAAAAAGGAAAATTGAGGATTACTAGTCACTGCTTTTGAAAGAAGGCAGCAAAATGTGAAGGAAAAATTCAAAAGGTGTAATAGTTTAAATGAGGAGAGTGTTCTAAGAACAAAAAGAAAGCTTCATTTTACCTTGAGTAAAACAAGAGAGCTGTGTGGAAAGCCTGTAGATCTCAGAGGAGAGACCAGAGGCATAACCTTTGCTTGATTGAGTCCTCCTTCTGGAATCCATAGCTTTTTGATACAATTTGGGGGAAAAAAGGATACTGTTTTGGTTTGACAGAATGAAAAAGGCGGAACTGAACTGCTCTCGGTTGCTGCCCAGACAGATTACACTGGTCAACACCAAATTTATTGTCTAAGTTTTTTTTAGCTGATTTAGGACAATTTTGGTGTGCTGAATCCAAAAATCACATTGGTTTTGTTCAATCAGGTCAACTTTTTGAACTATGGCCACATGTTTTTCACGTTTTTGTTTACATGTACCGGTATTTTTGCTTTATATGATGCAAAAAAAAAAAAATTATTTCTTGAAATTCTCTGAATTTTGAACAATGACAATGTAACATTAAATTTACATGTACTTACCTTTATCAATGTCTACTATTCAATTTACAGTACAACTGTACAACTGCTGTACAACTGCTTATAACTTAGCATAAAAACCTGACCTGATCGAGAGAAACGGATGTCATTTTCGGATTCAGTGGTGCAAAATTGTCTTAAATCAGTTGAAAAAACACAGACAATTACAAAAAAAATTATTTTTGTTATGTTGTGTTATAGTACGAGCCCTTGGGCGTGTTCCGCAGACGACACTCTCCGCTGTGCCATGGACTCCAGTCTCTGCAGAGATTCTGTGGGTGTGATCGCTCCAGAGAGTATGCAGCAGGTCACAAAATCATGTTTTGCTGCGGGCACCACACACACATAAGGCCCACAGCCAGGATATCCACCCTGGACAGACATGCTTTGTTCTAGGTCTGTACCCACGAAATGAAGCGCTGTTGTGAAACTGAGTGTATTTACCTTTCTGTTTCTGCCTTCGATTCTACTGAGAGTAGTCCGTGCTGGGTTGCAGGGGTGAGGTCGTTGGTTATTGAGGTCCTTTTCGTAGCCTCCGATATCACATAAAAACTCCGTAAAGACTCTGTGTGTTACTGAGGATGAAAAGTTCCACCTCCCCTTTCCCTGTAACCATGGAGTTATAGCTTCACCCATTCTGCAACAGAGAGTTTACTGTTGAAATTTAAAAAAAACAAACCCTGTCCAAGGAATTCTGTAGTATGGAATTATATATTAGGTCGGGTTTTTTTTTTCTTTTCTTTTTTTTTGAGGCTTATAGTTTGAACCAGTTTTTTATACTGAATATACAGTATACTGTAATGTAGAGGTGGACCTTTTGTGAAATTTAGTTTTTTAGATATCAGTATTTTTTTAAATGCAATGCAGTTTACTTTGTGTTCTCCTGTAAACCATTTTTAGGATTTTAGTTGTAGATTTTAGAATTTTATTGCTATTTATTTTGAATCAACAAACACATTCAATGTTCTCCTGTATTGTAAAATTTTGTATTACATGTTTTGTTTGAAATTGAGCAAAGAATTTGTTTGGTTTTTTTTTTTTGTTAAAAAAAATTAATACAGAACTAAAAGCAGCTAAAACCATGAGCGTAAAAAAAATATGTGAAAGCGGGTTAAACAATACCGGCCTGCCTGCAGACACCTGTTGTCTTCTGTAAGGATGTCCATAAAAGGATGACTTTTCTTAAAAGAATATTTTGAGATGAATTTGTCCACGTCACTTGCCAGATTTCACTTCTATTTGTTTTATTAAAAGATATTGGGAGTAAATTCATAGGTCATTTCAAATACTTTGCTTTAAAAGTACCAAGTTGTTACACAGTGGAAGGAAAGAAAGTCCTGAATAGAAAAAAAAATGCATCAAGATGCATTGAGAATTGTTTCAGAGTCAAATCGAAGCCCTGAATCATAATCGAATCATGAGGTGCCTAAAGATTCCCACCCCTAGCTCAGACCTCAGCTGGGGAGGAGGATGGACTTATCGGACCTCTTGCAGTTTTAGTTGGTGATCCCTCTAGTCAGAGGCAGTCAGCTGCAGTTCATGTCGAACGCACCTATTCACAGAATGTTGACATGTAGCTGTGTTCAGGAGGGGTCTGGCATCAAAAAAGTTTGGTACAGACTGGATCCAGTATGCTTGACTCATTGGCAAAAATCTCTTATAAATAAATAAATAAATCCGATCCACCTTATTCCTGAGGGTACAGCTGTAGAAACGATTATGGGGGAAACTTCTGCTTTTGGACGAAAGTAGTGTTAAGTCAGTCAGCAACAGTGGAGGTGCAGGGCATTTACAATAGCTTTTTTTTTTTTTTTAAGTTTTTCAAATTCAGTTTCATGTATAGTCCTCATACGTGTTTTGCAGTCAAGTGGCAGCTAATTTCCACACTTGCCTTTTTTTAAATGTTTTTGCTTAGTTATGGTACTACAGGGTTTCCTCTGGTAACATCTCTCGGTGGCGGCCTGCCACGCTAGAAATTTTACTGCCGCGCCAAGAAGATATGAATTTATTAAGAAAAATATATGAAGCAATGACTTTCCGCAAGCGTGCACACGAACAACGCGCATGGCCGTCAGCCGCGCGGAGTTTAGAAGCGCCCCGCCCATGCGGGTTTTCCAGTCAGTCAGCAGTGTCTCGCCAAGCGTGACTGACAGAAACATGAGTTTGTTAAAGTACTTTAAACGCAGAAAAAAAATCATTAGAGGTATGTATGTAAGCACTGGAGGAGTTTATCATGGTTTTAACCCGCTGGAAACGGGAGCAATAATGGAAGAGTCGCTTAGCTAAGAGATGTGGTTAGAATTCATATGCAGCCGGCTTCATATGAAGGGAAAGGCAAGGGACTGATGAACTGCTGAGGATATATTTCACCAGCCACTACAGTATTAAGTTATGTTCTGTAGGAATTGCAGGAATGAAGAGACTGGCAATTTCTCTCTTTTCTCGCACGAGCAGGCGTGCCATTTTTATTCTCTGGCGGCAGTGACAAAAAGCAACAGCTAAAAATGCTAACTCTCTTCACTCTAAACTGAGGTCCTTAAGTGGCTGCCTAGAGAGGTGCCTGATGAGAAAGCCTGAGAGCACAACTATAACTGCCTAAACAGATCATTCCGTACATGAACACACATTGTGGTGAATTATGTCTGTAGAGTCTGCTACAGTTCCCTGTTATGTACGTGGCAGGTTAAGATGACCGAAATTCATGAAGTCAATGACTTTAATCTGTCAGCAGCCTTCAGACTAACGAAACGTGCCAACATTTGATTTCAAAATAAGGGAGGATTTTCCTGCTGTCTGGGTGGTGAGGAGATTTAAAAAAAAAAAAAACAACTATAAATATAAAGAAATATTATAACAGAAATAACAGCATCCTTGGTCATTTAAGTTAATTTATTTCATTAAATACAATTTTATTAATATTTTTTCTTTGTAATCAGTTAAATTATTGTTCTGTTCTGACTGCAAAATTATGGTCAAATATGTAAACTGTTATAAGGAAAAAGTAAAAAAAAAATTACCACAGTCTGTTTCAAATTTATCTAAAAAAAACAGTAATTTTATTTTTAAAAAACAGACAAAAGTTAGTCATAAAATAGTCCACAAATATATAATAACATTTCAAATGTACAAGAAAAGTCAATTTTATAAGAGGAAATTACAAATTTGAGGAACAAGGTTTCAACTTTAGATTTACAGAGAAAAGTAGAAAACTATAAGAAAATTGTTATAAATTTTTGAGGAAAAACCTCAAACTTTGAAGACTGAAGTCATTACTCAAGTTTTTAAGTGGGTGCTCTTTGTACCCTTAACTCAACTAGAAATTTTTTGGTTGTCTACTTTTAATTATTAATTTCAAAGCACTGCTTTTACATGAATAGAATTTCTGGTTACTATACCCACTTGATCATATAATTTAAGTATGCTTGAGTACATTACTATTATGAATGTTTCTTTCCATTCCCTACTCTCTCAATGGAAAAAAAGAAACACTAGAATAAAAATACAAAAAATACACATTTTTGTCATTTATGTAAACCATGACAAAAAAATCCTGCAGGACAAAACATGACACTTGATATTTTCTAACCTGTTTGTATACCACCATAGACAGAGAGAGAACCTGAATTAGACAGAGCTCAGAGAGGGCAAGATGAGACAGAAGAGAGGAGCCGAGGAGAGAGAAGTGTTCAGGCAGAGGAAGGAGAGAAGGATAACACCACTAAAAAGTCTAAACACAGGATGTCTGGGTGGGACCCCAACTGGCCCAATATTCAAGCCTCGGTTGTACAATACTTCAAATGGTAAGTTCCATATGCAACACTACTGTGTAAAATTTTAAAAAGAAATAAATAGTATAAAGTGAACATATTCCGGTATCCCCCCCCCCCCCCTCCCGGGGGGAAAAATATGTTGTCACCACGCCAAGGTCTTTAAGCCAGAGGAAACACTGGGTACTAGTTGTGCTGTTAGTGGTTGTGCCAAAGACTGAATGTACGGGGGAGCTGAAAAGTTCATAGTGGTCAAATCTGACCAAATGTGGTTTATCTTTCAACATAGTCTCCCCTTCGGTCTACACACTTCTTCCATCGGTGTTGCAACACTTGGATCCCTGCAGTTGAAAAATAAACCACATTTGGCCAAATTTGACCACAATGAATTTTTCAGCCTATGAACTTTTCAGCCCCCCCCCCACACACATCCCCCCTAGAGTGTAGTCTGGGCCAAGACCCACCCTCTTTGCAAGTTTCATGAAAATCGGTTCTGTAGTTTTTGTGTAATTGAGCTTAAGTTCTTCTCAGGCTGTATTCACACCAGGATAGTCAGGGAGTCTCGGTTTGACTCGGCGGGGAATGGCGAGAATTTTCACACCTTCGTTTGGTTCAGTTTACGTTCACACAGCACTTCACTCAAGCAGACCAAACTGCTTGGACGTCATGCAGTTACAACAGCTGCTCATTTGTAGCGCTGTAGCTGAAGCCACCACTGACCAGGAAGAAAAAGTCTCGGTGAAGAAGAGAAATCCGGTTTATCGATTGGCCAGGACCGATGTTATGCCGAGAATTGCTCACTTGCCAAGAACTGCATCCCATCCACCAAAACTAAAAAATATAACACTACAGCCAGGCTTGTAACAATTTGTGCATTTTTAGAAGTAAAAATTGTTATTCTCTTGTGAATTGTCTTTAAATTATGTTTATTCGACGATGGGATGCAATTCTTGGCAAGCGAGCAATTCTCAGCATAACACCGTTCCCTTCAGTAAGGTGTTTATGCACCACAAACTAATAAAAATGAAAACTATCTGTATTAACCCCCCGTGCCACCATCATGTCACTAAACATTTTAAAAACATCGGTGTTCTTGTGTGTAGCCACAAGCAGTTGAGAAATCTGGTTTTCAGACTAAATATCTATCAGATCCTGCATCTCACTCCTCACTTGTCACTACTCCAAGTCCAAGAGACATTTTTTTAAACTTTTCTCCTCAGTTTTCTCCAGTAAAAGTATTTCTTGGATCCGCACGGTTGACTTTATTGTTATTTTCTACCCAAAATGGAGGCTGAAGAACCAGGAGCTCTTCAGCTGAATCGGGATGTTGGATTTATTTATTTACCCATAGATTCCTATCACGGACGTGCTGCCAGGAAACACACATCAAGTTTTCAACAGGGTCAACTTTTTCAGGTGAGTGGGAACTGTTATGTATAAATAATGTGAGACAGAAGCCATGCTGAACTGAACAGCGAACAGCGAACTACTCTTTATTAGACACACACAGTGGGCCGTGCCCGCCTGACGTCATGCCAGTGGGCGGGTACAGCATCACACACACACTATATCACATTCCACTCCCCTTTACAAAAGTGTAAGACCACACACACAATTGAGACCCTACCCAATTTAGGACCCGACTCACGCACTAAGGGAACGAGGAATAATTAACTGTAATAAAATATCCTAACACACTCATCCAAAAGAATAATAACATTTGGACCATGTCTGTAAAATATATAAAATAATCCCATATCACACACACTCGCATGCACACCAGCCACATATATACATATTTCCATTAATAGTGTTCAAGTCACACCTCTGTCCACTGGCAGCCAGTGGTAAAACCGGCCCAGGGGCCCAGGCCAGCCCCAAATCATACACGCCCTGGGCCGCTGAAGATAAGACCGGCTCGGAGGCTCCGGGCAGCCCCACGACATGTGCGCCCGTGGCTGCCGTCTGCCTCCGGGATCAAAAACAATCTCTCTTGCCATAATGTCCCTCTTCACCGCCAACTGCATCACTCCTTGGGACCCACCGTGCTGCTGTCCAACACACCATTCCTCCATGCTCATCGGTCCGCTCCCGACTGCTTTCAACACCGCTGTCATGGCTCTAAACACTCCGGTCCGGGGAAACCCGAAGCCTGCTCGACGGCACCGCTCAATGACCCAGGCACCTCACCGCTGCTCTCAGCACCCTCGTCCCAGGCGCTTCGCTGTGCTGTCTTCGTGCCCAGCTGTAGCTGCTCTCTCCCGGGGTTCACAGCATCGCTCTCACCAGCGTTGTTTCCCGACCCAGGCATCTCACCGCTGCTCCCAGCACCCTCGTCCCAGGCGCTTCGCTGTGCTGTCTTCGTGCCCAGCTGTAGCTGCTCTCTCCCGGGGTTCACAGCATCGCTCTCACCAGCGTTGTTTCCCGACCCAGGCATCTCACCGCTGCTCCCAGCACCCTCGTTCCAGGCACTCCGCTGCACTGTCTCCATGCCCGGTCGTAGCCGCTCTCTCCCGGGGGTCTCAGCTTCACTCTGGTCGGCGTCACTCTCTGACCCATGCGCCTCATTGCTGCTCTCAGCACCCTCGTCCCAGGTGCTCTTCTGCGTCAACTCCATGTCCAGCTGCAGCTACTCTCCCTCGGGGCTCTCAGCATCACTCTTGTCGGCTCCACTCTCCGACCCAGGTGCTTCGTCGCTGCTCTCAGCACCCTCGTCCCAGGCGTTCTGCTGCATCGTCTCTGCGCCGACTGTCGCTGCTCTTCCCCGGGGCTCTCAGCTTCGATTGTCCTACTCACTGGCTGCCTAGCCTCTAGCTGCGGGGATGACTCCTGCTGCTCTCCCTCTCCGATGTCGTCGCACACCGCGCCGTCCAACTCATCAGCGCTCCGGTCCTCCACCTTCCTGCGCTTTGCGGCTGGCTCTCCATCTTCAGTGACCGGGGACTCCCCCAGTCCCACCTCGATGCCCAGCTGGTAGCCTGGAGCCCTCTTTTGGCGTGCAGTTAGCTTTGTGGCTAGCCTGTCCATAGACACTGACTGTGCCTTTAGCTTCTCCCAGCTAACTAGCTTAGCCTCATTTGGCGCCAACACTCCCACTACAGACAGCGTCGTGGTCCTTGTCTGCCCGGCGAAAAATTCAGCCAACCACTCGACAGCATCCTCATAGCGCTCCGTCTCTCCCAACGTACCGAGAATTCTTTGGCCCTCCACGCCGAAATGATGGGCCAGGAGCGCTCGTCGTCTTCTCCCGTCAAGTCCACCTAGGTCCAGCGCCCCGATGTAACCTTCAAACATGGCCCTCCACTTCGGCCACAGGATCACCGGCTCTTCTGTGTACTCCAGAAACGGCACTAGGGGTTGAAGTAGCTCATACGCTTCCATAATTATTCTCATCGCCAAAATGTTATGTATGAATAATGTGAGAGAGGAGCCATACTGAACTGAACAGCGAACTACTCTTTATTAGACACACACAAAACTATATACACAGTGGGCCGTGCCTACCTGACGTCACGCCAGTGGGCGGGTATGGCATCACACACACACTACACCACAGGAACTTTGCCTGTCTACATCTCACCCAGACGGTGAATTAATGTCTTTTCATATGTTTACATTGAGTTATAATGTAATTGTGCTGCATGAAAAATTCGCCCATTCACGTTTGATGTGAAGGCACCTTTACAGTAAACGCCACTTTCTCTTCTCACTGTGTGTTGCTGTGGTTACACAAACGCAGAGAGGCACATCCGTCCTTTGGTCTACTGGACACCCCATTTGCATTCACACGACAAGCGAAGCACACCAGACTGTGTTTGCAAGTGAACCGAGACCCCCCCCTTTTCAGGGGGACCAGAGTTCGCTTGTTTGGTGCTGCACCAGAGTTTCAGGTGCATTCAGACGACGCCAAACGAAGCAAACTATCCACGGAATACACACTTTGGTCCTTTAGTCCAGACCAAACAGTGGCCGTGTGAGTGCGCCCTTAGAAGCATGCGGATATAACCATGCATGCTCATATCACTCTGTAACGCATATCGCCATGACAATGATAACACATTAAGTAAGGATGCACAATAAATACATCTTAATACCCCCACTGAAACTTAGCTCAATTGTGTTTGATAAAAATGTAACATTAGGTCTCCCTTTGACCTTTAACAGCGTAGACAATTTTTTACACTTTTAAGTCCCAAACAAAACCTGTGTAAAACTCTTCCAGTATTTCCTCTAGCTTAAAGACTCTGGCGCAGTGGCAATGTATTTTTCTGTGGGGGAGAGGCGGCAGCAGAAAGCACATGACACTATTGTAACCGGAATATGTTAATTTTATACTATTTCTTTCTTTTTTAAATTTTGCACAGTAACTTTGCATATGGAACTTACCATTTGAAGTATTGTACAACCAAGGCTTGAATCTTGGAATATTTGACCAGTTGGGGTCCCAACCAGACGTCCTGTGTTTGGACTTTTTACTGGTGTTATCCTTCTCTCCTTCCTCTCTTGCACCCTCTGCCTAAACACTTTCCTCTCATTGGGTCCTCTCTTCTATCTCATCTTTGTCTCTCTGAGCCCTGTCTTATTCATGTTTCCTCTGTGTCTATGGTGGTATAGAAACAGGTTTGAAAATACCAAGTGTCATGTTTTGTCCTGCATGAATTTTTGTCATGATTTACATAAATGACACAAATATTTATATTTTTTGTATTTTTATTAGTTTTTCTTTTTTCCATTGAGAGAGTAGGAAAGAGAAGGGAAAAAAAACATTCATAACAGTAAGTAACTCACACATACTACAGTGGATATAAAAAGTCTACACACCCCTGTTCAAATGTCAGGTTTTTGTGATGTAAAAAAAGAGACCAAGATAAATCATTTCAAAATTTTTTCCTCCATTAATGTGACCTATAACCTGTACAACCCAATTGAAAAACAAACTGAAACCTTTTAAGGGAAAAAATAAAAAAATATAAAACTTACAATAACCTAGTTGCATAAATATGCACACCCTTAAACTAATACTTTGTTGCAGCACCTTTGGCTTTTATTACAGCAGTCAGTCTTTTTGGGTAGGAGTTTATCAGCTTGGTACATCTTGATGTGGCAATATTTGCCCACTCTTCTTTGCAAAAACACTCCAAATCTGTCAGATTGCGAGGGCATCTCCTAGGCACAGCCCTCTTCAGATCACCCCACAGATGTTCAATCGGATTCAGGTCTGGACTCTGGCTGGGCCATTCCAAAACCTTAATCTTCTTCTGGTGAAGCCATTCTTTTGTTGATTTGAATGTGTGCCTTGGGTCATTGTCATGCTGAAAGATGAAGTTCCTTTTCATCTTCAGCTTTCTAGCAGAAGCCTGAAGGTTTTGTGCCAACGCTGACTGATAGGACTGTGCGATATGACGATATATATCAGATGACGATATGAAAACGTCTATCATTTCATAGACTACTCTATCGTTTACATCGTTATTTAAAATGCACATACTCCCATTTATTCAGTAAAGCTCCTCACAACTACTTGTCAGCGTCCCGTCTCTCCTCTGCAGTGCGCACAGCGGAACAGGTGTGTCGTAGGTGGTTAAGCTTCAGTCTGGTGGATGCTAATGCTAACTCCAAACTACCGGTTCAGATAGCTGCTACTCCTGTTTGTCAGGGATGTGGAACTTTTTTCCATTGTGCTGCATCAGAGAAGATAGTTTGCTGACCTTGTTTTAATAGGAGGTAAGTAACATTAACACCATGTCTAATTATGAAATGCTAAATGACGATGCTAAGTTGTGCTAACTGGAAACCCTAGAAAACCATCATTTTTTTTGGTTTAAATTACTGCTGAGTTTCTTGGTTTTGTCTGAAAAAAATTATTAAAGCTGCAAAAGTGTATGATGGTGGCACATACACGCAAAATAAATAATAAATACTTTAAAATGTGTCAGAGGAGCAAGTTGGCTCTTAATGTAATTTATTTGATTTTGTTATGTTTGCCCCTTGCAGGGCAAAGATGAGGCGCCAGAAGCCAGCAGTGAGTTTGTTATTTTATTACAAAAAGTACAAAATAATGTGCCACGAGGGGCAAAACACAAACACTCTATATACACGACCCCGGAGGGTGAAATAACTGAACATACAAAAATCAACAGTCACTTCATATAAACAGTGAGGGCGAAACCTTGCACTGCAGAATAAACACTTTCCATGAAAATAGCAAGGGCGAAACCTAACGCAGAAAAGGACTGGCTTCAGACATGGGGAAACCAGTCTGGATAGAGCGAGGTCACAGCGAGGACTGAACTCGACTGCAATCTTAAATAGTGCACAAACTAATTACAAATAGGTGAGACAGATGATGATGAATTAAGTGCCCGCAGCTGTGACAGCCCACGAGCAGACTGACAGGCGGAAGTGCTGCCGCGGCGCTGTCAAAATAAAAGCACAAATACACACCATCACAAAACGCCCAAATAAAGAGACAAAAAGGAGAAAAATAATAAGTGACTCGAGTGCAGAGCAGACCCGCGCTCGGGATCACAACAGATTTCTAATCATTTTAATTAGTCAAATATTGATAATGAATAAAGTTAAAGTCATCACATGTATTTTATTACATTACCTTTTGTGTCTTTGATTTTCAGATCATGACCAATCTGAAATATTTTTACTAAGAAGCAAACAGGTTAAATCAGGCCAGAATGGCAGGCAGCAGGTCTACTTAAATTTTAACTCATTTAAATTAACAGCTAGTTTATATCTGTAGGTGACAACCATGGGTAATTTTCTCATTTTCAGATATTTTTTTATGTTATCTGCTTTTTTTTTTTTCCTTTTTTTGCTTTTCTCCTCTGGCTCAGGAAATATTTAATTTATTGATGTTTACTTTTTATTCATATATGATTTAGAAGAAAAACCTGAAATTTATGAAAATCAAGTCTCAAATGCACATTAAAAAACTACAACCACACTGCAAAATTATGAGGGAAAGCGGTACATATAAAAAAAGATAGTCCTTTTTATGTGATTATCTAAACTGTAGAATTTACAGAAAATGTATATCGTGATATATATTGTTACCGTGATGTGACTTATATCGTGATATGACTTATATCGTGATATGAATTTTTTTGTCATATCGCACAGCCCTACTGACTGGTATTTGGAACTGTTTATAATTCCCTCCACCTTGACTAAGGCCCCAGTTCCGACTGAAAAAAAACAGCCCCAAAGCATGATGCTGCCATCACCATGCTTCACTGTAGGTATGGTGTTCTTTTAGTGATGAGCAGTGTTGTGTTTGCGTCAAATATACCTTTTGGAATTATGGCCAAAAAGTTCAACCTTGGTTTCATCGGACCATAACACATTTTCTCACATGGGTTTGGAAGATTTCAAATGTGTTTTTGCAAAATGTAGCCAGGCTTGGATGTTTTTTTCTTAAGATAAGGCTTCCATCTTGCCACCCTACCCCATAGCCCAGACATATGAAGATGGGAGATTGTTGTCACATGTACTAAACAGCCAGTACTTGCCAGAAATTCCTGCAGTTCCTTCAGTGTTGCTGTCGGCCTCTTGGCAGCCTCCCTGACCAGTTTTCTTCTCGTCTTTTCATCAATTTTGGAGGTACATCCAGTTCTTGGTAATGTCACTGTTGTGCCATATTTTCTCCACTTGATGATGACTGTCTTCACTGTGTTCCATGTTCCATGTTATATTTAATGCCTTGGAAATTCTTTTGTACCCTTCTCCTGACTGATACCTTTGAACAATGAGATCCCTCTGATGCTTTGGAAACTCCCTGCGCACCGTGGCTTGTGCTCTAAGATGTGACTACAGAAATGTCAGGAAAAGCCTACTAGAACAGCTGAACTTTATTTTGGGTTAATCAGAGGTATTTTAAATGTTGGCAGGTGTGTGTTGACTCCCATTTAACATGAGTTGGAATTAAGGATGAGCCGATCCGAACCACTGTATCGGTATCAGGTTTGATCCAGATAAAATGGCTGGATCGGTATTGGTAAGAAATAAAAGTAATTTATCGATCTGATACATTAATAGTATTAAAATAAAATGAAGGTGCGATAATGTTCTCAGCCATGCTGTGTGCGTTTTCTGTAAACAACAACAACAACTGTCACTGGAGTCTGTCTGTGGGACTCGCCTTGGTATGTAGCTGTGTGGTACCAGCGTTTACAATTTTATTCTTTCTTTCTTCATCGGAACGTCAACACCAGCAACTTGATAAAACACTTGCCAAAGTATCACGGTAAAGGCGTATGCTTAATTCTGTCAAGAACCAAGCAGAAGGAAGTGCTTTTCCAGCTCAGAGGCTGGACACTAAAAGTGAAACCTAAGCAAAAGAACGAAACTGAAAGTACAGTGGGGTAAAAAAGTATTTAGTCAGCCACCAATTGTGCAAGTTCTCCCACTTAAAAGATGAGAGAGGTCTTCAGTTTTCATCATAGGTATACCTCAACTATGAGAGGCAAAATGAGGGGGAAAAAATCCAGAAAATCACATTGAAGGATTTTTAATGAATTAATTGGTAAATTCCTCAGTAAAATAAGTATTTGGTCACCTACAAACAAGCAAGATTTCTGGCTCTCACAGACATATAACTTCTTCTTTAAGAGGTTCCTCTGTCCTCCACTCATTACCTGTATTAATGGCACCTGTTTGAACTCGTTATCAGTATAAAAGACACCTGTCCACAACCTCAAACAGTCAGACTCCAAACTCCACTATGGCCAAGACCAAAGAGCTGTCAAAGGACACCAGAAACAAAATTGTAGACCTGCACCAGGCTGGGAAGACTGAATCTGCAATAGGTAAGCAGCTTGATGTGAAGAAATCAACTGTGGGAGCAATTATTAGAAAATGGAAGACATACAAGACCACTGATAATCTCCCTCGATCTGGGGCTCCATGCAAGATCTCACCCTGTGGGGTCAAAATGATCACGAGAACGGTGAGCAAAAATCCCAGAACCACATGGGGGGACCTAGTGAATGACCTGCAGAGAGCTGGGACCAAAGTAACAAAGGCTACCATCAGTAACACACTACGCCGCCAGGGACTCAAATCCTGCAGTGCCAGACGTGTCCCCCTGCTTAAGCCAGTACATGTCCAGGCCTCTCTGAAGTTTGCTAGAGAGCATTTGGATGATCCAGAAGAGGACTGGGAGAATGTCATATGGTTAGATGAAACCAAAATAGAACTTTTTGGTAAAAACTCAACTTGTCGTGTTTGGAGGAGAAAGAACACCATACCTACTGTGAAGCATGGGGGTGGAAACATCATGCTTTGGGGCTGTTTTTTCTGCAAAGGGACCAGGACGACTGATCCGTGTAAAGGAAAGAATGAATGGGGCCATATATCGTGAGATTTTGAGTGAAAACCTCCTTCCATCAGGAAGGGCATTGAAGATGAAACGTGGCTCGGTCTTTCAGCATGACACTGATCCCAAACACACCGCCCGGGCAACAAAGGAGTGGCTTCGTAAGAAGCATTTCAAGGTCCTGGAGTGGCCTAGCCAGTCTCCAGATCTCAACCCCATAGAAAATCTTTGGAGGGAGTTGAAAGTCCGTGTTGCCCAACGACAGCCCCAAAACATCACTGCTCTAGAGGAGATCTGCGTGGAGGAATGGGCCAGAATACCAGCAACAGTGTGTGAAAACCTTGTGAAGACTTACAGAAAACGTTTGACCTCTGTCATTGCCAACAAAGGGTATATAACAAAGTACTGAGATGAACTTTTGTTATTGACCAAATACTTACTTTACTGAGGAATTTACCAATTAATTCATTAAAAATCCTTCAATGTGATTTTCTGGATTTTTTTTTCTCATTTTGTCTCTCATAGTTGAGGTATACCTATGATGAAAATTGGAGACCTCTCATCTTTTAAGTGTCAGAACTTGCACAGTTGGTGGCTGACTAAATACTTTTTTGCCCCACTGTAAAAACCAGACTGGAGCATGGAAACGACATAAGATGGGCTTATCTTTTGACAAAGAGTTACAGCTGATGAGAGGTAGGTGACAGAAATATAAATAGCAAATTATAACAATGAACTGGAAGCAGGACTAAAACAACAAGGCTACCTGAAATGGAACAGGAATGACTTCAAAATAAGAGCAAACCAAAAATCTAATAATGGACAGAATAATGTCAGAAACACTACTAAATGAACCGAGCACCAGTGGCCTCATGTATAAAGGATTGTGCAGCTTTCATACTGAAAGATGGCGTACTCACAAAATTTTAAAAGTACTGTACGTGTGCACAAAAATTTTCAGATTTATAAAACTATGCGCACGCCCGATTGTCATGAACTCCTCGTGCGCTTTGACACAGTGCACAGAGGAAAGGAGAAAAACCCACTCGCAGGAGATAGTTGTGCATTTTATTACAGTTAGAGAATAAACAGTTCAGGATAACAGATGAATATACCAGATGAGATTCAATGATTCAACATGGCAGGTGAGTTGTACAGGATACATAAGGATGTCCTCCAGGATGTTCTACAGAACAGGTGAGTGACTAGGGAAAATGTTCCACGGCAGATGGAACTGTGGACGGGGAACGGAGAAGTGCCCGGGAGAGGAACCGCCTGGCAGAACTGGACGGCAGGGGCGGAAACAGTCTGTACACATGTAGGCTGGAGCAGTCCGAGTAGATCCCAGTGAATGTCCAGATGAACATAAATAACCAGTAACAGATAAGCACGCCACCCAGTGTGAAGCGGAACCGAGAAGAGCAGGCAGGGCTTCTAGACATGAACAAACATTGTGTGGATTAGCCACAGTGTACGACACAATGATCCGACAATCTCTTCCAACAGACAAAGGGCTAAAATCGTGCCAGGCCTAATGAGGAAAGAGATTGCTGGTGTGAGTAATGAGAGTGAGAGTGAAACTGAATGGGCAATACAAAGTGGAAACAGGTGTGTGGCGGAACGTCAGTGAGCATGTGGATGAGGATGGATGGGTGTGTGTATGTGTGTAAGAGTGTGCATGGGAGAAAATGTATGTGTGTGTGTGTGTGTGTGTGTGTGCGCGTGAGCAGAGGAGTGACAGTGATAATAAACCACAGCTGATACCACTGACCAGAGGAGGAGGCGTGGCTGAGCTGTCAGGGAGCCGAGGGGACCCAAGAGGCTCCCTGAGAGCGCCTGATAGAAAATAGACAGCAACAAACACACAAAGGAGTAAACAGCCACTGCGTCACAGAACTGGGCCTAAGCATCAGCCCAGTTCATGACACCGATTCTCCGCTCCTTTTCTTTATACATCCCACCTCACGTGAAAAATCAGCGTACGTGCACAACCTCTTTACTCCACCTTGGTTACTCCCACTAATGACTATGTAAATGAAGAAAAACGCCCCTTCTGTCTCTTCTGTCAAACAGTGGTTGTCAATCCTGCGGGAAAACACAACATAAAAAAATAATATCTTAACGGAGTGTGATGCTGAGGTGTTGATAACGGAGGTGGAGGTCAGAAAAAATATTTTATTTTGTTTTTACCCTCTGGAATCAACAATAAACCAAAGTTTACCGAGTGGACTGTGTTACAATGACAGTTCATTCATTCATTTTTTTTTTTTTATTTCTGTCGGATCATAAGACAAAAAAGAAAAGGAAAGAAAAGACAACATATTTCGGACAGAAAGGGCGTAGGCTGAAGCAACAACTTGTGCCTACACCTCAGTTAATTCAGCTGGCTCAGACTGAAATAAAATAAAATGGCATTAAAGTTAAAGTCTATGGACGGCTCACTATATGACAGTGTGACGGGGGTGGGGGGGCTGACACAAGGAAAAAAATTGCTGTGAAAGAAAACCCTCAGTAATCCGCATAGACAGACGTGATGTCCAGCCATCTTCTACAGCTTAATCCTTTTTGGGTTGCAGGGGGCTGGAGCCTATCCCAGCATCTTTGGGCCAGAGGAAGGGTACACTCTGGACAGATCGCCAGTCCATCGCAGGGCCAACATAGAGAGACAGACAACCATTCACTCTCACATTCATACCTAAGTGTGGTCTATATTAATCATATATCCCATAACCTACATATGTATAAGCATGTGAGAATGTTTGGTGACTACATATGTAAAGCGACTTCACACCTCAGAACAGGACAAAGGGTCTCAACCGCCAGTGAAGATCAAAGAGCATCCAAGGCACTGCGGTGGAGACCAGATAGGTCGCCCTGACCTCCCAGGGCCAGGTGGAGGGGTACGGAGACAAAGGAGGGGATTAAGTTAATGGGGGATGTCAGCTTTGATATGCATGTCTTTTGTTGTGTGTGAGTATAAGTACACAGAGCCGAAGGTGTTCGCTCTCTTACTTCTTCTGCTGCTGCACTAGATGAGACTTGTTAGAGGAGCGAAGCTGATAATAAACTTTGGTTTATGAGTCACACCGCCTCGTTATTCCAAGCTCTTCTACACTAAGGACAATTTAGAATCTATTAGTTTGATGCCAATTAACCTAACCTGCATGTCTTTGGCTTGTGGGAGGAAACCACAGTACCCGGAGTAAACCCACGCAGACACGGGGAGAACATGCAAACTCCACACAGACAGGTCACTGATGGTCTGGGGGTGGGATCGAACCCACGATGGTCAGGGGTAGAATCGATCCCGTGACCTTCTTGCTGTGCTGATACAGTGCTAACCACTGTTCCACTGTGCTGCCCCCAGACGTGACGTTACTGAGTAAAATAGATGAGATGAGATACTTTATTTGGAACAAAAAAACAAAACAAATGACAAGTGCAATAAAAGTGACAGTATACAGTGCTCAAAAAGGAGAAGGAAGAAGTTAACATTTATTCCAACTCCTCTTTTCCCTAAATACATCCCATCCATCCATCCATCCATCTTCTTCCGCTTGATCCTTTTCGGGTCGCAGGGGGGCTGGAACCTATCCCAGCATCTTTGGGCGAGAGGCAGGGTCCACCCTGGACAGATCGCCAGTTCATCGCAGGGCCAAAACAGAGAGACAGACAACCATTCACTCTCACAGTCATACCTAAGGACAATTTAGAATCCCCAGTTTGATGCCAATTAACCTAACTTGCATGTTTTTGGCATGTGGGAGGAAACTGGAGAAATCCCGGAGTAAACCCACGCAGACACGGGGAGAACATGCAAATTCCACACAGATCACTGTTGGTCGGGGGCTGGGATCAAACCCAGGATCCCCTGAGTTGCTGTGCTGCCGCAGTGCTAACCACTCCACCACCATGCTGCCCCAAATGGGGATAAACACGCTTCCATCTTCAGGAAAATGGCTTATCTTCCTCCAGAAGATTAGTTTTTTTGTCCTTATCACCAATTGTTGTGTCTGGAAGCAGGGACCAACAGACATGTTGTCTATGTTGAAGGTTAGTTTTTAATAATACAAGCTAGTAACACATGGAACATACAGTAAGCTAACAATAGCGGGGTACAGGTAGTGTATCAGGCTAGAGGCAGAGCACCAAAGACCAGGACTCCTGCCGTTAGTCCCTTAATATAGTCATGGCGTGGTGACGTCATCCGTGCCTGCGTCACCATGTCCGTGACATGCATGGTGGTGCATCAATATGCCACATAACCCGCTATTCTAAGGCCCTATAGGAGACAGATGCCTTGGGACAATTAAGCAATATTACACGAGAGTGAGTTCAGTATCATGAATATATTAGCTAGCAGGGCATGATGTGGCTTGTGCCCAGAGTATCACACCCTGCTGGAGTTAGGATATTCATAATACCACAACAAACTCGAGTAATATTGCTTTTATACAACAGTTCCATAAGCACAATTTATTAACAGACAGCAATACTGGACAAAATATTAGGATTTGTTTCTTTAACCAATTATTTTGCACAGCTGAGAAAAAAAATAGTCCCTTCTGAATGTAGCCACTAGCCAGTAACTGCTGCTAAACATCTCAGTCAGCATGAAGACATCTATTGTCATTTCACACACACATGTAAGCAAATCAAATATTGTCAAGTGCAAAAGTAACAAGTGCAAAAGTAATAAGTGTTTATAAAATATACCTGTTAAGTCAATACTTAAGAAAATCGCACATCAAAATGTATCCAATACCGGCCACCAGAAGCTAGTAGCTAGCATGCTAGAGATTTAGCACATGCTAGCAATTTAGCACATTTTGCTCACTTTTCTTTGCATTTTCAGATGAAACAAAGAGTCCATCACCACAAAGGTATTGTGGTTTGTTAATCAAGACAATAAATCAAACTCTAGCACTGCCTATTTTTTTAAACAGACGTGAAAGGACTTAATGACGGGCAGAAGGCAATGGTTGTTTTCAAAAGGGTGGGACTTCCGGGTCATGGTTGTATAATTTCTTGTCAAACACCGCCTCACTGTGGAAATTAAGGTATCCAAAACAGTACTGCAATTGTCAGAGAGTTGATAGAAAATTACTGTTAGTAATTTAGCGGTTACTAGGACACCTTTGAAGTGGAGTGATACACTCCACTCCACACCAGATTATCTCCTGGTGTGACGACAACTTTTTGGATTTAAATGTGTCTAAAACCAAGGAATTAATTCTTGATTTTAGAAAGAAAAAAGAAGCTGTTCAGGAGACTAGAATTCACAATGACAAAGTCGAAACAGTAAGGTCATACAAATACCTTGGTACGTATTTTGATGATCAACTGAAATTCAGTGGAAATACTGAGGTCATTGCAAAGAAAGGGAAACAAAGAATCTACCTTTTAAGGAAACTGAACTCCTTTTCAGTGAGTCAAATGATTCTCTGCTGTTTTTATCAGTCTTTTATTGAGAGTTTGTTTTTCTTTTATCTGCTGGTTTAATGGTCTCACAGTTAAAGACAGGAGTAGTCTGAACGATATTGTGAAAATATGTTCCAAGATTATCGGTGTGAGACAGAGAGATCTGAATTCCTTTTGTAACCAGCAGATTATTTGCAAAGCAGAATGCATTCTCTCTTCTCCTGATCATGTCCTCTCAAATGAATTCTCTCTTTTGCCATCAGGGCACCGTTATGTTTTACCTGCTAGCAAAACTAATCGGGATGCCAAGTCCTTTATTCCCTTAGCAATAAAGCTACTAAATGCTTCTTAAGGTTGTTAAATGTCACACATATTTTTTTTTTACATATATTATTATTTATCATACAAGTTTTAGGTTTTCGTTGTTATCATGACCGTTCTTTTATTCTTTTAGTAACCCCCAATAATGGTTGGTTAGATGTGACTTTTAATTTCTTCCTGCATTGTCTGTTGTCCCTGGTGTTTGCACAACTTGGTGCATCAATGTACAAGTTACTTTTTAAATCAATTGCCCCTTGAGGGATAAATAAAGTTGTTTGAACTGAATACATATCCAGTGAAATTGGAGTCCAATTACTGTGGATTACAGTAACTCATGGAATCCCTATTGTCCAATCAAATTGCTCAGTCAGAACTAACTGTTGTATAATTTAGAATGACAAGTTAACCTAACATGTATGTCTTTGGATTGTGCGAGGCAGCCAGAGCTCCTGGAGGAAACCCACGTTGCACAGGGAGAACATGCAAACTCCACACTGAAAGATTCCTACCCCTGCCAGCCTGGGAATTCAAACCTTGAACCTTCTTGCTGTTAGGCAACAGTGGTAACCACTGCACCACCATGCTGCTACGTCTGCTTAGAATTTTTATGTGACTTGTACTGCATCACTTCTCAATCTCAGAAAATGCACAGATATTGCACCAGAATAGTCATCTGTGAAAGACTGTGTATATTTGTATCCTTCTATGCTTGGTGTTGACATAGGGCCTGTTAAGTTGGTGTGGACTAGCTGTAAGGGTTCCTTTGCTTCTCTTTCTGGTTCCTTATTTCTCATCTGGGTAAATTTCCCCTGTGTACATATCTCGCATAATTGTGCTGATCTGACTAGGGGTGGGTTCAAAAGATTGATACAACGATATGAATCGATCCACGTTTGACTGAGCCAATATCGATCCACAAAATCTGCGGATTGATCTTTGAATATAATACTTTTACATCTGTGAACGTCTGCTGAGTCTGATTGGGTCGAAACAAGGTCAGGAACCGTGGCCAAGAACCAGAAACACCTGGAGCTCTAACGGAGCTAACAGCTAACAAGCTAATGGATATGCTAGTTCTTCTTCTGTGGTGTTAAAACGGTTCTCATCAGGCAAGAGTTCCCCGCGGCACGTGCGCATATCTTTACTTCTGTACATGAGTGGAGTTGTTAACGTGCGTGTCTTAATTTATCATCAAAAGTCACCGTAAAGACTATCCTCAACAGCTTCTGAATATTTTTCATAAAGCAGGGATAAACGGTTTTGTACTACATGCAGCACTGTGTTGGAACATAAAGTTGACAATTGATAAACTGAAAATGCATGGAGACTGGTTGAAACCCATGAAGAGTGAGGGAGACTTGGAGCTGCTGAAATTTTTAAATAAAACATCATTTGTTTGTTTTAACATTTGTGTCATAAATTAATAATTTATCCGATATTGATGGTGGTTTCTTTTACGAACTATGGATACAGAGTTAACTGTTGGTTAAGCGCTGTGATTAAATGCAGAATAAAGGTATATTTTATGAGATTTTGGACTTCGAGCACTTAAGAGAGAGATTTGAAGATAGTAATGAATCACAATAAAATGAAAATGGCAGAATTAATAAGGGCTGCAGTACTAATAGAACTAAACTGAAATTAACAAATCTTCCTAGGAAATGAATTGAAACCCTTTTCAAAAATTGAAAGTTAATTTGTAGTTAAAATATAAACAACAAAAAAATAAAATAAATTATTAAACCCTACTGTGGTGTGGGGATTTAAAAATATGATTATTAATTTTACTGTGAAATCTATTCTTTTCACCTCCCCTTCACATCTATGAAGACTGGGTTTCCACTCCAAGGTCTATCCTGCACTGAGACCTTCTGAAGGGAAGAGGTTGTCAGTGGAGGAGCCATCCCTGCTTCATTGTGGATTTCAGCACAAAATAAGACCTCAAATTTTTTAGGGTCTTAGTTTGTAAATTCAAGAATCAAGAAGGTGCTGCCATAATTTTCTCCATACTCTAATATGCATTCAATGCAATTTAGTTGTAATGACTAATTCTTTTATTTCTTTTTTTTATTTAATCTCTCAGCAAGAATACAATGTTTGTCATTTTTTGACAATTTTACTGAGCATTTAATTCTAAATAAATCACTGTTTAACAGGAATTTTTTGGCAATCCTGTGCTTTTCTTGTGGTGTTACATAGAACAGCATCACTGTAAACTATGGAAAAAGCAGCTACTTTAAAATCTGTACTTCCTCACACAACTTTCAGTGCAAAAAACCTAAAATGTCACAACTTTTTGGAAAAGCTCCCACAAATTCAGGCTTTTTGGGCCACAACAATCACAAAAACAGCTGACGAAGTCCTGGAGGGACTGAAATACAGTGAGATTATGTATACAGGCTTCAAGCATTGGATTTGTTTACTTACTCAGGTTTGTTAACTTGACACTACACACCCTTTGCACTAAAGAAAGCGCTTGTGAGCACTTTGTGAAATCACAAGTTAAATAATAAAAAGTGCATTCTTGTAAATGATTTTGGGTCAGTTCTATTTGTGATAATTTATGTATTAACAAAGTTAGAGTATTCTTGGTACAATTTGCAGCATTAGGGCTCGAAGATTTTTTTTTATCCTGGCAAGTAAAATGGCTATTAAAATGGTAATTTCCCAGATCGAATCGGGATCGGATCGGATTGAATCGAATCGGAATTGAATCAATTCAGAATCTCAAGAATCACAATCAAATCGATTCTGGAAATTAGGGATCATTCCCAGCCCTAGATCTGACTGCACTCGCTCTTATTTTCATACCTTTCACAACATTTTGTAGCTTTTGCACATCCTCCTAGTTACAATGACCTAATATTTCATGCCAAGATGCATGTCATGTAACCCTTTATATTGGTCAATATTATTTTCAACAGCTGGTAATAATACAAGTTACCACTTTCATGAATGTCAAACCTGCAACCATCCTTGGTAGTTATGCAGCTGTCTCCTTCTTGAAGGTGATCATTGCTCCTGCCTTTGTCACCTTTGCCACGGAGATCATGTGCGAGTATGATGCATCAGAGGTTGCACTAGACTTTTTGTTATCTGTCATTTTGACAGACAGGCTTGTAAAAATTCTATCATCTATTATTTTCTGTCATTTTAATTGACTTTAATTAGATCACCCTCAGTTTAATCTGCCAAATGACAGACTGCTTTCAGAGTTTTCCATCATTGCTGAAAAAAATCTATCAATGAAGGACAATTTTCAGTTAATGCAACCTCTGGATGGCATGCACACAGCCTTTGCCATGAAGCTCAAAATTGAGCTCAGGTTTATAGTGAGTGACGGAGGGAGGAAGGCCTGAAATAGGCAAATGTGAGTTATGTTATATGTGTTAAATGTGAGTCAGGCTGTTATATTTGTGTATTTATAATATTTATAATATTTATGTTAAATGTGAGTCAGGCTGTTATATTTGTGTATTTATAATATTTATAATATTTATAATTGTGTATTTATAATTTTTCTGCATTGATGTATGTGGTTATTGTGTATATTTTTTATCTTGATTCTTTTTTCTAAAGCCCATCCAGGGACAAGAGTTGCAAATTAGCTAATAGCTATACACTCTATGTGCAACACATCAGATTGATTGTCTTTGATTAATTGTCTATGTTTATTGCACTGTCCCTGTCAAATAAACTAATCTACTACTAGGTGCATCCTTACCGGAGTGGTGGCTCAGTTGGTAGAGCATCCGCCCCACACCCGGGAGGCAGGGATTCAAATCCCGGCCGGGTCATGCTGAAGACCATATAAAAAAGTGGAACTTCCTGCCGTCCAGCTTGGTGCTCAGCAATAATGGAATGGAGGAGGGAAATTTGTGGTGGCGCCTTGCATGGCAGCGGCCCTCTGATTCTGCACTGGGGTGTGTGTGATTAACACAGTAGATAGGTAAAACACAATTTCGTTCTACTGTACATGATTGGTTGTACAGTTGAATGACAATAAGGGTGATTTTTATTTTTTTATTTTTTTTTTATTATCCTGTTTCCACTGATCATCCTTGAGATGTTTCTACAGCTTAATTGGAGTCCGCCTGTGGTAAATTCACTTGATTGGACATGATTTGGAAAGGCACACACCTGTCTATATAAGGTCCCACAGTTGACAGTGCATGTCAGAGCACAAACCAAGCATGAAGTCAAAGGAATTGTCTGTAGACCTCCAAGACAGGATTGTCTCGAGGCACAAATCTGGGGAAGGGTACAGAAAAATTTCTGCTACTTTGAAGGTCCCAATGAGCACAGTGGCCTCCATCATCCGTAAATGGAAGAAGTTCAGAACCACCAGGACTCTTCCTAGAGCTGGCCGGCCATCTAAACTGAGTGATCGGGGGAGAAGGGCCTTAGTCATGGAGGTGACCAAGAACCCAATGGTCACTCTGTCAGAGCTCCAGCATTCCTCTGTGGGGAGAGGAGAACCTTCCAGAAGGACAACCATCTCTGCAGCAATCCACCAATCAGGCCTGTATCGTAGAGTGGCCAGATGGAAGCCACTCCTTAGTAAAAGGCACGTGGCAGCCAGCCCACCTGGAGTTTGCCAAAAGGCACCTGAAGGACTCTCAGACCATGAGAAACAAAATTCTCTGGTCTGATGAGACAAAGATTGAACTCTTTGATGTGAATGCCTGATGCCATGTTTGGAGGAAATCAGGCATCACTTATACAGTAACTATGCCAATGGTGGTGGCAGCATCATGCTGTGGGTATGTTTTTCAGCGGCAGGAACTAGTCAGGATAGAGGGAGAGATGAATGCATCAATGTACAGAGAAATCCTGGATGAAAACCTGCTTCAGAGCGCTCTTGTCCTCAGGCTGGGGCAATGGTTCATCTTTCAGCAGGACAACGACCCTAAGCACACAGCCAAGATATCAAAGGAGTGGCTTTAGGACAACTCAGTGGCCCAGCCAGAGCCCAGACCTGAATCCAACTGAACATCTCTGGAGAGATCTGAAAATGGCTGTGCACTGACACTTCCCATCCAGCCTGATGGAGCTTAAGAGGAACTGCAAAGAGGAATGGGCGAAACTGCCCAAAGATAGGTGTGCCAAGCTTGTGGCATCATTGAGGCTGAAATTGCTTCCAAATGTGCATCAGCAAAGTATTGAGCAAAGGCTGTGAATACTTATGTACGTGTGATTTCTTGCTTTTTTATTTTTAATAAATTTGCAAAAATCTCAACAAAAAACTTTTTCTATGTTGTCATTATGGGGTGCTGTGTGTAGAATTTTGAGGGAAAAATGAATTTAATCCCTTTTGGAATAAGGCTGTAACATAACAAAATGTGGAAAAAGTGAAGCGCTGTAAATACTTTCCGGAATAGATATGCTTTGTGCTGTCATCCCATGTCATCCAGCAGATGTATGGTCACTGTTCCTCTTTGTCCTGCTATGGCACTGCATCTGGTCCCATCAGCCAATTCCACTAAATGGTTCTCAGGCTGGAATGACTTGTTGAAGCTCTTAAACTTTTTGATGCAATTTATGATGTGGCACATCGATCCTGTGTCCACCATGACATCTTTCTTCTTGCTGGATGACTTCTTGTTCCTCGTGTGCTTTGCCCCAAATAAATGATCCTGGCCACCTTCTTCTTCTTCTTCTCCTATAGCCTTTTTGGCATCCCTCTTTTTCTTGCACAGGGATCCTTGATAAGTGTTGCTTTTGCTGTAATTGCACCACACTTTTCTGGAACATGTTCTTTCCTTATGCCCTTTTATTCAACATCTATAGCAGGGGTGTTCAATCATGTGCCATGGAGGGCCAAGACCCTGCAGGTTTTCTCTTCTACCCAGTCTCTTCAGCAGGTGTTTTCACTTTTCAGCAATCAGTGGGAAGAAATTCAGTGAAATCTGCTGTTGGAGACACTGTTTGGAGGTAAAGCCTGCAGGGTCTTGGCCCTCCACGGCACGTGATTGGACACCCCTGATGTATAGCATATCACATTGGCATCTCTTTCTTTTCTGCTGCCAGTGTGCATCTCAGGAAGGCCTCTGCTTTGTTTCATGTGAGTTTTCATCACATTGTCTGCAGATTCTATGAGTTTTATTTTTTCAGTCTACATAAATATTTAGCCTCTTCTTAAAGTCTGTGAATGGAACATTTTCTCCATTTTGTTACATGAACAGCCAGTGGCTTGAAAGAATCTGATCGCCCATTTAGCATCTTAGCAATAATTAGTCCATCACTCATTGTTTTGTCGGCATCTCTTAAGGCTGTCATGTTCTCTGCTTGAATCAGGTAATTTGTCATTCTTTCACTGTCCATCATGCATAGCTTGGATTAAAGATGTATAGAGACGTATCATTCTTGGCTTGCTTTTCCCAGCATGTCCAGGTACTACAGATGAAAAATAGCCTTTTGGCTAATTCTGGCTCATTTACAAAACTGTTCATTAATGTGCACTGTCCCTGCTAAATAAACCAATAAATCATAGTACTCCTTCAATATTTTCAAAGCTTTTCTTCCATCATCAGTGGCTTCATGCCTTTTCAGTGATAGGATTTTATCATCAATCAGTCTTACAAGCTCAGCATAACAGTCAGCATTATTGTCTCTGTCTGCAGCACTTGCTCATCACTATTTGGCTCGTGTAAAATAGTCTTTTTCAGCTTTGGAGTGTGCAAGTAGCTTAAGAGTCTTGTCTCCCAAGGGTTATATTTATCTTCACATACACTGAATACATGCTGCTGCATTGTTGGGGCTGCCGTTGCTCTGTTAGCTCTCATGTTAACATGCTTTGGCTTGCTAGTTGGCTGTCTTGTTAACTTCAAAAGCTCCAGCATTATGCATCACATACTAAGCTTTTTACTTATCTCCATGCTGGTACACCGGGTCTTCTCGTGATACGTTGCATGTAGAGCTTCTTCACTTATGTCCAAATGTCAGCTCACTTAGCTGCTCAAAGTCATGCACATCTGTCCTTCGTGCTCAAACTTCTTCCTCAGGAGAGCTCAGAAAAGCATCCAACTTACTGACCCCATAACCTGTATACTGTAGCTGAGTTGGTCACATCAGTTCTTCTTAGAGGCATGCAGAGGAATAAGCAAAGCATCATCTTATTTAGCCATCTGCCATATTTATTAATGAAGCATCACAAACATGGAGCAGAACACATACATGTCTCATCTGCTGCAGTGTAAACACTGACTGAGAGTGGGCTATGGCTGCACATGCTCAGTACAGGCAGAAAAAGTGGGAGTGTGTGGTGATGTCACTCTCTGACACATATCACGATGACAACGGTAACACATTGGTTTTTTTGTTTTTTGTATTTTGTATACTTTATTGATCCCCAGAGGGAAATTCAGGGCATCCACCTGAATGGATGAGGCAGCCACGGTACAGTGCCAATCCATTCACCATTCACACACATTCAAACCTTGGGCCACTTTAGAGTCTCCAATTAACCTAACTTGCATGTTTTTGGCATGTGGGAGGAAACCGAAGTACCCTGGGTAAACCCACACAGACACGGGGAGAACATGCAGACTCCACACAGAAGGGTCACTGATGGTCAGGGGGTGGGATCGAACCCACGATGGTCAGGGGTGGAATCAATCTCGTGACCTTCTTACTGTATTGCCACTGTGCTAACTATGAGTAAGGATGCACAATAAATAAATCACAGCAGTAATTCTACTTAAGCAATATTACATGAAAGGGAGTACGGTATCAATGAATATATTAACTGCGGGTGTGATACTCTAATGCCCATATTCATGATACCGTAACGACTTAGAGTGTAATATTGCTTTTATACAACAGTTCCGCAAGCACAGTTTGTTAAATGACAGCAATACTGACAAAATATTATGATTTCTTTATTTAACCAGTTATTTTGTGCTGCTGAGAAAAAAATAGTCCCTTCTAATGTTGCCAACAACTGTTGCTAAACATCTCAATCAGCATGAAGACATCTACTGTCATTTCAGACACTTGTAAACAAATTAAATATTGTCAAGTCTAAAAATAATAAGTGTTTATAAAACATACACCTGTTGAGTCGGTACAGCAGAAGACCCGAGATCAAAACATAGCCAATGCCAGTAACTAGCTGGTGGCTAGTAGTTAGCATGCTAGCAATTTAGCACACTTCGCTCTCTTTTCTTTGCATTTTAATAAGAAACAAAGAGTCCATCACCACAAAGGTATTGTGGTTTGTTAATTGAGAGAATAAATCCACTGCCTTTTTTTTTTTAAACAGACGTGAAATAGCTTCACGATGTTTATACAAGTGCAGACTTAAAGCTGAATAAAGCTTTTTTCAAAAGGGTAGGACTTCCGGGTCAGGTAAGAAATCTTTTCAAACAGCGCCTCACTGTGCAAATTAAGGTGATCAACACAGTACTGCAATTGTCACTGAGAGTTAGCTGACAGTAAATTAATGTTAGTAACTAACGGTTACATGAACACCTCTGAAGCAGAGTGATACATATCCAGTGAAATGTTGGAGTGCAACTATCATGAATTTTAGTAACTCCTGGAATCCCTTCTGTTGTATAATAGTAAATGAACAGGCAAACTAACAAACAGACAAACTAATGGCAGTGTTTACATGACCACATTGGCAGGGATAAAATTGTGACTAATGTTACGATGACGATTATTCCTGTAGTTGTAAATGGAGCTATTTTCAGGATTAGGTTGGCATTGGTCACTGTTCCCTGAATTTGTGTTTTTGTTTTGGTGCTTATTTGGTGGCTTTGGCTTATTTATTTATTAATTGGTGCTTAGTGAGGGTGGCAACAACAATGTTGATTCAAATGCAAAATACAATATACTGTCTGGGTACATTTTCATATTCTGCCTGGTAATTTAACAAACTATAATGCTGTTGATACCATCAAGCTGCAATGCTCCTGCACTGTGTACAGTCATGTGAAAAAATTAGGATACCCCATTAAATAGTCAGTTCTTTATTAAGAACTATTCATATAGCTATGTCTAACCTTGTTTTTGTTTTTATTTGCATTTTTTTTTTACATTTATTTTTGCCATTTTAAGTGGGAATGAATGTGGGGGTGTCCTAAAAAAGAGGGAGTGGGTATCCTAATTTATTCGTCACTATTTGTTTAGAATTATATTTTACAGAAAATTTGAAAAAAGTCTTTAATTTTTAATTGTTTAGTTGTATTACATGAATCTTCCAGTATTTTAAACACTGATATTAAATATCCATATGTCCAAATATGTTTTTAAAAAAAAACACACACACACAGGCTTATACAGGGTATCCTCATTTTTTCACATGACTGTATAACTGTGCACATATGTATATTTATTTACTGCTTTGGCTAACCAGTTCTTCTCTTATTATCTTATTACCTCCGCCAGGCCGCAGGCCAGGAGGAGGTTATGTTTTTTCCAGCGTTTGTCTGTTTGTCTGTCTGTCTGTTTGTTTGTCTGTTGGTTAGCAAGATAACTCAAAAAGTTTTGGACGGATTTCGATGAAACTTTCAGGCATTGTTGGAAATGGTACAAGGAAGAACTGATTAAATTTTGGGGATGATCTGGATCACCGTCTGGATACAGGAATTTTTTAAAGGATTGTTTAACATTGTGAGATACGGCCATTTTCAACATGTGCGCAGGCGCAATGGAGGGCGCTGGTCGTCGTGTCTGACGAACACAAACTCCGCGTTCTTCAAAGTTTTAGGCACAAAAGCACGCGGAAAACAGTGGTGGGCAGGGCCCGGCAGCGTGCCTGTGTTTGCGCTACGCTGCAAAAGCTGAGACGGGCAGCTGTCCGGCGCCGGATTATTTGCCACAAATTCCCCGGGCAGCCATAGGGGCTGCGCACAAACAAGCTCTCTGCCGGGGAAGCTTCTAAATCCTCTTTTGCCGCGGAGCGCAACCCCAATATAAAACCCACAGCAACCTGTCTACCCAATTTGCATCCGTCAGTGAAGCCCTGAGTGCTGCTTTCAGTGGAGGAGATGGACACAACACCAACACTTCAGTTTATTACCTCCGCCAAGGAGGTAATGCTTTTACTACTGAACCAATAATCCTATCATTCTGAATCCAATTGCTAGTCATATGTTTTCATGGTCAAGGAATCTGAAAACGTACACACAAACACTGTATGGGGGGGAACTGTGGCGCTTGGCGGAGGTCTGCGCTCTCCGAGTGCTTTTCTAGTTTACTAGTGCTCTGAGTGCTGCTATCCCTTTGCTGCTACAATCCTGGAATTTCCCCAATTGTGGCACTAATAAAGGCTTATCTTATCTTATTTGTTTCCTTGTATCTCATGCCTACCAGTTAAAACAAAAAAATCAAAGTAAAAACAAAACAGTTTATTACTGTCACACATTACTCATTCAAGAGAAGTAGCTTGCTAGAGTATTTTTGTTTTACTGTAAATCAATACTTATTGTGATTAGCTGATACTGTCCAGACTTTGAGTGATCTGCTGTAGGTGTTCCTCTAAGTGGGTTGAGTTTATCTTTAAAATGTACACTGGTTTCCATGTGCTCATTAATCAGAATCAGTTTTGGTTCAGAAAAAACCGCATCAGTCCCTATTTAACAGTAATGGACTGAATAGCATCTTTGTTATCTTTTTATACATTTGTAAACAATGTCAGTAATTCTTTAACAGCACAAACTGTTATAGAAACAGTGTTGTACACTATAAAAACAATGCATTATATAGTAAAATCAACATTTGGTCAGCTAATTCATAATTTCCTTTTTTCTTACACAGATGGACACTTCGAGGAGAGGCCTGTTCCTCCTGGTCCACAAGGTGGCGTAGTTGTGCTCTATTAGCGCGCGTGCACACACACACACACACACAGAGTGGTAACTTTGCCTTTCATTCCTCAAACACAATTTTCCTCTCATACCACCCACTTCTGCTGGCTCTCAGACTATGGGTTGACTGAGTGGCTCCTGAGTGCTTCATTTCCTTTGCCTCCATACATGCACACTCTCAGTCCCTCGTGTGCGTTACCGTCCGCTCACTCTGCTGAGTACCTAGAATTTCATAAAGCCAGCAGACAATGAGGCAGTAGCCAAGCTCATGGAAGAGCAGCGGTAATAAAAAAAAAAAAAAAACCTGTAACTGTCTGGAGACCAGTAACTGGGTGAAGCTTTTAGGGAGGAGACAGCCTACAGCTGCCAGCAAAGAACCAGCGTGTGCATTGTTTCTTTCAGCTGAATGCCCATCATGCAAGCTGGAGTCATACATATCCTCTTTATTTCTGTTTCATGTAAAGAGTAAAATTGTTAACTCGTGCTTCAGCAGCAAATTCACTTAAACAAAGAGTCTGTTCAGCCTCATCGGTCCTGTAGAATCAGCAGGGAATTTCACTAAACAGGGCAACGACATTACAGTTTGTTCTAAATTATGAGATTTCCTTGTTTTGTGCAGTACAGTCTCAGCTATGGTACATCACGCTGAGGCCCTACTTGTGGTAATATGGGGAAACGTGTAGAGAAAGACAGATTTTAGCAATTTTCCCATAATATTCTTTAATAACAAAGTTCCCCCATAATTCTGTCATCATGATCAGAAATATTAAGATGTGTTGTTACATTTTAACCTAACATTTTGATGGTATTTGATCCATTCTGATCAAATGCAGCTTTTCCCTTTCAAGTTATTTAAATGAGCTAGGTTGAAAAGTAAACTGCACACGAATGTCAAGTGATTGCAGGAAGTCAGCAATACACAATCAACACTAAACAGTCACTCCAAGCAGCAGGTATTGATCATGCTGTATTGTTCTGCTGGAAAGCACATAGTACTCAAAAAAGACGGTTTGCAACATCAGATTATATAGTACACAGTTTTTAAAGGGTAGAAGTTACCCGCCTTAATATGATATACAGAAACCTTTGAATATTGGGGGAAAAAGAGAATTTTGATTTTTTTTTCTTTTATTAATCAAAACATTTTCACTGTAATAAAAGAAATCTTGATTCACTCCTGTGAATGGTTCTATATTCCCACTCTCACTTGTATTCACTTATGCCTGATTAGACCTGGTTAGTGTCTCCTCATTCTGATTGGGTCTCAATGACATTGTCCTCACCCTTCCGTTACTGTTGTGCATGTTGAAGATGGACAACTTAAATCTCCATCCTTCTTATTACTGTATATTAATGTTGATGAGCTCTCTGCATAGCCACACTGGAGGCAGAATAAGACATAAGTATGGCACTTGAAGAAATCTTGAACTAGAATCTATGGAAAAATTCTTTCTGCACAAAATTACAGTTGATCAGATCTGACTGGATGATATGCATAAGCATAAATCAAAGGAGCGGGGGGCAACATGTCCTCCCAACCTGGAAAAAAGAGAGACTTGTACCCCCCAAATATCATCATAAATCTTTCTATATCATGTTATATGACTGAATAAAATTCATTTCAAGCACCAATGCTAAGGATAAATGCAAAAAAAGTAAATTTGCAACTTTCTTATAAATTTACGTTTTTTTTCTACTTATGTAACTTTTTTCTTCTAAATTTGCTGCTTTTTCTCATAAATTTGCTACGCTTGTATATTTGCAATTTTATAAAAATTTGAGGCTTTTTTCTTGTAAATATGAACTTTTTTCCTGAACCTTTTTCAGTGTAAAATTGCAATTTTTTCACATAAATTTGCAACTTTTTTCCCTTTTTTCCCAACTTTTCTTCTTATAAGTTTGTGACTATGTTCTTGCAATTTTGCAATGTTAATATGGATGCTGGTTACATTTTTATTAAATTATGTAATGTTTTAAATTTTGTGTTCATTGAGACCAGTATTTTTCAACCATGGGTCCCTGGAAGGTTCAAATTTCCAAGGGAAATTTTCTAGTTTCACTTCTTAATTGGTCCAAAAAATTGAAACTAATTTGTAATCATTGTGCATGGGTTCTGTAGGCACCCATGCACCCAAACACTAAACAAATCCCATGTAAATCCTGTGGTGGCTGGCTTTGTCCTTACATCAGCAACCATTTTCAAGATTCAAGATTTAAAGGCTTTGTTATCATGTGCACAGTTAAGAAATGCTACATTTGCTGAGCAGTGAAATTCTTACTTTGCTCTCTGAACAAATGCCAAGGTAAAAGATACAGAAACAACAATTCTAATAGGTCATGACACACTAACACAGTAACTCAATCCTAATACTAATGGATGCTAATAGCACACACACCAACACACAGCTAGGCAGTAGAGGAATGAAATTGAAAATTCACTGGATGACTAAAGTGATAGTGGTATATTGATATCAGAGATGATGCGAACCTGAGATGGCATGAACCTATGTACAGTGTGGAAATGAGCACTGGGCAACAAGCAGTCTATAATTACAAACTACAAATTATTTCTGTAACCGTAGTACCAGTAGACTGTGCATGATGATTAGCAGCAGAGATGATATGGACATCAGACAGGTGAGACTATATCTACTGTATAGGTGAGCAGTGTGCAAATTTAGCAGCTGGTGTGTGAGTTCCTATATGCAAAGCTGTGTTACGGAATTTTGGGAGTTGTTATCCGTTCAGGAGTCTGATGGCAGTGGGAAAGAAGGAGTTCTTCAGTCTTGTTGTCCTGCATTTCGCACTTCTGTACCTCCGGCCTGAGGGTAGACGTGTGAACAGTCTGTGCTCAGGGTGGGTGGGTCCCGGAGGATGGCGTCAGCTCCCCTTTGGACTCTGCGGTGGTAGATGCTCTGCAGAGAGGGGAGTGAAGTCCTTATGATCTTCTCTGCTGTCTTCACCACTCTCTGCAGGCGTTTGTGGTCCAAGGCAGTGGTGCTGCCGTACCACGCAGTGATGCAGTTGGTCAGGATGCTCTTGATGATGGAGCTATAGAAATTGTTGAGGATCCTGGAAGACATGCCAAACTTCTTCAGCCTCCTCAGAAAGTACAGTCGCTGTTGCGCTCTCTTAACCAGCTCTGTGGTGTTGTGTGTCCACTTAAGGTCCTCGCTGATATGGATGCCCAAGTATTTAAAGCTGCTCACCCTCTCCACCTCAAGCTTCCGGATGAACAGCAGCCGATGGGGTCTCCTTCTCCCTTTCCTCATGTCCACTATCATTTCCTTTGTCTTGTCTGTGTTGAAGGTGAGGTTGTTGTCCTCACACCATGACACCAGGTTGGCCACCTCCCTCCTATAGGATGCTTCATCATCACCAGTGATGTGTTCTATCACTGCTGTGTCATCCGCAAACTTTAGGATGATATTGTCCTTGTGGGAGGCAACACAGTCATGGGTGAAGAGGCTGTAGAGGATGGGTCTGAGAACACAACCCTGTGGGACACCTGTGTTTGTGATGATGCTGGCTGAGGTCCTGTTACCCATCCTGACAGACTGGGGCCTGCCAGTTAGAAAGCCCAGTAGCCAGTCACAGAGGGTGGGGTGCAGGCCAAGTGAAGACAGTTTGTCGGTGAGTTGAAGTTGTTGAAGCCTGAGCTGTAGTCAGCAAACAGCATCCTAATGTAGGAGTCTTTATCTTCCAGGTGGGAGAGAGAATAATGGAGTGCTGCAGCGATAGCATCTGAGGCGGACCTGTTGGGCTGGTAGGCGTACTGCAGGGGGTCCAGGGTGCCCAGTATGCTGCCCTGAATGAGGGGCAGCACCACTCTCTCAAAGCACCTCATGATGATTGGAGTGAATGCTACTGGTCTGTAATCATTCAGACAGGTCGGCGGGCTCCTTTTGGGAAGGGGGATGATGGTTGTAGTTTTGAAGCAGGGGGGGACTATGTTCTGGTTGAGGGAGAGGTTGAAGATTGCTGTGAGAATGTCAGTCAGCTCTGCAGCGCATGCTCTGAGAGCTGTCTGCAGGCAGGCCAGTGTCATTTGCTTTTACACATTATTTTATTAAGAAGCTGTTTTAGCTGTTTTTAGCTCTCTATTAATTTTTTTAAACAAAAAAAAAAAATCAAAGTTTTTGTACAGTTTCAAACAAAACATGTCATTATTTAATCATAATACAGGATGACACTAAATTTGTTTTTTGACTCCAAATAAATAGCTTTAAAATCTACAACTTAAATCCTAAAAGTGAAGTTTTCAGGAGAACACAAACTAAATTACATATATTTAAAGCAAAATCTCGCAAAGTCTACCTCTATAATATATTTTCAGTATAGAATACTGTTTCAATTTATAAGCCTAAAAAGAGGATATAAAATATTATTCCACACTACAGAATTCCTCTTTTATATGTCAGCAATGTTCTTGTTTTTAACGTTGTTTGTGTCTGTTTGGGAAACACAAGGAGAGAGGAGGTGGATGTGTGTGGAACTTTTCATGTTCTGTAACACACGGAGCATTATTGTTTTTACGTGACATCGGAGGGTCACAGAAATTGCATCCAAAACCGGCATCATGTGGACCCAACATGGATGCGGTCAAACACCAGCAGATGACCTCTGTTCAGATAAAAGTAAATTTTGCATTTTCATTTGGAAATCAGAGTCTGGAGAAAGAGTGGAGAGGCACAGAATCTATGTTGCTTGAGGTTTAGTGTGAAGTTTCCACAGTCAGTGATGATTTGAGGAACCATGTCATCTGCTGGTGTTGGTCCACTGTCTATTATCAAGACCAAAGTCAGCGCAGTCATCTACCAGGAAATTTTAGAGCACTTCATGCTTCCCTATGCTGACAAGCTTTATGGAGAAGCTGGTTTCATTTTCCAGCAAGACTTGGCACCTGCCCGCGCTGCCAAAAGTATCAAAACCTGGTTTAATGACCATGGTATCATTGTGTTTAATTGGCCAGCAAACTCTCCTGACCTAAACCCCACAGAGAATCTATGGAGTATTGTCAAGAGGAAGATGAGAGACACCAGACCCAACAATGCAGACGAGCTGAAGGTCATTATCAAAGCAACCTGGACCTTCATAACACCTCAGCAGTGCCACAGGCTGATCACCTCCATGCCACGCCACATTGATACAGTAATTAATCCAAAAGGAGCCCCGACCAAGTATCGAGTGTGTACATGGACATACTTTTCAGTCGACCAACATTTCTATTTAAAAATTATTTTTTTAAATTAATTTTATGTAATATTCTAATTTTTTGAGAAACTGAATTTGGGGTTTTCATGGGCTGTAAGTCATTATCATCAAAATTAAAATAAATAAACACTTGAAATATATCGCTTTCTGTGTAATGAATCTATATAATATATGGGTTTCACTTTCTGAAATGAGTGACAAAAAATATTGAACTTTTTCATGATGTTCTAAATTTTTTGAGATGTACCTGTACTTCGAATGAGAAAATGTGTCCAAACATTTGACTGGTTCTGTAATTTTGCATTCTTTTCTTTTATACCCTAATGCTTTTGACCCATCCATCCGTTTGTTCGTCTGTCCATCTGTGTGTTAGTTCATTTGTTTGACAACATGTTGTCTCCACTCTGCTTCTGCGTTTCTGATCAGATTGAGTTCAGATTTATACAGAAGCTTTGACTCATCAATAACTTGGACACATTCAGTTTTTAGACACATCTACTGAGGGTTCCATGTATTTTGGGGAGGGGTCTTTTATGTTGTTTAGCTGTGTCCCGACTTTTGACTGGTACTGTATGTCACACACTGCTCAGCACAGTATGTTTTCTCTGTTAATTCCCCCTCCAGTGAGTCAAAAAGCCCCAAAAAACAAATAAACAACAGCAACAAAGGAGACAGGTCTTTTTTCCTCCCCCTGTTGAGGGCCAGAAATGATTGAATGAAATAAAGAAATAGATAAATATACCATTAATTAATTAAACAACTGTGTCATGAATTGTTTATAATTGGAAATTAAAAGACCTTTCATTAAATGTGTCAATTATTTAAAATTGGAAAGATAATTTATTAAATATATAAATATTATTTAAATTATTTAGTTCATTTAAATGCACATTAAATTACTTCACTATATAAGATAAGATAAGATAAGATAAGATAAGATAAGCCTTTATTAGTCCCACAATGGGGAAATTCCAGGATTGCTGTCATGGCGGCCTCTGGGCCGTCATCTGTCTCATCAGTTCCAGCTGCGCACAGACCAACAGGTGCTAATCAGCGGCTGTTAAAAGCCAGTGTTGCTGACAGCCCGGCACGGAGTCGTCTGTCTTCCTCGTCAGAGCATGAGCCAGAACTTCGTTCTCAAGTTCAGCCAAGAACGTCTCGTCAGGATCTGCCACGTAAGTAAACTATCTGCTATTCTACTCCTTGCCTTTACCCCTGTGCACAGGTGGACCTCCCAGGCGGCGGACCAACTTCCCCAGCCAACGGGGCGTTGCCACCTCTATCACGTAGCTCCTCGCTACCACCACAGCTACGGGTACGTCTAACACCACAACTACAGGAACTGTTATTATTACAGCTACAGGAGCTGTCATCATCACGGTCACTGGTATCACCACCACCTCAGCTACGAGAACAATCATCATCACAGCGACAGGTGCATTCACCATCACAGCTACGAGCACATTCACCACCACGCTGCACGGCCGCTGGAAGTCAGCAGAACGTTACCTGTGGAACGCCCAAGTAAGCCTCACCATCCGCAATTACTCGCTAGTGCTGACAGCTGTAATTGTTTCTGCTTGTGTGTTACAGGGTTGCCAGTTCCACCACGCGCGACTGCTCAGTTCCAGTGACCAAACTTCAATACTTGCACTCACACACGCACTACACTCCCTCACTTTACAATAAAAGAATAATTGGTCTATATCTACTCGTGTCAGTGTCTGTTTCCTGGGGCCAGAACATGTCAGTACAACTCCGTCACGTTGACCCAGTGGACAGTACACTGCGCGCAAACTGAACACACTTAGCGTTCGGGTAGATATGTTATCACACCAGCAGACAGTAATTCTCAATCAACTGACTCAAATAAACAGTCGGCTGATCTCTGGAGGGGACACCAGACATTCTCCCCTACCGCAAGTGTTTCAGCCCCTCAGCTTAGCGGTCAGGGTCAAATTAACACCTCATCGATCCCTCGCCTCACCCCTGTTCCTACGCCTGCCCGGTTCAGCGGGAAACCTCGGAAGCCCGAGGGTTCATTGTACAATGTGAATCAGTCTTTCTCCGCGTTCCGGGAGACTTCGCCATAGAACTCAAGTAAAATTGGTTATATCATCAATTTGTTGGGGGGAAGAGCTTTAGATTGGGCATATTCCGTAATTGCTAAACCAAGCTACCCCGGTGTTAACTTACCAGAGTTTGTGGCGGAGTTCATGTCGTGTTTTGATCATACAGAGAGGGGTGAGGTGTTGACAGAAGTGCTGTTGAGTCTGCAGCAGGGTAACAGATCAGCTGCTGATTACGCTATTGACTTCCGGGTCCTGGCCGCAGAGATTGGGTGGGGGGAGCCGTCACTTTGTGGTATCTTCCTTCGCAGTCTCAACGACGAGTTAAAGGATGAATTAGCGGCACGGGACAAACCGGACAACTTACGTGAATTAATTGCCCTTACTGTAAGCCTAGATAGTAGATTAAGGGAGCGGGCGGCCGAACGGCGAGCTACTTCCCGTTCAGTTAAAACCCTGCCCCCGCGTCACTAGCTCTCCTCTGCTCACTCTACCCGCGTCAGAGGAATCCCCGGATCAAGAGGCTATGGTGATAGGGCAGTCTAAAGTGTCAGCGGCTGCGAGACAGCGCCGCAGGGATCTTGGCCTTTGTTTCTACTGTGGGAAGAGTCACATGGGGTTTTTGGAATGCCCCAGTTGGTTAAAAGGGGAAGGTCCGTGGACCGCAGTAGGGGGATTCACGGGACAAGAATCTTAGAAAACCCCCTCACTAGTTGCTGCATACCATCAGATTGAATCCAGCACATACAGAACACCTCCACATTGGCATTAATAGACCTCAGGAGCTGAGCAGAATTTTGTTTCCAGGGACCTGGCAACCCGGATGGGCCTCAGCTGTCAGACTCTGGATCCCCCTGTCAATCTCATCACCCTGTCCAAGGCGTCCACTGACCACCGTCGCCTATCAGACGGCCCCCAGTTTCTGTGATTGTGTCAGGTAACCACAGGGAGGTGATTAGGTTCCTGGTTCTGCCCGTCTCTTCCTCGCCCGTCATCCTGGGGTACCGCCCTGGCTCTCGGCTGCAATAATCCCACCATTGACTGGCAAGCGGGGAGTATTTCAGCGTGGAGTACATTCTGTTAGAGAGCTGCCTCCAATCTGCGCCGTGCGCCCCATCTGTCAAGGTACCCCCACCCTCTACGTCACCACCCGGACCTGTCCAAGGTACCAGAGGTTTACCATGACTTGGGGGTTAGTTTTCAGCAAGTCTCGGGCGATGTCTCTACCTCCCCCATCGCCTTTACGACTGTGCAAAAAATCTGAAGGCTGGGGCCCCCTCTTCCTGCTAGCCGCCTGTACAGCCCTATCAGCCCTGGAGCGCGAGGCCATGGACACTTACATCAAGGAATCCCTGGCCTCTGGAATCATCCGCCTGTCGTTCTTCGGCTGTGGGTGCCGGTTTCTTCTTCGTTGGGAAGAAGGACAGCTCATTACGCCCCTGCATCGACTTCCGGGGCCTCAACGAAATTACAGTAAAAGACAAGTACACTCTGCCCTTGATGAACACAGCCTTGATCCCTCCAGGGGCATCCTGGTTTACCAAACTGGATCTCAGGAATGCTTTATCGCCTGGTGCGCATTAGAGAAAGGAGACGAGTGGGAAGACGGCCTTTCGGACCCCAGCGGGCACTTCGAGTACCTGGTAATGCCCGTTTGGTTAATCAATGCTCCGGCCGTCTTCCAGCGATTAACTAAACGATGTTTCTGCGGGATATCCTGAATCGTTTGTTTTGTATATCTCGAATGACCTACTATCTTCTCTCGCACGTTAGAAGAGCACCAGGTGCATGTCCGCAAAGTGCCTACAGCGCCTCCTGGAGAAACCACACTGTTCGTCAAGGCAGAAAAGTGTGAGTTCCATACTGACCAGACCTCTTTCCTAGGGTTCATCATAGCCCGGAACCAGGTGCCTCCCCGACCACCCCCCCGGCCAAGGTCATGGCCAGTAAGTAGTGGATTGGCCCGCACCCAACCTCTAGGAAGGCAGCTTCAGGGATTCTTGGGCTTTGCTAATTTCTATCGGAGGTTTGTGCCCAATTTTGGAAAAATATTGCTCGGCCTATGACTGCGCTCACCTCCCCAAAGACCCCGTTTTGCTGGAGTGAGGGAGGCAGCCAGGGCGTTTGAGAAATTGAAGGAGGAGTTTGCTCTTGCCCGTGTCCCTAACCCAGGTGGACCCGAAGTTACAGTGCTTGGTGGAGGTGGACGCCTCTGATTCGGGGAGTGGAGCGGTGCTCTCTCAAGTTCTCCTGAAGACGCTAAGATCGCCCATGTGCTTACTTCTCGCATCGCCTGTCACCAGCCGGAGAGGAATTATCGCATAGGAGACAGGGAGCTGCCTGGCAGTGAAGCTCGCCTTGGAGGAGAATGGAGACCTGGCTGGAGGGGGGCCTGCTTAGCCGTTCGTGGTACTGGAACCGATCACCGTAACCTGGAGTAACTCAGGACGGCGAAGCGCCTGAACGCACGCCAGGCTCGTTGGTCCCTTTTCTTCGGCCCGGTTTAATTTTTCCATCACTTATTGGCGGGAAGCAAGAACGGTAAGCCGAACGCCCTCTCGCGGCAGTTCGACGCACCATCCTCTGAGGATCAGGAAACCTCCATCCTGCCACCCTCCTGTGTCGTGGGCGCCCTGTCTGGGGTATTTGCAAGACAGTTCGTTTAGAGCCATGAAGACGGAGCCAGGACGGGGGGGGGGGGGGTCCCCCGGGCCGCCTCGTTTGTTCCACGCTCTATTCGGGGTTCAAGTGATTGAGTGGGATCGCGCCTCCAAGTTGGCTTGTCATCCGGGGGTGGGTCGGACTGTGACCTTCTCCAGAGGACCTTTCTGGTGGCCAGGGCTGCAGAAGGACGTTGTGAGTTACATCCGGGCTTGCGCTCAGTGCGCCACTGGGGGAAAACGACATCATCCCCCCCCAGCAGGCTGTTACATCCGCTGCCGGTCCCTTCCCGCCCTTGGTCCCATGTTGCTATGGATTTCATGACTGTTTGCCCCCCTCAGATAGCTTCACCACAGTCTTGACTATAGTGGACCGTTTCTCGAAAGGCAGCCCACTTTGTGCCCCTTCGGGGTTTGCCTTCGGCTCAGGTAACAGCGGACTTCCTTGTCCAGCATCGTGGTCCGTCTCTCACACGGCATCCCCACCGACATAGTGTCGGACCGGGGACCACAGTTCATCTGCAGGTCTGGAAAGCGTTTCTGGCAGCGCTGGGAGCCACAGCTAGCCTCTCCTCAGGTTATCATCCTCAGAGTAATGGCCCAGTTGTGAGCGGGGCTAACCAGGAGCTTGAGGCCGCCGCTGCGTAGTGTCATCACCTACTGTTCATCCTCTGGAGCAAGCATCTTCCTTGGATTGAGTACGCACCATAACACCCACGATCTCTACGGCTATGGGCGTCTCTCCTTTCAAGGGCATCATTTGGGTTTGATCACACTCGTTTCGGAGGAGGAGAAGGAGGTAGCGGTTCCATCTGACCAAGCTCACATTAAGCGCTGTCGGTGATGAGTTTGGCTCATCGCCCCGCTGAGCCCTTTTAAAGACCACGGAAAACGAACCATCAGGTGGCCAACCGGCATAGGAGGACCCCGCCCCGGACTACCAGGTGGGTCAGGAGGTTTGGTTGTTAACCGGAATATTGGTGTACAGCTGAGAAGCGCAAGCTTACCAAGGCTTCATTGTCCTTTACACCATCTCTCGTATTGTCAATCCAGTGTCTGTGCGCCTGTCCTCTCCCCTCTTCGATGCGCATCTGCCCCACCTTTCATGTCTCCCAGGTCCAAACCGTAATCTCTGATCCCTGTGCCACCTCTCCCACGGCCCCACCCCCCGAGGATGATCGATGGCATCGGCCTGGGGGGTGACTGCCATCCTGGACGTTCGCAGGCGAGGTCGTGGAGTCTCTCAGTATTTGGTGGACTCGGGAGGGCTCTCTTGGACCGGAGGATCGTTCTTGGATTCGCCCCAGCATTGATCCTGGATAAGCAGTTGATCCGCGATTTCCATCGGGCGAATCCAGGTAGAATTGGGCAGGTGCCTGGAGGCACTGCTAGAGGGGGGAGTACTGTCATGGCGGCCTCTGGGCCATCATCTGTCTCATCAGTTCCAGCTGCGCACAGACCAACAGGTGTTAATCAACGGCTGTTAAAAGCCAGTGTTGCTGACAGCCCGGCACGGAGTCGTCTGTCTTCCTCGTCAGAGCATGAGCCAGAACTTTGTTCTCAAGTTCAGCCAAGAACGTCTCGTCAGGATCTGCCACGTAAGAAAACTATCTGCTATTCTACTCCTTGCCTTTACCCCTGTGCACAAGTGGACCTCCCAGGCGGCGGACCAACTTCCCCAGCCGACGGGGTGTTGCCACCTCTATTACATAGCTCCTCGCTACCACCACAGCTACGGGTACGTCTAACACCACAACTACAGGAACTGTTATTATTACAGCTACAGGAGCTGTCATCATCACGGTCACTGGTATCACCACCACCTCAGCTACGAGAACAATCATCATCACAGCGACAGGTGCATTCACCATCACAGCTACGAGCACATTCACCACCACGCTGCACGGCCGCTGGAAGTCAGCAGAACGTTACCTGTGGAATGCCCAAGTAAGCCTCACCATCCACAATTACTCGCTAGTGCTGAACAGCTGTAATTGTTTCTGCTTGTGTGTTACAGGGTTGCCAGGTCACCATCCGGACTGCTCAGTTCCAGTGACCAAACTTCAATACTTGCACTCACACACGCACTACACTCCCTCACTTTACAATAAAAGAATAATTGTCTATATCTACTCGTGTCAGTGTCTGTTTCCTGGGTCCAGAACATGTCAATTGCAACAGCACAGGGATAGCAACACTCAGAGCAACAATCAGAAGGCAAGAGAAAAAAAAAACAAGAGAAGCAAGTATACATATGTACATATAAATATAAATGTATATATATATATAGAGAGAGAGAGAGAGAGAGACACAGTGCGGAGCATAGTAGCTGGATGGAATAAATATATGAGTATATAAACACACAGTGCGGAGCATTGTAGCTAGATGGAATAAATATGCAGATATATAAACACACACAGTACGGAGCATTGTAGCTAGATGGAATAAATATACAAATATATAAACACACACAGTGTGGAGCATTGTTGCTAGATGGGATGAAAACAGCACAACCGTCTACTTAGTTATCCTACATGGTATAATTATGTACCCATACATATTCTCACTCTCCATAGTGACCGGTATTTTCCTAGTTGTATACTGGAGGGGACCATTGTATAAGTCTATTGCGTCTTTTGCATTCAAAACTATTAGGTTGTCATGTCTTTTTGCTATCTCTGCGAGCAGCCCTGCTTAGGTTGTACAGTCTGACAGCCGTAGGTAGGAAGGACCTGCGAAACCTCTCGGTTGTGCACCTAGGATGATGTAGTCTGCTGCTAAATGAGCTCCTCAGTGCATTCAGTATGTCCTGCATAGGGTGGAACTCGGACTCCAGCAGAGATGACAGTTTAGCCACCGTCCTTCTCTCTCCTATCTCCTCCACTGGGTCAAGGCGCTGCCCCAGGACAGAGCTAGCTTTCTTGATCAGTTTGTTCAGTCTCTTCCTATCGGCTGCCGTAATGCCACTGCCCCAGCAGACCACTCCAAAAGTGATGGCTGATGCCACCACCGTGTCATAGAATGTCTTCAGCAGCGCCCCTTGTACACCAAAAGACCTGAGTCTCCTCAGTAGGAACAGCCTGCGCTGTCCCTTCTTGTAGAGTGCGTCAGTATTGTGTGACCAGTGTAGTTTATTGTTCAGATGAACACCCAGGTACTTATAGGATGTCACCATCTCGATGTCTGTTCCCTGTATATTTACTGGTGCTGTGAGGGGTTGTCCTTGCTTGCGGCAGTCCACCACCAGCTCCTTAGTTTTCCTCGCGTTGATCTGGAGGCAGTTCCGATGGCACCAGTCCACGAAGTCCTGGATAAGCCCTCTCTACTCAGCTTCATCTCCATTGGAGATGAGGCCAATGATCGCAGAGTCATCAGAGAACTTCTGTAGATGGCAGTGTGTTGTGTTGTGTGAGAAGTCCGCAGTATAAAGGGTGAACAGGAAGGGAGCCAAAACCGTTCCCTGGGGGGCCCCCGTGCTACCGATGATCGTGTCGGACACACAGTCCCGGGTTCTCACAAACTGAGGCCAGTTAGTGAGGTAGTCCAGGATCCATGATGACAGGCGCTGGTCCACCCCTGCGCACAGCAGCTTGTCCTTCAGGATCATCGGTTGGATGGTGTTGAAAGCACTGGAGAAGTCAAAGAACATGATCCTCATATATTTAATTATTTCATGGTTCCTGTGCTTCAGTTTGTTCATAGATTGGTTTTATCAGTCAGCCTCAAAAACAGTGTATGTATTTATTTCATTTTGTTACTTCTGGCCATCTATATGTGACAACTTTGTACTTTTAAAGCAAAGTATTTGCAATGACCCATGAATTTACTTCCAGTATCTTTTAATAAAACAAATGGAAAAGAAATTAAGCTAGTCACACGGAATGTTACATTTGCCAGCATTTAGCTCACACAAAAAACTAACATGAAAAGTGCACCTGGAGCAGCATACAGTGGTGTGAAAAAGTGTTTGCCCCCTTCCTGATTTCTCATTTTTTTGTATGTTTGTCACACTTAAATGTTTCAGATCATTAAACAAATTTAAATATTAGACAAAGATAACACAAGTAAACACAAAATGCAGTTTTTACATGGTGTTTATTATTAAGGGTACGAAAAATCCAAACCTATATGGCCCTGTGTGAAAAAGTCCCACACACACACACACACACACAAAAAAACCCAAAACAAAAACAAACATAAATTAACTGTGTTTTATCACATCTTTGGAAAGCTGAGTTCAATTTCTCTAGCCACACCCAAGCCTGATAACTGCCACACTGGTTCTCAAGAAATCACTTAAATAGGACCTGGCTGACAAAGTGAAGTAGACCAAAAGATCTTCAAATGCTAGACATCATGCTGTGATTCAAAGAAATTCAGGAACGAATGAGAAACAAAGTAATTGAGAGCTATCAGTCTGAAAAAGACTGATAGATAAAAACCCTCAGAGATAGGGTTTGGAGCTCAGTCATCCGGGAGAGGCTTAGAGTAGTACCGCTGCTCCTCCACATTGAAAGGAGTCAGTTGAGGTGGTATGGGCATCTGATTAGGATGTCTCCTGGACGCCTCCCACTTGAGGTGTTTCGGGCACGTCCCACTGGGAGGAGACCCCGGGGCAGACCCAGGACTCGGTGGAGAGACTATGTCTCCCAGCTGGTCTGGGAACGCCTTGGTATCCTCTCTGAAGAGCTGGAGCAGGTGGCTGGGGAGAGGGAAGTCTGGGCTTAACTGCTTGAACTGCTGCCTCCGTGACCCGGACCTCCGGAAAAGTGGTAGAAGATGGATGGATGGATGGACAGTCTGAAAAAGGTTGTAAAGCCATTTCTAAAGCTTTTGGACTCCAGTGAATCACAGTGAGAGCCATTATCTACAAATGACGAAAACATGAAACAGTGGTGAACCTTCCCAGGAGTGGCCGGCTGACCAAAATTACCCCAACAGCGCAGCAGCGACTCATCCAAGACGTCATAAAAGACCCCACAACAGCATCCAAAGAACTGCAGGCCTCACTTGCCTCAGCTAAGGTCAGTGTTCATGACTCCACCATAAGAAAGAGACTGGGCAAAAATGGCATGCATTGCAGAGTTCCAAGACGAAAACCACTGCTGAGCAACATCTTGATGATCCCCAAGACTTTTGGGAAAATACTCTGTTGACTGACAAGACAAAAGTTGAACTTTTTGAAGGTGTGTGTCCCATGACAACTGGTATAAAAGTAACACAGCATTTCAGAAAAGGAACATCATATCACCAGTAAAATATGGTGTCACGAGCTGAGCACTGGAGGTTCCACCATGCTCAGTCTCGTGGCTTTTTTCTCTGTATTTATATATATTTGTTGTATTTTTGTGCCTTTTGGGTTTTGTTATCCCTGCTTGTTTTCCTGTTTATGTCTCAGTTTACTACGTTCTGATCCTGTATTTATTGGTATCTATTTCTCAGTTTGTACTTGTTTATATTTTATTCTAATTCCTTATTATTGCGGTTGACAGCTGACAGGGCATTTTCTGGTTAGTGCTCCGTGTGGGCGTAGCCCTGTCAGTTGTCAGCCGGTGCGCTCTCCTCTCGTTATCTCCAGCTGATCCCAATCATTTACCATTATTACCTTTTTGCCCACTCATGTGATCCCACACCTGTCTTCACTTGTGTTATTGGTTCTGACCCTATTTAAGGACTGCTTTTTCATTTGATTTTTGCAACAGTCTTAAGATTCTCTTCCTCCTCGCCACCAGAGCCCTAACCCTGCTCTGGTGAGTTTTGTCTCGCGTTCATCCCAGTCTGTAAGTTTTCCTTGTTATCTGTTTGGATTTTTGCTTTGTTGCACTTTGGAACTTTGTGTTTGTTTTCAATAAATGCCACAAACTGCAGTTGGCGCGTGGGTCTGTCTCTCTCTCTCTGCCCTGAGGGGCAAATCATGTCATCTGGAGGTGGTAGTGTGATGGTCTGGGGCTTTTTTGCTGCTTAGGACCTGGTAGACTTGCTGTGGTAAATGGAACCATGAATTCTGCTGTCTGCCAAAAAATCCTGAAGGAGAATATGTGGCCATCTGTTTGTGACCTCAAGCTGAAGTGCACTTGGGTTCTGCAGTAGGACAATGATCCAAAACACACCGGCAAGTCCACCTCTGAATGGCTTAAGAAAAACAAACTGAAGACTTTGGAGTGGCCTAGTCAAAGTCCTGACCTGAATCCGATTGAGATGCTGTGGCATGACCTTAAAAAGGCGGTTCATGCTCAAAAAGCCTCCAATGTGGCTGAATGATGACAATTCTGCAAAGACGAGTGGGCCAAAATTCCTCCACAGCACTGTAAAAGACTCATTGCCAGTTATCGCAAACATTTGGTTGCAGTTGTTGCTGCTAAGGGTGGCCTAACCAGTTATTAGGTTTAGGGGGCAATCACTTTTTCACACAGGGCTATGTAGGTTTGGATTTTTTCCCCTTAATAGTAAAAACCTTCATTTTAAAACTGCATTTTGTGTTTACTTGTGTTATCTTTGTCTAATATTTAAATTTGTTTAATGATCTGAAACATTTAAGTGTGACAAACATGCAAAAAAATGAGAAATCAGGAAGGGGCAAACACTTTTTCACACTACTGTATTTGTGCAATTCTTAGTACAGCCAGACGAAAATTAGCCAAACAAGCTAAGTTAGCAGTTAGCTAAGTTAGTAGTCAGCGTTCATTTAATCATTCACATCCATCTTCAGCTCATAGGCTCAACTCCCCCACAATCACTATGTCATTGGGAGCAGTCCTACCAGGCTGCTGGAGAGTACCATTGGTCATCTTCCACCTCAAACTCCTCCAAGCAATGGAAGGCAAAGTTCAGGCAGGGTGCTAAGGGACTGTCTGTCACCAGCTCAATGGTTTCTTCTCCGTCCTCCTCACAGCTAGACGAACCACTGGATTGCCTACCGAAACACCAGCCAGCAGTACCAGTCCGGAGGACCCCGAAGGTCGGGGAGTTTCCAGTGTGGTTTCATGTGTTTGAAGTTTTGGATTGGCTTGCATGCAGTCACACAGCCGACATAGGAATGTTGTGTGTTATGCCATAAACTGTCCTGCACTACAGTTTTGCATGTCTGGGTTCCACTTTTTTTGTTCCCTCAAAATTAATTACATTATTAATTAATTTCTAAGAATGGAAATTACATTTGTGCATTGATTCAGAATCGTTCACGTCCAAATCATGATACATCAGAAAAAACAACCATTTCCCCCACCCCTAAAAAATACTTGTGACGATGTAAAGAACCAAAGCATAAGATGGCAAAAATGAAGTCAGGACCATCAGATGTACAGTTCATATATTATTTGTTAGTGTATATTAACCTCATGTGTAGATGTGAGAAGGTGCAGTTATTTGTCTGTCACTGTGATGAACTGGTGAACTGTGCTGCATCTGACAGCTGTGTTAGCCTCCAGCTCCTCATATTGTAACCCTCAGTTGGATAAGGGGGCTAAGAAAATGGGCGGATTAGTGCATGAGGCAGGGAACAAATTAGATGATGAAAGAGACAAAAAATTATATAAGTTACTCCAGCATGTCCTTTATCTGTTTGTAGATCTCAGCTATTGTGCAAATTTGTTTGATATAGTTTAACACACCCTCCCCATGCCATAAGTTTTTAGGACATAGCCCACTGCATTGTGGGTAATAGGAGTGACCAGCCTGTTTGCGGAGAATAGAAAAGAGGATGGAGGAGAGGCGGAGGATCTGTCTGGTTGCTAGGATACATGGTCGGCGCCAACAGCGGATATGATTTATAATGGTCAGTCTCACTGTCTCGCTTTCTCCACTAGTTTCCTTCTTCCTCTCCTCCCTCTCAGTTTTCCTCCGGCTCTATCCATCCGCTACCGTCATTTGTATCCTCCGACTATCTAACTGGCTCTGTCTGACTGATCTTGGCTGCTAGGGTTCATACTGTTATGTCGATGTTGCTGAGATTTTCTCTGGCGTCCGTCATACAATCTTTCCAAGCAACTTCAATACATGGATGTCATTATATAAAAAGAGCTCGTGTGGAGAGAGTATAATAGAAGTGCAGCAACTTTGTCATCCCTTACTGTTAAATCTGTGCATCTTCAGTGTAAGAGCTGCAAGTACATCAATGGGTGATATTGATTCAGGCCGACTTGATCCACCTTGGGATGCTAATGATCATCAGGGACAAATACAGTGAGGAGGAGGGGGCACTAAAGGAAAATGGAAAATTTAAAATGAAAGGATGTCACAGCAGTGTAGACATGTACCAGTGTCTGGTTGTGATGAGGAGGCTAATACAGGCTCTTGAAATAGGGTATATTTTAAGAAGAGGAAGTGTTTGGAGCTGGATGTACTTTAAAACACTACTCATTCCCTCATTATATGTCCAAAACTTTCCTCTTAAAAGCCGTTTCCTTCTTCAGCGGCTGCGTGTGACCTTCGGAGGGCCAGACTAAAGGCAGACTAACACGATTACATTTTGGCTTGTGGCTCCTTTAAAGGCTGTATTGTGGATTTTGCAGACTGACATTCATGTTTTTTGTCTGGTTTTAAAAAAATGGGAGGCTATTTGATTTTTATGCATGTTTTAGTCGGTAGAGGTTTTTACATTGATATTACACTCATCCTCACAGTAAAGAACTTCTTCAAAAATCCAGTTCTTTCAGAAATAAAATCTCTCCTATGGATTAGCTTGAAAAATCAAAGCATTTTCGAAAAGATGCTTTATTAATATTTATACAGAAAAGTGTAGTAGACTTGTTTCACAACAGTTATTTTTACGTGACATGAGAAAATCACAGGTATTGCTGATCACACTAATTAAGGGTGCTTTCACTAATTAAGGGTGACTTTTCAGTTTGATTTGGACCAAAATTTTAGGGGTGAAACCTCCCCTAAACCACGGTCTGGAACAAAGACTCGAAATTTGGTCTGACGAAAAGAGGTGGTCTCGATCTGGCTCAAACTGAACCTTTAGTCCAGTTTAGAGTGTGAAAGCAATTTTCTGAAAGATTTGGACTTTCGGACCAAACACAGTAAATTAAGGTAGCCAATAAGAGTGAAAATGAGTCGTGACGGTACCCAGAAAGGAAATATGGCCATTAGTGGCATAAATAGTCACTTGGAAAAAAAAATCATAAACATGCAAAAATTTACCAGATATTTTTGGAAAGGATGCAACAGAGTTTTTGAAAAAAAAAATATGGATGAGCATTGCAACCTAAAAATCATCATGGTTGATGAGAAATATAAATGTCCTTTTTAATAAAGATCTGGCTATATTCTAGCCTCATGAAACGAGTTCACCAATTAATGTGGTGGACTCTTCCCCAGTTTCAACTTAAATGGGTCATTGACTGAAAAAATGTCTTTTTTATAGGTTTTAACCTTCTGAACTGTGTCTGTTGGTCACATGATTATCCAAAAACTATCAAAACACTCACTTCTCTTTAAAAAATACTCAACCTTTATATTTTTCTGTCCAAAGAGCTGTTTTAACTCTTCTGGATTTGCTACGGAATGTCATAAACATAGTAAGCCCAAACTTGATACCCACCCGCTGCTCAACTAAGCCCCTTTTCCACTAGTACCCAGTCAGCCCTACAGCTCTACATGCCCCAGTTTTACACAGTTCGGCACGATTCTGTTTCCATTACAGCGGGGTCCCGCTTGGTGTGGGTGGGATTTTTTTTACAACAAGGCAGCGCCACACTCCCAAGACGTAAAACACACGACACAACAAAAACACAAGATGGTGGCTTACAAGGTGACTGCTCGGTGTCTGCTCGGTCTCTGGCTTTTGTCAGAGTAAAGGCAAAGAATGAGAGCCAGACAAGGGTACAGGCAGCAAGACGAAAGACTCTGGAAAAGTACTGGAGCGTTTAGGAAGCCATAGAACCGAAGACGTGAGGATACGAACTAGATTACATATGACGGTAAGCTAATGATTGCTTATACTAGTTTGCTTTCAGTCCGCCGTACTACATTGTAATGTCTGCAAGTTATTGCTATTGGGTACTAAAATATGTATGCTGTGTGTATGTTTCAGATGGCTCTCTTGTGGGAAAATTACCGCTTCAAACTGTCGGTCTGGCGTTCAATACAGCCTGTCACTGATGTCACCCCAGCTTCACAAACGATCAGTGGTTTTAGAACTTAAGAATGTCTGTAGAAACATTTAGCTTCCTGTGCAACAAATTGATCTGATTTGTGTGAAAATCATGGACAAACTGTTCAGACATCATGGGATGTACCTGCTCCAGCAGCACTGAGTCTCATGGCAAAAACTGTTGAGCTGTCAAAACTTGATCGCCAGGTTGTAGTTATAGATAGATAGATAGATAGATAGATAGATAGATAGATAGATAGATAGATGTACTTTATTGATCCCAAACTGGGAAATTACAGTGTAACAGCAGCATGACAATTGACAGCCAAACAACAGAAACACACACAAAGGGATTACCCATGGAAAGTAAAAAAGAAGTTATGGGGTTATATTAGCCATAAAATATACTGTATATTTCAACAGGTAAACAGTACTGAGTTTGGTATAATAAGATATATTTAACAATTATTATGCATTTTAGGCCAAAACAAACTTGATCTAGGATTAAAAGCAATTAAAATAATGCAGTCACAAGGTTACATGGAAAATTCTTGATTTACTAGAGACATGTAGATACTGTATAAATATATATTTTCTGCATCAACAGTGAACTATACATGTATTCAAGTAGTATTGCACTGGGAATTTTGACAATAAAGCTTTGTACGTTTTGCAGATCTGTCTCCACTTTTATATGTGAAGGTTACCATCAAGTGACATAAATTAAATACAAAAAGATTGGAAAAGCTGTCTAAAAGCAATCCAGCAGTTTGAGAAATCACTTTTGGTTTGGTGTAAGTCTGTCAGAATTATGAACCATAAAGCAGTTTGTGTTAAAATATTAAATCCCATTAAACCCTAACTCCGCAGTGTCCAATCATGTGTCATGGAGGGCCAAGACCCTGCAGGTTCTCTCTTCTACCCAGTCTCTTCAGCAGATGTTTTCACTGATCAGCAGTTAGTGGAAGAAATTCAGTGGAATCTGTTGTTGAAGACACTGGTTGGAGGTAAAGACTGCAGGGTCTTGGCCCTCCATGGCACATGATTGGATACCCCCGCCCTAACCCATTATGATAAAGTACAGATGCTAATATGGCCCAGAATTCCTCCATACACTGGTACTATCACAAAGTGTGCAGTGTTTTCTGCAGTGGCACATCCAACAATACAGTCTTCAGTTAATAAAATAATTGTTTCAGTTACTTTTTCTTAAAAATGGGCCATTATTTTCAAAGTCACTGATAAATGGTTTGTACTGTTGACTCTTTTCCCACTGGTGTCTTAACAGACAAAATAGAAAATTATGATGCAAACATATAAGTCACTAAATTGTTTATTACAATCAGCAGCAAATTCCAGATTATTCAGAATGTAAAATTCAAACTGTAAAAAAAAACCCAACTTAGAATGGGTCGCACACGCCGGCCACTCTGCCTCACTGAGAAGCAACTGAGATATGCTGCTCACACTGGTCCCGGTTCAGCAGATCTTCAGCCTGCATCTCTGTAAATAGTGACGCACGGTTCGGTTTGGGTAGATCATTTTCCTCTTGCCTAGACAAAAGACAGAAATGAGTGGTGGTTAATTAATGCAAGTTTAAAACATATTTGGGAAATACACTTGTTTCTATAAGCCAGTGGTGGAATGTGACAAAAAAGAGCTTCGTTGTTGTATTTAACCACAATTTTCATATAGCTGCGCTTCAGTAAAGTAGATTTTACAAGGACTGGGTTATGTTTAAAATCATTTTTTACTGTGGCCTCAGCAATCAGAATGAATTAATACATTCACTTGAATGGAATCTAGTACTTTAACTGAGGGTGTGCATCACCGAGTATGGAGTCGCTCAGTCAAAATATGGAATCTTTATCAATAAAAGTTTAGCCACTGCTCTGTCACTGCTGTGTGACACATTCTCCACCTGGGATGGAGTCAGAGCCTGGTGCTTTGCCGTTTGAAAGGAGTTTGATCGCTTTTTGGACTTCTGATTCTGTTGGAGGTTCTGCCAGAGATGTGTTCACCTCTACTTGAGGCATGCGAGTGATGGCGTCTGCATTGATAGACGAAGGACTGTTCTGGATGCTGCTGAAATGTTCTGCCCATCTTTCCAGAATTGCGTTCTTGTCGGTGAGGAGAGTGGACCCGTCAGCACTGAGCAGTGGTGATATTCCAGAAGACTGAGGCCCATAGATGGTCTTAAGGGCATCCTAGAAGCGTTTGGAGTTGTTGCTGTCAGTGTACTGCTGTATTTCATCTGCCTTTTTGCTGAGCCAGAAGTCCTGCATTTCTCTGAGCTTTGCCTGCACCTTTCCTTTGATGGAGTTGAAGGTCGCCTTCTTAGAGGCGGATCTGCTGTCTTGCTGGTGCGCTCTGTGGGCTTCACGCTTCTCGTCAAGCAGCTTTTGGATGTCATCATTTTCATCGAACCAGTCTTGGTGTTTGTGCATGTTCTGACCCAGATGAGTGAGTGAGGTGTCGTACACCATGTCTCTGAAAGCTGCCCAGTCTTCTTCTGCTCCGTACACCCCGAGGTCGAGCTGACTAATCTTGCTGTCCAGGTCCTCACTGAGATTCTGTCACACAGAGTGCTATTCCAGCTTGCTGACATTGAGTCGCTTGTTTGCCTTTTTCCCCTGTGGATGCCGTTTGGGCTGGATGTGCATGTTGAGCTTTGAGAGAATGAGTCTGTGATCCGTCCAGCAGTCTGCGCCACACATCGCCTTTGTCACTCTAACGTCCTGCCTGTCTCTCCTTCTCACAATGATGTAATCGATCAGATGCCAATGCTTGCTGTGTGGATGCATCCAGGAGGTCTTGTTGCAATTTGGCAAGCGGTAGACAGTATTAGTGATCAGAAGGTCATGAGAGGCACACGTCTTCAATAGGAGAAGACCGTTGCTGTTTTACTTTCCAACTCCATTTTTCCCAAGGACTCCCTCCCATTTCTGGTAGTCTGTACCAACTCTGGTGTTAAAGTCTCCAAGAACAATGAATTTGTCCTCCTTCGGTACACCTTCAATGATAGTCTCTAAGTCCTCATAAAACTTGTCTTTCATCTCATCTGGGTTCGTCATGGTGGAGGCATATGCACTGATGAATGTGGCATGGTGTTTTCCTCGGAGGGGAAGCTGCAGGGTCATGAGGCAGTCGTTGGTTCCTTTAGGAAGGCTGGTAAGCTTGCTGATCAGATTGGATCTGATCGTGAAACCCACTCCTGCTTCACGGCATTCTTTGCTGCCTCGGCTGCTCCAGTAAAAGGTGTAGCCGGCTTTGACATCTGTCAGCTGACCTTTGTCTGCAAACCTTGTCTCGCTCAGAGCTGCGATGTGGATGTTGTACCTGCTGAGTTTGCTTGCAATAAGTGCTGTCCGTTTCTCAGGTATGTCCACTTTGGAGCTGTCCATGAGCTTTCGCACATTCCAAGTGCCAGTGGTGAGTGTTGTCACCTTAGTTGATTTCTTCTGAGAATTTCAACCGCTAGGGTGGGATCCCCACCAGCCACGACTTGCTGGCCAGGGTGTAGCGAAGCAGGCTATGTTTAGGGCACCTTTTCTAGCCCCTTCCTCAGGCCATGGAGGTGAGCAGAGCAAATCCTAAAGAGGGCTGCTCAGACACCCAGGGGGCTGCTGAACTCCACTGTTGCTTCAGTCCAGTAGAGAGCGACCCTATGCCCTGGGCTGCCTGTGTGTGGGATTGTGGCTATAGCTTCCAGTGTATCCGCACCTGCTGCTTCATTATTTGCCCATCGCCACAGGACTTGGGGGGGGGGGGGAGAGTTGCACAGGGTTGTCAGCCTCACTCTCTCGTCCCAGCCTATCTGGATCCAGTGGCAAGACGTAGTCAAGACGGCTGGAGATAGGTTACTAACTAACTAACTAACCTGCACTTATATAGCGCTTTTCTAGTCACAAAGACCACTCAAAGCGCTTTCATTAATACTAACCCTCTATTCTAAGGGCCTATAGGAAACAGATATCTAGGGACAATTTAGAACAGCCAATTAACCTAACATGCATGTTTTTGGCATGTGGGAGGAAACCGGAGAAATCCTGGAGTAAACCCACGCAACACGGGGAGAACATGCAAACTCCACACAGATCACTGTTGGTCGGGGGCTGGGATCGAACCCACGATCCCCACAATCCCCCGGCCAAGGGTAAACTGTGCTGCCGCAGTGCTAACCACTGCGCCACCGTGCAGCCCAACTAAAACTAAAACAGGAAGTTTTAGGGTGCAGTGGATGGCCAGCAGTGTCCTACATGTCTCACTGTGCCCTAGTTTTGCTCCACAACACTTTGCTGGGTCTGCCTTCCTGCCCGTTGAGCCAATCTGGTGGTTTCATCCGCGCACTCCGCTGGGTCCAGTCTATGCATGCGTAGGTAGACAGACATGTCTGTCTGTCTGTCTACCTGATAACATACACACAGGTTGACACACACAGGTTTAAATGGCTACTAAAGATAACCATCCTTACCTGTGATCTGTTTACTTGTAATTGGAGTGTGTGTCTATAAATGTCAGTGAGTTTCTGGGCTCCTGACAGACCCCTGAGTGTTTCATCCAGTGCTGCACTGACATTGCTGAATTCCAAGCCATGGGGAGAGCAAAAGAATTATCAAAGGACCTGTGGAAGAAGATAGTTGAACTTTATAAAAGAGGAAAAGGATATAAAAAGATATCCAAGGAATTGAGAATTGAGAAAAGCAGTGTTCAATCTCTAATTAAGAAGTGGAAAATGAGGGATTCTGCTGAAACCAAGCCACGGTCAGGAAGATCAACAAAAATGTCAGCCATAACTGCCAGTAAAATTGTTAGGGATGCAAAGAAAAACCCTCAAATAACTTCTGCTGGCATACAGGACTCTGAAAAAAAGTGGTGTGGCTGTTTCAAGATGCACAATAAGGAAGGACTTCAAGAAAAATGGGCTGCATGGTCAAGTCGGCAGAAGAAAGCCAATACTACGCCAGTGCCACAAAGCAGCCCGCTTACAATATGCCAAACAGCACAGAGACAAGCCTCAAAACTTCTGGAACAAAGTTATTTGGAGTGATGAGACCAAAATTGAACTTTTTGGCCACAAACATAAAGGCTACATTTGCAGAGGAGTCATCAAGGCCTATGATGAAAAGTACACCATCCCTACTGTGAAACACAGAGGTGGATCGCTGATGTTTTGGGGATGTGTAAGTTACAAAGGCACAGGGAACTTGATCAAAATTGATGGCAAGATGAATGCAGCATGTTATCAGAAAGTACTGGAAGAAAATTTGCACTCATCAGCCCGGAAGCTGCACATGGGCCACACTTGGATGTTCCAACATGACACTGATCCAAAACACAAGGCCAAGTCAACCTGTCATTGGCTACAGCAGAAAAAAGTGAAGGTTCTGGAGTAGCCATCTCAGTCTCCAGACCTCAATATCATTGAGCCACTTTGGGGAGATCTCAAATGTGCAGTTCATGAAAGACAGCCCAAGAATTTACAGGAACTGGAGGCTTTTTGCCAAGAAGAATGGGCAGCTTTACCATCTGAGAAAATAAAGTGCCTCATCAACAACTACCACGAAAGACTTCAAGCCGTCATTGATATTAAAGACGGCAATACACAGTATTAAGAACTAGGGTATGTAAACTTTTGATCAAGGTCATTTGGGTAGTTTCTGTTGTCATTATGATTTAAAAAGAGCAAACACAAGTTTGATAATAAATGGCTTCACCCAACCACTATGAGTGACAGAAAAGTTTTTGTATTATCATTCATATTCTCTGAAAAATGGCCAAAAAAAATCACAAATTCCACCAGGGTATGTAAACTTATGAGAACAACTGTATATGGTTATTTTCTTTAAATTTCAGTCACCCTAATAGACATTCCTGTTTCTACCTGGTTCACTAATCCGCAGTCGATAACACAACATAACAAAAATATTTTTTTTGTAAGTTGTCTGTGGTTTTTCAACTGATTTAAGACAATTTTGCACCGCTGAATTCGAAAATGACATCCGTTTCTCTTGATCAGGTCAGGTTTTTATGCTAAGTTGTAAGCAGCTGTACAGCAGTTGTACAGTTGTACTGTAAATTGAATAGTAGACAATGATAAAAGTAAGTACATGTAAATTGAATGTTACATCATCATTGTTAAAAATTCAGAGAATTTCAAGAAATAAAAAAGAATTTTGCATCATATAAAGCAAAAATACCCATACATGTAAACAAAAACATAAAAAACATGTGGCCATAGGTCAAAAAATTGACCTGATTGAGCAAAACCAGTGTGATTTTTGGATTCAGCACATCAAAATTGTCCTAAATCAGCTAAAAAAAACTTAGACAATAAATTTGGTGTTGACCAGTGTAATATATCTTGTATCATTCAGGCTTATTTCATTGTATTTTCACAGTGATGCTACATCTAACCATTAACACCAACAAGGGTGGCTAGCTGAAGCTAGCAGTTTAGCCACTTATTCACAAATATTTCTTGTGGACTCCATCACTGGAGTGCTTATTGCACTCCAGTGACTGGTCATATCCTATCAACCACTGAAACCACACAGCACTCTCTACCAGTGATGATTTTTTTTCATTCTTTAAGACAAATGTACATTAGTTGACTCAGGTTCATTATCTACGATAGGGGCTAGCCAGCTAAGATTAGCAATAGTGATGCAAGAGGGAGGGCGGAGTTAACCTTGGTTCTTGGGCCTTTAAAGAGACATACACTGAAACCAGCCGTTCTGGAATACCGCAAAAGATGGTTCACAATTATGATGTAATAATTAACCCCTTGCACTCCGGGCAATTTTCCTAAAAATGCCAAAAAATAACGTGCCCAAAGTAAATCGAAAGCTGTTCTTCAACCCTTTGGAGCATCTTCATGGGGTTGGTCTCATTTAAAAGAAAACACTTTGAATTTTTTGGCAAAAAAAACATAATCTCTCTACGTGCTCCGGCCACTGAGTTACAGTCATCTAAACATACTGAACTTGAAGAAAATAAATTTGGCCACGGTGTTTTTTTGGATACAAATGCTTGCAAATAACACACAGCTGTCCGATCCGGCTGGAAAATGCAACAGAAATGTAGAACCAAGTGTTATCCAGCTGAGGTCCAAATTTTGTAACAATACCACAAAAAATGAATATATTACACAGCTTTGTTCTCAGGTAGTTCCCAGGCATTTTGGAACTGTGCCAAATTGTGCCAAATGGCACAGTTTGGAAAAACGTCTGTAACTTTTGAATAATTCAATGTAGAATCTTCATTTTAGGCTCTAATGAAAGGTCACACTCAGGGCTGTGTCTGTGTGTGGGGGGGGGTCGCCCCCCCCACTACCAAGGACGGAGTTCGGCCCTCGCTACATGACAGATTACACTGGTTGCATGTTTCCACAGCAACGCTGTCACAGCGGCTTCCCCCCCTCGCTACTGTGTGCGTGTGGCGGGGGGGGGTTGTCCCCCCCCTCGCTACAGAGGACGGCCATCGCTACATAAGGAATAGACTCATATGTCTATGTGACGACCGCTGCGCAGTCAGCGCGGCTTCCCCCCCGCGGACCGGGGGCGTTCGGACCGTGAACGCCCCCCCCCGCTCCTCTTCTGCAGCGGGGGGGGGGGGGCGTTCACGGTCCGAACACGGCAAATGAACCGTTTATCGCGGCGCACACACTTCGTAATTCGTGCGCAGTACAGTTGTAATTTACCGATTGGTCAAAAGTCATTTTTTGATTACAATTTTCAGGGAGAAATAATAATTTAGCTTATAACACCTTACCTCTTCACAGCAGCAGAGTCCTGGCGAACTTCTCTTCCCCACTGTCAGACGAACGCGACGCTGCTCCGCTCGTGGATCCCGATCAAAACATAATTCCAATATTGCGGTTTTGGTGAATGATTTACGACCTTCGTCGTCGGTCTATGATGACGGAAGAGAATCCTAAACACTCTGCTGGAATTAAATAAAATAAATAAATAAACCACTGCCTGTGGCTGCTGAAGCAGTCTCTCTTCACCCAGCTTTAGACAACAGCTCAGCGAACTTCTGTGCTTCAATTGGCTCGCAGCCTTTGGGAGGCGGGTCCTTCTGGCTAGATTTTCATTCAATGGCTCTTCATGGTTTCAGAAACCCAATTCAAGGCTCTTATTAGTCGAATGACAGGTCAATCAGATGAACTAATCTGTTCTGTGTCTGCAGCTTTTTTTTTCAGTGGCGCTTGGAGGCCAGCACCGTCTCCATCTGCACCATCATCAGTATATCATGCATCATGCGTCCGAGCACGCACAAGTGCGCTCTCGTGCGCCCTCGTGCGCCCTAGGACGCAGAGACTTGCCCACCCGCGGAACAACGGAGCGCAAGTGGTAAAGTAATTAAAGAAAATTTTAACAAAATATGTCACAAACTTTCATTAAAAACTGTGGGAGCTGTAGAAATGTGGGAAAACTGCAGTCAATGACCCTTTTAACGTGCAGTTACCAATATGTCCAAAGCTGCAGAAAACACATTGGAGGGTGAGTAGCATGTTTGCCAACTTCCGGTCTATGATAACATAACAAATGTCATGACGACAGGGTGTCGTCATGGCAACAAGATGTAGATGCTTCATGTAAAGTTGATTAGATCGCTTGGAAACCTAAAGGAAACCTAACTAACCAGACCAAATGTAGACAGTGGAATAAACACATGAACCATGGTCTGGACCTTGGTGCAGACTTTCAGATGTGAAAATGCCCTAAAACTCTGTTCCTAAATAAAAGAGAAGCCTTGTTAGTATCATTATTATAACATTAGTGTTTACACTTTGTAAAAACAAAAGCAATAATAAAGAGGTTCAACAAAATTGTTCTACCTCATTATGTTGGAGTGATGGGAGAAATTTGTGGGACTGTTTAATAAAATCTCTTTTCATAACCAGAGAAGAACGAAAGCTAGAACAGGTTTCACAGTTAAACAAAGGTTAAGAGAAGCCATATGGTTATGGATGTTGTTTGAATAATTGTGTGCTTATTGTATTATGCACTTTTTGATCCAAAGTAACATACAAAAAGAAACATTTGCATTGTTTAAGGAAACTCGCACACTTCCAAATTGACCGAACCATAATGACGATGTTTTATCGGGCTTTTATTGAATCTGTTTTATCCTTTTCTTTAGTGTCATGGTTTGGTCAGATAAAATTGAAACAGAGGAAATCCTTAGACCAAGTGGTTAGATGGTCCAGACGTTTGCTTGGTGAGTCACAGCTGAGCCTGACATCCCTGTACACCAGACAGGTACAGAGGATTCCTACCTCCATTTTAAATGATGACTCCCACCCTTTGCACTGCAACTTTCAGCTTCTTCCCTCCAGACAGAGGTTTGTTGTCCCAAAATGCAAAACCCAGCGTTACAAAAACAGCTTTGTTCCTGCTGCTGTCAAAGAGTTGAACAAGATGTAACTATACTGTATATTGGACATAATTTAATTATCTATTTATGAATTTTATTTTATATTTATTTATTTTTGTAGGTTTTTTTAATTTGTATTTTAAATCTTTTATTGGGTTTTAGACTTTTATTGAGTTTTTAATCTCTTTGACTTAGTTTTTTAACTTTTTTAATATGACCCTTCTCTCTTCTCTCTTTGTTTTTTCTCTTCTCTCTTTGTCTTATGTCCTGATTGGTGGAGCCTTGAGTACTTGTATCGTGTTTATAGTCAGCTTCATGTGTGCCTGTGTTTGTGTTCATGTTGAATGCAATTGTGGTTTGTAAATATGTGTCTAAAAGGATGTCACCTGACTGCAAAACAAATCTACCTATGGGTACAAATAAAGTAACCTGAACCTGAACCTGAACCTGAACCTGAAAAAGGCTACACATCCCTGTTCAAATTCCAGGTTTTTGTGATGTAAAAAAATGAGACCAAGATAAATCATTTCAAAGCTTTTCCCCCACTAATGTGACCTATAACCTGTACAACCCAATTGAAAAACAAACTGAAATCTTTTAAGTGGAAAATTAAAAAAATAAAAAATACTTACAATAACCCAGTTGCATAAATATGCACACCCTCTTATAACCGGGGATGTGGCTGTGTTCAAAATTAACCAGTCACATTCAAACTCATGTTAAATGGGAGTAAGCGCACACCTGCCACCATTTAAAGTGCCTCTGATTAACCCCAAATAAAGTTCAACTGTTCTAGTTGGCTTTTCCTGACATTTCTGTAGTCACATCTTTGAGCACAAGCCATCGTCCGCAGAGAGCTTCCAAAGCATCAGAGGGAGCTCATTGTTCAAAGGTATCAGTCAGGAGAAGGGTGCACGGTGGCGCAGTGGTTTAGCACTGTGGCAGCACAGTTTACCCTCGGCCGGGGGATCGCGGGGATCATGAGACCGTGGGCTCGATCCCAGCCCCCGACCAACAGTGAGCTGTGTGGAGTTTGCATGTTCTCCCCGTGTTGCGTGGGTTTACTCTGGGATTTCTCCGGTTTCCTCCCACATACCAAAAACATGTAGGTTTAGGGCGCTCACGCACGCAGCGACCGGCAGCCGGTGGCTTGTCACCAGACTGCAAACCAAATCTACCTACGGGTACAAATAAGTAACAAAAAAAAAAAAAAAAAAAAAAAAAAAAGAATTTCCAAGGCATTAAATATAACATGGAACACAGTGAAGACAGTCATCATCAAGTGGAGAAAATATGGCACAACAGTGACATTACCAAGAACTGGACGTCCCTCCAAAATTGATGAAAAGACGAGAAGAAAACTGGTCAGGGAGGCTGCCAAAAGGCCGACAGCAACATTGAAGGAGCTGCAGGAATTTCTGGCAAGTACTGGCTGTTTAGTACATGTGACAACAATCTCCCGTCGTCTTCATATGTCTGAGCTATGGGGTAGGGTGGCAAGACGGAAGCCTTATCTTAAGAAAAAAACATCCAAGCCTGGCTACATTTTGCAAAAACACATTTGAAATCTTCCAAACCCATGTGAGAAAATGTGTTATGGTCCGATGAAACCAAGGTTGAACTTTTTGGCCATAATTCCAAAAGGTATATTTGACGCAAACACAACACTGCTCATCACTAAAAGAACACCATACCTACAGTGAAGCATGGTGATGGCAGCATCATACTTTGGGGCTGTTTTTTTTTTTTTTCAGTCAGAACTGGGGCCTTAGTCAAGGTGGAGGGAATTATAAAGAGTTCCAAATACCAGCCAGTAGGGCTGTGCGATATGACAAAAAAAATTCATTTCACATACATTATTGTAATATGATATAGTAATGGTAAACAAGGATTTGTAAATAGGATGAGGTATTAACGGGAAGTATGATTTTGTTTGTATGAGGAGAAGGGGTAGGACTAAATAAGCTTAAGCTTCTTCCAACGCCTTTTGAACATGTGTATAATGATTGTGTTTATTATCATTACTATGAATTTCATTTATTTATTTATTATGTATCTATTTAAATTGATTCTTGTACTGATGCAACATGTTCAAATAAATCATTCATTCAAGGGTGTGCATATTTATGCAACTAGGTTATGCACCCCCTTAAAAGATTTCAGTTTGTTTTTCAATTGGGTTGTACAGGTTATAGGGCACATTAATGGTGGAAAAAGTTTTGAAATGATTTATCTTAGTTTCATTTTTTACATCACAAACACCTGACATTTGAACAGGGGCGTGTAGACTTTTTATATCCACTGTACATTTTGAAAGGTCATTGGTAAATATGAGATTACTACTATAAGAGCTGTATTAACTTATACAGCCGTGGACAAAATTGTTGGTATCCCTCTGTTAATGAAAGAAAAACCCACAATGGTCACAGAAATAACTTGAATCTGACAAAAGTGGTAATAAATAAAAATTCTATGAAAATTAACCAGTGAAAATCAGACAATGCTTTTGATTTGTGGTTCAACAGAATTACTTTAAAAAACAAACACATGAAACAGGCCTGGACAAAAATGATGGTACCCCTTGAAAAGATTGAAAATAATGTGACCATAGGGACATGTTCAACCAAGATGTGTCCTCTAATTAACAGCACAGGTGTCTACAAACATGTAATCAGTCAGTCGGCCTATTTAAAGGGTGACAGGTAGTCACTGTGCTGTTTGGTGACATGGTGTGTACCACACTAAACATGGACCAGAGGAAGCAAAGGAGAGAGTTGTCTCAGGAGATTAGAAAGAAAATTATAGACAAGCATGTTAAAGGTAAAGGCTATAAGACCATCTCCAAGCAGCTTGATGTTCCTGTGACTACAGTTGCACATATTATTCAGAAATTTAAGCTCCACGGGACTGTAGCCAACCTCCCTGGACGTGGCTGCAGGAGGAGACAACTAATACGAATGGTAACAAAAGAGCCCAGAACAACCTCTAAACACATTCATGGTGAGCTCCGAGGTCAAGGTAAATCAGTGTCAGATCGCACAATCTGTCGTTGTTTGAGCCAAAGTGGACTTCATGGGAGACAACCAAGGAGGACACCACTGTTGAAAACAAATCATAAAAAAAGCCAGACTGGAATTTGCCAAACTGCATGTTGACAAGCCACAAAGCTTCTGGGAGAATGTCCTATGGACAGACGAGACAAAACTGGAACTTTCTGGCAAGGCACACCAGCTCTATGTTCACAGACGCAAAAATGAAGCATACCAAGAAAAGAACACTGTCCCTACTGTGAAACATGGAGGAGCTTCTGTTATGTTCTAATGCTGCTTTGCTGCATCTGGCACAGGGTGTCTTGAATCTGTGCAGGGTACACTGAAATCTCAACACTATCAAGGTATTATAGAGAGAAATGTGCTGCCCAGTGTCAGACAGCTTGGTCTCAGTCTCAGGTCATGGGTCTTGCAACAGGATAATGACCCAAAACACAATAATGACCCAAAACACACAGTTAAAAACACCCAAGAATGGCTAAGAGCCAAACATTGGACTATTCTAAAGTGGCTTTCTATGAGCCCTGATCTAAATCCTATTGAACATCTGTGGAAGGAGCTGAAACATGCCGTCTGGAGAAGGCACCCTTCAGACCTGAGACAAGTGGAGCAGTTTGTTCATGAGGAGTGGGCCAAAATACCTGCTGAGAGGTGCAGAAGTCTCATTGACAGTTACAGAAATCATTTGATTGCAGTGATTGCCTCAAAAGGTTGTGCAACAAAATATTAAGTTAAGGGTACCATCATTTTTGTCCAGGCCTGTTTCATGAGTTTGTTTTTTTAAATATTTCTGTTGAATCACAATTCAAAAGCATTGTCTGATTTTCATTGGTTAATTTTCATACCGGAGTGGTGGCTCAGTTGGTAGAGCATCCACCCCACACCCGGGAGGCAGGGGTTCAAATCCCGGCCGGGTCATGCCGAAGACTATATAAAAGCGAAACTTCCTGCCGTCCAGCTTGGTGCTCAGCAATAATGGAATGGAAGAGGGAAATCTGTGGCGGCGCCTTGCATGGCAGTGGCCCCTCTGATTCTATATATGGGGTGTGTGTGATTAATACTGTAGATAGGAGAAACACAATTTCGTTCTACTGTACATGATTGGTTGAATGACAATAAAGGGTGATTTAATTTTGTCAGATTCAAGTTATTTCTGTGACCACTGTGGGTTTTTCTTTCATTAACAGAGGGGTACCAACAATTTTGTCCATGTGTGTATATATATATATATATATATATATATATATATATATATATATATCCCCAAGGAAAGGATTTGAATATGCTTGTAATATACGTAACAGTATGACGATCCCAACTGTTGAGGATTTGCAAGTGACATTACTCGCCACATGCTGTCTGTTTGGGTCACCACATTGGTAGGCAAGCTTTCTGAAAGGAACAAAGACAGAAAATAGTTTATCATGGCATGTGACAGCATTATTTTCGCGGCATGAGTGAAGTCTATCACTAAAAATAATCTGGAATGTTATAGAAAGAAAATAGGGGTGATTAAGGGCAGCTCTCACTGCCTTGTTCCACAAAGGTTTGAAGCAGGGTGGATCGTGGCAGCTGTCATTCAGCTGTGCAGGCTGCATACACTTTAAAAAATGGTAATTAATAGTTAAAGAGTGGCAACAAAATATACACTCCTCACAAAAAGTTAGGGATATTCGGCTTTTGGGTGAAATTTCAGGATGCACCTAAAATGCACTATAACCTTTACAGGTGAACTTAATTTGACCTTCTGTAACCTTTTAAATGCCCATGTCCAACTGTTCAATGCGTCAGTACTTTTTGCATAACTTCCCATTCTCTAACAAGATGCTTAATGACAAAATTCACAGCAGGTGTTTGATCCATGAAACGACCAATATATTTTCTGGTTCAATTAGAAGTGGTATTTAAACCATCCTCTTCATCCTGCTGTTCACATTTTGACATCATGAGACCAAGACAACTCCTAACAATTGAACAACAGTACCTCGCCATTGCAAGGCTTCAAACAGGATGTTCTCAGAAGAAAGTGGCTACTGAGTTTAGAGTGTCATCAGCAGGTTGCGACAGAGATACAGAGAGATTGGAAGAGTCACAGAAAGGCATTGAAGTGGACATGCTTTGGCCACATCCCACACTGAAGACTGCTTCATTGTGAATAGTGCCCTGCAAAACCGCCATCCCGTTGTCCATCTAGTGAATCTCGATTTTGCTGATGATATTGCTCTTCTTGAGGACACGATTATCTCTGGGACACAAAAATAAAGGTGTTTAAAGCATCTGTTGAATCCATCCTTATCTACGGATCAGAGTTCAGGTCATTGACCAAAATACAAGTGCAGTCCTTGAACAGCACGTGTAACAGAATGCTAAGAAGGGTTCTTAAAGTCAGTTAGCAGGACCATTGGTCAAATGATCTACTTTACATCTCCCTCCCAAGGTTCTCGAACATCATAGCCAAACGTCGGATGGCGCTGTGCGGTCATGTCCTCCGCCACAGCCAGCCAGCTACCCAAGTATTACTCTGGGAACCTCAGGCGAGACATAAAGTTGGGAGACCCTGTACCACCCTAAAAATGGCCCTAGAGAGAGACACTGGGGTACCAGCCATAAACCTTACGGCAGCCATGCTAGACCGGCAGGCCTGGAAACAGATAGCATTTCAAGTCACCGGCTTGCTAGAAGTCTGACTGACTGTGCCCCTGCATGAACAACACAGGCCTAATTTCATCTTCATGGATGACAATGCTCCAGCTCACTGAGGTTGCATCATTAGGCAACTGCTGCTGGAGGCTGGGATACCTCAAATGGAGTAACCTGCACTTTCTCCAGACATGAATCCCATAGAAAATCTATGGGATCAGCTGAGTCACTGTGCAGAGGCTCGTAACCCTGCACCCCAAAACCTCAATGACCTGAGGGCTGCCCTTCAAGAAAAGTGGAATGCCATGTCTCAGCAGACAATAAGTCAACTTGTGAACAGCATGAGACGTCATTGTCGAGCTGTAATTGATGCTCAAGAGCACATGACAAGTTATTGAGACACTGACATTTTTTGTTGTGGTATATCCACCACTGTTGTTGGCTTTGTTTCAATAAATTGTCTGAGATGAGGAAATCACCACTGCAGGCTTCGACTTAAATGCCCTACTGTATAGGGGTGTATAAGAGGGGGAGAGGAGGGGAGTACAGGGCACTGGTAGACAGATTTGTGGAGTGGACCGAGCAGAATCACTTGAGGCTGAACATCAGCAAGACTAAAAAGATGGTGATTGACTTCAGGAAGAAGAGGACACCTTCACAGCCATTGCATATAATGGGGCAGGATGTGGAGGTAGTGGAGGACTACAAATACCTGGGTGTCATGATCAGCAGTGGCTGGAATGGAAATCTAACACTGATGCTGCGTACAAGAAGGGGATGAGCAGACTCTACTTCCTGAGGAAGCTGAGATCCTTCAACATGTGCAACAGGATGCTGGAGCTTTTCTACCAGGCCGTTGTCGCCAGTGCCATCTTCTTTGCTGCTGTCTGTTGGGGTAGCAGCATCAGAGCCAGCGACACCAACAGACTTGACAAGATTATCAAGAGGGCTAGCTCTGTGATTGGTCTCAGGCCGGAGACTTTTGAGACTGTGGAGGAGAGGAGAACTCTAAATAAACTGCGATCCATCATGGACAATCCTGATCATCCCCTCCACCACTACACTGGGCAGGCAGTGGAGCACTTTCTCCAGCAGACTACTACAGCTTCGCTGCTGACTGACTGACAGATAAATAAATAAAGCTAGAACAACTCACAATTTTACAAGAAAAAATCACTAGGAAAATGTGGAAATTTATAGTAAATAAATTTCAAATTTACAAGAAAATATGCATATTTATGAGGAAAATATGAACTTGCAAGGAAAAATGACAGTTTATAATAGTAAATTTAAAATGTACAAATTTAAAGGGAAAAATGCAATTTGAAAAATTAAAGTCTGACACTTTACAAGAACAGTAATGAATTTCCAAGAATAATGACACCAATTCATAAGAAATATCTGCTAAGAGGGGAAAAAACAAGCAAATACTGTACATATACAATGGAACAAAAGTTACAAATACTAATATGAGAGAAACATATTCAACTAAATAAAACCTACGTATTTTGGGACAAAATGTTGAAACACACAGAAAAAGTTGCAAATTTACAATAAAGATGTATTAGTTTGCACCCAGCCATAAGTACCCAGGTGGATCATTGGCATATCTTTCACAGTACTGTATATCCTCTGCTTCATTGCTGGATTACAATGGGGAACACAAACATAAATATGGGAGCCAAAAAGCTGCTGTGTGGAGAAAGGGATAGCTGAGGCAACGAGCTGAACGACACAAGACTTTATTCTTTCTCCAATAACACAGCAGCAAAACAGCGATCCTGGGTCTCTGTGCATTCCTCTTTTATATCTTTAATTTCATGCATCGAGACCCGGAACTTCCGACCATCATACATCGTTGTTTAACAAAGAAATGTGTGGCACATTAACATGACATACACCGGTGCTGCTCTCACACCTTTCTTCTCTCTGCGACTCCGGTAATTCTTCCTCTCCCCGGGGGGTGCATAGACCTAACTGTCCCGTCTGATACCCCCCCCCCCCCCCCCGGTGACACCTCCTCCATCGGTCCATCGTTTCCTCATTCCCCCTGCCCTCACTGGGTTGAGAAAACCTCCACACTGCCCCCACAGCTGCAAAGAAACAAAATATTTCAGTATTCAGCTTTTTTTGGGGGGGGGGGGATTTGAAAAAAAATTATTCTCATCAAGGGCTGCGTGGTGGCAGAGTGGTTAACACTGTAGCAGCACAGCAACTTACCCTTGGCCAGGGAATCCTGGGTTCGATCCCAGCCCCCAACCAACAGTGGTCTGTGTGGAGTTTGTATGTTCTCCCCGTGTCTGCATGGGTTTACTCTGGGATTTCTCTGGTTTCCTCTCACATGCCAAAAACATGCAAGTTAGGTTAATTGGCATCAAACTGGGGATTCTAAATTGTCCTTAGGTATGACTGTGAGAGTGAATGGTCGTCTGTCTCTCTGTGTTGGCCCTGCGATGGACTGGCGATCTGTCCAGGGTGTACCCTGCCTCTCGCCCAAAGATGCTGGGATAGGCTCCAGCCCCCCGCGACCCAAAAAGGATTAAGCGGAAGAAGATGGATGGATATTCTTATCAATTAGCAATACCATCACTATAGCTGAAAACATGTAAAAAAGAAAAAATCTTCAGTGGTGTGGTTTATGCATAGAGAGGACAAACCTCATGTCCATTCTACTGATTTTCTCTTTTACACCTCTGGCTGATAAGACCTTGTAGCTTTCAGTGCGGCAGTAAATGTGTGAAAATGTTTATTCTGAGCAGGGGAAGACCAGCCTGTAGTGTAGCTACTATGTATGCTTGATATGTGCTTTGTGAGTACGGCTGTAGTTCTAATGTTGTAGCCTAGCTGAGGCATCACAACTCCTTCTGAATGACTTCTTAACCTATGCGCACTTATTACATCAAATGATCCAATGAAGTATGAAGCTTGTTTGTCTTTTTCCTCCACTTACAAGTGATCCAGTAAGCGGTTTAAACTAGTGTCCGCATTTTCTCTTTCCCTCTCAGTCTATCCAGTGTCTTCCAGTAAAAGGAGGATAATTTTAGAGTGATAAAAGAGCCCAGAGGATATCAAGGGAAAGGGCACGTGCACTCACATGCACAATAAGATGGTCCCTCATTTCCCTGTTGCACCTGCTGACCCTACAGGATCCACTGAGATCGGCTAGTGCTGAATGTGCGGCTTCTGTACACATACAGAGGCAGACGCACACACACTTATACAGGAATGCATACACACTTTGACTAATAGGCCTAATGCTTCCTGAAGAGCCGAGCACTGCATTAGCTACGGATGTGGGATTGATTTAGAAATTGAAAGCCTTCCAGTGTGTGTGTGCGTGTTTGTGTGAAGGTGGATGTGAGGGTGAATATAATGCATGCTCATTGCTCACTGATGTGTGTGTTTTGTCCATTTCCAGCCTTCTGCCATTTGCCCGTTTGATTAGAAATGCATATGAAGCAACTTTAATAGTCGTCCTTCAATATGTGTTTATGTGTTTACATATTCCAAAAATTTTAAGTCTTTTCATCTTCATTTTTCAACCAAATTTAGACCGTACAGAGATGTCAATATGAAGACGCCTTTTCAACAACCGGAAAAAGACGGCTTTTCATCTTTCACTTTTCAACCAAATCCGGACATTTTTGTAGATGGTTGGCAAAGCCGTCTTTCCAACATTTTTTCCAACCAATTTGTGCTGGGAGGGCAGTTGTGTCCCTCACTTGTATTCTGCAAAAATCTCTTTATGAATGTTTAAACTGTCATCAAACTGTCTAAATTTAGAATCAGCTGAAGGGCTAATTAATGCTATTTGACCCATCACACCAATTAAATTGTGGTGAACGTCTGGGAAACATTAGTCCTTCTAATATTGGATTAATTCTTGACTCTGGTATTTAAAACATGAATTTATGACGGAGAAATCTTTTTTATTTCACTGTGGGCCACAGTTCAAAGTGACATTGCTGCAGTTGACAGTGCTGACTGAAGTTGTATTTAATAGGTGAAATATACATAGTTTATTGCATAGTTGGCACTGCTGCCTTACAGATAGAAAGGTATGGGGTAGGGATGCAAGTTATCAATTAATTCATTAATTGATAATTGAGTCATCTTATCAATCAATTAACAATTAATTGATAAACTGCATTTTTCCTGAGAATCTGAATTTTCCTTGGTACAATACGGTCTATAACATATAAAAAGTTGCTGTTTTTTCATATACTGAATAAAACATTAACATGATATTCCTCAATGATTTATTGTACCATTTGCATTTTTTCTTACTACAGACAATGGCATTTTTTCTAGTTTAACAAATTTTACACTGTATAGTGTTAACTATGTGCTGGTACATCTCAGTAAATTACAAATGTCATGATGTTTTATTTTAAAAACTACTACCAATATCATAAAATTTATCTTTTTTAGTTATATTAAAAAAAACCTTTCACGTTCTAATTTACTGGGATGCACTAGTAGACTGTTTTAACAGGAAAATAAATTGTGAGCTGCTTCAGCTGTTGCATGTTAAACATTTTCACAATACCCCGGCAATCCAGGCAAACCCAGTATGATCTGGGCTCCCTCTGTTGTCTGTTACCTCAGTGGCAACTTGAGTCCGGTCTGCTTTTCCTTCTAGCAGCAGGTTGAAGGGAGGCAGCAGGGATATGTTTTTGCGCTTGTGTAGCCTGCTGCAGTCCATTTCTCTGCCCTGTTGATTTGACAGGTAGGCATTGGAACGTGCCATTGAAACTTCTTGTGGCTCTCCGACGTATCCCGGAAGGGCGAGTTTTTTTGCAGTGCGCAGTGCCTGCGCTCTGTGGGCTTAGCATCTTCTGCTTTTTCCGTTGAAAAGCAGCAGTGGGTGACCATGTGCACCCCCACCTGGGTGGTGAAGCCACTACATTTCATAGAATAAGCTCCCATTGAAAAGGACTGCTGAGTTATCAATTAATTGACCACTAATTTAATTTAGTCAACCAAATTCTTATCGACAATTAATCAAAAGTCAATTAACATCCCTATATATGTCAATATATCCCTATATAGTCAATAGCATCCCTAGTATGGCGTCAAACCTGATCATTAGGCAGGGACTTTCTCTGTGGGTTAGAATGTTCATGCATGTTCTCTGGTGTCCTCCCACAATCCAAAGACATGAGCTATAGCCACAGTACAAAGGAAAAATCACTGAAGGAAATCCTTGTCAACAAAATTCTACATTTGAAACACCCTGCAGTGTCACCTCCTTTGTCCATGTGTTACTCTGGTAACCTTGGATACACGTTGCTACAACTGTGGACATTTTGCACAATCAGTCAATCAGTCAAACTTTATTTGTATCACACTTTTCAAACATTGGATGCTGCGCGAAGTGCTTTACATAGATAAAAACAGTAGACAAATTTAGTTACATATATTTACACGATACATCCTGCCCCTTCCAACCCTCCCATACACATACCCACAAAACACACACACACAGAGGCACATACACCACCCCCTACTGCTCTCACACACATATACACTCACCGGCCACTTTATTAGGTACACCTGTCCAACTGCTCGTTAACACTTAATTTCTAATCAGCCAATCGCATGGTGGCAACTCAGTGCATTTAGGCATGTAGACATGGTCAAGACAATCTCCTGCAGTTCAAACCGAGCATCAGTATGGGGAAGAAAGGTGATTTGAGTGACTTTGAACGTGGCATGGTTGTTGGTGCCAGAAGGGCTGGTCTGAGTATTTCAGAAACTGCTGATCTACTGGGATTTTCACGCACAACCATCTCTAGGGTTTACAGAGAATGGTCCGAAAAAGAAAAAATATCCAGTGAGCGGCAGTTCTGTGGGCGGAAATGCCTTGTTGATGCCAGAGGTCAGAGGAGAATGGCCAGACTGGTTCGAGCTGATAGAAAGGCAACAGTGACTCAAATAACCACCCGTTACAACCAAGGTAGGCAGAAGAGCATCTCTGAACGCACAGTACGTCGAACTTTGAGGCAGATGGGCTACAGCAGCAGAAGACCACGCCGGGTGCCACTCCTTTCAGCTAAGAACAGGAAACTGAGGCTACAATTTGCACAAGCTCATCGAAATTGGACAATAGAAGATTGGAAAAACGTTGCCTGGTCTGATGAGTCTCGACTTCTGCTGCGACATTCGGATGGTAGGGTCAGAATTTGGCGTCAACAACATGAAAGCATGGATCCATCCTGCCTTGTATCAATGGTTCAGGCTGGTGGTGGTGGTGTAATGGTGTGGGGAATATTTTCTTGGCACTCTTTGGGCCCCTTGGTACCAATTGAGCATCGTTGCAACGCTACAGCCTACCTGAGTATTGTTGCTGACCATGTCCATCCCTTTATGACCACAATGTACCCAACTTCTGATGGCTACTTTCAGCAGGATAATGCGCCATGTCATAAAGCTGGAATCATCTCAGACTGGTTTCTTGAACATGACAATGAGTTCACTGTACTCAAATGGCCTCCACAGTCACCAGATCTCAATCCAATAGAGCATCTTTGGGATGTGGTGGAACGGGAGATTCGCATCATGGATGTGCAGCCGACAAATCTGCGCCAACTGTGTGATGCCATCATGTCAATATGGACCAAACTCTCTGAGGAATGCTTCCAGCACCTTGTTGAATCTATGCCACGAAGAATTGAGGCAGTTCTGAAGGCAAAAGGGGGTCCAACCCGTTACTAGCATGGTGTACCTAATAAAGTGGCCGGTGAGTGTAAAATAAAAGAGACATAGCTCGGCACCAAGGCACCATGTGAAGGAGCAACCATCCTGTGGAGCCCCCCACACTGAGAGACCACACAGCCCATGACCTCAGGGCGTGCCACAGAGGCCACCCCAACCAGGACAGGCCGGGGACCACACCACAGCTGTAGGCAATGGCATAAAGCCCCCACCTACCCAAGCTAGAGCGACCCACGAGACCAACACCCTTGCAGATGGGCCAAACAGCATCCGGCATGAGGAGCTCCACTGAGGAAACACTGGAGCTAAAACACATAAAATAGAAGATAAAACTAAGAACACAAAGGGAACTAAAAAAAACATACTTATAAACTGAGCTAAAAACACATCAAAATAAAAAGAGATGAGAGAATCTAAAAACAAATGAATCTAAGAAGAATGTAAAATAGTGAAACATAAATGACTACTTCAATAATAGTTAAACAGGTTTGTTAAAAGCCAAATTAAAAAGATATAAAATGAAACTAAGAGCACATAAAACAAGAGGAACTAAAAACCCATACTTAACTAAACTGAACTAAAAACGCATCAATAAGAAGAGATGAAAAAATCTAAAAACAAATGGCGCCAAGAAGAACGTAAAACAATGGAACATAAATGACTACTTCAATAATACTACTTCAATAATACAACTGAAATAAAATATTAAATATTTTAATTACGATTACCGTGGCAGGTACAATAAGTGCTATATGACAGCTGACAATGTCATATTGAAGTTAAGTGGCTGTTCAAGCCAAACCAATGTTAGTTTAACTTGCTCGTGATATTACCAGCATTAGCTTGTTTGAGGTGCAATAACATGTCAGCTTCTGATGAAGTGATGACCAGTTGTTGACTTCTTCCCTGCTCAGTTCACAGTTTCCTGTGAACACCTTTTGCTCCTTATGGTTTGGAATCTCACTTAACATGGCTGAATACCCTATGCATTCCACTTACTACTAGGCAATCAGAATGTACCCATGTATTTAAGCAATACTACATGAGAGGGAGTACGGTATGAATGAATATAGTAACTGCAGGTGTGATACGTCTAATGCTCTCCATGAATAGAATAGAATAGAATAGAATAGGCTTTATTGTCATTGTGCAGTTACAGTTCTGTGTGAAATGCAAAGTGGACAGAGTGATAGTACTGGCTACTCTATTGTACGATGCTGAAACTTGGATTGTCTACAGGGTGCAGGTAAAGAAACTCCATGCATATATGATGAGACACCTTCGAGCCATAATGAACAACCCATGGAAAGACAAGATAACCAACACAGAAGTGCTGAAACAAGCTGGTCTACCATCAATGGAGGACATGCTAATTACAGATGAACCTAGGATGGCTTGGACATGTTGAGAGAATGGATCACCAGCGTCTCCCTCAGCAGTTACTCTACTCACAGTTATGTGAGGGCAAACGCAATCAGGGTAGACCAAGGCTCAGATTTAAAGATACTGTAAAAAGAAACCTGAAGAAGTTGGATATAGACAGGAGTTCTTGGCAGTGGAAGGCGAAGGACAGAGCTGCATGGAGGAATCTGATCAGACCTAAATGAAACAGTCATTGTCGACCATGACATACTGCTATGATGATGACAGTTGTACAGTACAATGAAATTGTGGGTGCTCCACCACGCTACTGCGCAGTAAAGTAAGAGAGGGGGATTTGATAAAACACAGTTACAGAATACACGATTAAACATATTCCTGAAATAAAAATTAAAATAGCCCACAGGTATATACACAGGTATGGTAGTGGCTTCACGGATGGAACTATGTACATAAGAGTGTGGAATGCGGAACACACGATTAAATAAAATGGCCCAAGAATTATGGAGAATATACACAGAAATGGTAGTGGTTTCACGGATGGGTCAATGTACATGAAAGTGCAGAGTGCAAAGACAGGTGTGTTACTGTGATAATTAAAAGGTCCTCAGTTCTGTGCATGTGAGCGTTCGGAGGGAGGGGGGTGGGAACTCTGACTGCAGTTCAGATAGCCCAGGGGAAGAATCTGTTTGTCAGTCTGGAGGTGTGGAGCCTGGTTGATCTGAACTGTCGTCCAGAGGGAAGCAGGTCAAACAGGCGGTGGGTGGGATGTGAGGGGTCTCCTGTGATGACCTTGAGCTTTCTGAGACAGGAGGATTTGGAGATGTCCTCCAGTGAGGGCAGAGGGCTGCCGATGATTTTTGAGCAGTATTGATGACCCTCTGCACAGCCTTCCTGTTTTTGCCTGTGGAGCCGGCATACTGCACACCCAGACAGTAGGTGAGCACGCTCCCCACTGAGCAGCAGTAGAAGGCCAGCAGCAGCTTCTGGTCCAGGTTATTCTTCCTCAGGACACAGAGGAAGTGCAGCCGCTGCTGGACTTTCTTCACCAGGGCCTTGGTGTTGACAGTCCAGGAGAGGTCAGAGGAGATGTGGGTGCCCAGGAACCTGAAGGCGGGGACGGTTTCCACACGGTCGCCATTTATGGGGGGGTGGTCCTGTCTGTTCTTCCTAAAGTCCAGTATGAGTTCGTTTTTTTTGGACATTCAGTATCAAATTGTTTGCTTGGCACCGCAGCAGCAGATTCTCTACCTCCACCCTGTATACCTTCTCATCGTCATCAGTGATGAGCCCAACCAAGGTGGTGTCGTCCACGTACTTCACAATGACGGTGGTTAGGTGGGTTGGAATACAGTCAAAGGTGTACAGGGAGTACAGCAGTGGGCTTAGCACACAGCCCTGGGGGGAGCCAGTGCTGAGAGACAGTGTGGAGGAGTGGTGGGGGCCAAGTCTGACTGTTTATGGGCAGTTGGTGAGAAAGTTTTTTATCTAGGAGCAGGTGGGGGGGGGATCTGGAGGAGGTGCAGTTTATTGATCAGGATGTCCGGGATGATGGTGTTGAAAGCTGAGCTATAGTCCACAAAGAGCAACTTCACATAGATCCTTGCGTTCTCCAGGTAGCTGAGCACTCTGTGGAGTGTGGTGGCAATGGCGTCTTCTGTAGACCGGTTTTCCCTGTAGGCAAACTGGTGGGGGTCGAAGGAGGGGTGAAGACAGTCCCGGATGTGCTGGGACACCAGTCGCTCAAAACACTTCCTGACTACAGACGTAAGTGATATAGGGCTGTAGTCATTCAGGCTGTCAATTGCGGACTTTTTGGGATGGGGATGATGGTGGAGGCCTTGAGGCAGGAGGGGACGGTGGCGTGCATCAGGGAGAGGTTGAACAGCTTGGTAAGGATCTCTGCCAGCTGGTCTGCACATGCTTTGACCACCACTCCTGGTATGCCCTCAGGACCAGCAGCTCTGCAGGGGTTCACTGCTCTCAGTTACCTCCTCACCTCATGTGCCTGTAGGGGGGGGGGGGGAGAAGGGGGAGAGAGGGGAGGGTGTAGCTGTGCTCAAACTGGGAAAAGAAGCTGTTAACCTCATCTGCCAGTGTTAGGCTGTTGTTTGATGTTGGGGGGCCCTGGCCCTGGTAATTGGTGAGGGCCTGGATGCCTCTCCACATCTGTCGAGGGTTGTTGTCTGTGAGGAAGCTCTCCACCTTCCTCCTGTAGGCATTCTTAGTGAGTTTTAGATGTATTACACCCGGAGTTACTTTATTCATGATACTGTAACTATCTCAAGTGTAATATTCCTTTTATACAACAGTTCCGGCAAGTGCAATTTATTAAATGACAGCAATACCGGACAAAATATTATGATTTGTTTGTTTAACCAGTTATTTTGCACAGCTGAGAAAAAAATAGTCCCTTTTAAATGTAGCCAGTAACTGTTGCTAAACATCTCAATCAGCATGAAGACGTCTATTGTTATTTCACACACATGTAAATAAATTAAATATTGTCAAGTGGAAAAGTAAGTGTTTATAAAACATACAGTGGGGTAAAAAAAAGTATTTAGTCAACCACCAACTGTGCAAGTTCTCCAACTTAAAAGATGAGAGAGGTCTCCAATTTTCATCATAGGATACCTCAGCTATGAGAGACAAAATAAGAAAAAAAAAATCCAGAAAATCACATTGAAGGATTTTTAATGAATTAATTGGTAAATTCCTTGGTAAAATAAGTATTTGGTCAATAACAAGAGTTCATCTCAATACTTTGTTATATACCCTTTGTTGGCAATGACAGAGGTCAAACATTTTCTGTAATTTTCACAAGGTTTTCACACACTGTTGCTGGTATTTTGGCCCATTCCTCCATGCAGATCTCCTCTAGAGCAGTGATATTTTGGGGCTGTCGCTGGGCAACACAGTCTTTCAACTCCCTCCAAATATTTTCTATGGGGTTGAGATCTGGAGACTGGCTAGGCCACTCCAGGACCTTGAAATGCTTCTTACGAAGCCACTCCTTCGTTGCCCGGGCGGTGTGTTTGGGATCATTGTCATGCTGAAAGACCCAGCCACGTTTCATCTTCAATGCCCTTGCTGATGGAAGGAGGTTTTCACTCAAAATCTCACGATACATGGCCCCATTCATTCTTTCCTTTACATGGATCAGTCGTCCTGGTCCCTTTGCAGAAAAACAGCCCCTAAGTATGATGTTTCCACCCCCATGCTTCACAGTAGGTATGGTGTTCTTTCTCCTCCAAACACGACAAGTTGAGTTTTTACCAAAAAGTTCTATTTTGGTTTCATCTGACCATATGACATTCTCCCAGTCCTCTTCTGGATTATCCAAATGCTCTCTAGCAAACTTCAGATGGGCCTGGACATGTACTGGCTTAAGCAGGGGGACACGTCTGGCACTGCAGGATTTGAGTCCCTGGCGGCGTAGTGTGTTTCTGATATAGCCTTTGTTACTTTGGTCCCAGCTCTCTGCAGGTCATTCACTAGGTCACCCCATGTGGTTATGGGATTTTTGCTCACCGTTCTCGTGATAATTTTGACCCCACGGGGTGAGATCTTATGTGGAGCCCCAGATGGAGGGAGATTATCAGTGGTCTTGTATGTCTTCCATTTTCTAATAATTGCTCCCACAGTTGATTTCTTCACACCAAGCTGCTTACCTATTGCAGATCCAGTCTTCCCAGCCTGGTGCAGGTCTACAATTTTGTTTCTGGTGTCCTTTGACAGCTCTTTGGTCTTGGCCATAGTGGAGTTTGGAGTCTGACTGTTTGAGGTTGTGGACAGGTGTCTTTTATACTGATAACGAGTTCAAACAGGTGTCATTAATACAGGTAACAAGTGGAGGACAGAGGAGCCTCTTAAAGAAGAAGTTACAGGTCTGTGAGAGCCAGAAATCTTGCTTGTTTGTAGGTGACCAAATACTTATTTTACGGAGGAATTTACCAATTAATTCATTAAAAATCCTTCAATGTGATTTTCTGGATTTTTTTTTCTCATATTGTCTCTCATAGCTGAGGTATACCTATGATGAAAATTGGAGACCTCTCTCATCTTTTAAGTGGGAGAACTTGCACAATTGGTGGCTGACTAAATACTTTTTTGCCCCACTGTATACCTGTTGAGCCGGTACTGCAGAAGACCCAAGATCAAAATGTAGCCAATGCCAGTAGTTAGCCGGTGGCTAGTAGTTAGCATGCTAGTGATTTGGCACACTTCGCTCACTTTTCTTTGCATTTTCAGGTGAAACAAGCCACTTTTCCACTAGTACCTACTTAGCCCTACTCGTCTCGCCTCAACTCTACTGAACTCAGCTCGCCATAGTGTGGTTTGTTTTCCTTTACAGCTGAGTACCACCTGAGGTGGGTGAGATTTTTTTACAGCAAGGCAGCCCAACACTCCCATGGCATAAATATATATGTGACACAAGCAAAACACAAGATGGAGGATTACAAGGTGATGGTATACGTACTGTTTGGTCTCTGGCTTTTTGTCAAAGTAAAGGCAAAAAAGGAGAGCCAGAGAAGGCGACAAGCAGTAAGACGAAACACAGAGGAAAGGTACAAGAGCGTTTTGCTCTCTTGTAAATGTTACAAATTTGGAAGAAAAAAATCACAAATTCATAGAAAAGTTGCAAATTTGTCAATCAAAAGTTGTATATCTGTGATGAAATTTATGACAAAAAATACAAATTTATGAGGAAAAATAAATTTGCAAGAAAAAAGTCACAAAGTTACATGAAACAATTGCAGATTTACAGATTTTTCTCTTTTTTTTCCCAAATTTACAAGTAGAAACTCTCAAGATTGTATGAAAAATAGCAGTAAAATTAAGAGGAAAAAATGTTCTATCTAGGTGGGCCAGTTTACTTTTGTTTGTTGTCATATAAATGCTTTTACTGCCTTTGTACAGAACACAACAGAATTTAGAGCCTTCATGTTTGATCCTGTGCTAGTGAAAGGGCTGAGTGGCTGCGAACCTGAGAACTACTAGCCACTGTGGCTGGTAAACACAAAAGGTAAAGGTCCCACATTGTGCACTTTATTTTATGTTATAATTTTGGCATTATCACACACACTAGACTTTCTGCTGCACATTCACCAGCCATAATGCTCTGCACTGTGTGTCTATATATATACATTTATAGTAATATGGACATATGTTTACTAGATGTTGTTTTTTCTTGCCTTCTGATTGTTGCTATCCCTATGCTGTTGCAATCCTGGAATTTCCCCATTGTGGGACTAATAAAGGCTTATCTTATCTTATCTTACTCTCTCTCTCTCTCTCTCTCTCTCTCTCTCTCTCTCTCTCTCTCTCTCTCTCTCGCTCTCTCTCACACACACACACAGAGTGGTGTGAAAAAGTGTTTGCCCCTTCCTGAGTTCTCTTTTTTTTTGTATGTTTGTCACACTTAAATGTTTCAGATCATCAAATAAATTTAAATATTAGACAAAGATAACACAAGTAAACACAAAATGCAGTTTTTAAATGAAGGTGTTTATTATTGAGGTGGAAAAAAAGTCCAAACCTACATGGCCCTGTGTGAAAAAGTGATTGCCCCCTAAACCCAATAACTGGTTGGGCCACCCTTAGCAGCAACGACTGCAATCAAGTGTTTGCAATAACTGGCAATAAGTCTTTTACAGCACTGTGGAGGAATTTTGGCCCACTCATCTTTGCAGAATTGTTGTAATTCAGCCACATTGGAGGCTTTTCGAGCATGAACCGCCTTTTTAAGGTCATGCCACAGCACCTCAGTCGGATTCAGGTCAGGACTTTGACTAGACCACTCCAAAATCTTCATGTTGTTTTTCTTAAGCCATTCAGAGGTGGACTTGCTGGTGTGTTTTGTATCATTGTCCTGCTGCAGAACTCAAGTGCACTTCAGCTTGAGGTCATGAACAGATGGCCGGACATTCTCCTTCAGGATTTTTTGGTAGACAGCAGAATTCATGGTTCCATTTACCACAGCAAGTCTTCCAGGTCCTGAGGCAGCAAAACAGCCCCAGACCATCACACTACCACCACTATATTGTACTGTTGGCATGATGTTCCTTTTCTGAAATGCTGTGTTACTTTTACGTTGGATGTAATGGGACACACACCTTCCAAAAAGTTCAACTTTCATCTCGTCAGTCTACAGAGTAGTTTCCCAAAAGTCTTGGGGATCATCAAGATGTTTTCTGGCAAAACTGACACGAGCCTTTATGTTCTTTTTGCTCAGCAGTGGCTTTTGTCATGGAACTCTGCCTTGCAGGCCATTTTTGCCCAGTCTCTTTCTTATGGTGGAGTCATGAACACTGACTTTAACTGAGGCAAGTTAGGCCTGCAGTTCTTTGGATGTTGTTGTGGGGTCTTTTGTGACCTCTTGGATGAGTCGTCGCTTCGCTCTTGGGGTAATTTTGGTCGGCCGGCCACTGCTGGGAAGGTTCACCACGGTTCCCTGTTTTCGCCATTTGTGGATAATGGCTCTCACTGTGGTTTTCTGGAGTCCTAAAGCTTTAGAAATGGCTTTATAACCTTTTCCAGACTGATAGATCTCAATTACTTTGTTCCTCATTTGTTCCTGAATTTCTCTGGATCACCGCATGATGTCTAGCGTTTGAGGATCTTTTGGTCTACTTCACTTTGTCAGGCAGGTCCTATTTAAGTGATTTCTTGATTGAGAACAAGTGTGGCAGTAATCAGGCCTGGGTGTGGCTAAAGAAACTGAACTCAGCTTTCCAAAAATGTGATAAACCACAGTTAATTTATGTTTTGGGTTTTTTTTGGGGGGGGCAATCACTTTTTCACACAGGGCCATGTAAGTTTGGATTTGTTTTACCCTTAATAATAAACACCTTCATTTAGCATTTTGTGTTTACTTGTGTTATCTTTGTCTAATATTTAAATTTGTTTGATGATCTGAAACATTTAAGTGTGACAAACATACAAAAAAATGAGAAATCAGGAAGGGGCAAACACTTTTTCACACCACTCTGTGTGTGTGTGCGCGCGCACAAAATCCATGCATGTGTTGCTTTACTGCTGGTCACAAAACGTATCTCTAAAGCGCTGCTTGAAACAGCCTGCTCATTAATATTAATGACCTCCTAATCTGGTTGGCTAATTGCTTTTCAAGCAGGCCAATCACAAGCAACAAAGCAATTGGAGAGAAGAGGAATGAAAGTCAGTAGAAGCAAGACAGAATAGATGTGTAAATGAGAGGGAGGCAGGTGTAATGGTAAAGATGTAAGGAGTAGAGGTAGTAAAGGCAGATGAGTTTAAATACCTGGGGCCAACTATCCAAAAGAGTGGAAAATGCACAAGAGAAGTGAAGAAGAGAGTGCAAGTAGGGTGGAGTGGGTGGAGACGAGTGTCGGGGTGATTTATGACAGAAGGATATCAGCTAGAGTAAAAGGGAAGATTTACAAGACAGTAGTGAGACCTGCTATGATGTATAGTTTGGAGGTGGTGGCGCTGACAAAAAGACAGGAGGTAGAGATGGCAGAGTTGAAGATGCTAAGATTCTCATTGGGAGTGACTAGGAGGGACAGGATTAGAAATATGTATATCAGAGGGACAGCTCAGGTTGAGTGGTTTGGAAACAAAAAAGTGAGTCAAGGCTGAGATCGTTTGGACATGTGCAGAAGAGGGATAGTGGATATACTGGACAAAGAATACTGAAGATGGAGCTGCCAGGCAGGAGAATATATATATACTGTATATCATCGCTAAATCTGGCATACTTACATATGTATTAATGTTCATTAGTATATAATGTCCCTTTCAAATAAACATTAAACTAAACTAAACTAAACTGATCTGCTGTGATGATCCCCAAAGGGAGCAGCTGCAAGAAGAAGAAGGAGAAGAAGAATTCAATGAGGGCATAACTTGGCCTCTAAAAAATGTTATTAGGCCTCAGAAGATCAGTCTGTCAATTTAAGTGAATATCCTCCCAAGTTAATTGGGGTTCATGCAAGAACCAAATTTGTTAGTTAACATGGTGTATGATAAATTTAAGTGAACTTGTGGCACCCATCTTAATATCTTGAAATTTTGTACAGGTACTAACAAAATTTACAGTATCAGTGGTTGAGACCTGCTGTAAGAGTTATGTGCAAATAGTTTGCTGTTACTCTATCTTTTGGTTTTGGTAAATGGTTCAATATCTTAATTCATCTGAATCAGTTTTAAGAGTAAAAACCATGTAAACTTAATAATTAGGTGACCTAATTTTATATTTTGATTCAAGTTATAATTCTGAATGCATTTATAGGATAACCTAATCAGTTTAATCAGATTGTGATATTATTTTGTGAACAAATATGGTGTTAGTTATTCAGATCTTTAATTTTGATGATGGTGCACTTGCACACCGGTGTTCATCATCTTTATGTGGGTTATTCACAGTTTTGAGACTGGATTTGTTTTTCATATTAACACTGCTTAGTACTACGGACAAAATATGAAGGGATTACTCATACTTAAGATAAGATAAGATAAGATAAGCCTTTATTAGTCCCACAATGGGGAAATTCCAGGATTGCAACAGCACAGGGATAGCAACACTCAGAGCAACAATCAGAAGGCAAGAAAAAAACAAGAGCAGCTAGTATATATATGTACATATTAATATAAATACTGTACTCACTGTAGCGTTGCAACGATGCTCAATTGGTACCAAGGGGCCCAATTGAGCCTCAGTTTCCTGTTCTTAGCTGAAAGGAGTGGCACCCGGCGTGGTCTTCTGCTGCTGTAGCCCATCTGCCTCAAAGTTCGACGTACTGTGCGTTCAGAGATGCTCTTCTGCCTACCTTGGTTGTAACGGCTGGTTATTTGAGTCACTGTTGCCTTTCTATCAGCTCGAACCAGTCTGGCCATTCTCCTCTGACCTCTGGCATCAACAAGGCATTTCCGCCCACAGAACTGCCGCTCACTGGATATTTTTTCTTTTTCGGACCATTCTCTGTAAACCCTAGAGATGGTTGTGCGTGAAAATCCCAGTAGATCAGCAGTTTCTGAAATACTCAGACCAGCCCTTCTGGCACCAACAACCATGCCACGTTCAAAGTCACTCAAATCACCTTTCTTCCCCATACTGATGCTCGGTTTGAACTGCAGGAGACTGTCTTGACCATGTCTACATGCCTAAATGCACTGAGTTGCCGCCATGTGATTGGCTGATTAGAAATTAAGTGTTAACGAGCAGTTGGACAGGTGTACCTAATAAAGTGGCCGGTGAGTGTATATGTATAGACACACAGTGCGGAGCATTGTAGTTGGTGAATGTGCAGCAGAAAGTCTAAGCTCTCTCTCCGCGGATGGGGCGGGCCAGCTGGATGTCTTTGGGCATGATGGTGACCCTCTTGGCATGGATGGCGCACAGGTTGGTGTCCACGAGGAGACCCACCAGGTAGGCCTCGCTGGCCTCCTGCAGAGCCATGACGGCGGAGCTCTGGAAGCTCAGGTCGGTCTTGAAGTCCTGAGCGATCTCCCTCACCAGGCGCTGGAAGGGCAGCTTACGGATGAGCAGCTCCGTGGATTTCTGGTAGCGACAGATCTCTCTCAGAGCCACGGTACCGGGCCTTTAACGGTGAGGCTTCTTCACTCCGCCGGTGGCCGGAGCGCTTTTCCGAGCAGCCTTGGTGGCCAGCTGCTTCCTGGGGGCTTTTTCCTCCAGTAGATTTACGGGCAGTCTGCTTGGTTCTTGCCATCGCTCTTTATTATTCTGTCTTATATTTCTTGCACGCTGCCTAAACTCCAGCCCGGCACCCGCGTCGTTTTCGCTTCAGTTCCACGGTATGTCGAGTTTCTCCGTTAGCACCGGGTGGCGGTTGAGTGCTAGCTAGCTCTTCCCTGCTGTATCGTCTCCTGCTGTAAACAGAGGCTCCGTCCGCCGACTCGGGAGACCTTTGGGGCGATCTGTGTGTCCGTGATATATATAGAGTGAAAGGTGTCCCGGATCAGAAAGTTATCACCGGATCAGAAAGAAGAAGGAGATAAAAAGACTCAGAATTGAGCCGCTGTTGCAAAAGGCAGCCAACTCGTGTGGCGCCGGAAGTGATGAAAAAAAACTTAGCGATATGACCAAAATTTCATATCACGATATAAGTACTCTTATATCACGATAATGATATATATATACAGCAGGGAAAATAAGTATTGAACACGTCAACATTTTTCTCATTAAACATATTTCTGATGGAGCCATTGACCTGAGATTTTCACCAGATATCAGTAACAACCCAAGTAATCCATACATACAAAGAAATCAAGGCAACTGTGTTCACAAAACAAGTTATATTTAATAAAGTGGAATGACGCAGGGAATAAGTATTGAACACACTTGGTGAAATTCATTTAATATTTAGTAGATAAAACCTTTGTCGATAATAACAGCTTCCAGACGCCTCCTGTGTGGAGAAAATAGGCGCAGGCATTGCTCAGGAGTGATTTTAGTCCATTCTTCCACACAAACTGTCTCTAGATCTTGAAGGTTCCATGGGTGTCTTCTGTGAGCTCTGATCTTCAGTTCGTTCCATAGATTTTCAATTGGATTCAGGTCAGGTGACTGACTGGGCCATTCTAGCATCTTTATTTTCCTTCTCTGGAGCCAGTCGAGAGTTTCCTTGGCTATGTGTTTGGGATCATTGTCTTGCTGAAATGTCCACCCTCATTTCATCTTCAGCATCTTGGCAGATGACAACAGGTTCTTATCAAGGATGTCTCTGTACATTTGTCCATTCATCTTTTCTTCAATTATATGAAGTCTGCCTGTACCATGTGCTGAAAAACACCCCCACACCATGATGGGATGTGCAGCACCATTTCTCCTCCAAACATGCTGTGTGTTGTGGCATCCAAAAAGTTCGATTTTGGTCTCATCTGACCAGACTATATTCTCCCAGTATTTTACTTGGTTAACAAAATGTTGTGCAGAAAACTTTAAATGAGCTTCAAAATGCTTTTTCTTCAGCAATGGAGTCTTGCGAGGTGAGCAGGCATAAAGCCCATGTTGGTTGAGTTCATTACTTATTGGGTTTTTTTTTTTGAAAGAGCAGTACCTGCTAACTCCAGGTCTTTCAGGAGCTCTCCACGAGTGGTTTTTGGCTCTTTGATAACTCTTATGATAATTCTTTTGACTCCTCTGTCAGAAATCTTGCAAGGAGCTCCTGGTTATGGCCGGTTTATGGTAAAATGATGGTCTTTCCACTTCCGAATGATGACTCGAACAGTGCTCACCGGAACATTCAGCAGTTTAAAAGTGCACCTGTAACCAAGGCCATCATTATGTTTTGCAACAATAAGATTGTGAAGGTCTAGAGAGAGCTTTTTGCTTCTACCCATCATGAGTTCTTTGTGGTGTGACAATCTGATATTCACAGACCTTTATAAAGGCTACCAGTCAGGACCTAACCAGCTGAAATTAATTTGCACTGATGGAGGATGGGATGGCTTCCTTAATTCTGATGGATTTCAGCTGGTTTCTTGGCTTTCTATGCTTTTTGCACCTCTTTTTCTTCATGTGTTCAATACTTATTCCCTGTGTCATTCCACTTTATTAAATACAACTTGCTTTATGAACATAGTTGCCTTGATTTCTTTGTATGTATGGATTAATTGGGTTGTTCCTTGGGTTGTTCCTAATATCTGGTGAAAATCTCAGGTCAGTGGCTCCATCAGAAATATGTTTAATGAGAAAAATGTGATGTGTTCAATACTTATTTTCCCCACTGTATATTGTCATATCGCAAAGCCCTACTCATACTAATATGAACATATTCTTACATAAAGTTCAATCTCTTATTAAATCGGTTCTTTGTGTTTGCATAACTGGTTGTCAGAACATCCATGTAGCAAAAGAAGCATTTTTACACAAACTGTGTTGCATTTCCTGCCTTCTTACTTGTGCTGCATCTTATAGGACAACCTTAAAATCTAAGCATTATTTTTTTTTTCCTGTGACACTGTGTAATAGTCCACAAAGTGTTCCAAATGTTTGAACTGTCACATGTCGTCTTCTGAATTTATTAAAACAAAGTGAATGAAGTCACCGTGAACCCACACAAAGCTGAGACAAAGAGGCCATGATGGATGGGGGAGCGACATAAGACAGAGAACCTGTTGACAGAGTGTCGATGGTGGTAGAACGAGCGAGAACGATGCTGAAAAGGAACGGGTTTAAGTGTGTTGAGAGCAGTGGAGAGGGTGAGGTGGCCTGGAGGGGGGTAGATGGAGGAGACGTGGAAAAGCAGAGAAACAGAAAAGCAGACGTGGAGGAGGAGGGGAATTGATGAAGCAGAGAGCTTGGTTATGCCTGTTGTGAATCTATGCGTCTTTGTCGTGCCTGTGTTTGTGTGCGAGCGTGAGTGGCATGAAACTGTAAATGAAACTGTTTATCAGATCAATATGGCCATCATCTCCCAGATGACTGTGGCCTCTGCTGAGGAGCAATCATAAATCACAACCAAATATGGAGGTCACCGATCCATACACACTGTGCATTGCTTTGTGTTGTGTGCATACCTCTTTGTTTTCGTCTGTGGGAACTCGTTTGTATTGGTGTTCGCGTGCCTGTGTGAAATAGTCGTCTCCTTTCCCTTTATATGCTGTGGAGCTAAGATTTGAGATGAAGCAGTCACAAAATGGAGACGGAAGAAAGACGGACCGCATCCCTTCTTAGACCTACACCGCTGTGCCAAATTGCAGATTTAAAGACAACAAGGGTGGCAGCCATACATAGATACATACACATGCGCACACAATCAGCCATGTTTCACTGTGCAACTCACACCCCCGTCCTTCTCCGTAGGGTTAACAGCAGTGCTCTTGTTCTGCGTCTGATGGCCCCCGGTGCTCTTGCTCTGAATAATGTAGCCTCCCGATATCAGTGACAAGAGTCTCGAAACCAAAATAGCATCTTGAGCTCTGATAAATATAGAAGGTAATTAAATCGGCAGCAGGAGCGAGACAGAGAAAAGCCAGGAAAAGGGAAGGTCCGCCTTATGTGTGAGGATAAAACTCCGTTCTGCAGCGTTTTACCGGGGATCAGTTGGACGGGAACAAAACGCTTTTTGCTGTTCGGCCTTGTTTTCACGTCCCTTTACACTGACGTTATCAGTAACTGATTTTTTGAGTAGATTTTTAGTGGCTACGCCCAATGCTAAGGTTGTGTCTGCTTTAAGGCCTTCCATGAGGACAGTGACTCAGCACTATTTCACCAGTTTGTTCTCAGGAGACTCGGCTGTATACGAGCTCTTGCTGCCATCTGGCTCTTGCCACTCTCTTGCCCTTTTTACCAACTCTTGGTGCGTTGTGTCATATTCTACCTCCCCCCCCCCCCCCCAACACTGCATCCCCCCCCCCTCCGTGTTTTGCAGTCAGATGCGTGCAGTTCATATGGAAACTGACAACTGGGGGAATTGATCCCACACGTGACACTGTTGTCAGAAGAGCGGGGTGAAAGGTTACAGGCGTGTGTGGGCGGGGTGGTCAGCTTGTCCCCGGTCCTGCCATGATCCCCTCTGGGAAAGTGTGTGTGTGTGTGTGTATCCATTGGGTGACATGCTGTGACAGAAAGTGACTGACGAGCCCTTTTGCAGCTCAACATCAGCCTCTGCAGAGAGACTAATGATGACAGCTCTCAGGCCATACACACACTTTTGCTTTTGCTCGCACGCACGCACGCACGCACGCACGCACACACACACACACACACACAAACACAACACGTCTTCCCATCTCTCTTTGTCTTGTGTCTCTCCCTCGACTACCTCTTCCTCTATCACACGCCCACACAGACAATGGCATTCTGTATATTGTCTCCCTGACGCAAAGGCGCAAACACACACCGATTTGAATGCACGCGCAGGACAGGCGTGTGCGCACACACACACACACTGTCTCTCATATTCTTGCCTACAGTCACAGTAGTCTGCAAGTATTTCTCAAATACACACATTAAGTACACACGTTCTCTACATTGTCTTTCCCTCCGATGCACATGCACACTCACCCTCTCTCTCTCTCTCTCTCTCACTCGCTCGCTCTCTCTCACACACACACACTATGATGCACTACTCTCTCTGTCTTGGAATTTTACATTTTGATGAAGGAGGAAGCATTTCGTCCAATGAGAGCAGTGGGAAGAGGGAGAAACCATCTGGGCACAGACGACAGGGTGGATGGGAGGCAGTCGGACCCAGCGTTATCAGGACCATCCCTACCAGCTCTGCCCTCCAGCGTCCCCTCGTCTCATCGCGGCCGGTGGTATGATCCGGCAGGCTGGATAAGAACCCCCTCCTCTCTGTCTCCCCCTCTCCTGTCAGTGCTAGGGTGTAGCTACTGATCCTATACTACAGCAGAGAGAGTGAGAGTGAAAGGGAGGAGGGACATCAGGTGTCACAGCTCTGCAACCCCAGTTGAGGCTGCATTACCCCGACAACCGGCTCCTGGGTGCCGCCAGGTGAGTCTGAGGACACGCACTCCACCACGCACACTTGTACATGCCGTACATGTGCACAATGAAGTGACACAGACTTGGTTCACACACAGTGATGTGATGAATTGACAGGTTTCCATGCACAGGTATTCAGCAGCTGAAGTGCTCCAGGATGTTGGCATTGTCACTTCTGTATCCTGTTAACACTGTACTGTAATATTGTTTGTGTAGCATGTGAGTGTGCCTCTTTCAGGCTGTGTGTGTGTCTGTACGTCTGTAGCCATGCCAGAATGTACAGTATGTGTGCGTGTACGCACGCCATCCCTCCCTGTGCGGTGGTGGTGGGAGACAAAGGCTCCCCTCTGTCTGGCGCTGTAGCGCCGCTCACCCCATGCCGATGGGTGGGAAAGTTCTCCCCGTCGGCAATGATAACTGATTGGAAAAGAAAAAGAAGTCAAATAGGATGCTACCCTCCACCACCGAACCCTGCCCCCACCACCATCACCCCCCCCTCCCCCACAGCATCCCTGTTGAGCACTCCTGACTCACAGCGATAGGAGGACACAGTCACAGCAGATGATCACCCGGTGGGTGGGGGTGGGGGTGTGTTCTGAGGACACAACGGCTGAGTGGTGATGGTGGTGGTGGGGGGGTGGGGGGTGGATGACGGTCATGACACTACTGTAACGTGTAACAGACATGGCATACAGAATGAGGTTAAAATGTACGTATCCAAGGAGGGGGTCATCTTCTATGTACACGACTGCCTGTGCGCATGTGACAGAGTTTGTGTGTGTGACAATGAGAGAGAGAGCGAAAGAGAAAGATCATGAGAATAAATGTACAAAACTACCAGCTATCACTGACCGATGAACCCAGACAAAGGGGCGTTGGATCATACGTGCGGTCTCATGTCATAGTCTGTGTGAGTGTGCGCGTGTGCGGTGGGGGGGGGAGATGTGTAAGAGGGAGGGTTTGTATGATGAGTGGTATGTGCAGACTGCCTCCCCTAAGCGTGTGAAAACTGTGCTCCTGATCATCATGTCTGTGCTCGTCCTGCAAAGTGTCATTCGTCTCCAGAAGATCACATGTGCGCATTGCGCCTCTGTGTTCTCGGTCTTCTCTGACACCCTTATTCAACCTGTCCCATTTGACAGCCGGTCGTCATGCCACCCTGACTCTCCCCGCCGCTTTGCAGCAACAGCAGAGCCTCCATCTCACATGACTGTGAACTGGTTCAACACCGTCCTTATGACACTAAATTATCAATCCCCTTTGTGTCAACTACCGTAATAGATGGGCTCATATCCTTAGGTGGCCTTTGTTACTTCCCACCCATGTGACTGCAGATCTTTGTAGACGTACACTGTGGGGTAATTTGTAGTTATGTAGATGAGCATTTTAAGGGCAGTAGTAGCTCTCGTTTTAATTATCGTACCAAATAGTTGAAATTGAAATGGGATCTTTCTGCATTTTGTGCTCAAAAGGACCTGTTTTGTTTGAGCAAAAATATCTCTTATGTAAGAAACGGCAGTTTCATCTTTTCACATCAGGTTTGTGGCGTTTACTGGCAAGCACAGTGTGGGTGAGACAATGAAGATATGTTAAGAAGGGTCTACATGGGTGGAGAACTGGGCTCAAACTCACGACACGCAAGCGCACAGGCCATACATCTGAAGAGACATACAGCCATTCGGTGTGCAGTTCGGTATCTAAGCAAGGCAGTATTGGGTATTTTAAACAGACGTTTTCATTTATAAAAGCGTATGGGACATAATAGGCGTGGGCTGTTACTCACCTCTATTCTACAACTATTTTATATATTGCAAGAGCAGTAATCTCAGCTCACAGCTTATCTGAAACTAGATTAAAGGCTGCATAGGCAATGTAGAAAAATGACAGCGACAAGAACAAGCTGTACATTTTTCTGTGCTTTTTTCCCCTTCTGTCTCTTTCTCTCCCTCCAATTTATTCCATTTCCTCTCTTTTCTCTCAGCTGCATATGCACACACTCATCCCCTCCTCCATATGTGAGCACTGACGAGCTGTAGGGAGTGCCTCCATCTACACACACACACACACACATCACCACCACCACCACATACGTTACAATGAGCCGGGCGGCGTACATACATTCACGCCGTGTGGAGTTTCCACATGGCTGCACAGTAACTGACAGGCCGGCCGTCATACATGTTGTAGCTCTCACTGTGGGCCCTCCCCGAAAAAAACCACATAGAAGACACACAGTAAGGACTCTTTTTTTATTATTATTATGGATAATGTGAGGTAAGTGTAACATTACAGTAACAGAAGTACTTTGTTGCTCATTTGACGGCTGTAACGTTGAGAAATGATTGCGTAGGCAACAATTACCCTAATTGAACATTCCAGAGCAGTCCTGCAAAATGGCTGCCGATCCGGCATGCTGTCTGTGATGGCCGACAAGAGTGTGTAGGTCTGAGGTGTGTATAGCTGCACTTGTCTGTGTGTACGCCCCTTTATACTGTATATGTGTGTGCGTTGTGGCTGCGTGTTTGCGCTAGTCTGTTTCAGAGTAAATCCTGCGTTTGCTTTTTTCCACTGACTGCTTTGTGTCAAGGGAAGTCTCCGCTCACCAGAGATCTCCGCTAATCCATAATTACCCACCTCAGTATACCTAGACTGTAGCAGCCATTATGTCAAACCATCTTACTGTAACATCGATGATTAGGTTTCCTGGCTCCTATAAAAAAAGGAGCCTGCATTTAACTTTGACAATAAGACTTGACTCTCCGCTTTAGAAAGGGACGGTTGCAGCTTCATGACCACTCTCTTTGGAAGGTCTGCAGTCATACAGACTGGCATTAAGGTGCTGAATGTGTTCTACCAATGAGCTGACCTTATTGTTGTTTTTCTTTTTTTTTTTTCTTTTTTCTCAAACAGCTATCTGGCCCACCAGCACCAAACCCAACCGTCCACCCAGCCAGCGCTGCACCCCTCCATCCGCCCAGGCGGCCAGGCCCGCGCTGCCCGGAATTGGCAACCCGCAGGAGTCATCAGGGTTAGTGCTCCTTTGGCACGCCTCTGTGCCAACATCATCTGCAAGCATCAGCCCTCTTAATATATAGATCTGCATTCAAACCAAAGGCCAGACAATCAGAAAATATCCTCACATAGAAGAAACCCTGGAGTAAGCAACTGTTTCTGATATCCAGTAATTCAACCGGACAGGTAGGGACATGTGTAGCAGTTTAATTGTAGCTCAATAAGCAATGGTTATTTGGGGATGTAGTTCATAACGGCCATTTTGTTTTTTGATTTGTCCTCACATCTGTCAAAACACTGACACACAGAGCTAAGTACTAATAAAGGCCATATTATAAAAGGTATATATATACCTTCATAAATGCATAAAACACATGAGGAGATACACATTTTATCCCTGCAGACAGAATTCCTTCCCCACTTTCTATTCTGCTCTTGTTAGTTTGCATATACACACACAGCACAGATTATAAATGTCGCTGGATTAAGTTAAAGCTGTGCCATTTTGCTAATAATTCAAATACTGCAAGTGCCTGCATTTTCCTGCAGTTCATCTGGGAGCCTCTGCAACAAGACAAAGCTGAACTAAATGACTGCCAGTGCCTGGGCCTTATCGCAACTGTGTGGGTGTGCGCCTTGTGTGCTCATGTGTAAGGGAGAGAATCGAGGTGTGTGTGTGTGCGCGAACGTGCACGGCTGACAAGGCTTCCATGTAACAACTGAGAGTCCTCACACATTAAAATCTCTGCAACTGACGAATGCATGTTGAATGGTGGACATACAGCGGTGATGAGGGAATTTGCCGCTGTACGTCCACAGGCAGAAGACTTGGTCAGAGGGTGTGTCTGTGCGCGCGCGCGCGTGTGTGTGTGTGTGTGTGTGTGAGAGAGAGAGAGAGATATCTCGGCTATTTACTATTGATTAAGTGAATAATTGTCTCTCTACTGTCAACTATTCCAGTATCAATATAATGGAATCATTAGCTTAATGTCTGTTAATACAATAGATGAGAGATAAATGAAGGTAGATCTATAAGATAACACTGTAAATTTCAAAATAAAATAAGATGGAGAAGAAAAATACCCATTTAACATATTGCCATTGCTTTCTGAACGAAAGGATTTTATTAGACCTAATATCAGATAGTCACAAGTGCTATTAGAAAGCAGCAATAGTGAAGCAAGAGGCTCATTTACGAAAACTCTGCCTTGTTTAAAATAGATTTTAGTGTTTGTTCACTGGTGTGGTAAAGATAATTTAAATGTGAAATGGTTAAAAAGCCCAAAGTAAAAACATCATCTTGTCTTCCTAACCTGGTTAACTGGAAAGACGTGGATGTTCCCGTTTGTGCAAAAGGGGGACATGAGGACATTTCTCTCTCTCTCTCTGTGTGTGTGTGTGTGTGTGTGTGTGTGTGTGTGTGTGTGTGTGTGTGTGTGTGTGTGTGTGTGTGTGTGTGTGCCTGGGCTTGGCAAAGGCCCTTTCAGACCTGAGTAAAAAGGAAATGGATGCTTGGCAAATGCTCAGCCAGCATCTTTATCGCTGCTGCTCTCAGAGCTGACCGCCACAGCCCCTTAATAATGGACACAAAACACAAAGTCATTTCTATTTATACTCTCGACAGCACCTCACAGCCTTCCAGGAAGCTGCTACAGATAATGGTTAAGCCCAAAATAAGATTCATTGAGAGAACTCTTATAATCCATCAAAACGGCCATTTGCTTCATTTGATTCAGACAGAAAGATGGAAAAAAAGGTGTAATTTTTTTTAAATTTTTTTTTTAAAAGGAGGGAACACTTGAAGAAAAACAGTCTCCGCATTGTGAGTTTGTGCATTTCTCTCTCTCTCTCAGCGATAGGCGCATGGTGTCTGACACGAGTGCAGGCCTGGGCTCTGGTTGATTGTGGTTAATAGTGTGGGTCTCCAACACACACTGAGAGCACGGTTCTCCACAGCAAAGCTCTTTGCCTCCCTGGCTTCCATCCCAAGACAACAGACAGCGTCATTTTCCAACTCAATTTACAGACGCATTAGGAGATGCTGAGACGCGCCCTCCTCTCTCAAATGCAATCAGCCTGCCTGTGTGTTTTAAGAGGAAATTGAGGGAGCCATCTTTATTGACTTCTTTTCGACTTCGCCTCTTCCTTAGCACAGTTTGTGTGGAGGGAGTCGTTTCAAAGCAAACAGCTGCATTTCAGATTTTTTTTTTTTTTCTGACACCTTCTATGAAGTACGCCACATGAAAATCTGACTGAGTACATGTGTGAGATCATAAAGCTTTATATAGATGCATATTGTCAAATGCAAGTGGTAAATATAACGGACTACAATAAAGAAATGACTATTAATGCACAGTAGGTTAATGAAGCCACATTTGCTATGTCATTATAGGTGCTAAGGACAAGAAAAAAAGCCCTTAAAGGTTTATTGAAAGTAAATTTTATGACCCCATCGCTTAAAATAGATTTTGTTCAGTGTTTTAAACCATCACGTCCTGTATGTTTTATTTGTACATTATCTTTTGTGCCCTCCATATTTAATAAATGTGTGAGTTGTTTAAACAGGATTATTAGGACGTAGGAATACTATTGGGATCATTTTACATAAATGAAAGCAAGAATCATCACAAATGCTGCTTGAAGTTTGTAAATGTAACATATCTACAGTGGCTGCATAACAACTGTAATTCTTCACCATAATAAAGTATTACTCTGAAGCCAGTCTTAACTTCAGTTCCTGGTAGTGATAAGAGGCTCTTCAAATTTGCGAGACCTGCACATAGCCTTGAAAGTCTGGCCCTGCTTTTCTCTCCCCTTCTCCTTGTAATTGATTTCACACCTTAAAGCTTCACAATAGTTTTCTGAGTGCACTTAAGGGAGAGATTCGGGACAAAGTCAGCCTGAGACGTACAGCCGTGTAGTTCCACTTGCGCGCACAAAAGCTGCCGACAATGGCGTGCTGTTCACGTCCTGTTTGACCCCCCGGCTAAACGTCGGGCTAATTCCGAGCTCAAGGTAAAACTGAAGTGAAGAGGGAAGCAGGATGGAAGACAAAGGATGGCAGGAGGACTGGGAGAAATCAGAGGAGGAGATGAGAAGGTGGCGGTGAAAGAGAACTCTCTATTAAGAAAGAGGCATCTCGGAAAAGATGGTATCTGTTATGCTCCACCATCTATAGCTCTCTTTCCGTTCTCTCAGAAATGTCACAGATCATTCAGCCTGCTTTTCACCCTTCATTTCCCTCAGTATCACCCCATTTCTTGTACCAGCTGTTCACTCATCTGTTTCACTTTTGATCCGTTTTCCTCCATCTAGTTTTTGCATCATATCGCTTCCCCTGCCTCCTTAACATCCCCCCCCCCCACTGCCATAGCCTCCAATAAGTGCTGTCCTTTGTGAATTAACCACAAAGGACAGCAACAGTGGATGGGTTCTGACACAAATGTGAAGCTCAAATATTGATTATTTCCTCATGCGGTGGACATGAAGCCGCGGAAAAACATTATTCATGCGTGCCGTGAAGTGGCATCAGTGAACCTTTTCCTTCTTCTTTTTTCCACCAAGCAGCTGTGTAGATCCATAGCGCTCAGGTGGAGGGGGTCTCTCCGAGCATGTGGACGTTATCTTGAAATGAGAGGCTGGCTGCCATAGTAACCATATGATGAGGCAGGCAGGGCTATTTAAAGGAATTCAGCTGCTGCTTGCATTGCCGTCAGCCTTACACCGGCCTAGTGAAAGACAAAGAAATGGATTCTAATGCACAGATTTTCATCATTTTACAATCTGGTATTAAGGCTTGGTGACAAAAGAGTGAAAATTGCAGACATTTACCTTGCACAAGTGAATATCCCAATGTTTAAAACTGACTATTCCCCCCCCCCCCCAGTATTTGTTTTCGTGCCACAATTACTTTGTACACCAGTGCCAGCTAAATAAATCCAGTTTAACTGCAGCATTCGCACACTGCGCACACGTTCCCGTCAAACCAAGGCGATGCGCACTGAGGAAAAACTAACCCACGTTAATATAGAAAATGCAGCCGACGCCGATCGTGGGTTTTGTTTTCCACTGATGTGCATATGCTCTAATTATCTGCAGAAGGGGCCACCGTACCGGGTGACGCTCCAAATTATTCATGACAAATAAACTTCCTACTTGTTCTCCAGAGAGGTATTTCTCAGTGGACAGCAGCACACGAGCAGACGGAGCAGGAGACGAAGCAAAGCGCGACCGCTGCGCACCTCCCGCGGCTCCCCCGCTGACCCAGGCAGGGGGCGCGGAGCGCGCAAACGCAGCCAGGCCGCACGCTGGTTCCCGCACTTCATCCCGCGCTTATTGCAGTTAGTTTAGAGGTGCGCGCGTGGCGCACAGTTGGGATTCATTTCCTGCTCGCTTTTAGCGTTTATCTCACGAGGCAGGCGTTGCTATCGCAGTCCACATCTAAAAGTATTTTCCATTTCAGCTTGACAACAGAGAGCCGCCAAAAAGGAAACTATGAATGTTGGAATCATTAAAAATGATTTTCTCTTGCCAGGTTATTAAGGTGAAGATTTAATAAATGATTGCAGCCAATTTTACTTATAAGGTCAAAGTGTTATTTTAGTCTCATAAATGTGAAAGATAAAGGTCTTCATTCTCTGTCCCTTTATATTTCAGCTACTATCAGACGTTTGTCTCCAGAACATTTAACTCTTTCTTACTCCGTAAATTAGTTAAACGTCTACAGTTAAAAAAGTTTGAAGGATTAGTTGGAATCACCCTCACTTTTTTAGACTCGGTGGGCTGATAACAGAATTCTTCTTCTGCCATAAATGTCGCTTTATCATTCTGATATTCTCCATTTTAATTTGAAGAGCACAGTAACTGGTAAAGCCGCCGGTGTTCTTTATCACTCGGCTGAGCCCAGCATGCTATTCCAACACCTGTGAGAGCAGTCAGGAAGATTTAAAGTGCTTCATAGAAGCAAAATCATGAGTGACCTCTCTGGCAGCGCTCCCTCTGCTCGTAACGCTCCCTGCGCTCTTCACTGGGCTCTTTATCTCATTCTAATCCCAGCTCATTTCATATGCTAAGTAAAAGCTTATATCCCCTCTTCACTGTACGTACACACATACTTCATTGCTGTGGTGCGATTATAAAATTTGCATAGAGGATGTTTTCCAGAGCTGTGGAGAGCTGAAGCAGGGGGTTTTGTGGGTGGTCTAATATCTGGCAGGTGTAGAGAGGTGGGGCAGAGACTCCCAGAATCTCACATGTCTGGATTTATGACGAGAACCCCAACAAGAGAAACCCAGAGAAAGTTCTCCCCGCACCTCCGCATCTTTCCGCGCACCTCGTGTGGTTTTCCACAGATTCTAATTTGCATGTTCTCTTTTCACAGCTGCCACAGATGTAGTGGAGATTAGGAGCTACGCGCAGAGGCTGAGTTGACTCTGTGCACCCAGGGAGGATGCAATGAGGTGGAACCACATCTCTGCTTCCCAATGGAAAAGCGCTTTCAAAATCAGAGCGCCATCTGCTGACTCAGTGGGGCGGGACAGCTGGTGTTGTGAATCAGGCCGCCACAGTCCAGGGACCGGCTACTTCCCAACACCAGGGTCTCTCCGTCACTGCTGACAACCCAACAGAAGGACGTTCTTCACCTGAGGTCTTAAAAAAGTTCTTCATGGGGCGTTCGATGACCGAGTGGTTAGAACACAAAGCAAAAGTGCATGCTGCTCAACCACAGCGATCCCTGGTTAGATTCCCAGTTGGAGCGAGCTTTCCTGCATGTCTCTGTGCTACTTTTCACCCCATTTATGGCCTCCTTCTTAACTGTATGTGTCCAATAAAGGCAACCCCCCCCCCCCAAAAAAAAAATTGTTCCTTTATGCTATCTTACATTTGATTATACAGTGTGGCATGTTATTGTGATAGTTACAACAAATTAGTTAATAATTATCTTACTGAAATATTCACAAATATCATATTTGTTTACTTAATATTAAATATATCATCATATATTAAAAATAAAGTGGTTTAATAGTGAAATAAAAGAATTTTGTAGATTACAGGGAACATGTTATTGTGTTAAAGATTTATGTTGAATTAAAAAATTACTTGGAAACTAAAGTTGTTGGTGTGGTTTAAAACATTTTGGCAATATCAGAATCAGAGCTTTTATGAATCCATCACAAACTCTTTCTGAGCCAAGCATTATCAGTTGAAATGATATACAGTATCACTTGTCACAGTGATAGCTTTACAACAAGACTATCAATCAGTTGAATTCAACTTTATTTATATAGTATCTAATCACAACAGAAGGCTCTCAAGGCACTGGATACATAAGCAACAAATCACACAACAAATAATTTAGAGAAAACCACAACAATCAAGCTATGAGCAAGCACTAAGTGACAATGGGAAGAAACCCCCCTACTGGATTCATATGACTATAATGTGTGGAAAGTCTAGTCATGAAGTTTTGTCAAACAGAAAAGTTTTCAGCTTGATCTTAAAGCTGGAGAGTGTCTTCCTCATAGACCCAGGCTGGTATCTGGTTCCATAAGAGGAGCTTGATAACTGAAAGCTCTACCTCCCATTGGGCTTTTAGAGACTCTAGGAATTACTATAAGTCCTACATTCTGAGAGCATAATGTTTTGTTAAACTAATCTGGTACAGGTCTTGAAGATAACATTGTGACAAATTATGTATAGCTTTATATGCAGTGCTTAATTTGTAAATAGCGAGGTGCTGGTACATATAAAGATATATACATATAGAGAGGCCGGCCTTCCTATGGCACAGTGGGTGAAGTAAAGGTACCAGAACACAGGGTATAGATCACCCCGTGCTGTGTCAGCTGAAGCATCCACTCACTTTTTCCCCCCTCTGCTAAAATCTACAGATTAAAAAAATAAGCAAATGGAGGACTTTGGTGCTACAACTAAAGACTAATAACACTGGTAACAAATAGTCAACAAAAACTTATTCACACATTTTCATAGTGAAACAAGAGGTGCCAGATCCCACTCAAAAGGTTACGCTCCCAACGTGGAAGGTGCCAGGTCTTGTTCTGGCAGGATCTGGCACAAATTAAGCCCTGTTTACATGTCAGGAGGAGGATTTTAAATTTGATTCTGGAAGAAAAGTAGCAAAGTTTAAAAAAAGGAGAACAAAGTAAAACTTAAAACTTTCCTACCTCTTTTTTCACTTTTTGTCTTTTAACTCGTTATTTCAACAAATCATACAATTTGTTTCTAGCTAATGTACAAACAGCTATCCATAGCTGGTTTGCCTACTCATTATTAAATAAATAAAAATCCCAGTTCTTCTTCTAGATTTGATTGGTGGTTGGCAACCAGCCTACAGGTGCATTACCGCCACGCACTTCACGCCACATCATCTAAAACGCTAATCCATCCAGTGTTAACAAATACATAGCAGCAGCCTCAGTACAACCTTTCCTTTACCGAATAAATATGAAAACATTCTGGGGAAGTTTATATATATATTTTAGTTTTTAAATGGATTTATATTTGTGTTTTATTTCGACTTATCACCCAATCTATTCCAAATGTCCACTCCATCATCATCACTTCTTCTTCTTTTGGATTTGATTGGCGGTTGGCATCCAGCTTACAGGTGCATCACCGCCACGTACTTCACTCTATATATCACTCCACCTATCATCAACACTTCATCATCATCACTCTATATATAATTCAAGAAATCTCTGTCTGTCACGACCATAGGACTCGCTAAAAGATCATAGGATTGCCTATGATGTTCCTATGACCTCTACATAATGTCTGTATGACGTGATTCAAGAAAATCTGTGTGTGATCAAAGACAGGCATCACAAACATGATCATGGCAGGCATCACTCACGATCATAGGACTTGCTATGACATCATCAAAGATCAAAGGCAGGCATCACAAACATGATCATGGGACATTAAAGATCAAAGGCAGGCATCACTCACGATCATAGGACTTGCTATGACATCATCAAAGATCAAAGACAGGCATCACAAACATGATCATGGGACATTAAAGATCAAAGGCAGGCATCACTCACGATCATAGGACTTGCTATGACATCATCAAAGATCAAAGGCAGGCATCACTCACAATCATAGGACATCAGAGATCAAAGGCATGCATCACTCACAATCATAGAACTCGCTATGCCATCATCAATCACTCATGAACAAAGGACTCGCTATGACACCATCAAAGGCAGACATCACTGAACAAGTGGTGACTTCAAAGAGCAAAGGCAGGTTTCACCATGGTTACTGTTGCCATGGAAACCATGTAAAAGATCAAAGGCAGGCATCACCATGGTTATTCTTGCCATGGTAACAGTAACTTTCTACGGGCATGCAGAAATGCTCGCTTATACTTGGTTTCTATGTGTATCTTTTTTTTTTTTTTTGATTTTGTATACTTCCGTGGGCTGCCCTTCCAACACCTGGTGAGGGACATCGCTCAGGACTTCAGGACCGACCTGCGCTTCCAGAGCTCCGCCGTCATGGCTCTGCAGGAGGCCAGCGAGGCCTACCTGGTGGGTCTCTTCGAGGAGACCAACCTGTGCGCCACCCACGCCAAGAGGGTCACCATCATGCCCAAAGACATCCAGCTGGCCCGCCGCATCCGCGGAGGGAGAGCTTAGACTTTCTGCTGCACATCCACCAACCACAGTGCTCCGCACTGTGTGTCTCTATATATTTATATTAATATGTACATATGTATACTAGCTGCTCTTGTTTTTTCTTGCCTTCTGATTGTTGCTCTGAGTGTTGCTATCCCTGTGCTGTTGCAATCCTGGAATTTCCCCATTGTGGGACTAATAAAGGCTTATCTTATCTTATCTTATCTTATCTTATCTTATCTTATCTTATTGATCCCCAGAGGGGAAATTGAGGGCATCCACCTGGATGGATGAAGCAGCCACAGTACGGCGCTATCCCTTTACCATTCACACACACATTCACACCTAGGGCCACTTTAGAGTCTCCAGTTAACCTAACCTGCATGTTTTTGGCCTGTGGGAGGAAGCCAGAGAACTCCCGGAGTAAATCCACGCAGACACGGGAAGAACATGCAAACTCCACACAGATCACTGTTGGTCAGGGGCTGGGATCGAACCAGGGATCCCATGGCCAAGGGTGAGTTGCTGTGCTGCCGTAGTGCTAACCATTGCGCCACTGCACCGCCTTTTTTGGGGGGGGGGGGGGGGGAAGTGTATTTTAGTGCACTAGTACACTCAAATACACAGACCTCACTTAGTTGTACACATTTTTTCAAAATTAAATCCTTTTAAATTGCAATCCATTTCCCCTAATGAACTTTTTATATATTGCCCAGAAGTAAATTATTTCTTGGTTTAAACAAGGTTATTGTTGTAAATATGACCAGACATACAATTTTCAATGCATTGTGATTTTACAGTATGTTCCTGTTAGAATAATTTAGAGCTTAAATTATTCAAAGTCAAATAATCAGGCGGAAAGTTGAATTTATGTACATTTATTACAAAAATATAAGGAGTCTCCCCAATGGCCACTTTGGGGGAAGAATTACAAAGCATGGCATTCAGACACGTTTAGAATCCCTAAAGGATCCATTCTTCTAAGTCTGATATATATAGGTAGGAGAAATCAAGGGGAGGACGGGATAAGAGGAGGAAAGGAGAGGGACAGACAGCAAGTCCTGATAACTGAGCTTATCCAGGCAGACGTCACAGACACTCTGCTGACAAGAATGTACATCTAACAGAACATCCATAAAACACTAATCTATAAGATGAGGAGTTCCTGTGCATTCCTGTGACCCGAAACAGGACATGTCAAAGAGATTATAATAAATGGCTTAGATCATTTCTTACCCCTGTACTGATCCTCAGTCTGAACTCTCTGAAATTGCTCACAGAAACAGGCCAAGAATATATAAACTTATCCTATATGGAATGCACATATAAACATTAAACATGGCATATGAAAGGTATGATACTTCTCAAATATAATAATACATTATTAATATCAATAATAATGTAGATAATACGGAATTTTTCTATCATATTCCCCCTTGATGCTTAACCACTTGCGCTCCGTTGTTCCGCGGGCGGGCAAGTCTCTGCATCCTATGACGCACGAGGGAGCGCGAGAGCGCCCTCGTGCGCGCGTGGACGCATGACGCATGATGGTGGTGATGGTGATGTAGTAGCGTCCAAGCGCCACTCAAAAAAAAACTGCAGAAACAGCCTCGAACAGATTAGTTCATCTGATTGACCTCTCATTCGACTAATAAGAGCCTTGAATTGGGTTTCTGAAACCTTGAGGAGCCAATGAATGAAAATCTAGGAAGGAGGACCCGCCTACTGTGAACGCAGGAGCCAATTGAAGCACAGGAATTCAGGCAGGGTGAAGCGATATTTACTGTTGCAACAGATGAAAACAAAGGACGCTGGACACAGACCCAGCAGCATGGAGAACACCCACAAGTGGGACCTGCACTCATTCCAGCAGAATAGACGGAGGCCGACGACAAAAGTCGTAAATCATTCGCCAAAACGGCAATAATGGAATTATGTTGATCGGGATTCACGAGCAGAGCAGTGTCGCGTTCGTCTGACGTGTGGGAAGAGATGTTCGCCACGACTCTGCTGCTTTGAAGAGGTAAGGTGTTATAAGCTAAATTATTATTTATCCCTGAAAACTGTAATCCAAAAATGACTTTTGACCGATCGGTAAATTACAACTGTACTGCGCACGAATTACGAAGTGTGTGCGCCGCGATAAACGGTTCATTTGCCGTGTTCGGACCGTGAACGCCCCCCCCCCCCCCCGCTGCAGAAGAGGAGCGGTGGGGGGGGCGTTCACGGTCCAAACGCCCGCCGGTCCGCGGGGGGGAAGCATATCAGTCTATTCCATCATGTCGCGATGGCCCTCTTCTGTAGCGAGGGGGGGGGGGCGTTCACGGTCCGTTCACGGTTCCCCCCCCCCCACACACACACACAGTAGCGAGGGGGGGGGGGGAGCCGCTGTGAAAACATGCAAGGAGTGTAATCCGTCTGTAGCGAGGGCCGAATTTGGTCCTTGGTAGCGGGGGGGGGGACGACCCCCCGCCCACACACACACACACACAGACACAGCCCTGAGTGTGACCTTTCATTAGAGCCTAAAATGAAGATTCTACATTGAATTATTCAAAAGTTACAGACATTTTTCCAAACTGTGCCATTTGGCACAATTTGGCACAGTTCCAAAACGCCTGGGAACAGCCTGAGAACAAAGCTGTGTAAAATATTCATTTTTTGTGATATTGTTACCAAATTTGGACCTCAGCTGGATAACACTTGGATCTACATTTCTGTTGCATTTTCCAGCCGGATCGGATAGCTGTGTGTTATTTGCAAGCATTTGTATCCAAAAAAACACCGTGTCCAAATTTTTTTTCTTCAAGTTCAGTATGTTTAGATGACTGTAACTCAGTGGCCGGAGCACGTAGAGAGATTATGTTTTTTTTGCCAAAAAATTCAAAGTGTTTTCTTTTAAATGAGACCAACCCCATGAAGATGCTGCAAAGGGTTGAATAACAGCTTTCGATTTACTTTGGGCACGTTTTTTTTTTTTTTGGCATTTTTAGGAAAATTGCCCGGAGTGCAAGTGGTTAATAAAACATCAGAATTAAAAGGAAAATAACAAAAGTAAAATAAAGTAAATGAATTAATACAAGGATATGTGTAAGAATTTACATGCTGTTATGTGTCTTTGCAAGTTAAAAACGTGTATAGAATATGTCATTAAGAGTGAACATGTGCAGTGATTAAAATTAATTTCAGACAGTGTTAAATAAGAACATAGAAAATAATATGAAACAGCCTTAAAAACAGCCTTAAATTATATTGCAACCTTCAAAAACATCCTCTGGCCAGTATTGCCCCTCTCACCACCGTCATCATCATATTAAGGACTCTAACTAACTAACTAACTAACCTGCACTTATATAGCGCTTTTCTAGTCACAAAGACCACTCAAAGCGCTTTCATTAATACTAACCCTCTATTCTAAGGGCCTATAGGAAACAGATATCTAGGGACAATTTAGAACAGCCAATTAACCTAACATGCATGTTTTTGGCATGTGGGAGGAAACCGGAGAAATCCCGGAGTAAACCCACGCAACACGGGGAGAACATGCAAACTCCACACAGATCACTGTTGGTCGGGGGCTGGGATCGAACCCACGATCCCACGATCCCCACAATCCCCCGGCCAAGGGTAAACTGTGCTGCCGCAGTGCTAACCACTGCGCCACCGTGCAGCCGACTCACAGCCGACTCACACAAGAAAAATCTGAAGTTATAAAAATCATTACCAAGTTTATGATGAGACTTCTTCTTTAAGAGAAACGCTAACTTCTAGGAGTATCTGAGGTATTAATATGACCATTTGCATCATTTTCATGGATAGAAGTAATACAATAATCTCCTATAATAGGGCCTACACCCTTACGGGTGGTAATTAGTCAATCAAGGACCATTCTATCCTTTGTCATAATTTTGTAAATAACTGTAGTCTACAATTAAGTGTTTTAATCCCTAAGGTATTTTGTTTCTACTCTCACTCAAAGAAGCAATGAACAAAACCTCATTCCTGTACTTTTCATCTGAAATTGCATTCATGCTTCATGAATGGCATCATGGGGTAGAAAAGCATCTCTCTTCACCCTGCCTACCTGCCCTGCCGACATGATGAGGGTACGGTCAATTGCCAAAACGGGGTACACAGATCTGCCCAGTGTCCAGCCAGATGTGAATAAGCCCAATGACTGAATGACCTTTGACAGTGTAGATCCTTAGTATAACACTTGCTCGCTTCGTTGGTCAAGCAGAGTAGCAGTACAGGGGAGAGACGCACTGTAAGCCATTGCGTACTCAGAGAGTGTTAAGCTATCGGAAAGGGGACATCCCACTTCAAAAAGAGGAGTTCCCTGATGAAATTTAACCTTGCATTCGCAGAGTAAGGAGTGTCATCATGTTTCTAATCAGTGGAATGATGTGTTGTGTCAGGTGTGATTCAAAATGAAGTTTGCTATGTTATTTCTGTATATAGCCTTTCTTTAAAATAAAAAAAACAGCCTGTAGTAGCTGCATTATTTTAGCAATAAAGATATTTTGCCTAACTGTTAGTGTTATTAAGGAGCAAACATTCTCTACAGTGTAAAAGCAATGGAACAACTTACTAACCAATATTAAGTATTACTAGAGAATGATAAGGTAACAATACTGACCACCCTTTTCTTTCCCTTGTATTTTTTCCCTCTTTTTCTCCCTTGTCATGATAAACAAACAGCCTGCTTTTCTATTAGCAGAGGCCCTTACTGGACGCCAAGTCATCAGTTGACATTTGCATAGAGAAACAGTTAGACAGTCATTTGTTGTTTTCCTTTTTTTTTTCCAAATAAGTATACAATATATATATATTAAGCAGTCTCTTGCTGAGGGTTTCAGGTGGGGTAAAATGTTAGATGCACCCAATGCCACGTTCTTTGCTTTCCGTGGCTGTTTAGGTCAGCAGGATAACCTTTGTGCTGTCCTTGCCAGGGAGTTTTGGTCCAGTTTCCTTTGATGACCAGATCCCCTGGTTTGCTCAAGAGATGGGTGCACCTCCTACGGTTCCTTCGTCACATGGTCCTTCCTGGGAAGGGCAGTATAGATGACATCACTGTCAGTTGTCATTCTTTGCATATAATCACCCAGAAACCCTTCCTCATCACCTAAGTTAAATGGCTTCAATAATAGGCTTTGTCATTCACATTTTCCCTATTTTCTTATTTGAATATTATACTAATCTTGTAGATTGTTGATGGTAAGCTACTGTAAGTGGTTTCCTAGGTAAATGTTTGGTACTAATAATTTAGGAATTGCACTTAAATGTGATATGATTTGATTTACAGTGTATTCCATTTCCATTATCTAAGTAAATCATTTCAGCTATTTTAAATCTTGATATTGTTTTAGTTAAAACAACATAAACAATATAAATAAATAGTAATATTTAACCCTTTGCACTCCGGGCAATTTTCCTAAAAACGCCAAAAAATAACGTGCCCAAAGTAAATCGAAAGCTGTTATTCAACCCTTTGCAGCATCTTCATGGGGTTGGTCTCATTTAAAAGAAAACACTTTGAATTTTTTGGCAAAAAAAACATGATCTCTTTAAGTGCTCTGGCCACTGAGTTACAGTCATCTAAACATAGTAAACTTGAAGAAAATAAATTTGGCCTGGGTGTTTTTTTGGATACAAATGCTTGCAAATAACACACAGCTTCAGATCTGGGCTGGAAAATGCAACAGAAATGTAGAACCAAGTGTTATCCAGCTGAGGTCTAAATTTTGTAACAATACCACAAAAAATGAATATATTACACAGCTTTGTTCTCAGGTAGTTCCCAGGCGTTTTGGAACTGTGCCAAATTGTGCCAAATGGCACAGTTTGGAAAAACGTCTGTAACTTTTGAATAATTCAATGTAGAATCTTCATTTTGGGCTCTAATGAAAGGTCACATTCAGGGCTGTGTCTGTGTGTGTGTGGGGGGGGGGGTTGTCCCCCCCCCTCTACAAAGGACGGAGATCGGCCCTCACTACATGACGGATTACACTCGTTGCATGTTTCCACAGCAACGCTGTCACAGCGGGCCCCCCCCCCCGCTACTGTGTGTGTGTGTGGGGGGGGGGGGGGGTTGTCCCCCCCCCTCGCTACAGAGGACGGCCATCGCTACATGACGGAATAGACTCATATGGCTATGTGGCGACCGCTGCGCAGTCAGCGCGGCTTCCCCCCGCGGACCGGGGGGCATTCGGACCGTGAACGCCCCCCCCCCCCCCGCTCCTCTTCTGCAGCGGGGGGGGCGTTCACGGTCCGAACACGGCAAATGAACCGTTTATCGCGGCGCACGCACTTCGTACTTCGTGCGCCGTACAGTTGTAATTTACCGATCGGTCAAAAGTCATTTTTTGATTACAATTTTCAGGGAGAAATAATAATTTAGCTTATAACACCTTACCTCTTCACAGCAGCAGAGTCCTGGCGAACTTCTCTTCCCCATTGTCAGACGAACGCAATGCTGGTCTGCTCGTGGATCCCGGTCAAAACATAATTCCATTATTGCAGTTTTGGCGAATGATTTATGACCTTTGTCGTCGGCCTCCGTCGGTCTATGATGACGGAAGAGAATCCTAAACGTCTATTCTGCTGGAATGAGTGCAGGTCCCACTTGTGGGTGTTCTCCATGCTGCTGGGTCTGTAGCAGGTTCTTCCAGCGTCCTTTTTTTTCATCTGCTGCAACAGTAAATCTCTCTTCACCCAGCCCGAACTTCTGTGCTTCAATTGGCTCCTGCATTCACAGTAGGCGGGTCCTCCTTCCTAGGTTTTCATTCATTGGTTCTTCAAGGTTTCAGAAACCCAATTCAAGGCTCTTATTAGTCGAATGAGAGGTCAATCAGATGAACTAATCTGTTCGCGGCTGTGTCTGCAGCTTTTTTTTTCAGTGGCGCTTGGACGCCAACACCAACTACATCACCACCATCAGGACCATGTGTCCGAGAGTGCACGAGGACGCACGAGTGCGCCCTCGTGCGCCCTAGGACGCAGAGACTTGCCCGCCCACGGTACAAAGGAGTGCAAGAGGTTAAATTAGTGTATGGTAAAGCCTTTGTATATTCAGTAAGTGTGTAAATAATTTCTAAACATTTTTACCTTCACTCTTATTTAGTTCAATGAGATCCATGCAAAGGTTTTAAAAAAACTAAGTTTATGCAGGGAAAATCAAATTATTTTGCTTTGAGCTTCCTAAAGCATTGTTCCCTTAACTGAGTAAGAATCTGTATTGTCTTTGTAGTAGACTCTAAATCAAGTCCTACAGTAAACATAAATTCAGCACAAGTTGGACTTTCCTTAGACATTTGGAACTTTTCTCATATATTTGCATGGTTTTCTTCCTTATCAGTTTACCTTGTTCCTTATAAACATTATTTCCTTTACAATAATCTACAGATATTTTCTTAAATATCTGGAAATTTATTGATATAACTTTTAACTTCTCCTATTGAATGTTGTGATTTCATTACCAAGCGGTTTCATTTATATTTTTCTCTTCATTATTGATCATCTATTGATAATTTTTATGTATTATCTATTTTTCTGAGGATCGCTAATTATTTTTTGCTAATTAATTTCTTTGGTACCCCCCTTTTGATGCATGGAGATGCACATGCAGTAAAGTTACAGGGCATTTGCTTGATGGGTAGTGTATTTTACTAGAAGGAAGCGTGATACCACTTTTATGTGTTACACACAGTTAATTAAGATGAAAATTTGTGAGTAGTACAGCTCCTTCAAAATGAGGTTTCAATATTCATGGTTTCTTTTGTGACCTCTCTTTAACTAATTTACAAATTCCATTTAGGAAAAAACAATATAGCTGTCTGTGCAGATTTGATATGGCTTAGCATTGATAACTAAGATTAGTTTGTCCAGTTGAACACAGACAGGTTGAATTTGTGTAAGTGAATCCTTGTGAAAGGTTGTGTCACACTCCTTCAGTCAATGGAAAGGTGGACATTTTGCCTAATTAGAATTTGGCTTAATTTTGTACAAGGAATGCCTCATTTTATATATTCCTTGGTAAATTATGGGGTGGACTGTAGTCCCGAGGCCCAGCTCGGCCACTGCTGAGCACCGGGAAAACACATTCCTTATTACTGTCACATTTCTGAAATGTGATAATGTCACACCATTATGTGGTGAGTGGCATCAGATGTATCCTGCAGTGTGAAGTCATATGAGCACTACATTTTTAAAGTCAGAGTCGTTTAAATTGTTATGCTTTATGTCATTTGCAATGTCATTTGTTCTACTTAGCTTCATAAAATGCTTGTCAACTGAGAGGTCCTTCCGCCTATGGCCACCATCGCCCCCTCCAGCAGTCATACACCGTCCGGCCTCCTCACATCTCCCACAAAGATCAAATGTCGGTGCCATCCTGCAAAGAAAAATTTGGGGAAAGCCTTATGGCTTCCCCGTCTGCACCTTCAGCATTTACATCAACAGGATTGCAAATGTTATCACCTCATAAATGAATTTTACTAATGTTCCAGTGATCATCATTATTTTTGTGTCCCTTAAATGTTTATCTCAGTTGTTTATCCCACTGTTTATTATAACACGTAATGTTAAGAAACACAAGTGAATTATTGTTTTTTTATTATTATTTTATTACATATTGCATATGTCATTTATTAAAAAGTGAGTATATCATTATTTAAGCAAAGCAACAATATGACATACAATTACCAAGACCTCTGTTTGATAATCAGTAGTCTCTGGCAAATCGTATGCACAAACACATTAATTATCAATCTCTTTTGAACCTCTGTGCTTTGAGTCATGTAATCTAGGGTATACATAAAGCCTTCAGTGATTAGGCATTATTAAGTGACAGCATGATATTGTAATGTTCAGTTAATTTCAACATTGTTATGCTGGTAGCATTGATTAAGATGCAAGCATTTGTACTTAACTTAGATGTTCAGCCATCTCTTTGATGTCGATGGGAGGAGACCACGGACGGTGATGGATCCGGGTCCCAGAAGCTGGTTTTGTTTTGGCAGGGGGAAGGAGAACGTCAGTCCTGCGTCCTTTTTCCCTGTAAAGTACACTGTTATGCTTCAGTCAAAGCAAAAAGGCAACTGAGTCAATAAAAGTCAGTGATACGTCAAAAAATTGAATAAAAATAGCTCAATGTTTTTCATTTTCCAAAGGAAAAAAAACTGGAGGGAATGAAAATATTGGCTTTAAAAATATGTAAATAGTTCATCACGTACACAACATTAGAGTGAAAACCCACAAAGTTAGACTGAAAGAAAAAGTAAAACCCCAAAACTTTGCAAAAATATCCATACATAGATTGGGGTTGTTTCTCTTCCCTTTTACCAAGTTTTTACACACAAATCAGTAGCTACACAGCCTTTTCTATTTTTTTCCCCAAGTTCTCTCTCTCTCTCTCTCTGTTTTTTTTCTTCTTTTTGTTTTTTTTCTTCTTTTTGTTTCTTTTTGTTTCTCTCAAGGACACACAGACAAACAGGGCCCACAGAAATGTTCTCTTTTGCGTTATCTCCACAAGGTCATACAATAAAGACTTTTAGGTTCATGCCAAAACCCAAAACAGCATGAGAATTACTTCAATTAATCTCCGGATCTGGCAACTTTTAGCGGAAAAATCGCGGATGTGGCAACCCCCCCCCCACACACACACACTGTCACTACAGCGTGAAGCTCCCTTTTTTTACACTGCCATAAAAACACAACACCAGTCCGCTGTTTTTGCTCAAAGCTACTATTTTCAAATACCTATAAATTTAAACACTTCTCAAAAGGATAACAATTAACTAATCAATCCTTTTATGCTCCACAAATATCAGAAAAAAATCACAAACAACAATTTTACAACCTGCTCCTTCTGCCTCCGTGGAGAACTCTCACTTTTTTTTCATACCGGAGCAGATTACACAGAGACAAAACAAACCAGACTGCAGTAATTTTTATCTAAAACTCACAAAATAAAATGTTTCAACAGTCGCGTTAACCCCTCCGCTGTGTACCGAAAGCCCAAAGTAAGACCTCCTCCCCCGGCATCTTGCAATAGCTCACCGTAGCAGGGCAAGTCCCATGGGCGATAAGCGGACCCGGTAAGGGCACGAATCTTCCGTGAAAAAAACTTTTCCTTTCGGGGTTCACGAAACCTCCTCACGAATGCTGAAGGTCCAAACCCTGGACCATAAGCAGAAGTGGTCAAAAAGGCACAAATCTGTCCCCGAAAATTTACTTCTCTGGGATCACGTGATTTTTTCCACAAAACGTCAAATGTCTGTGGTTAACCCTTTGAGTGTGTATGGTGCAGAACTGCAACATACCCCCAGTGGTCAAGAGTGGTAAATATTTTTTGTCAATAAAATGATTCAGTCTTTTGACACCATTTTTTGTACAGAGGTACCTCATCATCTTATCTTCAAAGTATATGAACAAGAAATCAGTACATTTAAAAAAAACCCAGAAATTTCTCACTTACTTTTGACAAAGTCAGAGTGAGAGGGCAGGTGCAGTGCCGCACGCTGCCACTAGGGGCATGCAAATTCTCACACTCAAAGGGTTAAAAGACCACAAATCTTTCCCTTTTTTCTTTGCATGCAAACTTCTGGCACCTCCACTGCACTTACTTGAGGCGTAGAGAGCGGCAGATTTCTAAGAATCTCCCCGGGACTTGCGATAACGGTCACCATTTGCAGAGGAAAACCTCGTTACTCCCAAGGGATTATTACAATATCGCTCTCCGTGGGTAGAAATAACCCAGTACTCAGGCCGCTAGTTTCACCCCTTCAGCTTTTCGCAGGGTACGATCGGTCCGGGGAATCTCACTATCTTTTATCCATAAACAACAACAAATGTATTTACATTCAAGCCGCTTGTAGGATTCTCAGATCCGTCACCCAGTCAGTTCCAGCGCCCCGGTCTGAAATGCCTTCACTGCAGTAACACTGAGCCTCTTTTTTTTTTTTTAACTCAGCCTGGGAAGGTCTTTTTATCAGCTGTGCACTTGCTGACATCAAGCAGAGGCACCGGAAAGACGGAGATATGTAGATCCGCTATTCGGAGCGCCAAAATGTTAGAATAATTTTGAGCTTAATTTATTCAAAGTCAAAAATCAGGCGGAAAGTTGAATTTATGTACATTTATTACAAAAATATAAGGAGTCACCCCAATGGCCACTTTGGGGGAAGAATTACAAAGTATGGCAATCAGACATGCTTAGAATCCCTAAAGGATCCATTCTTCTAAGTCTGATATATATAGGTAGGAGAAAGCAGAGGGGAGGGTGGGATAAGAGGAGGAAAGGAGAGGGACAGACAGAAAGTCCTGATAACTGAGCTTATTAGTACAGGGATAAGGAATGATCGAAGCCATTTATTATAATCTCTTTGACATGTCCTCTTTCGGGTCACAGGAATGCACAGGAACTCCTCATCTTATAGATTAGTGTTTTATGGATGTTCTGTTAGATGTACATTCTTGTCACCAGAGTGTCTGTGATGTCCGCCTGGATAAGCTCAGTTATCAGGACTTGCTGTCTGTCCCTCTCCTTTCCTCCTCTTATCCTGTCCTCCCCCTGATTTCTCCTACCTATATATATCAGACTTAGAAGAATGGATCCGTTAGGGATTCTAAGCGTGTCTGAATGCCATGCTTTGTAATTTCTCCCCCAAGGTGGCCAATGGGGTGACACCTTAGATTTTTGTAATAAATGTACATAAATTCAACTTTCCGCCTGATTATTTGACTTTGAATAATTTAAGCTCAAAATTATTCTAACATTCTAACATCATACCTCATATTGTTTCTTATACTTGTCATTGTACAGTTGTACAGTACAATGAAATTGTGGGTGCGCCACCAGGCTACTGTGCAATAAAGTAAGAGAGAAGAATTAGATAAAACACAGTTACAGAACACATGATTAAACACAAGACTGAAATGGACTTCCGGGAAGATGGCGGAGAGACATAACACTTAAACAAAGAGCTCTCCCTAGCCGGATTAAAAATCATCGGTAAATGGCCAACTCGACATAAACGAATCAATAAACTAAGGGATGAAAACACGAAGGAACCGGGCACAAGGACAAAAACAGGGTAAAATTGAAGAATTCCTCTCCAACAACGCAGGAAAAACCGCTGTACGCAAAGCCCAAAAAAACGAGATGTCCACAGCAGAGAAAATGGAGGACACCAGACTCGACAACATGAACGCTGGCATCGCCAGTTTGGGTGAAGAGTTGAGAGAATTCAAGCGACAGCTACAACAGGATTTAGCGGCTCTTAAGGAGGAACTGAAAAAAGAAATTAAGGAGGAAATCATGGACCTCCGAAGAGAAATGGAGCGTAAATTAACGGAAAACATGGAGGAGCTGCGCTCCCAGCGGGCGTGTATGACAGAAGCACAGACCCGAATTTCGGAACTAGAAGATTGGAAAAGCGAGGCAAACGAACAACTACAGACCCTGACGACGCAAACGCAGAGGATGCAGGAGAAAATAAACGACTTGGAGAGCAGATCCCGACGAAGCAATATGCGCATCTTTGGAATTCCGGAGGGCATTGAAGGCAACTCGATGACAAAATTCATGGATCAGTTCTTAAAAAAAGAACTGGAAATACCCGGAGAAACGGATCTGCAGATTCAACGGGCGCACAGAACACCGGCACAGAACCCGAAAACAAACTCTCCACCCAGGTCAGTTGTGGTAAACTTTGTGAAATATGACATAAAGGAAAGAATCCTGACGCAAGCATGGAAAAAAAAGATACGAATCGGCGACAAACAGGTATTTTTTGACCATGACTACCCGACAGAAATCGTGCAGCAGCGGAAGAAATATGCCAATATTAAAAAAACGCTGAAAGAGAAAAAAATTAGATTCCAAACGCCGCTAACGAAAATGAGGATTCATTGGGAGGAAGGCACAAGAACCTACAACACGGCCGAAGAGGCAGCGCGGGATATGATGGAGCGGGGCCTTGAGGTGAGCGTGCCGAAGGAGACGGCTGGAGCAGCGGCGGCCCTGAACGCACCACGACAGACGGAGTGGAGACGAGTGAACGGCGGAAGAAGGGGGAGAGACGTAGAGCAGCGGGCCCAGGACAAGCTACAAGGCTTTCAACTGAAAGCCTAGATCATAACAAAGATTAAGAAAGGCACAGAAGAAATGAAGGCCAAGAAGACAAGGTAAAAGAGAAACAGACGGCTAGGAGAGGTTTAAGTGATATTTGTTGGACATTTCTAGACTTATGACTATTACTTTGATAGTAATTAGAAGTCTAGGGAGGGCCCTTCACTCTGTGAAGACAAACCCCCCACCCACCAACAGGGACCAGTGGGCAGAAGAAAGGCCCAAAGTACGGAGGTCGAGTTTTTTTAATGTGTTTTTATATAAATATGTGTTATTTTTGTTGTTAAAGGGGCTAGGAGCACAAGTTAAAAAAATGGAAAAACATGAATATGGGTAAAAATCTTAAGATAATGACACTAAACGTGAATGGTCTGAACTCACCTGTTAAAAGGGAAAGAATAATAAGAAAATTCAAGAAGGAAAAAGCTGAAATTATATTTATGCAAGAGACACATTTGAGCAAGGCAGAACATGTGAAACTAAAGAGATTTGGCTATAAGAACTCCTACTACAGTTCATTTAAGGGAGGAGCAAAAAGGGGGGTTATGATACTAATCTCAAACAAAATACAATTTGAAAGTGAACAGGAAATCCAGGATAAAGAAGGCAGGTATGTAATAATAAAGGGAAGAATAGATGGTATGCAGATCACATTAGTGAACATCTATGCCCCACCAGAAAGTGACAAGGGTTTTTTTCAACATCTGTTTGATCTCATAGCAACACACAGTGAAGGAGTCCTAATTTGTGGAGGAGACTTAAATGCTGTCATGGATCATGAAGTTGACACAACAAGTGTTAAGAAGACAAAAAAACATGTAACAAAGTTCATAAGAACCTCACTGGCAGAAATGGGTATGGTAGACATATGGAGGGACCTACACCCACTCGAAAAAGACTATACACATTATTCAGCAGTCCATAAAGTACACTCTAGAATAGATTACTTCCTTATGAATGAAGGTGACAGACACAGGGTGAGAAATTGTTGGATTGGAGGGGCAGAAATATCAGATCATAATCCTATATACATGGAAATATATTTAAACAATAGAAAACGACAAACAACATGGAAACTTAACGTAGGACTGTTAAATGATGAGAAAATGAAAGAAAGAATAAAAATAAACATAAACGAATATATCCAAGAGAATGACAATGAAGAAGTGGACCCAACAATACTATGGGACGCACTAAAAGCCGTGTTAAGGGGTAAATTAATTGTTGAAACAGGAAAAGCAAATAAGACTAAACTGGAAGCGTATGAACAAAGATGTGAGAGACTGAGGGAATTAGAACGTAAACATCAAAGCACAAATGATCCAAAAATATATCAAGAAATTAAAGAAGAAAAAACAAAGATAAAAGAAACACAAATGGATGAAATTGAAAGGAAAAATAGATATCTAAAGCAAAAATATTATGAAACGGGGCCAAAAGCCACAAAACTGCTGGCAAAACGGTTAAGAAAACAACAAACAATGAATAATGTATACAAGATTAAAGACCCCACCACAAATAAAACCACAGTTAACCCAGAAAACATCGAAGAAATTTTCCATAATTTCTACCAAGAACTATACTCGCAACCTGAAGAAACAAATACTAAAGATATCAAAAAATTTCTAGACACATTGGACTTGCCATCAATAGGAAATCAACAAAATGAAAAACTAACAGCAGAAATAACAACACAAGAGATCAGAGATGTGATTAAGTCACTTAAAAACGGTAAATCACCAGGTAGTGATGGATACCCCTCTGAGTTTTATAAACTGTTTATAGAAGAACTCACGCCACAACTCCTAAAGTCATTTAATTGAACGCTGAACAACAACAAAATACCTCCAACATGGAACGAAGCAATCATTTCAGTTATTTTAAAACCAGGGAAAGATAAAGAACAATGCGGAAACTATAGACCAATCTCTTTATTAAATGTAGATTATAAAATATACACAACAATTATATGTAAACGAATAAAGACATTCTTGACGGAATTGATAGAAGATGATCAAACTGGATTCATAGAGGGATGCCAAACACATGACAATATCAGGAGAACAATACATATAATTAACCAAATACATAAAGAAAAGAAAAGCGCAGTAATAATGAGTTTAGACGCAGAAAAAGCATTTGACAGGGTTAACTGGAAATTCCTATATAGTGTACTGGAGCGCTTTGGATTTAACGAAAAATCAGTACAATGCATAAGGACGCTATATCAAGAACCTGTGGCAAGAATCAAGATAAACGGTAGCTTAACAGACAAAGTAAATATACAAAGATCAACTAGGCAGGGATGCTGCTTATCGCCCACCTTGTTTGCTCTGTTCATAGAACCATTGGCTCAAGCGATACGACAAAATAAGAAATTAAAAGGTGTAACAATAAAGGGGGCGGAACACAAGATTGGGCTATTTGCAGACGATATTATAGTTTACCTTGAACAACCAGATAAATCAATAATGGAAATGATGAACTTGATAGAAAATTTTGGAAAATTATCAGGATACAAGATAAACATAACAAAAACACAAATACTGACATTCCACTATAACCCTCTAAACCAGATAACTGATAAGATCAAACTAAACTGGAAGCAAAAAGAAATAAAATACCTTGGAGTGAACATACCTAAAGACCTAAGCAAAATATATAAAGCAAACTATGATAGGTTGGAACAAGAAATAAAAAAGATATTGATAGATGGTCAATCTTAAATATAAGATAAGATAAGATAAGATAAGATAAGCCTTTATTAGTCCCACAACGGGGAAATTCCAGGATTGCAACAGCACAGGGATAGCAACACTCAGAGCAACAATCAGAAGGCAAGAAAAAACAAGCAAGCAAGAGCAGCTAATATACATATGTACATATTACTATAAAATATATATATACACACACACACACACACACACACACACACAGTGCAGAGCATTGTAGCTGGATGGAATAAATATATGAATATATGAACACACAGTGCAGAGCATTGTAGCTAGATGGAATAAATATGTAAATATATAAACACCCACAGTATGGAGCATTGCAGCTAGGTGGAATAAATATGCAAGTATATAAACACACACAGTGCGGAGCAATGTAGCTAGATGGAATAATATGTAGATATATAAAAACACAGTGCGGAGCATTGTAGCTAGATGGAATAAATATATAGACATATAAATATAAACACACCCAGTGCAGAGCATTGTAGCTAGATGGAATAAATATGTAAATATATAAACACACACAGTGCAGAGCATTGTTGCTAGATGGAATAAATATGTAAATATATAAACACACACAGTGCAGAGCATTGTTGCTAGGTGGGATGAAACAGCATAACCGTCTATTTAGTTATCCTACATGGTATGATTATGTGCCCATACATATTCTCACCCTCCATAGCGACCGGTATGTTCCTAGTTGTATGCCGGAGAGGACCATTGTGTAAGTCTATTGCATCTTTTGCATTCAAAAAAAAAAAAAAAAAAAAGAAACTATTAGTTTGTTACGTCTTTTTGCTATCTCTGCGAGCAGCCCTGCTTAGGTTGTACAGTCTGACAGCCGTTGGTAGGAAGGACCTACGAAACCTCTCGGTTGTGCACCTGGGATGATGTAGTCTGCTGCTAAATGAGCTCCTCAGTGCATCCAGTATGTCCTGCATAGGATATGGATCTGAATTCAAAAATTGAGACAGTCAAAATCAGCATACAACCTAGATTACTTTACCTCTTCCAGGCTATACCAACAGAGATTCCAGATGCCCAATTCTCAAAGTGGGACAGGATGATATCGAGATTTGTTTGGGGAGGTAAAAAACCAAGAGTGAAATATAAAACCCTCCAATTACCAAAAGAGAAAGGAGGCATGGGCCTACCGAGTCTAAAGGAATATTACTACTCAGCACAAATAAGATATATCATATGTTGGTGCGACGAGGGATATGAGGCAAAATGGAAAGAAATGGAAAAGGAAATTGAGGGACTCCCAGTACAAAGCATAATAGGGGATAAAGATGCATATAAGCAAATCAAACAAATAGACCCAATCACTAAATTTACTTTAGAACTGTGGTATAAAATAGTACAAAAATATAATATAAGGGAAGACATAAAACTATTGTGTGTGTTTATATATTTGCATATTTATTCCATCTAGCTACAATGCTCAGCACTGGGTGTGTTTATATATTTATATATCTACATATTATTCGATCTAGCTACATTGCTCCGCACTGTGTGTGTTTATATACTTGCATATTTATTCCACCTAGCTGCAATGCTCCGTACTGTGGGTGTTTATATATTTACATATTTATTCCATCTAGCTACAATGCTCTGCACTGTGTGTTCATATATTCATATATTTATTCCATCCAGCTACAATGCTCTGCACTGTGTGTCTGTGTGTGTGTGTATATATATATATTTATAGTAATACGTACATATGTTTATTAGCTGCTCTTGCTTGCTTGTTTTTTTTTCTTGCCTTCTGATTGTTGCTCTGAGTGTTGCTATCCCTGTGCTGTTGCAATCCTGGAATTTCCCCGTTGTGGGACTAATAAAGGCTTATCTTATCTTATCTTATCTTATCTTATTGAAATGGGTAGCATTTGACAGTCAGTTTGAACCGGCAAAACAAGATAGGGGATACAAAAATCTGGTGAACAAGGGAATCACAGCATGGGGCAATATCGGAAAAAAAGATCTCGGGAGCTTTGTAAATATCAGGAGAAAATTTAAATTAGAAAGATCGGAATTTTTCAGATATCTGCAGATGAGAGATTACTATATGAAGAAGATTAGGCATAACCTCCAAACAGATGTGAACGAGATTATACAACTTATTTTAAGCTCATATGCAGGAAATAAAATAAGAATTATTTCAAAACTATATCAGAAACTTATGACAAACAATCATACAAGTAACTATATAAAGGAGAAATGGGAGAAAGAGCTCAATTTAAACATAACAGAAGAAAGCTGGCAGGAAATATGGAAAACACAACACACATCAACAAATTCAAGGGCATGGAGGGAATTTGGATGGAAAAACCTGATTCGCTTTTTCATTACACCACAGATTCAAGGAAAATATTCAAATACCCAATCTTTATGCTGGAGGGGATGTGGGGCTCAAAATGCAGACCACTCACATATGTTTTGGAAATGCTACAAAATATCATCATTTTGGAAATCTATGCATGTGACAATACAGAGGATATTAGGATATAATATACCAATGAACTGTAACCTGATGTACTTATGTGATCTTAAAAAAGACAGTGTTATACAGGCTGAGGACAGATATCTAGTTAAAATCTTGTTGATTGCATGTAAAAAAACTATCACAAAAAAATGGCGATCAGAAGTTCTTCCTGACCAAGAACAATGGACTGACATTGTTGAGGACATACGTATGATGGAAAAACTAACATATCGACGAAGAATGCAAGAAGGAATATGGGAGAAAAAATGGCGGAAATGGACACACTACAAAGTGCAACAACGAGGCAGAAATTGAAAGAATAACCAAAGACACTGAAAAAACCAGAAGAATTAAGAGATGGAAACTAAAAACTTGATGCTCCAACATTTGTCCCCCCCCCTTTTATTTTTTATTTTTTATTTTTATTTTGTTTATTTTTTTTTTATTTTTCCCTACCCTAACCCCTTTGTTTTTTAAATGTAGAATGTGATCTGAATGCATTATATATGATGAAAAATGAATAAAAATCTAAGTTACAAAAAAAACACAAGACTGAAATAAAAAATAGCCCAGGACTATGGAAATGTACAAAGGAAAGGATTGTCAGTTGTTTTTGTAGGTGTTTCTGCAGTAACTGACATGACAATACCAATGAGCAATACTGCAGGTGTAAAATTATCTCCAGAAATTTGTTACCTCCGCCAAGGAGGTTATGTTTTTGCCGGCGTTGGTTTTGTCTGTCTGTCTGTTAGCAACATTATTCAAAAAGTTATGAATGGATTTTGATGAAATTTTGAAGAAAGGTGTGTAATGCATGGAGAACAGAGGATTAGATTTTGGTGATGCTCTGAGAGTGCATACCTCCACCAAGGGCTTTGCTTGTATTTGTGCAGCTGGATTACACAAAAACTACTGGGTAGATTTGGATGAAATTTTCACCAAAGGTGCTTCTTGGGCAAGAGATGAGCCCATTACATTTTGCTGGTGATCTGAGAATGTAAGCCTCCGCCAAGGCTCTTATCCTCTCACAGTGTGTTAGCAACAATACTCCAAAACAAATGGACAGACTTTGATACAGTTTTCACCAGAAGTGGCTCTAGGCCTACATCATCATCAAAATTCCCCATCTGCTGCTGCAGCAGGTTGGGTGCCAAGGATACAATCCAACAACGGCAGGAACCTTTCTTTGTCTTGCATCTCCCTCTGCAATTGCGTCTTGGACAGTCCTGTCAGGATTTCATATTTCTTCCATATATCCCGACTGTACGGCTTCTTGTTTGAACGGAACAGGATTTGTTTTTGCAGCGCTGAGTTAGGGCGTTTAGTTATATGGGCTATGTATTTTAGGTGTTGAGACAGGTAAAAGTTATGGATTGGCATAGAGTAGGTGAGCAGAAGTATGTCGCTATTGGAGTATCTATAACACCAGTCCACATCGTCTTCGTCAGTGAGTGTTGCTTTGCAGCTGCTCCTTTGTCTTAATGTAGCATTTACACACTCAAAGCCATTACAAACAAGCTTCCTAAGAAAATTTATTCATGTGGACTCCAGTTTTGCCAGCTGACATGCATTGAGATAACATGCTTAGAAACTGTAGGTAAGTCGACTGCGTACACAAGCAGTTAGAATAGAATAGAAAAAGCTTTATTGTCATTGTACAGTTGTACAGTACAACAAAATTGTGGGTGCTCCACCAGGCTACTGCACAATTAAGTATGAGAGAAGGATTAGATAAAACAGGGTTACAGAATGCATGATTAAGCACACAACTTAAATAAAAATAAAAATGGCCCAGGATTATGGAAATATACACAAGTATGGTAGTGGCTACATGGGTGGAACTATATACATAACAGTGCATTTTATTTAGCGAATGCAAAGTCCTTAAGCCAAGCAGTTGCCTCCTGGTTTGCTGTATGGAGGGTGTGTAATCCTCCTTCCAGTCTTTGGAGCGGGCAAACCTCTATGATGTGTTCCATTGTTTGCTCCTCTCCACATGCGGACAGTGGGCTAGGGCTACTGCCCCATCTGTGAAGGCTGGCCAAGCAGGGGCCATGTCCAGTCCTGAAGCGATTGAGTGTAGCCCACTGTCTCCTTGGGAGGTTGGTGCCCGGGACCTGTTGGTTGGGGTTTATCACCAGCTGTTTGTTTGGGACCTCCTTGGTCTCCCATTCCTCTTGCCAAGCTGTCTGGATGGTAAAGTCAGCTGGGGGAGGGTTTTTCCAAATCGGCCGTCTGGATGAAAGTCGGGCAGTGGGTGGGGTGTAGATATCTGCATGGATTGGCAAGTGAGGAAAATCTTTAACTTTTTGGAGCATCCTTTGAGTTAATGCTGCTCGCCGGATGTGTGGAGGGGCTATGTTTGACAGTACAGAGAGCCAGGGGAGTGGTGTTGAGCGGATTGTTCCAGTTATAGTTCTCATGGTTGAGTTGAGCTGGGTATCTACATGGTGTGTGTAAGATGACCTGGACCAGACAGGGGCACAATATTCTGCTACAGAGTATGAAAGGGCCAGTGCTGAGGTGCGCAGGGTGGAGACTTCCGCCCCCCATTTTGCACCAGCGAGCTTGCAGAGCAGGTTGTTTCGTACCTTCACCTTAGCAGCCGTCCCCTTTAGATGTTCCTTGAAGGATAAGGTCCTATCAAGGGTCACTCCAAGATAAGTTGGATTTGGGGCATGCTTAAGCTTGAGTCCGCTCAGGTGGATGTTTAGTTCTCTGGCAGCTTTTGCATTGTGGAGATGGAATACACTGGAGACGGTTTTTGCTGGGCTTGGTTTTAGGCGCCAGATTTTGCAGAACTGGTCCAGTTTGGCAAGATCTTCCGTGAGCACCCGTTCCAGTGGTTCAAAGTCTGGTGCTTGGAATGCCAAACAGATGTCGTCTGCATAGATGAATTTGCGGGATTTTGTAGTAGGCAGGTCGTTTATGTAGAGGTTGAACAGAGTTGGAGCTAGAACTGAGCCTTGTGGGAGTCCATTTTTCTGCATTCTCCATGCACTTGTGTTCTGACTGAGGTGGACTCTGAACCTTCGGTTGGTCAGCAGGGTTTTTATAATTGCTGTTGCCCAAGCAGGGATCGCCTTTATAAGTTTCAGGAGGAGGCCTTTGTGCCAGACCGTATCATAGGCGGCTGTAAGATCGAGAAACACAGCCCCTGTCTTCAGTCTGCTCTCGAAGCCATTTTCGATGAAGGTGGTTAGGGCCAGTACTTGTTCTCCTGTACTGCGGTCCTTGCGGAAACCTGCTTGATCCACACTTAGAATATCCTCTATTTCTGGGGAAATGCGTTGCAGTATTAGGCGCTCCATGATTTTGTAAGGAACGCTGAGTAGGGAGATTGGGCGGTAGCTTGCTGGTAGTTTGTGGTCTTTGCCAGGTTTTGGGATGGCAATGACCTTTGCTGTCCGCCATTTCTTTGGGATCGAGTTTGTTTGTGTGATCCTTGTGTAGAATTGTGTCAACCAGGTTAGGGCTCGGGGGCCAAGATTTTTCATGAATTCTGGGAAGATGTTATCGTATCCTGCTGCCTTTCCACATTTCAGGCCCTGTAGGACTTTCTCCAGTTCAGCAGCCTCGAAGGGTTCAGGGTTCGTTTCCTCTACAGGCATTTTTTGGTGTTTTTTTGGCTCAGTTGTAATTGCTCTTCTGGTGTCTTTGTCTTGGGGTGCTTTGGCGATAGTCAGTAGGTGGGATGCAACTTGGTTGGGTGTGACGGATGCTCGGCTTTGGCTAGGGGGCTTCTGTGCAGCTCCTAGGCGACGGATGAGGCTCCAACATTTCCTGCTAGAGTGGGTAAAGCTCCGGTCAGCAACTGTCTCCTCCCATTTCTTTCGCCGGGCTGTATTTAGCGATTCAATGAGATGGTCTGCTATCTCTGGGTCCCCTGATGTTTGATAGGATTGTAGGAGGGCAGCACTTTCTCCGTCCAAACATGGGACATAGAGGGGTCGGTAGCCTCGTGGGATTGCAGTATGGGCAGCCTTGAAGATTGCGCTGCAGAAGCGGTTGTATGCTTCATCTACAGTGATGGTGTGGAGTGGGATGGTAACAACGCTCCGGTCCAGAGTTTCACTGAATTTCTTCCAGTTGGCTTTGCAGAAGTTCCAGCGCATCTTCCTTGGGCTGTATATGACTGGAAGTTGTAGGCCAATGTGTACAAGCAGGGGCCGGTGTTGGCTGTGTGGAAAATCATCAAGAATGAGGATCTGTGTAGGATATGGCTCCCCATTCAAAGAGCTGACCCAACACAGGTCAGGAGAATAGTCCTTCTTCTACCTAGCAGAGTGGAAGGTTCCTCTTTGTTTGGGGTCGTATATCAAAGCGAGGTCATTTCTGGATGCCCAGTCTGAAAGTGCCTCCCCATCACTGTCCACTGCTGGGTACCCCCAGTCAGGGTGATGGCTGTTAAAGTCCCCCACATAGATGGCAGGGTGGGGTAGGGTGGGTAAGACCTGCAGATCCCAGTTGGCATTAGGGGGCTTGTACACATTGACAATATGGAAGCCACCAATGATTATGGTGTCTGAGAAATGTGTTGTTATCAGGTGATTTGCTTCAACTATGTCAGAACGCACGTAGGTGGCACGTCCATGTTTAGCATGTAGAACATAGCACAGGAGGTCAAAGCCTTTGATGGTGAAGCGGCCAGCTTCCTCTGTGCCAATATGAGTCTCTTGGAGGCAGATTACATCAATCGAATGCTGGAAGGCGAGGACTTCAATAAGGCTTCGTTTGGCTGCAGATAGGCCTTCAACGTTTAGTTGTAATATGCGAAGGGCAGATCCTACCACAAAGTGCTCTTGGGGCTGTTTGCTTTCGGCTTTAGGACTGTGACTAGGATTCTTCTTTGACTTGGCACAGAGGCGTCATCTCTTCGAATTTAGTCTGCTGGTAGGATCATTAGCTTCCCCAGGCGAGCCCGGGTACTGGCGGAGGGCGCGGCGAGAACGCTGATCCATTGCCCCCCATAACAGTGCAGAGTGCAGAAAGCACAATTGAGTAAAATGGTCCAAGGATTATGGAAAATATACATAGTAGTGGTTTCACAGATGAGTCAATATACATGAAAGTGCAGAGTGCAAAGACAGGTGTATTACTGTGATAATTAAAAAGGTCCTCAGTTCTGTGTATGTGAGCGTACGGAGGGAGGGGGGTGGGGCCTCTGACTGTTTGCAGTCCAGACAGCCCAAGGGAAAAAACTGCTTGTCAGTCTGGAGGTGTGGGACCTGATTGATCTAAACCGTTGTCCTTAGGGAAGCAGGTCGAACAGGTGCTGGGTGGGATGTGAGGGGTCTCTTGTGATGGCCTTGATCTTTCTGAGAAAGGAGGATCTGGAGATCTCTTCCAGGGAGGACAAAGGGCCGCCACTAATTTTTTGGGCGGTGTTGCTGACCCTCTGCACAGCCTTCCTGTTCTCAGCTGTGGAGTCGGCGTACCACACACCCAGACAGTAGGTGAGCACGCTCTCCACTGAGCAGTGATGGAAGGCCAGCAGCAGCTTCTGGTCCAGGTTGTTCTTCCTCAGGACACAGAGGAAGTGCAGCCGCTGCTGGGCTTTCTTCACCAGGGCCTTGGTGTTGACAGTCCAGGAGAGGTCAGAGGAGATGTGGGTGCCCAGGAACCTGAAGGCGGGGATGTTTTCCACATGGTCGCCAGTGGTCCTGTCTGTTATTCTTGAAGTCCAGTATCAGTTCTTTGGTTTTTTGGACATTCAGTTTCAGGTTGTCTGCTTGGCACCACAGCAGCAGGTTCTCTACCTCCGCCCTGTATGCCTTCTCATCATCATCGGTGATGAGCCCAACCAAGGTGGTGTTGTCCGTATACTTCACAATGACGGTGGTTAGGTGGGTAGGAATACAGTCAAAGGTGTACAGGGAGTACAGTAGAGGGCTTAGCATGCAGCCCTGGGGGGAGCCAGTGCTTAAGAGACTGTGTGTAAGAGTGGTGGGGCCAAGTCTGACTGTTTGTGGGTGATTTTTATCCAGGAGCAAGTAAGTGTGTGTGGGGGGGGGGGGGGGGGGGGTCTGGAGGAGGTGCAGTTTGTTGATCAGGATGTCCGGGATGATGGTGTTGAAAACTGAGCTGTAGTCCACAAAGTCTGCATATTGTATGATATAGTGTAGTTAGAAATGTACTTTAAGTCAGTTAACATTATTCTTAAAATGATGTTTTAAAAACTCAAAGCAATCAGAAAGTGGTCATAAGGACTGGAAGAGAAGCAGAGAAAAAGAAAAAAATCAGCAAAATTTAAAACAATGTATCATGGGTTTAAGTTTCCCCTGAAGTTTATGTTTCCTGAAATTGTGACTTAGATTAACCATTATAATTCAATCAGTGACTCCGTGAAACAGTCATGGCTGCTCTGTTAATTCACAGACCAAAAAATTCACGCTGTTATCCTGTTAAATCAAAGGGTGTGGTGCACATATGTGGGTTTCATATGCTTCACATGTGTATTACTGTATGCTTACTGTGTGCTTCACATCTCAGAGGAACAAAAGGTCTGAACCTCCTAGGAGTAACAGGAGGATGTGAAGTCTGGCCTTTTGTATGCAGAGAGATGCCAAAAACATGCATGTTAGGTTAATTGGCTGTTCTAAATTGTCCCTAGATATCTGTTTCCTATAGGCCCTTAGAATAGAGGGTTAGTATTAATGAAAGCGCTTTGAGTGGTCTTTGTGACTAGAAAAGCGCTATATAAGTGCAGGTTAGTTAGTTAGTTAGTTAGATGGCCTTGAGAGATTTCCTGACCACCAGGACTTTAGGTGGAGACAAGAAGGCCTGGAGGGGGGGCGCATTGTGTTTGGGATTAAAAAGACAATGTGACTGTGTGCTTTGATGTCCTGGGGTATTAAAGGGACAGATGTTGGGGGATTCCTTTCTCTTTCTGTTTTTGGATGTTGGAGAATGTGAATGTGAATAAAACTGGACTTGAGAAATAATCTCAGCCTTGTCCTTCCCACACTTCTCCACACTGGTGACCCTAAGACGTATCATGAGCGGAGACGAATCTCCCGAGCCAGACTCGTCAGGAGCCAGCCAAACGGATGCAGCCACAGTTCAGCTACCGAACTTCTGGCCGAACAATCCGCGCTCCTGGTTTAGCACAGTCAAGGCACAGTTCCACCTCCGGAGGATTTCGGTGGACGCCACAAAGTTCTACCATGTGGTTGCAAAGCTGGACAACCACACAGCCCAGTGGGTGGTGAGCCTGATCAACCACCCGCCGGACAGCAACAAGTACAGCACGTTAAAGGCTGCACTCATCCGTTACTTCACCCCCTCAGTGGAGGAGCGAGCAGAGAGGCTCCTGGCGCTGGCTGAATTCGAGAGCGACAGACCTGCAGACCTGATGGGGAAGATGTTGAGTTTGAGACACTCCAAAGATGATAACTTCATCTTCACCCACCTTTTCCTCAGGATCCTACCGTCAGCGGTGAGAGTGACCCTGGCCAATTCACCACTGTTGGCCCGACGAGACTACCACGAGCTGGGCCAGGAGGCACAACGACTCGTCGACGCCAATAAATGGCGCGCGGCTGCGGCTGCAGCAGCGGAGCTAGGCGCAACGTCCGGAGATGGCAGGGGGCCAGAGGCTGCAGCACCAGACTCACCGACGACGGCAGCGGCAGGGGCCAGGAAACACGGAGCAGACGACGTCCTTTGCTTCTACCATCGCCGCTTCGCAGAGAGGGCATGCAAGTGCATTCCACCGTGCCATTTCAAGCGCTCGGGAAACGCCAAGACCGGGGGTCGGTAGCAGCTGCAGCCCTCAGAGAGGAGAACAAGCTGCTCTATTTGAGGGATGCGCACTCGGGGAGGCATTTCCTTGTGGACACGGGCTCCCAGCTGAGTTTCATCACACTTTCCTACGCTGACCGGCTGGCGCCTTCCAGCGGTCCCCGGGTGTCAGCAGCGAACGGCTCGGCGATTAAGACCTTCGGTGAGAGGACTCTGCTTCTGTCTTTACACAGCCGTACATTCGAGTGGACTTTCGTCATAGCGGCAGTCAATTTCAACATGTTAGGGGCTGATTTTTTGTGCTCACATGGTTTGTTGGTCGATCTTGCTAACAGACGCCTGGTTAATGCACTCTCTTTTCATTCTATTCCCTGTACAGCTCGAGTGGCCCCGCCGACAGCACAAGCCCACGTCACAGCTGCAGGTGGTAAGTTCCACACACTACTCACTCAGTTCCCAGCACTCACGGTTCCAACATTTTCGGCGACCGTGGCTAAACACGGGGTGGAACATTTTATTACTACCACCGGACCGCCCGTTTTTGCGAAAGTTCGGCGCTTGGATTCAGCTAAACTGACCATAGCGCGCGAGGAGTTCGCCATCCTGGAAAGGTTGGGCATCATCAGGCGTTCAAAGAGCCCATGGGCTTCACCGCTTCACATGGTCCCGAAAGCTGATGGCTCGTGGCGGCCTTGCGGTGATTTCTGCAGGCTGAACAACGCTACAGCGCACGACCGCTACCCGATCCCGCACATCCAAGATTTTTCAGTTCATTTGGCGGGGGCGCACGTTTTTTTCTAAAATAGACTTGGTACGCGGTTACCACCAGGTCCCAGTGCGCGCTGAGGACATACCCAAAACAGTGGTAATAACTCCTTTCGGGCTTTTCGAGTTTTTGCGCATGCCGTTTGGGCTTAAAGGCACGGCGCAGACGTTCCAACGCATGATGGACGCGGTTTTGCGCGATCTCCCTTTCGTGTTCATCTACCTGGACGACATATTGGTAGCCAGTGCGTCCGAAGACGAACACGAAAACCACCTCACGGCAGTTTTCCGGAGGTTGGCAGAGCATGGGTTAATAATTAACCTAGCAAAGTATCAGTTCGGGGTGACGCAGATTGATTTTTTGGGCCATCGCGTCTCCCCAGAGGGAGTGGTCCCTCTGCCTGACAAAGTGCGCGCAGTAACGAATTTTCCTCAGCCGCAAACGGTCAAAGCGTTACAGGAGTTTTTGAGAATGGTGAATTTTTATAACCGTTTCCTCCCCCGCGCAGCGCAACTCATGCAACCATTGTATGCTGCACTAAAAATACAAAAACCCACAAATAAAGTCGAGTGGTCTCCTGAGCGAGAGCGCACATTTTCTGAAGTCAAAACAGCCTTGGCAAAGCTGCGTTGTTAGCACATCCAGTCCCAGCGGCCCGCATGGCGCTCACTACTGACACGTCAGATGTGGCCATAGGGGCGGTCGTGGAACAGTTTGTAGCCGGAGCCTGGCAACCGTTCGCCTTTTTCAGTAAGACCCTGCGCGACAGCGAACAAAAATACAGCACATTCGACAGGGAGTTGTTAGCTCTCCACTTGGCCATTCGCCACTTCCAGTTCTGGCTGGAAGGACGCCGTTTCACCGCGTTCGTTGACCACAAGTCGCTGACTTTCGCGATGGCCAAGATTTCAGAACCTTGGTCGGGCCGGCAGCAGAGACAGCTGGCCGCGATATCGGAGTTTACTACCGATATCCAGCATGTTGCGGGTAAACTTAATGTAGTGGCGGACTGCCTCTCACGCGCCATGGGGGCTCCAGCCCGCGCGGAGGTAGATCCTGCAGCCATGGCCGCGGAGCAGGTTAGCGACGCGGATGTGCATGCACTCCAGTCTGGACCAACAGGGTTAAGGCTGGAGAACAGGGTGCTGCAAGACGGTATGCCCCCCCAATCTGCGATGTCTCCACTGGGCAGCCGCGTCCAGTGGTTCCAGCCGCGTGGCGCCGCCGCGTTTTTGACTCGATCCATTCTCTGGCACACCCGGGAGTGTGTGCGTCGGTCAAAATGGTAGGAGAGAAATTTGTATGGCCGAGCCTGCGCAAACAAGTTAGAGAGTGGGCGGCAGCCTGCATAGCTTGTCAGCGGGCCAAGGTTCATAGACGCACGAGAGCTCCCTTGGAGCCGTTCCACATCCCAGCTAAAAGGTTTGATCATGTCCCTGTGGACCTCGTAGGCCCCGTCCCGCCGTCACAAGGGTGCACACATCTTCTGACAATGGTTGACCGCACCACGCGCTGGCCGGAAGTGGTTCCGCTGTCGTTAACCACAGCCGAGGAGGTGGCGCACGCGTTTTTAACAGCATGGGTAGCGCGTTTTGGAGTCCCGTCGGACATTACGTCCGACAGAGGTCCGCAATTTGTTTCCGAACTTTGGTCAGCGATGGCCCGCAGCCTGGGGGCAACGATCCACCGCACGACCACGTACAACCCGCAGGCTAACGGGTTATGCGAACGTTTTCACAGGTCACTGAAGGCGGCTCTCAGAGCGTCGCTTACGGATGCAAATTGGGTGGACAGGCTACCATGGGATTTATTGGGGTTGCGTTCTGTACCTAAAGAGGATTTAGAAGCCTCCCCAGCTGAGCTAGTTTTCGCACAGCCACTTCGGCTGCCCGGGAAATTTCTCCCAGATAATCCAACGCCAGAGTGCTCCCCGGCTCAGCGGTTACAGAATAGCACGGAATCGAGCACGCTACCTGGCCCCGTTCACCACAGTTTTCCGCGTGTTTTTGTGCCTAAGGCTTTAAAAAATGCGGAGTTTGTTTTTGTCAGACATGATGCCCATCGTCCGCCTTTACGTCCACCTTATGACGGACCATATAGAGTGCTGGAAATAGGGGATAAGCATTTTTTGCTAGATTTGGGGGGCAAAAAAGAAATGATTGGCATTAACAGACTCAAACCCGCTTTTGTGGAGGCTGACGAAGTTGTGCAGTTGGCTAAGGCTCCTCGGCGCGGCAGACCCCCTAGAGAGCTTTCCCCAGAACACCCACAGAGGTTGACTAACAGTTCTCATCCCCAGGCAGCAGCTCCACAGCAGGAAGATGCCATGGAAGTGGTACAGCCTGCTTCCAGCAGATACGGGAGAAGGCTGAGACCCAAGTGGCACGTGGACTGATATGTAGTGATTTTATAATGACATGCAATCTGTGGTTATGTTGTTCCATCTTAGACATTTGGGGGGGGTTATGTGGTGCACATATGTGGGTTTCATATGCTTCACATGTGTATTACTGTATGCTTACTGTGTGCTTCACGTCTCAGAGGAACAAAAGGTCTGAACCTCCTAGGAGTAACAGGAGGATGTGAAGTCTGGCCTTTTCTATGCAGAGAGATGGCCTTGAGAGATTTCCTGACCACCGGGACGTTAGGTGGAGACGAGAAGGCCTGGAGGGGGGCGCATTGTGTTTGGGATTAAAAAGACAATGTGACTGTGTGCTTTGATGTCCTGGGGTATTAAAGGGACAGATGTTGGGGGATTCCTTTCTCTTTCTGTTTTTGGATGTTGGAAAATGTGAATGTGAATAAAACTGGACTTGAGAAATAATCTCAGCCTCGTCCTTCCCACACTTCTCCACAAGGGAACCTTTATTCTTTTGCATGTCCTTTTGTTGTTAAAATTGTGTTAACAGGTCTGAGGAGTTGTTAGTTCCTGTCCAGCAGGTCAGTTGGGGGGGGGGGGGGTCAGTGCTGCTGATAAAGCCACATCACCCTTTAACCCTTTGGTTTCCATCTCAGCAGCAGCTCTGCTTGAATTGTCCTCAGAAGGGAATATGTACATCATCAGAGGTGTGAAGTCTGGCCCAGCTGTTCCCACTGATGTCATGGGGGGTGATCTGTTGGGTGTCATGGGGTGTCATGTGTTTACTCTTCTTGGGTTAACTGGATTATTTCTGCTGCTGGGGATCACTTATTCCTCTTCTTCTCATTTTCCCTGCTAATTACAGCAGATCTGCAGGATTTAACACCTCCGAACACCACCACTTAGTTCCTCCTCACAGCTGTCATTTAAAAAAATGGCCAACACATGCCAATTTATCACATCCTTTTTCATGTAAGTTAGAAACATTATTTTGTAAATGTGAGGATTTTTCTCATAAATTTGCAGGATTTTCCTGCAGAGTTAGAGCCATTTTACTCAGAAATGTGCAGCTTCTGACTTGAAAATTTGCAGCTTTTTATTATTCATAATTTTGCAGCTTTTTCCTCATGAATTTAGAACTTTTCTTACTCTTGAATTTGCAGTTTAAAAAAAAAAAAAAAAAAGCTTAAACTTGCAGCATTTTACTCAAATCTTATATTTGCAGCATTTTAGGTTGGAAGCAGTTGGAAATTTACACCTTTTTTTGTCTTTTTGCTAAAGTTGCAGCTTCTTACCCATAAAATTCCACTTTTTGTTGGTCAGAAATGGGCAGCTTTTAACTGAGACTTACATCCTCCTTTTGTTTTGTTTTTTTGTCAGGTCAGGCATTGGCTTACTTGCTACCGGATAACCATGAAAACCGGTACTATCTGTCTCATGGGTTGGGCCGTTGGAGACTCAACCGGCATCCCTGCCCTTCCGAGGGCGTGGAGGGTGAAACAGGGCATCCCGGCAGAACTAAAAACAATATCTGCCACAGGTCTGTGGTGGACCACTCCCAGTTACACGGGGTGAGACTGGACATCCTGGCAGATAAACACATCTGTCGCAAGGTCTGTGGTGGGCTGTGCCAGTTGGTGCATCGTGACATGCACTACACAAAGAGCAGAGATAAACAAACCTATCATCTGGTCAGTCACTGCAACAGATACTGGAGTCAGTTTGTCTTGGCTTGTCCTTGCCACTGATAATACCTTTATCTGCCAAGAATGTGCTGCTAGTCCAGCAAAAGCTAGCAGTACTCAAATACTTTGCAAGCAGTTTCATGAAATGGTCAATCAGAAAGCAACTCATACCAGCTCAGACGTCGCCTGGGCTTACAAGGTCTGCGCTGATCTGTTCACACTCCGACAGGCAGCGAAAAGTAAGCTAGGAGCAAGAAGACAAAAGAAGAGGAAAACAGCAGCCTTGTGTATAGCAGAATGGAACGTACGCACTCTGTTGGACAGAACAACATCACAGCGCCCAGAAAGACAGACCGCGCTTGTGGCCCTGGAAATGAACAGGTACAATGTAGACACAGCTGCACTTAGTGAAACAAGATTGTCTGGATATGACAGCTTGGAAGACCATGGGTACATCTTCTTTTGGAGTGGGAGATTGATAGAAAAATTCCATATTATCTATACTATTATTGATATTAATAATGTATTATTATATTTGAGAAGTATCATACCTTTCATATGCCATGTTTAATGTTTATATGTGCATTCCACATAGGATAAGTTTATATATTCTTGGCCTGTTTCTGTGAGCAATTTCAGCGAGTTCAGACTGAGGATCAGTACATGCGTAAGGAATGATCTAAGCCATTTATTATAATCGCTTTGACATAACCTGTTTTGGGTCACAGGAATGCACAGGAACTTCTCAGCCTGTACAGATCAGTGGTAGATGGACATTCTGTCAGTTTTATGGATCTCATGTCTTCATGACCCATGTCTCCAGAGTGTCTGACGTCCGCCTGGATAAGCTTAGTTATCAGGACTGTCCCGTTCTGCCCCTTCCCTTATCCTCATCCTCCCTCTCCTTTCTCCTACCTATATATATATATGACTTAGAAAAATGGATCCTTTAGAGACTCTAGGTGTGTCTGAATGTCATGCCTTGTAACCTCTCCCCCATAGTGACCAATGGGGTGATTTTGTAATAAATGTACATAAATTCAACTTTCTGCCTGATTAATTGACTGAATAATTTAAGCTCAAAATTATTCTAACAGAGATCAACTCAAGAAAGGAGAGAAGCAGGAGTGGGCTTTGCAGTTAGAAAGGAGACAGCAGCAATGCTTGATGAGGAACCAGACTATGAGACTCCCACTACAGTGGAAGATGTATGCCACACTCATCAGTGTATATGCCCCAACAATGGCCAACACAGAGGAGGTGAAGGAAGAGTTCTACATTGATTTACGTGAGACTATCAGGCATGTACCGACTGATGACAAGCTGATACTCGTTGGAGATTTTAATGTCAGAGTTGTTTCGGACACTGAGAAATGGAAAGGAGTGCTAGGCTGTCATGGAGTAGGCAAGTGCAATGCTAATGGAGAACTTCTACTTGCACTATGTTCAGAGTACAACCTTGTGAAAACCAACACTCTATTTAAGCACAAGGACACACACAAGAAGACATGGATGCACCCAAGATCCAAGCACTGGCACTTATTAGACTACATCATAGTCAAGCAGAGAGACAAAAGGGATGTATTGGACACCAGAGCAATGAGGGGTGCGGACTGTGGTACTGATCATGTTATGCTGAGATCTAGATTAAGGATTTGGAGACAAAAACAGCACTGCAGGATAGGTGCGAAGCCACGACGGAAGCGAAACACTAGTGCACTTAAAGGCCAAAAGAAGCGGGAAGAACTTACACAGGAAATGGGTGAAAACTTGAAAGACTGGGACAGCAACAACTCAGAGAATGACATAGAAGAGAAATGGGCAACACTGAAGGATACGGTGTATCAGACTGCGAGTGATGTATTAGGCCACCCTGAGAGGAAACATCAAGATTGGTTTGATGAGCATGATGAACACCTGAAGAAACTACTAGAAGCGAGGAATACAGCTAGGCAGGAAAACCTACAGTGTAACACAAGGTCGAAGAAGAAGAAATACTCAAAGGCTCAGAGTGAGCTACAGAAGTACACCAGGGAGATGAAGTCCAACTGGTGGGATGAAAAAGCGAAGGAACTTCAAACTGCAGCAGACAGACAGGACATGAAAACATTCTTCACGGGTTTGAGAGAAATCTACGGCCCTAAACCAAGAGGACTGATCCAATTAAAGGCTATGGATGGTGAAACGGTTTTGCAGGAGAAAGACAAGATCCTGGACAGATTTGCAGACCACTTTGACCAACTACTAAACAACCCTGGAGATCTCACTGAAGAGGCTAAAGAAGCTCTAGTGCAGCGACCAGCTAAATCAAGTAGTAGTAGTAGTAGTAGATTAGTTTATTTGACAGGGACAGTGCAATAAACATAGACAATTAATCAAAGACAATCAATCTGATGTGTTGCACATAGAGTGTATAGCTATTAGCTAATTTGCAACTCTTGTCCCTGGATGGGCTTTAGAAAAAAGAATCAAGATAAAAATATACACAATAACCACATACATCAATGCAGAAAAATTATAAATACACAATTATAAATATTATAAATATTATAAATACACAAATATAACAGCCTGACTCACCTTTAACATAAATATTATAAATACACAAATATAACAGCCTGACTCACATTTAACACATATAACATAACTCACATTTGCCTATTTCAGGCCTTCCTCTCTCCGTCACTCACTATAAACAAACACAGTTATTCCTTCCCTTCATTCACTCTCACTTTGCAGACAAATAATTCATACATGAGTACATTCTTGTTTATTTTTCAGCCAGTTTTTAACATTTTTAGTGAATGTTTTAAAGTCCGTTATTATTTTAATTTCATTTGGCATTGTGTTCCAGATGTGACTGCCCTTTATAGAGAAAGCTGTTTGTCCAAATGTGGTTCTGCGGTGGAATATTTTACAGTTATTGTTAACAGAACTCCTGGTGGCTCTGCTGCTGTCCTGTCTTTGGACGTAACCAGCAAGTGGCTCGGGTGCTGATTTATGGAAACATTTGAACGTTAATTTCAGAAGACAGAGGTCAATGAAGCTCTCAAAACTCAATAGGCTGTATTTTTTTAAAACATTACAGTGATGCCACCTAATGGGCTTTTTGTCCAAGATTTTTAGGGTTTGATTATATAATGAACCTATATGTCTTATTGTGGAAGGGGCTGCTTGAGCCCAGACTGTCAAACAGTATGATATATGAGAAAAAACCATAGAATGCATATACAGTGCAGCTGCTTCGTAAGGTATGTAATATCTAATTAATTTAAAGCAGTTCAGATTTTTTTTTACTGTTTTTGAAATTTTCTTTATATGAAGATTAAATTTGAGTTGAGGATCTAGTACAATGCCAAGGTATTTGAATTCTGTAGCTAAACTGATGTCATGATCATGTATATTAACTTTAAAATGTTGCAGGTTACATTTTTTGATTGAAAAGCACATTGAGACTGTTTTCTGAAGGTTCAGCAATAGATGGTTCTTGAGGAGCCACTCTTGGACATCAACCATACTTGTAGACAGTACATCTGCAGCCTGTGCTGGAGTCTTGGCAGCTGTGTAAATAACTGCATCATCTGCATAAAGTTGGCATGTTGCAGCTGAGCAGTGTAACGGCAAGTCATTAATAAAAATGCTGAAAAGTAAAGGACCAAGAATGGACCCTTGTGGGATACCCATGCGGTTGTTTAAAAATGAGGATTTATCCTGGTGAACTTTTACACACTGTTCTCTATTCTGGAGATAAGATGCAAACCATTCTAATGTATTTGGGGAGAAGTTAAAAGATACCATTTTGGATAAAAGCAAACTGTGGTTTACAGTATCGAAAGCCTTTTTGAGATCTAGAAAAACAGCTCCTACCACATTACCCCTGTCCAAGGACTGTTTGACGTTTTCAATAAGGCAACAATTTGCTGTTTCTGTTGAGTATCCTGGTCTAAAACCAAATTGATGTGGATGAAGAAGTTGACTGTCTTGTAAGTAGTCTATCAGCTGTGTAGCTACAACTTTTTCAAGAACCTTAGATAGGACTGGTAAGATAGAGATTGGGCGGTAATTGCATATATCGTCTTTACTGCCTGATTTATGAACTGGTATGACGACAGCTTTTTTCCAGCCAGATGGAAATGTACTGGACCTAATGGAGAGATTAATGAGATGAGTCAGTGGTTTGATTAATATTTTGCTGTGCATTTTGAGAAAGGAGGTGCTCATATTGTAGATATCACTAGTTTTTGAGTTTGACAGTGTTTTAACAATACCAGCAATTAACTTCTCATTTACCTCATCGATGTGAAAAGTATCTGTTGGGAGTATGGAATTTGTGTTGTTGAGCACATTTGGCAGCACAAAAATTTTTGTTAAGTCTTCCACAGAGCCCACAAAGTGTGAATTAAATTCATTTGCCAAAGTAGCCTTGTCACTGACGGTCTTGCCATTGATTCTAAGTTCCTTTACCCCCTTCTGATCGTTTTTTTTATTAGTTAAGTTATTTAAATGCCTCCATAGGGAACTGTTGTTACCCTTTGCATGATCTATCAGTTTATTGTAATAAGATATTTTTGATTTTCGCAGCTCATGTACCACTTTATTTCTTAAACTTTTGTACACAAGGTGATCATTTTGTAGTTTGGAGGTTAGTGATGTTTTCAGTGCATAGTCTCGCCTCTTCATAAGTCTGGATGAACCACCAAATTTTGATGAACTAATGGCAGCTATCAGGACAACGGAGGATGGTAAAGCTCCAGGAAGGGATGGAATTCCAGCAGAAGTGTGGAAATTTGGTGGTGTTCAGCAGACCAACTGCCTGCACAAACTCATCCAAGAGATATGGGATGCCCACGTGTGCTACTGAACAGACTCAATGCACACATCTCGCAGAATGTACTACCAGAAACCCAGTGTGGCTTTAGAAGTCGAAGAAGCACAATGGACATGATTTTCTGCTTGAAACAGGTTCAAGAAAAGTGTATCGAACAGAACATGTCGCTTTATGTCGTCTTCATAGACTTCAGTAAAGCCTTCAATACTGTTTCGTGACAAGGACTTTGGCAGGTACTCAAGAAATATGGCTTTACAGAGAAGTTTGTCAGTCTGATTGAGGCACTCCATATAGGTATGCAAGCAAATGTGGCAATGAGTGGTTCAGTATCTAAAGACTTTTCAGTAAGCAACGGGTTGAAACAAGGGTGTGTGCTGGCACCTACACTCTTCTCGCTATATCTGGCAGCCATGCTTGAGGTGGCCTTCAAAGACACTTCAGAAGGAGTTAACATTCAAACAAGGAAAGAAGCAGACTTGTTCAATGTGGCACAGTTTAAAGCCAAGAGTAAGACATCGATAAAGGTAGTAAGAGAAATGCTCTTTGCCGACAACAGTGCTCTAGTTGCACACAGTGTGAAAGATATTCAATCTTTAGTGGAGAAATTTGCAAGAGCAGCTAACCAATTTAGCCTCCAAATCAACATCAAGAAGACAGAGTGCCTTTATCAACCACCAAAGTTCCAATTATCAACATCACTACCAGAAGAGATCAGCATTGGTACAGAGCCACTAGTCAAGTGCAAGACTTTCAAGTATCTAGGGAATACTGTTTCAGAGAATGCTAGGCTGGAGGATGAACTATCTCTCAGAATGGGAAGAGCGAGTGCTGTGTTTGGAAACTTGAGGGAGAGACTGTGGAACAATTGACATGTGTCTATCCGTGTGAAATGCAACGTGTACAGAGCAACAGTACTGGCTACTCTATTGTACGGTGCTGAAACTTGGACTGTCTACAGAGTGCAGGTGAAGAAACTCCACACGTACATGATGAGACACCTTTGAGCCATAATGAACATCTCATGGAAAGACAAGATAACCAACATAGAAGTGTTGAAACGAGCTGGGAGGACATGCTAATACAGATGAACCTGAGATGGCTCGGACATGTTGAGAGGATGGACCACCAGCGTCTCCCTTGGCAGTTACTCTACTCACAGTTATGCAAGGGCAAATGCAATCAGGGTAGACCAAGGCTCAGATTTAAAGACACTGTAAAAAGAAACTTGAAGAAGTTGAACATAGACAGGAGTTCCTGGCAGCAGAAGGCTAAGGACAGAGCTGTGGGGAGGAATCTGATCAGACCTAAATGAAACAGTCATTGTCGCCCACAACAGACTGCTGTGATGATGAGTCCACAAAGAGCATCCTCGCATAGCTCGCTGGGTTCTCTAGGTGACTCAGCACTCTGTGGAGAGTGGTGGCGATGGCATCTTCCGTAGACTGGTTCTTCCTGTAGGCAAACTGGTGGGAGTCAAAGGAGGGGGGAAGACAGTCCCTGATGTGCTGGGACACCAGTTGCTCAAAACACTTCCTGACTACAGATGTGAGTGCTATGGGTCTGTAGTCGTTCAGGCTCTCAGCTGTGGACTTTTTGGGGATGGGATGATGGTGGAGGCCTTAAGGCAGGGGGGGACGGTAGCGTGCATCAGGGAGAGTTTGAACATCTTAGTGAGGATACCTGCCAGGTGGTCTGCACATGCTTTGACCACCACTCCTGGGATGCCGTCTGGACCAGCAGCTCTGTGGGGATTCATTGCTCTCAGTTGCCTCCTCACCTCGTGCACCTGTAGAGAAAGAGCGGAAGTAGAAGTTATGGACGGGAGAAATTTAGAAATTAGAAAGTCAGAAATTTTACTTGCGTTAGAAGTTTTATTCGACCATCTGTAAATACGGTCTTAAGCTCATTCCACTTCTTATGGACTGAGGCGATGCGTTGGATGGTAAATGTTGAGTGACCTTTTTTGATGGAGATGGTGTGACCCAGGTAGGTGAAACTAGTTACATTTTCAATCCATGTCTTTCTCATTTTAATAAGCGAGCTCACTGATTTCATTTTTTTCCACTGTATTTATTGAATTTTTTCCCCCTTTTGTTTTACACAAAAAAAATAAATACCAAACAATCAAAACGTGAAAAACAGCTCAGCACAACATTGATCTACACAAAATCAGAGATTTGAAAAAAAAAAGGATATACTGCACAGCTGGAAACTCATACACGTACACATATATTCCTGCACTTGTACACTTGTACAGAGGAACGTGTCCACCACAGCACCACAAACAAGGTCCAGGAAAAAGGAAGTCATATTTAATCCAAGTTGATGCTCCCAAGAATCGAAGCCACCGTAAGGTTAGAGAATTTGAGATATGGAGTCTAAATTTTCATAAAATATCTCTTTGTTGAGTGAAGTAGACATGCTAAATGTTCCAAAGGGAAACACTCCATGATAATTTTATGCCAATTTGTTTTAGTTGGCGGTTTGTCACATATCCATGACAAAAAAATATTCCTTCTTGCCACATATGCAAGGATATTGTACAGTCTGGCAAAGCTTCCAGAAAGTAAGTGTTATGACCCGAGCACCAATGTTATTTGCGCTCGAGCTATTCCTGTCAGGTCTTGACAGCGGCATTATTATTCTGGCTCTCCAAGCTCTTATTGTGACAGTGCTCAGGGAGGCTTCCACTCAGCTGTCAAGACCTGAACAGCTGTTCCGCATTTGCGGTCGTTAGCGGCCAGCTTCTTAAGCCGATGCTAGCGGCTGCATCCTTGCAGCAGTGTCCGTTGCTGATCGTCGGAGCGATCGTACTATATGGATTATGCTACATTGCCTGTCTGTGGTGTGACCGTCTTATCCTGTGGACCCGTGAGTGAGCTTGTTAGCCTTACACCTCCCTGTGTTTAGACTTGCTTGTGTCATAGCCTCAGCGGCTTGTAATATTGTAATTTCACCGTGAATAAAGACACTAACACAACTCTCTGGTGACGATGTGGTGTCTTATGGTGGCTTGCGAGGGCCACCGCTTGACAGTACACTGCTGCCAAAAACGGCGTTTTTACGGTGACGCCAACCCAAGATGCCTTTCGCCAGTGAGGTTGTGTTAATTGGCCATTGCCCTTTTTTCTTGTTTGTGTACGGAGCGCTGGAGGAATGCCGTCGCGGAGGGGGTGCGCTCGGAGTCCAAGCCACGAGCTGGCGGACATCCTGGAGTATGTGGATGAGACGATCATCTCTGCTTCCCTCCTTGATTACGACCGCAACGTACTCTGGTACCTGGACTGTGCTGAGGACTCGCTCAATCATCTTCCTCCCCGCTACGCCGACCACCCAGAGGTCGTCGCGAGGAGGGATGACATCGCAGCGCAACGCGAGATACTCCGTATGGTGGAAGAGGAATACGGCAAGAAGCAGAGGAGGAGGTGTTCACGCTCCTCGCTTTGGGATCCCGTTCCTGTCCTCGATCCACTCCAGGAGTTTGCACCACCCAGAGGTCATCGTAGACGTTGGCGCCGCGGCCAAGGGCAGCCCCAGCAAGCTCCTGTTCCAGATCCAGTTCCGGGCCGCCGGAGTGACCCAATCAACCAGCCAGCTGCTGTGTGTGACAAGAGTCCTGCTTCAGCGAGCCCCGTCCATGGGTCCTTGAGAGCGGCTCCCCTTTGTCCTCCCGGGGGGCCCTCTGTTACCATCCAGCGGGAGAAGGAAGGAGCAATGCCCCCTACAGCTGGCACCACGGAGACAGGCAAGTTCATGTTCACTCCCCTACTTATAATAGTGATCTGTCTTGTCTGACTCCTGGGGGTTGGAGTTTGGGGTTTGCAGCCCCCCGAGCTCCCACCACCAGCTGTAGACATCTGTTCTGAACCTGCTGCCTCTGTGTTTTCCTCCGCTGAGCGGTCCTCGGCGTTAGGTCTACGTCGTCGAGTGAGGAGGAGGCCTGCTGCTCTGAGAATAATCCCGGCCCCGCAGCCACATTTTGGACAGAGGAGAAGAGCGGACTGTGGTGTGGAGCCTGAGCCGATGAGGAAGCGTCCCCGGTTCTCCACGGAGGAGCAGCCCGAGCCAGCGGGTCGAGGGTCCCCTGCCGCCACGCTGTGCGGGTTATCGGTGTGGACATCAGCGCGAGAAGATCCGGCTGCAGAGACCATCATGCCAGCTGCGGTGCCCGACACAGCTGAGTGGGAGCCCAACGACGAGCTTCTACCCGAACCTGGATCGACGGTGTCCAGGACGGCTCCAGAGCCCGAGTGCAGGCAAGTGCTTGTCTTTGTTTTCCTCTGTGGTGTGTTAGAGCATTTTTGCCTGCCTCGCGGGGAGGCGAGCGAGGGGCAGCCGTCTGCAGCATCCGAACTCGTCTCGCTGGGCTCTGGCGCTGCCGGGGATACTGATCCCAGTCCTCTCTGTTTCTCTGAGCCTCTTCACAGTGTCGCCGGCTTGGAATCTGTCGAGGTCGCGGTGCAGGAGGTCCCAAGTTTGGGGGTGGAGGTTGTCGCCGATGCAGTGCCGACCCAGTCAGGGTCCGACGAGGCCCAGTCGGGGTCCAACGCGGGGGCAGCTGTGACCCAGCGGGGGTCCGACGCAGGTGCAGCTGTGACCCAATCGGGGTCCAACGAGGTCCAATCGGGGTCTGACGCAGGTGCTGCTGTGACCCGATCGGGGTCTGATGTGGGTGCAGCTGTGACCCAATCGGGGTCCAACGAGGTCCAGTGGGGGTCCGATGCGGATGCTGCTGTGACCCAGTGGGGGTCCGACGCGGGTGCTGCTGTGACCCAATCGGGGTCTGACGTGGGTGCTGCAGTGACCCAATCGGGGTCTGACGAGACCCAGCGCGGGCCTGACGCGGGTGCAGCTGGGACCCAATCGGGGTCCGACGAGGTCCAGTGGGGTCCGACGTGGGTGCAGCTGGGACCCAATCGGGATCCGATGCAGGTGGAGCTTCAACAGTCGCATCGGTGTGGATCGAGGTCAGTGGAAGAGCCGCAGACCCTTCGCCGCCTGATGTGATGTGGGCTCATCATCACGATTATTCTCCTCTCAGGAGCCACCAGCCGGGGTCGTCATCGCTGGGAGCCGTTGGAGGTTTTCTTCCTGCAGGCTGGCGCTCCCATATAGTTTCTTCATCGGGGAGGCCGCCGCATGCTGTTTCTCCATGGCTCTGGTGGCTGAGGGATGCGGGTCAGCCACCCGAGGAGCTGTTTTGCCTGTTCGGCGCCTTGGGCCGGCCACCCGATGAACTGTGTTTGTTACTGGGTGGCCTGGTACGGCCACTGGAGGACTTGACTCTCGGGGCCTGGGACTGGGTCAGGCTGCCCGCCCATGTACTGTTTCCCGTGACCACCCGTCGGCCATCGGACGCAGGGAGACCGCCGGAACTTTGCCTGGGGCGTTTGGTCTCTGCCTGCCATTGTCTGTTTGGACTGTTCGGTGTGAGGGTCTTTTGGAACAATAAGACTGTCGCATGTGTATGTTGATGAAACAAGAGGACTACCTATTCCATTAAATGTAATGCTGTGTTTGTGCAGGACAGCCACTGTTCACAGCAGGCACATGTGTATATAGAATGGTCTTGTAAAAAATGATGCTGTGTTGATGGTCTTTATTCAACATGTCCCAATGGTAACGTGCGTGTGCGTGCTGTACAGTACATATTAAGTTTGTCTGACTAAACTCAGCCATTTAAGACATTGTATTTGTTATCACAACAACCTTTTCCACCTCTTTCTTCGTTACTGCGGTTGTCATGTTGCTTTTGCCTTTGTGTTATGTAAAATTTAACACTACATTGGAATCAAATACCAGTGGCTTGATATATAGTATGTTACTTTGTGGGTTTTCATAGGCACTCTGGTGTTTGAGGATGCTGTGGGTTTTTTTGGGTTAAACGGTATTTTTGTGAAGAATGTGGCAGACGTTTCATGCACTTGGGTACTTAGAAGCATAAACTGATCCATTGTGACATTTAGGGGTTTGTGTGGGGACTGCGTGGAAGGACCTTTACTCAGATGAGTTCCTTATGACCACATGAAGTCATGTATACTGGAGTTAAACAGTTTGTCTGTGGTCACTGTGGGAAAACCTTCTGTGTCTGGTAAATTATGCTCTGTATGGTTTGTGCCCGTGTATTGTAACTCTTGCCCTATTTGTTTCGTTGTTTTCTGTGAGAATGTGATGGGTATGTCAAGGGATGTGGTTTTTTTCTGGGGCCTTGTTGGTGTTTGTTTCGCTCCCTCCTTGCCTGTTCCTCCATTCACTCGCCCTGCGGGTGGGTGGGTGGGGGGCTAGGTGTTACAGGGCGTTCGGAGCCCGCCTTTGAGGGAGGGGTACTGTTATGAACCGAGCACCAATGTTATTTGGGCTCAGGCTATTCCTGTCAGGTCTTGACAGCGGCGTTATTATTCCGGCTCTCCGAGCTCTTATTGTGACAGCGCTCAGGGAGGCTTCCGCTCAGCTGTCAAGACCTGAACAGCTGTTCCGCATTTGAGGTCGTTAGTGGCCAGCTTCTTAAGCCGACGCTAGCGGCTGCATCCTTGCAGCAGTGTCCATCGCTGATCGTCGGAGCGATCGTACTATATGGATTATGCTACATTGCCTGTCTGTGGTGTGACCGTCTTATCCTGTGGACCCGTGAGTGAGCTTGTTAGCCTTACGCCTCCCTGTGTATAGACTTGCTTGTGTCATAGCCTCAGCGGCTTGTAATATTGTAATTTCACCGTGAATAAAGACACTAACACAACTCTCTGGTGACGGTGTGGCGTCTTATAGTGGCTCGCGAGGGCCACCGCTTGACAGTAAGTCCTGGTTTGGGTGTCCCAATAGTAAAGAACAAGGATCCATGTCTAAATTCACACCAAATATCTGACTCATGTCTTGTACAACATCCAGCCAGTATGCTTGGATTTTAGGACAAGACCAAACACAGTGAGCATAGGTACCAACTGAAATTTTACACTTCAGACACATGGGTGAAAGCTGGGGATTCATGTTAGATCTTTTACTGGGAGAGATTTGCAAGCGATGTAAAATTTTACATTGCAATAATCTTGCACAATTGCATATTGAGATCTTCTTGGCACACGCCCAGATTACATCCCATGAATCCTCACAAATGTTAACACTAAGTTCACTTTGCCATTTCTGTTTAAGATCCTGCATAATTGACACACTCAACACATCTGACTGACTTAAGGCATTATAACAGTGGGTTCTAAATTTTTTGGTTGGGCCTAAAAGAAGTAACCGCTCAAGTGCAGATGCTGTGGCATTTACATTGAAAGTGGTCTTTCTAGTTATGAACTCTCGGATCCGAAGGTATCTAAAAAAAATTCTGTCTAGAAAGGCCAAATTTCTCCTGAAGCTGTTAAAATGATAATAACAATGCACCATCAAAAAGGTCATAAATTTTCTTTAACCCTTTAACTGTCCATATATTATAACCACTGTCCATCATACCAGGAACAAAGTCAGGATTGTCTTAAATGGGGATTACTAAAGTAGTTAAATCTGATCTTCCCTCAAGCTTTTGTGTCATAAACAAGGCATTTAGAGTGTTGCAAATTATAGGGTTATTATCACAGAGATTTCTAACTGACTTTAAATTCTTACAAAACAAAAGGCCCAACAGTGAACAGGAGGTCTGTGACTGTTCAAGACCCAACCAAACAGAAGTAGGATCATCTTTAACCCATTCTGCTATAAACCTTAGTTGAGATGCTATTTGATACCATTTAATGTTGGGAACATCCAAACCTCCCATTGAACTTGGAAGTTGTAAATTTAGCATTTTTAGCCTTGGCTTTCTTTTATTCCAGATAAAATCGCTCAGCCAACTACTGAGTAATTTCAAAAACTTATTAGTTATAAATACTGGAATCATCTGTAGGGGATACAATAACCTAGGCAGGATATTCATTTTGATGATAAACACTCCCTATAATGATAGGGGAAGTGAACACCACCTGTTTAAATCCTTCTTTATAGTGTCTAGGAGAGGGTTAAAATTAGCTTTAAACATCTGATGGAACATAGGAGTAATCTGAATACCCAAATACACAAAACCTGACATAGACCAGCAAAATGGAAATGATATAAGGGAGTTGGTTCTGTTTCTGAGGCTTCCCGTGGGCATAGCTACTAGCTCTCTTTCCTCTCCTCCTCTGGTGTGCTCTCTCTGTCAGATGTTTAGCTACACCTCTGCCTCTTTTAGTGATAACGGTAAATGTAATAAATGTTGTCTTTTTGAGGCGCTCGAGGCGAGGTTGTCTGATTTGGAATCCCGGCTCCGCTGCATTGAAACACCGTCTGCGCCAGTTAATCTCGACGGACGCCCCTTAGCTGCAGCGGAGCTAGCTAGCTTAGGCCCCACTGTCAGCGGTCCCCCGGCTCTCCTCAGCAGCGAGGAGACTGGGTGGGTGACGGTGAGAAGGAAGCCTAGTCGCAAAGCCCCGGTACACCACCAACCTGTTCACGTTTCTAATCATTTTTCCCCGCTCAGCGACACACCCGCTGAGGAAAAAACTCTGATCATCGGCGACTTTGTAGTCAGAAACGTGAACCTAGAGACTCCAGCGGCCATAGTCAAATGCATTCCTGGGGCCAGAGCAGGCGATATCGAGTCAAATTTGAAAATGCTGGCTAAAAGTAACTGTAAATATTCCACAATTGTTATTCACGCCGGCATTAATGACATCCGTCTCCGGCAGTCGGAAGTCACGAAACTTAATATAGAATCGGTGTGTGACTTTGCAAAAACGATGTCTGCCACTGTAGTATTCTCTGGGCCCCTCCTCAATCTGACCAGTGATGACATGTTTAGCCGCTCGTCATCCTTGGACCGCTGGCTGTCTGTGTGGTGTCCTAAAAATGACGTGGGCTACATTGACAATTGGAGCTCTTTTTGGGGAAAACCTGGTCTTATGAGACGAGACAGCATTCATCCCACTTTGGATGGTGCTTCGCATTTATCTAACAGTCTGGCATCTTTTTTATCCAAATTTCCAAAACCCTGACTACTCAGAGTTGGGACCAGGAAGCAGAGTCGCAGTCTTACATGCCTCTCTGCAGCTCCTCTTCATCCGCCACCCCTCAGTTTAGCCCCTGTCTTCCCCATCAGAGAATCGTTGTCTGCTCCCTCCAAAGTAAATAAAAATATAATGTATAAGCATCCCAAAGTGATAAAGCAAAATATTGGTAAAACTCAAATTAAACATAAAGCCTCTAAATTGAATGAATTGGCCTCTGTTCCTCCTCATAATTTAAAAATTAAATGTGGTTTATTAAATATTAGGTCTCTAACTCCCAAGTCTCTGTTAGTCCATGATCTGTTAATTGATCATCAGATTGATTTAATTTTCCTTACAGAGACTTGGTTAGGGCAAGAGGATTATGTTGGTTTAAATGAATCAACTCCCTCTGGTTATTTAAACTGTCAAAATCCCAGAAGTTCTGGTCGTGGAGGAGGAGTAGCAACAATTTACCATTCCAAATTACTAGTTAATGTAAAGCAAAAAACATGTTATAATTCCTTTGAGGGCCTGGTCCTCAGTATTGGGCACTTTAGCAATTTTAGGTTAAACCCAATTTTATTTGCCATAGTTTATCGTCCCCCATCAACCTACTCAGAATTTTTATCCGAATTTGCTGATTTCTTAGCTGATTTAGTGCTGAAATCTGATAGAATAATTATAGTAGGGGACTTTAATATACATGTGGATGTAGATAGTGACTGCCTTAATGTGGCATTTAATTCAATATTAGACTCGATTGGGTTTTCTCAGAAAGTAGGAAATTCTACTCATTACCTCCACCATACATTGGACCTTGTTCTGACATATGGCATAGAAATAGAAAATCTTGTAGTGTCTCCTCATAACCCTGTACTGTCAGACCATTGTCTGTTAACCTTTGATTTTACTATTTCTGACTATTTGGCTCCTAAAGAAAAATATTATTACAGTAGATGCCTCTCAGATGATGCTGTTACCAAATTTATGCAGATTGTTTCCTCTATGCCATGTGTCAACACAACGGAAATAAGCTATAGACAGCTTGCTCCTTCTGTAATTGATAACATGGTGGATAGTGTTTCAGCTTCTCTGCATCAGACTCTAGACTTGGTGGCCCCCTTAAAAAAGAAAAAGTCTAATCAGAGATTTCTAACTCCTTGGTTCAACACAGAAACTTGTAGCTTAAAACAGAAGACTCGTCAATTAGAAAGAAAATGGCGCTCCACTAATTTAGATGAAATCTATTTAGCTTGGAGAAATCATCTTTTAATTTATAAAAAATCTCTTAGAAAAGCTAGAACGAGTTATTACTCTGCATTAATAGAAGAGAACAAGAATAATCCCAGGTTTCTTTTCAGTACTGTAGCCAGGTTGACAAAGAGTCAGGACTCTGTCAATCCTAGCATTCCCTTAGAGCTTACTAGTCAGGACTTTATGAACTTTTTCAATAATAAAATTTCATCCATCAGAGATAAAATCAATCAGATTCTTCCCACAGTTAACTTAAATACTGTAACTACTACAACTCCTTCTATTGATGTCTGTCTTGATGAGTTTACTCCAATCGACCTTTGTGAGTTAGACAAAATAGTTTCCTCATCCAAACCTTCAACTTGTCTTTTAGACCCTATTCCTACCAGGTTATTTAAAGAAGTCTTCCCACTTATTGGTAGCCTTATTCTTCATATAATCAATTCTTCATTAACTTTAGGCCATGTACCGCAGGCTTTTAAAATGGCTGTAATTAAACCCTTACTCAAAAAGACAACGCTAGATCCAGGAGCTTTAGCTAACTATAGACCAATCTCTAATCTCCCTTTCATTTCAAAAATCTTAGAAAGAGTTGTTGCTACGCAATTATTTGACCACCTGCAGGGAAATGGTTTACTTGAAGAGTTTCAATCTGGGTTTAGAATCCATCATAGTACTGAAACAGCCTTAGCGAAGGTCACTAACGACCTCCTCATTGCATCTGATAATGGACTAGTTTCTGTACTTGTCCTTTTAGACCTTAGTGCAGCTTTTGATACTATCAATCATAATATTCTACTTGATAGATTAGAACACTATGTTGGACTTAATGGAACTTCGTTGCAGTGGTTTAGATCTTATTTATCTGATAGGTTCCAGTTTGTTCATGTAAATAATGAGTTTTCTTTCAACTCAAAGCTTAGTCATGGAGTTCCACAGGGATCTGTGCTAGGCCCTACTCTTTTTAGTTTATATATGCTTCCGTTAGGCAACATTATTAGAAAGCACTGTATACATTTTCATTGTTATGCTGATGACACACAATTATACCTGTCAATGAAGCCAGATGATAGTAATCAATTAGCCAAGTTAGAAGCCTGTCTTAAGGAAATCAAAGCTTGGATGACTTGTAATTTCCTGCTATTAAATTCAGATAAGACTGAAGTCATTCTTGTTGGTCCAAAAAACCTTAGAAATTCCTTTCCAAATCAAACTTTCAGTTTGGATGCGGTTACTCTTTCTCTTAATAGCTCTGTGAGGAACCTTGGAGTTATTTTTGATCAGGATTTGTCCTTCAATTCACATATTAAATTTGTTTCTAAGACTGCCTTCTATCATTTGTGTAATATTGCCAAGACTAGGAGCATCTTGTCTCAGAGTGATGCTGAGAAACTGATCCACGCTTTTGTTAGCTCGAGATTAGATTATTGTAATTCTTTATTATCAGGCTGTCCTAAAACATCTTTAAAAAGTCTTCAGCCAAAATGCTGCAGCAAGAGTTTTAACAGGTACTAGAAAGAGAGATCATATCTCTCCGGTTCTGGCCTCCCTTCATTGGCTTCCCATAGAGTTTAGAATTAAGTTTAAAATCCTTCTTCTTACTTACAAAGCTCTAAACAATCAGGCTCCTTTTTATTTAAAAGATCTGATACTACCGTATTATCCTAACAGAGCACTACGCTCCCAAAATGCAGGATTACTTGTAATACCTAGAATCTCCAAAAGTACAATGGGAGGCAGAGCGTTCAGTTATCAAGCTCCTCTCCTGTGGAATCAGCTGCCAATCTGGATTCGGGAGTCAGACTCGATCTCTGTTTTTAAGAATAGGGCTGATTGTCGGCCATTATCCATAACACGCAACGAGCACCTGAATGCAGCATTGGTGCGGTTACTCTTCTGACGGAGAAGGAGAAAACCGTCAGAGAAGATAAGGATTTGGATTGAGCCGGTAGGTGTCTCTTGATGTTGCGATGAACCTTTAAAGCTGTCAACAAAACTTCCAGGGACATTGCGCAAGTGGTGAGAATTCCTTACGAGCGGAAACCGCGGCAAGTCTGGCGGAATGAAACTTCCTTCAAAATGCCCGTGTTAGAAGTGAAAGAGGGAGTTCTGTGACTGGGCACCGTGTGTGGAGAAGCGCGGAGGAATGCTCCGAAAGGAAAGGACCAGCTCATACCAGCAGGTTAAAAAAAGGTAAAGCCGGGGACTTCCGGGAAGATGGCGGAGAGACATAACGCTTAAACAGAGAGCTCTCCCTAGCCGGATTAAAAATCATCGGTAAATGGCCAACTCGACATAAGCGGATCAATAAACTAAGGGATGAAAACACGAAGGAGCCGGGCACAAGGACAAAAGCAGAGTAAAATTAAAGAATTCCTCTTCAACAACGCAGGAGAAACCGCTGAACACGGGGCCCAAAAAAACGAGGTGACCGCAGCAGAGAAAATGGAGGACACAAAACTCGATACCATGAACGCTGGCATCGCCAGTTTGGGTAAAGAGTTGAGAGACTTCAAACGGCAGCTACAACAGGATTTAGCGGCTCTTAAGGAGGAGCTGAAAAAAGAGATTAAGGAAGAAATTATGGGCCTCCGAAGAGAAATGGAGCGCAAGCTAGCAGAAAACATGGAGGAGCTGCGCTCCCAGCGGGCGTGTATGACAGAAGCGCAGGCCCGAATATCAGAGCTGGAAGATTGGAATAGCGAGGCAAGCGAACAGCTGCAGACCCTGACGGCACAAATGCAGAGGATGCAGGAGAAAGTAACCGACTTGGAGAGCAGGTCCAGACGGGGCAATATACGCATCTTCGGGATCCCGGAGGGCATTGAAGGCAACTCGATGACGACATTCATGGATCAGTTCTTAAAAAAAGAGCTGGAACTGCCCAGCGAAGCGGATCTGCAGATTCAACGAGCGCACAGAGCCTCGGCACAGAACCCGAACCCACGCTCTACACCCAGGTCAGTTGTGGTAAACTTTCTGAAATATGATGTAAAGGAAAGAATCCTGACACGAGCGTGGAAAAAAAAGATACGAATCGGCGACAAGCAGATATTCTTTGATCATGACTACCCGGCGGAAATTGTGCAGCAGCGGAAGAAATATGCCAACATTAAAAAAACGCTGAAAGAAAAAAAAATTAGATTCCAAACGCCGCTAACGAAGATGAGGATTCATTGGGAGAACGGCGTAAGAACCTACAACACAGCCAGAGAGGCAGCGCAGGACATGATGGAGCGGGGCTTTGTGGTGAGCGTGCCGGAGGAAACGGTAGGAGCAGCGGAGGCCCTGAACGCATCACGACAGACGGAGTGGAGGCGAGTGAGCGGCAAAAGACGGGGGGAGACGTGGCGCAGCGGGCCCAGGAAAGACTACAAGGCTTTCAACTGAAAGCCTAGATTATAACAAAGATTAAGAAAGACACAGAAGAAATGAAGGCCAAGAAGACAAGGTAAAAGAGAAACAGACGGCTAGGAGAGGTTTAAGTGATATTTGTTGGACATTTCTAGACTAATGACTATTTCTTGGATAGTAAATACAGGTCTAGGGAGGGCCCTACACTCGGTGAGGACATTCCCTCCACCCACCAACAGGGACCAGTGGGCAGAAGAAAGGCCCAAAGTACGGAGGTCGAGATTTTTTAATGTGTTTTTATATAAATATGTGTTATTTTTGTTGTTAAAGGGGCTAGGAGCACAAGTTAAAAAAATGGAAAAACATGATTATGGGTAAAAATCTTAAGATAATAACACTAAACGTGAATGGTCTGAACTCACCTGTTAAAAGGGAAAGAATAATAAGAAAATTAAAGAAAGAAAAAGCCGAAATTATATTTATGCAAGAGACACATTTGAGCAAGACAGAACATGTGAAACTAAAGAGATTTGGCTATAAGAACTCCTACTACAGTTCATTTAAGGGAGGAACTAAAAGGGGGGTTATGATACTAATCTCAAATAAAATACAATTTGAATGTGAACAGGAAATCCAGGATAAAGAAGGCAGGTATGTAATAATAAAGGGTAGCATAGATGGAATGCAGATCACATTAGTGAGCATCTATGCCCCACCAGAAAGTGACAAGGGTTTTTTTCAACATCTGTTTGATCTCATAGCAACACACAGTGAAGGAGTCCTAATTTGTGGAGGAGACTTAAATGCTGTCATGGATCATGAAATTGATACAACAAGTGTTAAGAAGACAAAAAAACATGTAACAAAGTTCATAAGAACCTCACTGGCAGAAATGGGTATGGTAGACATTTGGAGGGACCTGCACCCACTCGAAAAAGACTATACACATTATTCAGCAGTCCATAAAGTACACTCTAGAATAGATTACTTCCTTATGAATGAAGGTGACAGACACAGGGTGAGAAATTGTTGGATTGGAGGGGCAGAAATATCAGATCATAATCCTATATACATGGAAATAAATTTAAACAATAGAAAACGACAACATGGAAACTTAATGTAGGACTGTTAAATGATGATAAAATGAAAGAAAGAATAAAAGTAAACATAAATGAATATATCCAAGAGAATGACAATGAAGAAGTGGACCCAACAATACTATGGGACACACTAAAAGCCGTGTTAAGAGGTAAATTAATTGTTGAAACAGGAAAAGCAAATAAGACTAAACTGGAAGCATATGAACAAAGATGTGAGAGACTGAGGGAATTAGAACATAAACATCAAAGCACAAATGACCCAAAAATATATCAAGAAATTAAAGAAGAAAAAATAAAGATAAAAGAAACACAAATGGATGAAATTGAAAGGAAAAATAGATATCTAAAGCAAAAATATTATGAAACGGGACCAAAAGCCACAAAACTGCTGGCAAAACGGTTAAGAAAACAACAAACAATGAATAATGTATATAAGATTAAAGACCCCACCACAAATAAAACCACAGTTAACCCAGAAAACATCGAAGAAATATTCCATAATTTCTACCAAGAACTATACTCGCAACCTGAAGAAACAAATACTAAAGATATTAAAAAATTTCTATGCACATTGGACTTGCCATCAATAGGAAATCAACAAAATGAAAAGCTAACAGCAGAAATAACAACACAAGAGATTAGAGATGTGATTAAGTCCCTTAAAAACGGTAAATCACCAGGTAGTGATGGATACCCATCTGAGTTTTATAAACTGTTTATAGAAGAACTCACGCCACAGCTTCTAAAGTCATTTAATTGGACGTTGAACAACAACAAAATACCTCCATCATGGAACGAAGCCATTATTTCAGTCATTTTAAAGCCAGGGAAAGATAGAGAACAATGCGGAAACTACGTATAGGCCAATCTCTTTATTAAATGTGGATTATAAAATATATACAACAATTATATGTAAACGAATAAAGACATTCTTGACGGAATTGATAGAAGATGATCAAACTGGTTTCATAGAGGGACGCCAAACACATGACAATATCAGGAGAACAATACATATAATTAATCAAATACATAAAGAAAAGAAAAGCGCAGTAATAATGAGTTTAGACGCAGAAAAAGCATTTGACAGGGTTAACTGGAAATTCCTATATAGTGTGCTGGAACGCTTTGGATTTAACGAAAAATCAGTACAATGCATAAGGACGCTGTATCAAGAACCTGTGGCAAGAATCAAGATAAACGGTAGCTTAACAGACAAAGTAAATATACAAAGATCAACTAGGCAGGGATGCTGCTTATCGCCCACCTTGTTTGCTCTGTTCATAGAGCCACTGGCTCAAGCGATACGACAAAATAAGAAATTAAAAGGTGTAACAATAAAGGGGGCGGAACACAAGATTGGGCTATTTGCAGACGATATTATAGTTTACCTTGAACAACCAGATGAATCAATAATGGAAATGATGAACTTGATAGAAAATTTTGGAAAATTATCAGGATACAAGATAAACATAACAAAAACACAAATACTGACATTCCACTATAACCCTCTAAACCAGATAACTGATAAGATCAAACTAAACTGGAAACAAAAAGAAATAAAATACCTTGGAGTGAACATACCTAAAGATCTAAGCAAAATCTATAAAGCAAACTATGATAGGTTGGAACAAGAAATAAAAAAAGATATTGATAGATGGTCAATCTTAAATATGGATCTGAATTCAAAAATTGAGACAGTCAAAATCAGCATACAACCTAGATTACTTTACCTCTTCCAGGCTATACCAACAGAGATTCCAGATGCCCAATTCTCAAAGTGGGACAGGATGATATCGAGATTTGTTTGGGGAGGTAAAAAACCAAGAGTGAAATATAAAACTCTCCAGTTACCAAAAGAGAAAGGAGGCATGGGCCTACCGAGTCTAAAGGAATATTACTACTCAGCACAAATAAGATATATCATATGTTGGTGCGACGAGGGATATGAGGCAAAATGGAAAGAAATGGAAAAGGAAATTGAGGGACTCCCAGTACAAAGCATAATAGGAGATAAAGATGCATATAAGCAAATCATACAAATAGACCCAATCACTAAATTTACTTTAGAACTGTGGTATAAAATAGTACAAAAGTATAATATAAAGGAAGACATAAAACTATTGAAATGGGTAGCATTTGACAGTCAGTTTGAACCGGCAAAACAAGATAGGGGATACAAAAATCTGGTGAACAAGGGAATCACAGCATGGGGCAATATCGGAAAAAAAGATCTCGGGAGCTTTGTAAACATCAGGAGAAAATTTAAACTAGAAAGATCGGAATTCTTCAGATATCTGCAGATGAGAGACTATTATATGAAGAAGATTAGGCATAACCTCCAAACAGATGTGAGCGAGATTATACAATTCATTTTAAGCTCATATACAGGAAATAAAACAAGAATTATTTCAAAGCTATATCAGAAACTTATGGCAAACAATCATTCAAGTAACTATATAAAGGAGAAATGGGAGAAAGAGCTCAATTTAAACATAACAGAAGAAAGCTGGCAGGAAATATGGAAAACACAACACACGTCAACAAATTCAAGAACATGGAGGGAATTTGGATGGAAAAACCTGATTCGCTTTTTCATTACACCACAGATTCAAGGAAAGTATACAAATACCCAATCTATATGCTGGAGGGGATGTGGGGCTCAAAATGCAGACCACTCGCATATGTTTTGGAAATGCTGCAAAATCTCATCATTCTGGAAATCTATACATGTGACAATACAGAGGATATTAGGATATAATATACCAATGAACTGTAACTTGATGTACCTATGTGATCTTAAAAGAGACAATGTTATACAGGCTGAGGACAGATATCTAGTTAAAATCTTGTTGATTGCATGTAAAAAAACAATCACAAAAAAATGGCGATCAGAAGTTCTTCCTGACCAAGAGCAATGGACTGACATTATTGAGGACATACGTATGATGGAAAAACTAACATATCGACAAAGAATGCAAGAAGGACTATGGGAAAAAAAATGGCGGAAATGGACACACTACAAAGTGCAACAACGAGACAGATATTGAAAGAATAACCAAAGACGCTGGAAAAACCAGAAGAATTAAGAGATGGAAACTAAAAACTTGATGCTCCAACATTTGTCCCCCCCCCTTTTTTTTTTTTTTTTTTTCCTCCTTTTTCTTTTTTACTCTAGCCCCTTTGTTTTTTTTAAATGTAGACTGTGATCTGAATGCAATATATATAATGAAAAATGAATAAAAATCTTAAGTTACAAAAAAGAATAGGGCTAAAACCTACCTTTTTGATATAGCCTACAATTAGGGAGGAATCATGTGTTTCTGAACCCTCCCTTAGTTATGCTGCTAATAGGTTTAGTCAGCCAGGGGACCTCCAGTAATGCACTGGGCCTCACTCCTTTTCTCACTCTCAATGAAATATTTTTTTTTGCTGGTCATTAACATTTGTTTGTTCTCTCCCATAGACTGAGTCCCCATCGTGCTGTTTGCTCTCTACATGTCTGTTCTTTTCTTCTTCTCTATCCCCTCACCCCCCAGCCAGTCGCAGCAGATGACTGCCCCTCCCTGAGCCTGGTTCTGCTGGAGGTTTCTTCCTGTTAAAAGGGAGTTTTTCCTCTCCACCGTCGCCAAGTGCTTGCTCACAGGGGATCGCCTAATTGCTGGGGTCTTTCTGCAACTGTGGGGGTTCCCCCTACAGTTGATAGTGCTATGAGATGACTGTTGTTGTGAAATGGCGCTATATAAATAAATAAAGTTGAATAGCTAAAGATTTAGAAAAATTAATTTTGTAACCAGAGAAAGAAAAATAATTAATGATATCAACCAGTTGCAGAACAGAGGTAGCAGGCTCCGCTACGTACAACAAAACGTCATCCGCATAAAGGGAAATTTTATGTTGCTTCTCCCCTACATCTATACCCCTGACAGCTGGGGCCTGTCTGATGGCTTCAGCCAAAGGTTCTACTACAAGGGCAAAAAGAGCAGGGCTTAAGGGGCAACCTTGACGTGTTGAACAGTAAATTGGGAAATTATCCGATCTATAACCATTCGTTATGACTGATGCCAGAGGTTTATTATACAAAAGTTTGATCCATTTGATAAAATTATCCCCCAGATTAAGTTTTTGTCTCAATAAATAAGGTCACTCAACTTGGTCGAAGGCTTTCTCTGCATCCAATGAGATGATTACAGTGTCATCTTCTTGCGTTTGACAGAAATGAAAAATATTTAAAAGCCTCCTAATGTTGTGACTAGAGCTTCTGCCTTTGATAAAAACCTATCTGGTCCTCCTTAATAATAAAAGGCAGAAGCTTCTCTAATTGCAGAGCCAGGATCTTAGATAACAGTTTAACATCTTGATTTAAAAGAGCAATAGGTCTATATCCTGAGCAATCTTCAGGACACTTGGCTTTTTTAAGAATTGGGGAGATGTCAGCTTCTCTTAATGATTGAGGTGAGCTTCCAGAGGTAAAGGAGTGTTCTATCATCTCTAAAAATGGATCCACAAGTATATCCTGAAATTCTTTGTAAAATTCACCACTGATTTCATTTTAGGACAAACACTGAAACACATCGTCTTTGTTTTTGCTGCTGAGATGGTTAGTCCAAACCGTATAAACTCCTCCTCAAACACCTTCAGCATTTCTTCTAACTCAGATACACTTTTACAAAAGAGAACGATGTCATCTGCGTAGCTGATTTGAATAAGCTGGGTCTCTCCATTGCAGGGGTGTTCTCTTCGCTGGCTTCAATTCGTACAAGTAAATGGAATGCTATACTTTATAAGGACATCAGGATCAGAGATCTCTTGATTGATCCGGTTGAGAATACAACTCAGAACAAAGTCAAGGAAGATGGTGAAAATACATGGAGATTCCAGGCATCCCTGCCTGCAACCAGAAATTGTTTCAAGCATTGATGCTGAATATTTGATTGCCTCAATAGTCCCATTGTATATGCATTTTAGCAGTTTGACAAGTGTGCTTGCTCTAGCATGTATCTCCAGGATTTTGAAGAGAATATCTCTGTCAATCCAGTCATATGCTGCTTTCAGATCAATAAAGCAGCAGAACAGCTCACCTTGATGGTTGTCAACAGCATCCTTTACAACAAAAATTGCATCGTTTGTAGATTTGTTTGCTCTAAAGCCAAACTGAGTAGCAAGAAGTGATAGTTCATAAATTGGTCTTAATTCTAAATTGTCCTTAGGTATGACTGTGAGAGTGAATGGTTGTCTGTCTCTCTGTGTTGGCCCTGCGATGGACTGGCAATTTGTCCAGATGCTGGGATAGGCTCCAGCCCCCCCCCCCCCCCACGACCCAAAAAGGATTAAGCGGAAGAAGATGAATGAATGAATGAATGTTCAACTATTATTGCAACAAAAATTTTGGAGCATGTAGCAGTGATGGAAAGTCCACGATCGTTGCTGGGGTTCATCTTATCTTCTGTGTTCTTATAAAGGCAGGTGATCAGAGAATGGAGCCAAGACTTTGGTACGGTGCATGTTGGCCAAATGAGAGCCATCAGGGCGTGCAGCAAGGAGACCAGCCTTGTTGAGGAGTTATACTTGATTTGTTCAGCAACCAGTCCGTCAGATCCCATACATTTTCCATTTTTCAGACTCCTCACAATTCCAACAACCTCTTTTACCGTAGGGGGCTTTCATCAACATCCAGTTAGCCACACTCAATTGGTGATAATATATGCGGATAGTCTTGTGGGTTGTTGACTTCATCAGGCTGGCTACCAGACATCCGGCCGAAATGTTCGCTGAAGTGCTGTTCTAGTTTCTTGGGTGGTATCATAAGTTGTTGTGATTTCTTAGTAGTGCTATAATCTTTTGGCAATCTGAACTCCTGTTCAGCATTTTTGCCCCATTTGCTGCATTAAGAGTGTTTGCTTTACTGGCATAGAAATAATTTTTCGGGCTTCTAGACATTTTTTTGATCTGACACCTCAAATCTCTAAGTCTGGCAGGACTTTTACAGATGCTGCTTTCTTTAATTAAAAAGAGGAATTCGTCATTTACCCATTCTTGTTTAGCAAAGGATTTTTCTGGCACAGCTCTATCAGCTGCTTCACAGAGGGAATCCATGACATTCCTTTCAATGTCATCCACATCTGACATATTCATCTTCCCTGCACTATTCACTAGAGTTTCTTCAGATGCACAACTGAGATTTTCTGCCACTAGTTTGTCTTGGACAGCCAATCTCAAATTTACATATTTTTTCTTCATTGCTGGTGTACACCTCCAGCATTGTTCTTTTCTCTCAGCTTTAGTTGGTCATCATCATCGGCGGTCACTCAGAGCGAGTATGACAGTCATTCCTCGTGGGAGCGTCTACTTGTGGGTCTTCAGGTGGGCGTAGAGGCCTTTCCGTGACCCGCATATTTTGGTGCAATGTTGGCATGGGAAAATGGTGGTGGGTTGTGGTCGTGCTGGAGCCTTTTTCTGTCTTTCCTTGCGGAGCTGTCGTTTTATTTCTGCAACACGGTGGATTTCCTTCTCATAGTGTGCAGCACCTTCTTGCACCGCTTCCTTCCATCGGTGCCTGTTTAGAGCCATGTGCTCCCAGTCAGAAGATAAGATACTGAGTTTTTTAAAGTTTGTTTTAATATTGTCCTTGAACCGTTTCTTTTGCCCTCCTGGAGCCCGCAAACCTCTCTCCAGTTCAGAATAAAGAATCTGTTTTGGGAGACGGGTGTCAGACATGCGAATGAGATGGCCAGTCCATCGTAGCTGGTGTTTTATTATTGTGGTGGAAATGCTGGGCATTTTGGCCTCTTCCAAAACGCTGATGTTTGTGCGTCGGCCCTCCCATTTAATCCTCAGAATCTTTCTCAAAGTTCTTTGATGGAGCTGCTCCAAAGCTCTCAGGTGCCTGCTGTAGATGGTCCATGATTCTGGCCCATACAGCAAGGTGGGGAGAACCACAGCCTTGTAGACCAAGAGCTTGGTATCGATCCTGAGATCTCGATCTTCAAAGACCTTCATCCTGAGTCTGGCATATGCTCCATTGGCACAGCTCAGACGATGGTTGATCTCAGAGTCAATGTCCACTTTGGAGGAGAGAAGACTGCCAAGGTAGGGGAAGTGGTCAACATTTTCGAGAGGGGTGTTGTCCACTTTTATAATAGGTGAAATAAATGGCTGATTGGGTGGAGGTTGATGTAGCACCTGGGTCTCCTTGATGTTTAAGGTTAGACCCAGGGCTCTATATGTCTTGGCAAAGGCATTCAGGATACCCTGTAGGTCTTCTGTGGAGTGTGCTACTATGGCATTGTCATCTGCATACTGGAGCTCCATAATGGTGGTGTTTCTAACCTTGCTTTTGGCTTTGAACCTAGCAAGGTTAAAGAGCCTACTGTCGGTTCTGTACCGGATCGGAATTCCCTGTGGTAGGTCTTTGCCAATGAGGTGAAGTATGGCAGCAATAAAGGTAGAAAACAGGGTGGGTGCAATGATGCATCCCTGTTTGACCCCTGTCTCCACGGTGAAAGGCTCAGACATGGAGCCGCTGTTACTTAGCACCTCGGCTGTCATTCCATCATGCAGTAGCCTCAGAATCCTGATGTATCCTGATGTATGGGCAGCCATACCTCAACAGTATGCTTCACAGAGCCTGGCGATCTACTGAGTCAAAGGCCTTTGTCAGGTCTATAAAAGCCATGTACAATGGCAACTTGTGCTCACGGCATTTCTCCTGAAGTTGGCGGGCAGTAAAGATCATATCTGCTGTGCCTGTAGATGGACGAAAGCCGCACTGTGATTCTGGGAGTATTTCCTCAGAAAGTGGCAGTAAACGGTCAGCGAGATCACGAGCAAGTACCTTGCCAGTTGTTGACAGGAGTAAGATGCTTCTGTAATTTCCACGATCAGCTTTGTCCCCCTTCTTAAATATGGTCACGATCAGAGCATCCCTGAGCTCTGAGGGGAGTTCTTCCTTTTCCCAGACCTTCAGAAGGAGGGCATGGAGATGGCACAGGAGTTCTGGACCACTTTCCTTTAGGACCTCAGCTGGGATCCCATCTGGTCCGGTGGCCTTGTTGTTCTTCAGGCTCCTGATAGCATCTTGGACCTCGGATAAGGTGGGAGGTGCCCCTATGTCTTCCCTGATGGGACTCTGAGGAATGTAACAGATGAAATTTGATTGGGTTGCAGTGTTACGGTTGAGGAGTTCCTGAAAGTGCTCTTTCCATCGCTTATTAATGGACTCATTGTCCTTCAGCAGCTCCTGTCCATCCTTTGAGCGTAATGGGTTCAAGTCACAACGGCTTGGGCCGTAGACAGCCTTAATGGCACTGAAAAAGCCTCTGGTGTCTCCAGAGTCTGCCAGACGCTGGATTTCCATTGCCCTTTCTGTCCACCAGGAGTTCTTAATCTGTCTCACCCGGCTCTGGATGTCAGCCTTGGCTCTAGAGTGAGCCAGTCTCTTGGCCTTGCAGGTAATGTCGTTTTGCCAGGCATGAAAGGCTTCCCTTTTTTTGGAGATGAGCAGTTCTATCTCTGCATCATTTTCATCAAACCAGTCCTGATGTTTTCTGGACTTGTACCCAAGGGTGGTTTGGCAGGTGTTGAGGATAGTGGACTTAAGCAGGTTCCAGTGCTGTTTGATGTTCTCTGGATATTCCTGTTTGAGACTTTCTCCAAGACAAGCCTGAAGCTGCTGCTGGATGGTAGTTTCATTAAGGCTTTCAAGGCTTAGTCTCAGCCGGTTCTGCTTCTTCTGCAATCTCCTCTTCCTCTTAAGTTTGATGGACATCATGGATCATATAAGGCGGTGGTCTGTCCAGCAATCGTCGGAGTTGATCATGACCTTAGTGATGTTTACATCGCGCAGATCCCTGGTTCTGACAATGATATAATCAATAAGATGCCACTGTTTAGAACGAGGGTGTCTCCATGAAGCCTTAAATTTATTCTTCTGGCGAAAGATGGTATTAGTGATGGTAAGATCATACTGAGCACATTTGCCAAGAAGCAGAACTCCATCGGAGTTGATGTTTCCAATGCCTTCCTTGCCAATGGTGCCCTTCCAGAGGTGGTGGTCTCGGCCGACTCTGGCATTGAAATCTCCCAGAAGAATGATCTTATCCTCCTTGGGGATTTTTGACAGCGTCTCATCCAGACAGACATAGAAGGTCTCTTTCACTTCCTCCTCGGAGACAAGGGTAGGTGCGTAGGCACTCACGACTGTTGCCATCTGGTTGTTGGCAAGCACCAGACGGAGGGTCATCAGACGTTCACTGATTCCCACAGGGAGTTCAGAGAGATGACTGATCAGTTGGTTCCTGATGGCAAACCCAACCCCATGGATCCTGGGCTCATCTGCTGCTTTTCCTTTCCAGAAGAAAGTATAGCCACCCTTCTCCTCCTTCAGATGGCCTTCCTCTGCCCGTCGTGTTTCTGAGAGAGCAGCTATGTCAATCCGGCATCTCCTCAGTTCTCTGGCAATGATGGTGGTTCTCCTCTCCGGCCTGTCACTGGTTTCACTGTCTATCAGTGTGCGCACATTCCAGGCTCCAAAATTCATAGTTCTGTGTTTCTGACTGCAAATTGGTGATCCCTCTGAACACGGTAATCCAGACGGGAGGTTTGAGGCAGGCTATTTTTAGGGCACCTTTTCTAGCCCCTTCCCTATCAAGGGTGAGGAGAGTGGGTCCTAAAAAGGACTGCTCAGTCGTGGATGTAGCTACCGAAGGACTCTTTCTGCCTCGGTCCAAGAGCCCAGCGATCATCTGGCATCCACCGCCTGATGTGCCAGCTTGTGACTAGGGGCTTCCAGACTTCACAATCCTGCCCCCGTCGCCACTTACTGGTCGCCACAGGACTTAACCCGGGATGTTAGGTGGATTCCCATGAAGAAGACGCCTGTGCGTGAATTTGTTTAGTGTGGGGAGGCTGGTGCACATACAGCCACCACACAGACCTTGACAGATCGGGGTCAGGATCCAGTGGCATGGACTCCAAGACACTGGTGACCCATTTCTGCTGCAGCCTTCATCCGCCTTCCCAGCCGTTGTGATGTTTCCCAAAGGTCAACCATCATCCTCCCCCTGGTCCACCGTTGAGGTCTTTGCTATCTGCCCATAACTGGGGCTGTTTACCCACAACCGGGGCAGTGGTTGACGGGCAGCAGGGCGTATCCACATACCAGTGGGCCTGCATGCCGCGACTCTGGGGCCCATTGCTGCTCTAAGATCCCGTACAACTTAGCCTGGAAACCGCAAGGTACCAGTTACCGTGTGTGGCCACGAGGAGGCGTGTACGAGTCTTGGCAGTGGAGAGGCTACGTACCGGCTGAGGAGACTTACGTACTCGGCTCCTCTTTTCACCCCCGAAAACAGAGGGCTAGTCGGCGGCGGTAGCTGAAAGCAGAAAGTAGCAAGCAGAGGCAGCATGCAGCATGCACTAACTACAAGCACTACTACTCCAACACTACTGCACTGGCGCATCACACGCCCTGTGCAAAACACACACACACGTTGGTAATCTAGTTGGTAATCTAGCGAACAATACCACAATTTAGTGGTCAGACCCAAAGGGAATACTTGTCCCACGATAGATGCAACACTGGCTTGATCTCTTCTTTACATACTCCTCGGTCAGGATATAATCAGTTCTTTTCTTAAAACCAGTCCTCATGTACCATGTGGCCATGTGAATGGCCTCTGCTGGAAACACTGAACTTATAATGAATAGATTATTGTTCTCACATAATGTCAGTAGATGTCTACCGTTACCATTTGTAGTAAGATCATCATTGTTTGGACCAAAACTTTTCCACATTCCAACAGAATCATCGTCTGTACACATGTTGTATGCATCAGTGTTCTTTGGGGTCAATTTGACCCCAGGCTCTTTTAGCTGTATAAAACATATAAGAAATATCAATATTTTACACAAATTTCTTTTGATTGTTCTGGATGAAATTGAGCTCACTATAACATGCAATTTTATCATCTTCAAAAAGCTTTAGGGCTCTAACCTAACATAACCATAACTGCAGTAGTGCAAGAACCACTGATAGTTCATATGGCATGGGAGTGGGGAAAACATCATTCTCACAAGAACTTCGATATTTTTCACACTGTGGGGGTGGGAAAATATGGTTCCCGCAATGGTATTGATAGGTCACACAACACAGAGGTGGTGCAAACTGGGGTGGTGGTTCCCCTCTACAAGAAGGGGGACCAGAGGGTGTGTTCCAGCTTTACAGGGATCACACTCCTCAGCCTCTCTGGGATGGTCTATACCAATGTACTGGAGAGGAGAGTCTGGCCGTTGGTCAAACCTCGGATTCAGGAGAAACTGTGGCTTTTGGTCTGGTCGTGGCATATCGGACCAAGTCTTCGCCCTCTCAAGGATCCTCGAGGGTTCATGGGACTTTGCCCAACTAGTGTACATGTGTTTTATGGTGAAAGCATTCAACCGTGTCCCTCATGCTTTCTTGTGGGGGTGCTTCAGCACTATGTGGTATTGGGCTCATTGTTACAAGCTATCTGGTCTCTATACGACTGTTGCAAGAGTTTGGTTCGCATTGCCAACAATAAATCAAATTCATTCTCAGTGAGAGTTGGACTCCACCAGGGCTGCCCTTTGTCACTGATCCTGTTCAAAACTTTTATGGATTGATTTCTAGATGCAGCCAAGGAACAGAGGGTGTCGTGTTCAGTGGTCACAAGCTCTCATCTCTGCTGTTTGCAGATGATGTCCTGTTGGCTTCATCGAGCAATGACTTGCAGGTCTTACTGGGAAGCTTTGCTGCTGAGTGTGAAGCGGCCGGGATGAGAATCAGCTCCTCTAAGTCCGAGTCTATGGTCCTCAGGTGGAAAAGGGTGGACTGTCCTCTCCGGGTGGAGGTCAACTCCCTGCCCCAAGTGGAAGAGTTCAAGGATCTCTGGGTGTTATTCATGGGTTAGGGGATAATGTAATTGGAGACTGGCTGATGCATGTGTAGTGTTACTGGTGTTGTACCAGTTGGTCGTGGTGACGAAGGAACTGAACTAAAGCAAAGCTGTTGATTTACCGGTCAATCTAAGTTCCTACCCTCACCTATGGTTATGAACTTTAGGTAATAACCAAAAGAATGAGATCACAGATACAAGCGGATGAAATGAGCTTTCTTCATGGGATTGCTGTACTCACCCTTAGATAGGGTGAGGACTTCAGTTATTATTCCCCACCGGTCAAAGCCCAAAGGGGTTGAACAACCCTTTGGGTGAAGACCGAAAGGGGATTTTGTTGTGGGTCAGTCCATCTGTTCGTCCATCTCACTTTTGTGTGAAATCAACTCTTCCTACAGTTTTGGTCCAATTGTTTTGAAACTTGGTACCATGGTTTGATTTACAATGAGAATGTGTATATTACAATTTGGTTCTGATCGGATGACTTCTGCGGGAATTGTAGCCCCTGATGTATGACCTTCTGTTTTACCTCACTTCATAGACAGTAACTGTCTTGTGAAATCATGTCCTCCTAGAGTTTTGTTCCGATTGTTTTGAAACTTGGTACTATGGTTTGATACACTCTGATGATGCGCATATTACAATTTCACTCTCATCAAATGACCTTGAGATCAAAGGTCAGAGGTCAGATTTTTCCATAAATCTTCTAAACACAATAACTACTGAAAGAAATGATGTAGGCTTTTCAAATCAATACAGTAGTTGTATCTAATACACATCTTGGATGATTTACATCTTGACCTAACTATGGGTTTGGGGTCAAGGGGTCAAAGGTCAAAGTTCAAAGTTAACATTGCAGTTGTACTATGGTAAATGCTACATTTTTCTAAAATTAGTAAAGCTAGGGCCACCAAAACTGGTATACAGGTTCACTTTAGGATCCTGATCTCTGACTATGGGTTTGGGGTCAAAAGGTCAAGGTTAACATTTCTTATGCCTTATTACTGTAAAACGCATAAAGCTAGGGCCACCAAACCTGGTACACAGGTTCACCTTGAGATCCTGACCTCTGACTATAGGTTTGGGGTCAAAAGGGCAAAGGTCAAGGTTAACATTCCTTATGTCATGCACTGGCCCTCACGAGCCAGCATAAGACGCACAGAAGTCACCAGTGAGTTTTTCAGTGAGTTTTATTACGGTGAAAAGGTGTTAACACAAGCTGCTGAGATAATGACAGGAGTCTACGCAGAACAGGAAGCATAGGGCTATATAGCACACTATAGGTCCAAGGCAGGAGACAGTCACACACAGTCAGGCTTGGTAAATAATAGCACTCGGGCTGCTAAAGCAGGGACTTACAGCACAAATAACACCGGAGGGAATAAGGCTAATACAGCTCACTTACTGGTGCCGGTGAAAGACGGTCAAGCCCTAGGCAGCCGAGGTGTGAATACAGTTCAGGCATCCGCAACGTGACGATGGGTGAACAGATTAGCGGTCAGGTTCGTGACCAGATGCGATCAGACACTGCTGCGTCCTAACGATGCCAGTGCTCAACTTAAATAGACAAGGTACTAATGACAATGACACACAGCTGGCCGACCTTTGACAGGCGGAAACCTCACCGAGCACTTTCACAATAAGAGCCCGGAGAGGCCAGAATACCGCCCGCAGCTGTCAAGGCCGGCAGCGAGACATAACTTTAACCCGAGCGCGATCAGAACCGACGCTCGGGTCATAACAGTACCCTCCCTCCTAGGGGTGGGTTCAAAAGATCAATATATCAATATGGATCGATACATGTTTGACTGAGCCGATATCGATCCACAAAATCCGCGGATCGATCTTTTAATATTAATATGTTTTAATATAATATTTTTATGTTTGTGAACGTCTGCTGAGTATAATCGGGTCGAAACCGGGTCAGTGAGCCAGGAACAACGGCAGAGAAGCATAAACAACCGACGCGCTAACGGAGCTAGCAAGCTAACGGAGCTAGCAAGCTAACGGATATGCTAGTTCTTCTTCTGTGGTGTTAAAACGGTTCTCATCCGGCAAGAGTTTCCTGCCGCGCGTGCTCTTTCGTGTTTACACGAGCGGAGATAATAACGTGCGTCTCTTAATTTAGCAACAAAAGTCACCGTAAAGACTGTCCTCAACAGCTTCTGAATATTTTTCATAAATAAAACTTGTGTGTTCCCTGCGGCGCGTGCACACGTCTTTTGTGTTTACATGACGCGGAGTTAATAACGTGCGTCTCTTAATTTAGCAGCAAAAGTCACCGTATAGACTGTCCTCAACAGCTTCTTAATATTTTTCATAAAGCGGGGATAAACGGACTTTTACTCCATGCAGCGCTGTGTTGGAACATCAAGTTGACGACTGATAAACGGAAAATGCGCAGAGACTGAAACCCGTGAAGCAGAGACTTGGAGCTGCTGAGACTGTAAGTATAATATTTGTTTCTTTTAACGTTTGTGTCGTCAATTAATAATTTATCTGGCATGATGATGGTTTCTTTTACAAACTATGGACACAGAGAGAACTGTTGGTTAAGCGCTGTGAATAAATGCAGAATTAAGGTGTATTTTATGAGATTATGGACTTCTGCCACTTAAGCGATGTGAAGAGAATAAATCACAATAAAATTAATAAAGGCTGCAGTACAACAAGCTATTTTTACTCAGTAGAACTAAATTGAAATGAACAAACCTTCTCAGGAAATGAACTGAAACCCTTTTCCAACATTGAAAGTTAATTTGTAGTTAAAATATAAAAAAAAAAACCTAAATTATTAAACCCTACTGTGGTGTGGCGATCTAAAAATATGAATGTTAATTTTACTGTGAAATCTATTCTTTTTATCTGCCTTCAGATGTGTGAAGACTGGAAGCTTCATCCTCACGGAGACCTTCTGAAGGTCAGAGGTCGTCAGTGGAGGAGCATCCCTGCTTCATGTGGATTTCAGCACAGAAGAAGACCTTCAAATTCAAGATTCAAGGAGGTGCTGCCATCATTTTCTCCACACTAACATGCATTCAATGCAATTTAGTTGTTGTAATGACAAATTCTTTTATTTCTTTTTTAAAGTTCTCAGCAAGAACACAATATTGGTCTTTTTTTTTTTTACAATTTTACTGAGCATTTAATTCTAAATAAATCACTGTTTAACAAGAAATTTTTGGCAATCCTGTACTTTTCTTGTGGTGTTACATAGAATAGCATCACTGTAAACTATGGAAAAGGCAGCTGCTTTAAAATTTGTACTTCCTCACACAACTTTGAGTGCAAAAAAACTCTAAAAGTGCCATAACTTTTTGGAAAAACTCCCACAAATCCAGGCTTTTTGGGCCACAACAATCACAAAAACAGCTGACAAAATCCTGGAGGGACTGAAATACAGTGAGATTATGTCTGCATGGTTCATGCATTGAATTTGTTTACTTACTCTGGGTGGTGAACTTGACACGACACACCCTTTGCACTAAAGAAAGCACCTGTGAGCACTTTATGAAATGATAAGTTAAATAATAAAAAGTGCATTATTGTAACTGATTTTGGGTCAGTTCTATATGTGATAATTTATGTATTTACAAAGTTAGAAGATTCTTGGTACAATTTGCAGCATTAGGTCTCGAAGATTTTTGTTTCATGGGAAGTAAAATGGCTATTAAAATGGTAATTCCCCAGATCGAATCGGGATTGAATCAGAATCGAATCGAATTGATTCAGAATCTCAAGAATCGGAATCGAATCGATTCTGGAAATTAGGGATCGTTCCCAGCCCTACTCCCTCCACGGGCGGACTCCAAACGCCCCAAGGAACCACCCTGCCCCCCCGCCCCCCCCAGGGTGGGAGGTAGGGGGACAGGTACGGAGGGAGAGAAACCAACCAAAAAACAAGACAAAGACCAGACAAGAAATACATACAAACACATGACTCTGGGGAAAAAAAACAAAGAAAAGAAAATACATGACTGAACTAGGCTATGACAAGACTGTGACTCACAAGGAGAAAAGAAAAAAAAAACAAAACAAGAGACAATCTAAAATTGCTCAAACATGACTTGGCTAAACCTAAACTATGGCCCTCAAAAAAAAAAACAAGAAGCAATCCAAAAAAAAAAAAAAAATTGCTCCGACTTGACTACGACAATGACTGTGGCTCACAAGAAAAACAAAAAAAAACAAGAGGCAATCTAAAAATTGCACGAACTTGACTACGACAATGACTGTGGCTCACAAGAAAAAAAAAAAAAAAAACAAGAGTCAATCTAAAAATTGCACGAACTTGACTACGACAATGACTGTGGCTCACAAGAAAAACAAAAAAAAACAAGAGGCAATCTAAAAATTGCACAAACTTGACTAAGACTATGACTTACAAGGAAACAAGAGGCAATCTAAAAATTGCTCGGACATGACTATGACTAAGATTTACAAGGAAACAAGAGGCAATCTAAAAAAAAATTGCTCGAACTTGACAAAGACTATGATTTACAAGGTAACAAGAGGCAATCACAAATTGCTTGAACTTGACAAAGACTATGACTTACAAGGTAACAAGAGGCAATCTCAAATTGCTCAGACTTGACTAAGACTATGGCTTGATAAACAACAAAAATTGCTAGACGTACAAGACATGATTTGGCACCATATGGGCCCACAGAAAATCCCACAGTACATGATCAGTCAGGTGGCCTGCCCCAGTCCCATGCCCCCAGGAATACGTCCTCTGGTGGCCGAACCAGGTCACCCCGTAACACACACAGTTTATTGGGTGGCCAACCCAAGACGCCGAATACTCCAAGCAGTTCCTCGGGTGGCCGACCCGCATACCACAACCAACAGGACCGTGGAGGGATTGCATGCAGCCGCTCACCTGAAAACAACAAAACAGGAGAGCGCCGATCTGCCAAACAAAACCCACTAATGGCCCCCAGCTGGTGGCTCCTGAGAGGGGGACAACCAAAAACCTGGACCCCCTCGAATCCTGATTGGGTCGCAGCCGCACCTGCGCTGGACCCCCACTGGACCTCGTCGGACCCCGACTGAGTCAGGACGGGCCCCGATTGGGTCACCGCTGCACCCACGTTGGACCCCGACTGGGTCACCTCGGACCACGTGTCGGACCCCGACCGGGTCACCTCGGCCCAAACGACGGACCCCGACTGGGTCTCCTCGGCCCAAACGACGGACCCCGACCGGGTCTCCTTGGCCCAAACGACGGACCCCGACCGGGTCTCCTCGGCCCAAACGACGGACCCCGACCGGGTCTCCTCGGCCCACGCGTCGGACCCCGACCGGGTCTCCTCGGCCCACGCATCGGACCCCGACCAGTTCAGGACTGCTCCGGCGACGACCTCCATCTCCGAACCTGGAACCCCCGGTCCCGTGACCTTGACTGGCTCCGGACTGGTAACGCTGTGGAGGTGCTCAGAACACAAGGGAGAACCGGGATCAGTTCCACCGGCAGCACCAGAGCCCAGCGAGACGAGCTCGGGTGCATCGGCCGGCTGCCCCTCACTCGCCCCCCCATGAGGCAGGCAAAAATGCTCTAACACACCATACAGGAAAACAAGAAAGAGCACTTGCCTGCACTCGGGCTCTGGAGCCGTCCAGGACTTCGCCGATCCAGGTTCAGGAAGAAACTCGTTGTCGGGCTCCCACTCGGCTGTGTCGGGTTCCACAGCCGGCCTGATGGTCTCTGCAGCTGGATCCTCATGCACTGGCGTCCACGCCAATAACCCGTATGGCGTGGGGGCAGAGGACCCTGAACCTGCTGACTCGGGCTGCATCCCTGAGGAACCCTGGGGACGCTCTCTCGTCGGCTCTGGCTCCTCACTGCAGTCCGTTCTCCTCCTCTGTCCAAAACAAGGCTGCAGGACCAGAATATCTCCCAGAGCTGCAGGCCTCCCCCTCGTTCGATGGCGTGGGACTGACGCCGAGGACCGCTCCGCAGGAGGAGACACAGAGGCAGCAGGTTTAATATAACAGGCTACAGCTGGGGAAAGAAACTCAGGGAGCTGCGAACCCTGAGCTTCACCCCCAGGAGTCAGACAAGACAGATCACTATTATTACTAGGAAAGTGAACTTGGACTTGCCTGTCTCCCGGGGGGAGGATGTTATCAGCTGTAGTGGACGTTGCTCCTTCCCTCGCTCGCTGGATGGAAAAGGATCCAAGAACGGAGCCTACCGGCACAGGACTCAGCTCACTCGCAGCAGCTGGCTGGTTGAGGGGGTCATCCCGGCGGCCCGGAACTGGATCTGGAGCTGGAGCTTGCCGAAGATGCGCCCGGCCGTGACGCCGACACCTTCGCCGGCCCCCAGATGGTGCGAACTCCCGAAATGGATTGAAGGCAGGATCAGGGTCCATAAGCGAAGAGCAGGAGTGCCTCTTCACCTGCTTCATGCCGCGTTCCTCCTCCATCAACAGGAATAATTCGCGTTGTGCGGCGATGTCCTCCCTCCTTGCGTCGACTTCCGGGTGGTTGGCGTAGCGGGGAGAGAGATTACTGAGAACATCTTCGGCGGCGTCCAAGTACCAATGTATGCCGTGGTCAAAATCCAACATGGAAGCGGAGATGAGTAGCTCATCCACGGCTTCCAAAACACACGTCAGCACGTGACTCTTCGGTGACGGCATTCCTCACATACACAGGACCCAGACAGGGAAAAGCAACGTCCAAAACTCAAACTCACTGGTGAATAGCGTCTCAAATTGGCGTCACCGTAAACGCTGTTTGGGCAGCAGTGTACTGTCATGCATTGGCCCTCACGAACCAGCATAAGACGCACAGAAGTCACCAGTGAGTTTTTCAGTGAGTTTTATTACGGTGAAAAGGTGTTAACACAAGCTGCTGAGATAATGACAGGAGTCTACGCAGAACAGGAAGCATAGGGCTATATAGCACACTATAGGTCCAAGGCAGGAGACAGTCACACACAGTCAGGATTGGTAAATAATAGCACTCGGGCTGCTAAAGCAGGGACTTACAGCACAAATAACACCGGAGGGAATAAGGCTAATACAGCTCACTTACTGGTGCCGGTGAAAGACGGTCAAGCCCTAGGCAGCCGAGGTGTGAATACAGTTCAGGCATCCGCAACGTGACGATGGGTGAACAGATCAGCGGTCAGGTTCGTGATCAGATGCGATCAGACACTGCTGCGTCCTAACGACGCCAGTGCTCAACTTAAATAGACAAGGTACTAATGACAATGACACACAGCTGGCGGACTGTTGACAGGCGGAAACCCCACCGAGCACTTTCACAATAAGAGCCCGGAGAGGCCAGAATACCGCCCGCAGCTGTCAAGGCCGGCAGCGAGACATAACTTTAACCCGAGCGCGATCAGAACCGACGCTCGGGTCATAACACCTTATGCCTTATTACTGTACTATATCTCAACAACAAAAGAAAGCTTGGGTCACCAAACTTGCTACACAGGTTCACCTTGGAGTCCTGACCTACAGCTATGGGTTGTATACTTTGTTGTATATTCGTGGATGATGGGCTTATCATAATTTGGTTCTGCCACAGTAATTATATTGAAAAGTTGAAAACTGCTGTCTGTCAGTAAGTACTGGGATCTTCAAAGAAACCAGAGGCGGGGAATATTGCACTCGCCTCAGAGTGCTCTTGTCCACGAGAGGCTCAGAGTAGAGCCACTGCTCCTCCACATCAAAAGGAGCCAGTTGAGGTGGTTTGGGCATCTGATCAGGATGCCTCCTGGGTGCCTCCCAAGTGAGATGTTCTGGGCATGTCCCACTGGAGGAGAACCCCGGGCAGACCCAAGACACGCTGGTGAGATTATGTCTCCCAACTGGCCTGGGAACGTCTTGGTATCTTCGCTGAAGAGCTGGATGAGGTGGCTGAGGTGAGGGAGGTCTGGGCTTCTCTGCTTAGACTGCTGCCTCCATGACCCGATCCCCCAGATAAAGATGGATGGATGGATGGATGGAAGAACTGTTATGTGTTTCTAACTGATGTTCTGTTTTACAAATAAAATCCTTCTAAATTTTTGAAATTGTGTTTGTATTTCATGAGATCAGATTGACACAAACATAATACATGTTCTTGTTCTTGATAACAGAATTTTTTTTCATTACCTCTGCCAAGGAGGTAACGTGATCAGGGTGGTTTCTCTGTTTGTTAGCGGGATTACGCAATACCTACTGTATGAATATTGATGAAATTTTCACCAGCGGTAGCCCTTGGGCCAAGGATAAATCCATTAAATATTGGAGGTGATCTGAGAGTGCATACCTCCATTAAGGGCCTTGTTTGTATTTGTGCACCAGGATTACACAAAAACTACTGGATGGATTTGGATGAAATTTTCATCAGAGATGGCTCTTGGGGTAGAGAGGAACCCATTACATTTTGGTGATGATCTGAGAACACATACCTTCTCCAAGGCTCTTATCTTCTCACAGTGTGTTAGCAAGAATCCTCCAAAACTACTGGATGGATTAGGATGCAATTTTCACCAGAACTGTCTCGTGGCCTACATACAAACCCATTACATTTTGGAGGTGATCCATGAGGGATGGAAGGAGCCTTGGCAGAGGTATGTGCTCTCTGAGTGCTTTTCTAGTTCTACATGTAATAGATAACAAAAAATATGTACTTAGAAATAATATAATGCCATTAAAACTGCAAGAATATGTCTCATTCCAATTTTAAGACAATCAGTGAGATTTTATGGTGATCTACATATTTCTCCATAGTCGCATAACCAGTATTCTGGATGTATAAGGGGTGTAGGTGGAGGGGAGTTGTTTTTTTTTTTTTTCCACAATATCTTTATTGAACCTTTTTTTTTTTTTTTTAACAAACATGATACAAACAATCAAACACTAACACTAAAGTACTACAAAAAAAAAAAAAAAAATGCACTAAAAACACCAACAACCACCAACAAAATCAAGTCTTCAACAATGCTCCTCTGTTTAGTCTAGACAATCCAATACATAAGTATACATATTATGTTCACCAGTTTGGAATTTACAAGGTCCACACACATCATTCACCTTCTTCTTCAAGAGTTATGTTTAAATTTTTTACATAATCAATAAAAGGTCTCCATATATTCTCAAACACAATTTCCTTTGATTTCAGTATATATGTTATTCTTTCTAATGGAAGGTTTGTTAACATCTGTCTTAACCACTGAGTCACATCTGGTCTATGAGTCTTTTTCCATAATAGTGCAATACATTTTTTGGCATTAAGCAAACTGAGGTCTATGAATGTTCTTTCACTTTTATTGAAATTATGCTTTTCTGGGTACAGACCCAACAAAACCAGTTTAGGATTCAATATGATTTGTTTTGAGATTATTTTTTCAATTGTTACCCTCACCTCTTCCCAAAACATTCTTATTAATCTACATTCCCATAAACAATGAAATAGGGTTCCTTTACTTTCCATGCATTTTGTGCATGTATCTGGTATATTTTTGTTATATCTATTTAACTCCTCCGGTGTAACATACATCCGCATTAACCATTTGAAATGTATCAATTTAAGGCGTGCATTTATTGATTTGGTTTGGGCTTCTGTACAAGCCAATTCCCATTGTTCCTCTGAAATTTCAATTTGCAGATCTTCTTTCCAGTAGTTTAATCTTTTCAGTGAATTTTCACTTGAAGATAGTGTCAATGAGTTATAAAACTCTGAAATAATACCCTTTCTTTTACTATCTTTCATCATCATTTTTTCCAAGGATGAATAAATAGGTCGAGTGAGAGCTTTATTTTGATTTGATCGAATAAAGTTTCTAAGTTGAAGATATTTAAAAAAATGTGTTCTATTGAGATTAAATTTGATCCTCAGCTCTTCAAAAGACATTATGTTGTCTGCACATGGCAAATATAAATCCTGAATCTTTTGTATCCCTTTTAAATTCCATACTTTAAATACAGCGTCCGCTCTCCCTGGTTTAAAATATTGATTACCCCATATTGGACTAAATTGTGACAATAACTGTGGTTCTTTTAAATAGTTTTTAGCTTCACACCATATTTTGATCATATGCTTTACAAATGGATTTTTAACTTGTTTTTGTAATTTTTTTGCCGAATCTGAGTATATGAATATGGGAAGAGGTAAAGGTAAATTGTATGATTCCATTTCAGTCCAGTGAGGGAGATCATTTGATGAAAAATAATATGTCATAGACCTCAGTTGTGCCGACCAATAATACAACATAAAATTTGGACATTTCAGACCTCCACGATCAAATGGTAAATATAATAAAGACAGACGTAATCTAGCCCTCCTGTTGTTCCATATAAATTCCACTAACTTTTTTTTTATTCTTGAGAATAGATCTAAAGGTGGTGATAAGGGAATGTATTGAAATAAATAAAGTATTTTAGGTAAAATATTACTTTTAAGTATATTGATTCTCCCGATCATCGACATTGGTAGTGACATCCATCTCTGAGTTAACTCACTGATATCTGACATTAAGGCTTCATAGTTGACACTGGCGACTGATTCTAGCTTAGGCATAATTTGGATTCCTAAATATTTAAACTGATTTACAACATTGAATTGATTTACCTCAGGGGCTGGGTAATTTCTCTGGGTCTCATTTAGCATTAATATTGAAGATTTAGTTTTATTTATTTTATATCCTGATATTTCCCCAAAATTCTTTATTAAATTCAACAAGGTTGGAATTGATTTTTTTAGATTCGACATAAACAAAATTATATCATCGGCGTACAGGGAGATTTTATGTTCTGTTGGTCCAACTTTAATTCCATATATTTGTGAATGTAAACGTATCGCTATCGCTAAAGGTTCAATTGCCATAGTAAACAGTAAAGGTGAGAGTGGACAGCCTTGTCGACATCCTCTATTGATTTTTATTGGTTTTGAAATATTGTTATTTGTTAGGATTTCTGCTGTAGCATTATTGTATATTATTTGAACCCATTTTATGAAATTATTTCCAAGTCCAAACCTTTGTCGGACTTCAAAAAGAAAGGGCCATTCAACTCTATCAAAGGCCTTTTCGGCGTCCAATGATAGGAGAGCTGTATCCGGTGCTTCTTTATTAAAATAGATAATATTAAATAGTCTTCTTACATTATGGAAGCCTTGTCTACCCTTTATAAAGCCATTCTGATCTCGATTAATAATATTTGGTAAAATTTCTTGTATTCGTCTTGCTAAAATTTTACAGATTATCTTAAGGTCGGCGTTTAATAGGCTTATTGGTCTCATATTTTCACATTTATTAGAGGGCTTACCTGGTTTTGGCAGCAGTATAATTAAGGCATTATTTATGTATGATGGTAAATTATTATTTTGAAATGCTTCTAAAACCATTTCCAAAAAAGGTTTTATTAATTTATTCTTAAATTTTTTATAAAGGTCAACTGGAAGACCATCTGGTCCTGCACTTTTTCCTGATTTCATATTATCAATGGCTAGCCCAACTTCTTCTTGACTAATTTTAGACTCCAATATCTCCCTGTTTTCATTTGGAATACACGGTATAGATAGTTCGTTCAAAAACCCATTTAGTTTTGTTAAATCAGGTTCATTTTTGGTATCATATAATTTTTCATAGTAATCTCTAAAGGCTCTATTAATTTCTAAAGGATCTATAACTACCTGTCCGTTACTTATAATACTGGTAATTGGTGTTTTAATTTCCAATTGTTTAATCTGCCATGCTAATAATTTTCCTGATTTTTCACCTTGTTCATAAAAAGATTGTTTCAATCTTAGAAGACTCGAGGCAGCTCTATTCGCTGATTTTTTGTCGTATTCAGCTCTCAAAATCAGTAATTCATTCTCCAACCTTGGGTCACTTCCTGCATACACTTTTTCCTGAAGATTTTTTATTTTATGTTCCAATTTAGCTCTCTCCTCTCGAGTCTTCTTAGATTTTGATCCTGTATAACTAATAATATGCCCCCTAATAAAAGCTTTGAAAGCCTCCCACTTTACACATGCTGATGTTTGTGTAGTATTGATGTCAAAGAACTCGTCTATCTGTTTTTCTATATACTTGACAAATTCTTCATCCTGAAGCCATTTATGCTGAAATTGCCATCTACCTGATTCCTTTGTCAATTTTTTATCTACATATATTAGACAACAGGGTGCATGATCAGAGATCACGATGTTATCATAAAAGCAGTTTTGAATCTTGGACCTTAATTCTGTGGAAATCAAAAAATAATCAATACGTGAGAATGTCTTGTAGGTACTGGAATAACAAGAATAGGCTTTAACTTGTGGTTTCATTTCTCTCCATATATCTAACAATCTCAATTCTTTCATAAAATGATTAATAGTCATCCTACATCCAATGTGCGTACAATCCAGTCCTGTTGCTCTATCCACACCTGGATTCAATGTACAATTAAAATCCCCTGCTATTATATGTTGCCCTGTAAGTGATGATAAGATGAGAAATAAATTAGCAAAGAACTTCTGATCATCTATATTGGGACCATATAAGTTCACAAGATTTATATTTTCTAATAGCAAAGAACCTTGAATGATTACATATCTTCCAAATTTGTCTCCAATTACATTTTTCACTTGAAAAGGAACTGATTTATGTATGAGAGTCATAACTCCCCTGGCTCGGGATGAAAATGAAGAGGTGAATACACTTCCCTGCCATCTACTCCTAATTCTTTTAACATCCTCCTCTATCAGATGAGTTTCTTGTAAAAACACAATTCTTGAACCCATGTCCTTTATTTTATTCATAACTTGTTTAAGTTTTTTTAAATTTTGTAGACCTCTGCAATTCCATGAAGTTAAATTAAGATTAACACTTTGGTCCATGATCAATAGAGAGTTTGGGATTACCTTGCAGTGTAAACATGCTCATACAGAGAAGCAAAAACATGAGTGGTTGAACATTCATCCTACAAACTACACACAAACAAATTTCCCCTTCCCACACTTGTGGCAAACCCCCCAAAATCAAAAGAAAAATTCTGTCTCCCGATATAGCCATCGACCGTTCCACACCCACGGGGAACAGCCTAAGCCACTCCTTCTTCATCCTCCCAATCACCCTAACTCTACTGCTTTTAATGACGTAACATTAACTCTCCTCTGTAGTTTTCCAACTTAACTCCAAAATTTTTAACAACTTTGTACATCATAGTTTTTTTTTTTTTGTTTGTTTTGTTTTTGTTTTGTTTTTTTTTAATATATAATACAATCTATATTTTGTAAACTTACTATTTACTTCAAGTCAGTCAGATGCCTGTGCAAATGCTTAATTATTCTACCTTATATTTTGTTCATGCTTAGCTCCCACCAGTCTCTTCTTCTTCTTTGATCTTCTTGATGAACTCCTGCGCCTCCTCTGGGGTCTTGAAGATGTGGGTTCGGCCCTCATACGTGGTCAGCAGTCTCGCAGGATAGATTACACCATGACGAATCCCAAGGTTGCGCAGCTCCTTACGTACGGGATCAAACTGCTTCCTCAATTGCTGGATTCCTGTGGCCAAATCTGGGTAGAACCGCACCTGCTGGTCCTGGTGTTTAATCTCTCCTTTTTTAGCTCGTGCAGCGTTGAAGATCTTCATCCTGTCTCTGTTGTTAAGAAACTTCATAATTAAGGTCCTCGGCGGTCCCTTATCTCTCCGTGGGCCAATGCGATGTGCTTTTTCCAGAACCACTGCTGATTGCAACTCCTCGCTGCCCAGCACCTCCGGAATCCACTTTTCCAGAAAGGAACATACGTCCCGACCTTCTGATTCCTCTGGAAGACCCACCAGCCTCAAATTATTCTGTCTCGACCGAGATTCCAAATCCAAAATATTATCTTCCAGAGATTTATTTTTTTTTTCCAAAGTGCGCACCTTTAATTGAAGACGGGTGACGTCATCTTCAGCACTAGCGAGACGGAGCTCCATCTGCGCCGTTCGTTCTACACAGTCACCCAATTCCTTTCTTATTCCTTCCAACGCTGTCATAATCCCATCAAATCTAGAGGAAAAGTCCGCTCTCATTGAACTCATGGCAGCCATCAGCGCATCTGCGCCATTCCCCGCAGAAATCGCAGCGTTGCCAGCCTCCTCCGCCATATATGGAGCCCTGTTTGCTGCGTCACAGACCTGAAAGTCCGTTAATTTGGACTGTTTCGGCGGCTCGCTTTTTCCTTTTCCTGGTTTTCCAGCCTTAGGCTTCGCCGACATATCCTCGCCCAAACGCTGGGATACGTTCTGTCCCAAATGAGAGAGTTATTTGCCGATTTTTTTTCTCCAGGAGCAGAGCAGAGCGAGACACGTCCGTCCTACGTGGCAGCCATAACCGGAAGTCAGGGGAGTTGTTTTACTTAAAGGGCTATTTAGGAAGTCAACAAACAAACATAAATTACCTGATATATAAACTCTGGTAACAATTTTAACTAAAAAAAAGCACTCAGAGACTGCATACCTCCACCAAGGCTCTTTCTGTCCTTCATGGATCACCTCCAAAATGTAATGAGTTTGTTTTAGAGGATTCTTGCTAACACAGTGTGAGAAGATAACAGCCTTGGTGGAGGTAACAATTCTGGGCTCCCCACCAAAATGTTGTGGGTTGCTTTCGAGCCCGAGGACCACCTCTGGTGAAAATTTCATCCAAATCCATCCAGTAGTTTTGGAGTATTCTTGCTAACACACTGTGGGAAGGTAAGAGCCTTGGTGGAGGTATGCGTTCTGGGATCATCACCAAACTGTTAATTCAATTCAATTCAATTCAATTTTATTTATATAGTGCCAAATCACAACACAGGTCATCTCAAGGCACTTTACAGAAAAGAGTGGGTTTAGGCCACGTTCTCAAATTTATAGAACCCAGCAGAGACCCCTAAGAGCAAGCACTGCAGTGACACAGGCGAGGAAAAACTTCCCTTTAACGGGTAGAAACCTTGAGCGGAACCATAGCTCATAGAGAACGGCCATCCGCCTTGACCGGCTGGGTTGAAAAAAGAGATAAAAAGTAGGAGGCCTGGCAGAAGCTACATTCAAAACAAATGTAACAAATACAATATTCAATGCCAGACATTCCAGTATCAAGCCTGGTTGGGCTGCACATGTGAGTGAAGACCTGGCAGCGGCAACATTTTTAACTATAGGCCTTATCAAAGAGAAAAGATTTCAACTTACTCTTGAATAAAGAGAGAGTGTCTGCTCCCCGAACTGAACTGGGAAGATGGCTCCACAGGAGAGGTGCTTGATAACTGAAAGCTCTACCTCTCAGTCTACTTCTGGAGACCTTGGGGACCACCAGTAGTTTGGATTTTTGGGAGCACAGAGCTCTGGTTGGATGATAGGGAACAATGAGTTCTTACAGATAAGAAGGAGCCATATCATTAAGGGCTTTATAAGTTAGTAGCAATATCTTGAATTCAATTCTATATTTTATTGGGAGCCAGTGTAAAGAAGCTAAAACTGGGGTAATGTGATCTCTTCTCCCTGTTCTCATTAGGATACATGCAGCTGCACTCTGAATGAGTTGGAGAAACTTTATGGACTTATTAGATAGATAGATAGATAGATAGATAGATAGATAGATAGATAGATAGATAGATAGATAGATAGATAGATAGATAGATAGATAGATGTACTTTATTGATCCCAAACTGGGAAATTACAGTCCAAACTGGGAAATTAGGACAACCTGATAAAAGTGAATTACAACAGTCTAACCTAGAGGTGACAAAGGTGTGTACAATTTTCTCTGCATCTTTATGAGACAGGATGGATCTAATTTTAGAAATATTACGCAGATGGAAGAAGGCAGTCTTAATGGTTTGCTGTATATGAGAGTTGAAAGACATATCTTGGTCAAAGACAACTCCAAGATTCCTAACAGAAAACGTAGAAGCCAGTACAATGCCATCTAGTGTTGCTATCTTACTAGAAAGAATACTTCTAGTGTGGGACACATAAGGGGTTTCATAGACTTCATATGTATATTACTGTTGCTTCACATCTCAGAATGAACAATAGGACGGAGTCTCCTGGAAGATAACAGGAGGATGCGAAATGTGATCTTTGTTATGCAAAGAGAGGGCCTTGAGGGATTTCCTGACCACCAGTGACTTTAGGTGGGGGGGAGAAGACCTGGAGGAAGAAGTATTGTGTCTTGGGATTAAAAGACAATGTGACTCTGTGCTTTGATGTCCTAGGTATAAGAGGGACAGACATGGGGGGATGCTTCCTCTTTTTCTGTTTGGAGGATGTTGGAGACAAGTGAATAAATCTGATTTGAGAAATACACTCAGCTTCATCTTTTCACGCTCTCCACACTGGTGACCTTAAGACGTATCATGAGCGGAAGAAATTCCCCCGAGCCGGGCTTGCCAGGAACCAGCCAGACGAACGCAGTCTCAGTCAAACTACCAGATTTCTGGTAGGACAACCCGTGCTCCTGGTTCCTCTTGGCCGAAGCTCAGTTCACTCTCCGGGGAATAACGGCAGATGACACGAAATTCTACCACGTTATTGCCAAGCTCGACAACCGCACGGCTCGACATGTGCAGAGCCTGGTGCAGCGCCCACCGGCCGATGACAAGTACAGCGGGTTGAAGGCTGCGCACATCCAGCGCTTCACTCCCTCAGTCCAGGAGAGAGCGGAGAGACTCCTGGCCCTGAAAGACTTGGGAGATAGCACACCCGTCGACCTGATGGAGGACATGCTGAGGCTGAGGGGCTCAGATGGCGACGACTTCCTCTTCACCCACATTTTCCTGAGAACCCTACCGTCGGCCACGAGAGCGACCCTGGCCGGTTCACCGTTGTTGGTCCAGCGGGACTTCCGCGCGCTGGCCCAGGAGGCACAGCGGATTGTCAACGCCAGCAGACAGCGCATGGCCACCGCAGCAGCGACAGGACTCGACGCGATGGCCGGAGATGTCAGGGGGCCAGAGGCGGCGGCAACAGAACCACCGACAACGGCAGCGGTGAAGGCCAAACATCGCGGAGGAGACGACCTGTGTTTCTACCGTCGCCGCTTTGCAGAGAAGGCACGCAGGTGTGTACCACCGTGCCAGTTCAAGAGCTCGGGAAACGCCAGAGCCGGGGGTCGGCAGTAGCCACGGCCCTCGGGGAACAGAACAAGCTGCTCTACTTGACGGACGCGCGTTCGGGGAAGCAATTCCTCGTGGACACAGGCTCCCAAGTGAGTTTCATCATGCCAACCTATGCTGCCCGGCTGGCAGGCCCCGGGAGTCACGGAGCATCAGCAGCGAACGGCTCGAGGATTAAGACCTTCGGTGAGAGGACTCTGCTTCTGTTCCTACACGGCCGCACATTTGAGTGGACCTTTGTTATTGTCACGCCGCACCGCTCATCAGCGGTGCCACCTGCACGCGCACCTGCACATCATCAGCGGCGAGGGATTTAAGCCGCCTCGCCCTGAGCTTCGGCCTGAAGCCGTCAGACTTCCCTACGCATCGCTGTGAGTTCCTTTTCATTCTCAGCTGATCATTCCGGTAAGAAGGTCTTACCTTTTTCTCCTCCAAGTCTGCTCCCCTGTGCACAGGTGGATTTCCCGGCGGCGGACTACTCCTTTCCATCGCCTGTTCCTCGCTGCTGCACCGGGCTCTCCAGGTGGCTGTCTACCGGACTTCGTCCCTTGCTGTGCCAGTCATCCGTCCTATCCAAGTAAGCTCCTCTCTCGCTCATTTATCTCCTGTGTTGGTATGTGCCCGTCACCCTTCTCCCTGTGCTTTTCCCATAGGGTTGTCCGGCTGTACGGTCTCCTGCCTCTGTGCCCGAAGCAGACGCCGCCACCAACACATTCACATCCCGCAGACACACATTCATACACTCCTGTTGTTAATAAACTATTTGAACTACTCTGAGCCTGTGTGTGTGTGTCTCCTGAGCCGTGCGTTATGTCAGTACGGCTTCAGCAGAGCGGCTCGGCAGACGGCGGGCTCGCACACCGGCTTACCACTCTCGAGGCTCGAGTGGATCAGATAGCCTATCAGCAACAGGTGATCCTTAATCAGTTGATAAATATAACTAACCGATTGGACCGCTTGGACCCCCAACAGCCGTTCCCCCCCGGCGCATCAGGGTGGCGTGGCTCCTGCTGCTCCAGTGGCCGGCCAGCAGGCTCCGGCGGCACCGACTCGGCTCACGCCCATTCCGACCCCCGCCCGCTTTAGCGGAAAGCTCGGCGGAGTGCGGGGGTTCATAATGCAATGTGAGTCCGTGTTCCATCGTGTGCCGGGAGACTTTCCCTCGGATCATAGCCGAATTGGTTATATCGGGAATCTCCTGGAGGGGCGAGCATTAACCTGGACCTACGCCGTAATGGCGAGGCCCAGTTATGCCACCCTCACATATGACCAATTCGTGAGACGCTTCCTGGAAGTCTTTGACCATTCTCGTACCGAGACGTCCAGGTCAATCGGCTTCTCGCCCTCCAGCAGGGAAACCGGTTGGCAGCGGACTACGCGGTCGACTTCCGGGTAGCGGCGGAGGAATTAGGCTGGGAGGAACGCTCCCTCTGTGGCCTTTTCCTCCGCAGTCTCAATGATGATCTGAGGGATGAACTGGCTGGGCGGGATATCCCTGAGACGCTAGCGGAGCTAACATCCCTAGCGATCAGTTTGGACAACAGGCTGCGCGAGCGCTCCTCGGGACGGAAGTCGTCTTCTTCTCGCCCTCGTGGAGCCTCGTCGCGCCTGCCCCAAGCTCGCCCCCTGGCGACGCCGCCACCATCGCGCCCCGAGGAGTCGGAGCCGATGGTGACGGGCTGGACAAAGCTCTCCACGGCGGAGAGACAACGCCGCCGTGAGTTAAATCTCTGTATGTATTGCGGAGATAGTCAACACACGGTAGAGCTTTGTCCACAGAAGCCAAACGGCGGGGTCCGCGAGTCACTGTAGGGGGCCTTGCGGACGTCAATCGATTAAGTCCCCTCACACAATTGAAACTGCCCATCCGCTTCTGTCACAACTCCACTGGGCATCTCACCCACGCACTGGTGGATTCGGGCGCGGAGGGCAGCTTTATTTCTCAAAGCCTGGCAACCCGATTGGGCATCCGCTGTCAGGCACTACGGAATCCTATCTCCCTGGTCAACCTCTCTCATGCCTCCCTTGGGAGGGTTACACACCAGACCATCCCCGTCCCGGTTATTATCTCTGGAAACCACCGGGAGGAGATAACCTTTTACGTCCTGCCCAACTCTGTGTTGCCCGTCATCTTGGGGTATCCCTGGCTACGCCTCCATAACCCCGTTTTGGATTGGAAGTCTGCCGGGGTGTCGGCATGGAGCATGTTCTGCATGAGCACCTGTCTACAGTCCGCTGCCTGCTCTCCGTCCGCTTCTCCCTCACCTACGGACGCTGCGCCCCCGGACCTGTCCTTGGTGCCATTGGAATTTCACGACCTGGGTATGGTATTCAGCAAATCCAAGGCAATGTCTCTCCCTCCTCATAGGCCCTATGATTGTGCAATCAACCTCCGCCAGGGGGCACCCTTACCCTCTGGACGACTCTACAGTCTATCGGCGCCGGAGAAGGAGACCATGAACTCTTACCTCAAGGAGTCGCTGAGTGCTGGGATAATCCGCCCATTGTCATCACCTGTGGGGGCAGGATTCTTCTTCGTCGGTAAGAAGGACGGATCCCTCCGTCCTTGCATTGACTATCGTGCCCTTAACGACATTATGGAGAAGGATCACTACACCCTGCCCCTCATGGACACCGCTTTCCACTCCCTCCAGGGGGCGACTTGGTTCACCAAGCTGGATCTACGCAGCGCATACCACCTCGTCCGGATCCGGGAGGGAGATGAGTGGAAGACAGCCTTCCGTACCCCGAACGGCCACTTCGAATACCTGGTGATGCCGTTCGGGTTGACCAACGCTCCAGCCGTCTTTCAGCGCCTCATCAATGACGTCCTCCGGGATTTCATCGGCCTTTTCGTGTTCGTCTACCTGGATGACATTCTCATCTTCTCCAAGTCCAGGGACGAGCACCAGGTCCACGTGAGGCGGGTCCTCCAAAGGCTGCTGGAGAACCGGTAGTACGTGAAGGCCGAGAAATGCGAGTTTTACGCGAAGACAACATCCTTCCTCGGGTTCATCATCTCCCACGACCAGGTGCTTCCGGACCCAGAGAAGGTGAAGGCGGTGGTGGAATGGCCCACACCTGCGTCAAGAAAGCAGGTGCAGCAGTTCGTTGGGTTTGTGAACTTCTACCGCCACTTCGTCCCAAATTTTGGCACCATCGTCGGCCCGCTGACCCGCCTCACGTCCCCTAAGGTCCCGTTCCGGTGGACTGAAGAGGCCGTGGCTGCCTTCCAGGCGCTGAAGGCGGAGTTCTCCTCCTCCCGGGTCCTTAGCCAAGTCAACCCTGCGCTGCAGTGCATCGTGGAAGTGGACGCTTCGGACACAGGAGTGGGGGCGGTGCTATCCCAGCGGCGGCCCTGCACCTTCTTCTCCCGGCGCTTGTCCCCGGCGGAGAGAAATTACGACGTGGGTGACAGAGAGCTCCTCGCCATCAAGCTCGCGCTACAGGAGTGGCGTCACTGGCTAGAGGGGGCGGACCTGCCGTTCGTGGTCCTGACGGACCACAAGAACTTGGAGTACCTTAGATCTGCCAAGCGCCTGAACGCCCGCCAGGCGCGCTGGTCCTTGTTCTTCGCCAGGTTCCAATTTACCATCACCTTCAGGCCTGGCTCCAAGAACGGCCTGCCCGACGCCCTCTCTAGGCAATTCGCCCCTGAGGAGTCGGAGGACACGGTCCACATCATCCTACCCAGGTCGTGCGTCGTGGGAGCCGTCACCTGGGACATTGAGAGCAGGATCCGGAAGGCGCAGGAAGTGGAACCTGACCCTGGCGGCGGACCGGAGGGGAGGCTGTTCGTGCCATCCACGGTTCGGGGGGAGGTCATCCACTGGTTGCACACATCCAAGCTCACCTGTCACCCTGGCTCCTCCCGGATGATTGACCTCCTCCAACGGTCCTTCTGGTGGCCGGGCCTGCGGAGGGACGCTGCCCGCTATGCCCGGGCCTGTCCAGTGTGTGCCACCAACAAATCGGGTAATGCCCCTCCAGCGGGTTTGCTCCAGCCTCTGCCCGTCCCTGGCAGGCCCTGGTCACATATCGCCCTGGATTTCATCACCGGACTCCCAGTCTCAAACACGTACGACACCGTCCTGACCATCGTGGACCGCTTCTCCAAGGCGGCACACTTCATTCCCCTACGAGGTCTCCCAACTGCCCTGGAGACGGCGGACCTCCTAATCCAGCACGTGGTCAGGCTGCATGGGATTCCGGTGGACGTGGTCTCGGATCGAGGGCCCCAATTTTCCTCAGAAGTTTGGAGGTCGTTTTGCAACGCCTTAGGAGCCAAGGTGAGCCTCTCCTCCGGCCATCACCCCCAATCCAACGGGCAGTGTGAGCGGACCAACCAGGAGCTGGAGGCTGCGCTCCGCTGTGTAACGGCGTCCAAACCAACGTCCTGGAGTAACCACCTCGCCTGGGTTGAATACGCCCACAACACCGCTCGCTCTTCTGCTACAGGGATGTCCCCCTTTAAGGCGTCCCTGGGTTACGACCCCCCGCTGTTCCCGGCGCAGGAGAGTGAGGTAACTGTCCCCTCAGTACGGGTGCATCTCAGGCAGTTCCGCTCCATCTGGGCGTCAGCGCGCAATGCACTTTTACGCACGACGGAGCGCAACAGAGCCATGGCGGACCGGCACAGAAGACCTGCCCCGGCGTACAGAGTTGGTCAGCAAGTCTACGTGTCGACCCAGGACGTGATTTTAAAGGGCGAGAGGAGGAAGCTGGCACAGCGCTTTATGGGCCCATACCCCATCACCAGGATCATCAACCCGGTGGCTGTGCGTGTAGCTATTCCCCCCTCCCTCCACATCCATCCCACCTTCCACGTGTCCAAGGTGAAGCTGGCAGTCTCCGACCCCCTTTGCCCTCCTTCTGCTGTGCAACCCGCACCCCGGATGATTGATGGCCATCCGGCCTGGCCCGTCTCCTCCATCCTGGACTCCCGGCGCCGGGGTCGTGGGTTGCAGTACTTGGTGGACTGGGAGGGCTATGGGCCTGAACATCGGCAGTGGGTTCCCTCGTCGTTTGTGTTGGACCCGTCGCTCATCACTGATTTCCACCGAGCGCACCCAGAGAAGCCATCGCCAGGAGGCGCTGCTAGAGGGGGGAGTACTGTCACGCTGTGCCGCTCATCAGTGGCGCCACCTGCACGCACACCTGCACATCATCAGCGGCGAGGGATTTAAGCCGCCTTGCCCTGAGCTTCGGCCTGAAGCCGTCAGACTTCCCTACTCATCGCTGTGAGTTCCTTTTCATTCTCAGCTGATCATTCCGGTAAGAAGGTCTTACCTTTTTCTCCTCCAAGTCTGCTCCCCTGTGCACAGGTGGATTTCCCGGCGGCGGACTACTCCTTTCCATCGCCTGTTCCTCGCTGCTGCACCGGGCTCTCCAGGTGGCTGTCTACCGGACTTCGTCCCTTGCTGCGCCAGTCATCCGTCCTATCCAAGTAAGCTCCTCTCTCGCTCATTTATCTCCTGTGTTGGTGTGTGCCCGTCACCCTTCTCCCTGTGCTTTTCCCATAGGGTTGTCCGGCTGTACGGTCTCCTGCCTCTGTGCCCGAAGCAGACGCCGCCACCAACACATTCACATCCCACAGACACACATTCTTACACTCCTGTTGTTAATAAACTATTTGAACTACTCTGTGCCTGTGTGTGTGCGTCTCCTGAGCCGTGCATTATGTCAGTTATAGCCGCAGTGAGCTTCAACATGTTAGGGGCTGATTTTCTGTGCTCACATGGGTTGTTGGTTGATCTTGCTAATAGGCGCCTGGTTAATGCACTTTCTTTTTACTCTATTCCCTGTACAGCCCGAGTGACCCCGCCCACAGCACAAGCCAACGTCGCGACGGCAAGCCGTAAGTTCCACACACTCCTCACTCAGTTTCCAGCACTCACAGTTCCCACATTTTCAGCGGCCGTCGCTAAACACTGGTTGGAACATTTTATTACTACCACCGGTCCTCCCGTTTTTGCAAAAGCTAGGCGCTTGGATGCAGCTAAACTGACCATAGCACGCGAGGAGTTCACCAACCTTGAAAAGTTGGGCATCATCAGACATTCGAAAAGCCCTTGGGCTTCCCCGCTGCACATGGTCCCTAAAGCTGACGGCTCGTAGCGTCCTTGCAGAGATTTCTGCAGGTTAAACAATGCTATGGCACACGACCGCGACCCAATCCCACATATCCAAGATTTTTCCGTTCATCTGGTGGGGGCGCGCATTTTTTTCTAAGATAGACTTCAGTCCGCGGGTACCATCAAGTCCCAGTACGTGCTGAGGACATACCCAAAACAGCTGTAATAACTCTGTTTGGCCTTTTCGAGTTTTTGCGCATGCCCTTTGGGCTTAAAGGCGCTGCACAGACGTTCCAACGCATGATGGACGCGGTGTTGCGCGATCTCCCCTTCGTGTTCGTCTACCTGGACAACATTTTAGTAGCCAGCGCGTCCGAAGAGGAACACGAAAACCACCTCACGGCAGTTTTCCGGAGGTTGGGAGAGCATGGGTTAATAATCAACCCAGCGAAGTGTCAGTTCGGGGTGACGCAGATTGATTTTTTGGGGCACCGTGTCTCTCCAGAAGGAGCGGTTCCTCTGCCAGACAAAGTGCGCGCAGTAACAAATTTTCCTCAGCCGCAAACGGTCAAAGCATTACAGGAGTTTTTGGGAATGGTGAATTTTTATAACCGTTTCCTCCCCCGCGCAGCGCAGCTCATGCAACCACTGTATGCCGTGCTTAAAAAGCAGAAACCCACAAATAAAATCGAATGGTCCCCGGAGCAGGAGCGCGCATTCTCGGAGGTCAAAACAGCCTTGGCAAACGCTGCGTTGTTAGCACACCCAGACCCAATGGCCCGCATAGTGCTCACTACTGACACGTCAGATATAGCCATAGGGGCGGTCGTGGAGCAGCAAGTTGCCGGGGCTTGGCAGCCGCTCGCTTTTTACAGCAGGACTTTGAGCGATACCGAGCGAAAATACAGCGCGTTCGACAGGGAGTTGTTAGCGCTCCACTTGGCCATCCGCCACTTCCAGTTCTGGCTGGAAGGACGCTGGTTCACTGCGTTCGTCGACCACAAGCCGCTGACTTTCGCGATGGCCAAGGTTTCAGAACCGTGGTCAGGCCAGCAGCAGAGGCAGCTGGCTGCAATCTCTGAGTATACTACCGATATTCAACACATAGCGGGTAAACTAAATGTAGTGGCAGACTGTCTCTCGCGCGCCGTAACTACTCCAGTCCGCGTAGGGGTAGATTATGCAGCCATGGCTGCGGAGCAGGCTAGCGGCGCGTAGGTGCACGTGGCCCCAGTCCGCGTGGGGATAGATTATGCAGCCATGGCCGCGGATCAGGTTAGCGACGCGGACATGTGCGCACTCCAGTCTGGACCAACAGGGTTAAGGCTGGAGAACAGGGTGCTGCAAGGTGGTATGCCCCCCCTAATCTGCGATGTCTCCAGGGGACGACCGCGTCCGGTGGTGCCGGCCGTGTGGCACCACCGCGTTTTTGACTCGATTCATTCTCTGGCGCACCCGGGGGTGCGCGCGTCGGTCAAAATGGTAGGAGAGAAATTTGTATGGCCGAGCCTGCGCAAGCAAGTTAAGGAGTGGGCGGCAACCTGCATGGCTTGCCAGCGAGCCAAAATACACAAACACACTAGAGCCCCCTTGGAGCCGTTTCACATCCCGGCTAAGAGGTTCGATCATGTGCGTGTTGACCTCGTAGGTCCCCTCTCGCCGTCACAAGGGTGCACACACCTTTTGACAATGGTGGACCGCACCACGCGTTGGCCGGAAGTGGTCCCACTGGCATCAACCACAGCCGAGGAGGTGGCGCGCGCGTTTTTAACTGCTTGGGTAGCGCGTTTTGGAGTTCCGTCGGATATTACGTCCGACAGAGGTCCTCAATTTGTTTCCGAGCTTTGGTCAGCGATGGCCCGCAGCCTGGGGGTAACGATCCACCGCACTACCGCGTACAACCCGCAGGCTAATGGTTTATGCGAACGTTTCCATAGGTCATTGAAAGCAGCCCTCAGAGCGTCGCTTACGGATGCAAATTGGGTAGACAGGCTACCATGGGTTTTATTGGGGTTGCGTTCTGCACCTAAAGAGGATTTAAAAGCCTCCCCAGCTGAATTGGTTTTTGCGCAGCCACTCCGGCTACCCGGGGAGTTTCTCCCAGATAATCCTGCGCCTGAGTGCTCCCCTGCTCAGCGGTTACAGAGCGACACGGGAGCGAGCACGCTTCCTGGCCCCGTTCATCACAGTTTTCCGCGCGTTTTTGTGCCTAAGGCTTTAAAAAATGCGGAGTTTGTTTTTGTCAGACACGATGCCCATCGCCCAACCTTGCGACTGCCTTATGATGGCCCATTTAGAGTGCTGGAAACAGGTGATAAGCACTTCTTGCTAGATTTGGGGGGCAGAAAGGAAATGATTGGCATAAACAGGCTCAAACCCGCTTTTGTGATGGCTGACGAAGCTGTGCAGTTGGCGAGGGCTCCTCAGCGCGGCAGACCCCCTAGGGAGCATTCCCCAGAGCTCCCACAGGGATTGACTAACAGTTCTCACCCCCAGGTAGCAGCTCCACAGCAGGATGGCGCCGTGAGAGGGGTAAAGCCCGCTTACAGCAAGTTCGGAAGAAGATTGAAGCCCAAGCAGCATGTGGACTGATGTTGTGATTTTATCATGATATGCAGACTGTGTTATATTGTTCCATCTTAGACGTTTGGGGGGGGGGGGTCATGTGGGACACATAAGGGGTTTCATAGACTTCATATGTATATTACTGTTGCTTCACGTCTCAGAATGAACAATAGGACGGAGTCTCCTGGAAGATAACAGGAGGATGCGAAATGTGATCTTTGTTATGCAAAGAGAGGGCCTTGAGGGATTTCTTGACCACCAGTGACTTTAGGTGGGGGGGAGAAGACCTGGAGGAAGAAGTATTGTGTCTTGGGATTAAAAGACAATGTGACTCTGTGCTTTGATGTCCTAGGTATAAGAGGGACAGACATGGGGGGATGCTTCCTCTTTTTCTGTTTGGAGGATGTTGGAGACAAGTGAACAAATCTGATTTGAGAAATACACTCAGCCTCATCTTTTCACGCTCTCCACACTAGCATGTTTGGGGCCAAGAACAATAACTTCAGTTTTATCTATGTTCAGCAATAGAAAGTTGTTGTTCATCCAGGTTTTAATATCCTTAAGACACTCCTGGAGTGAACCCAAATGGCTGGGATCATCTGGATTGATGGATAAATATAATTGAGTGTCGTCAGCAAAACAATGAAAATGAATAGAATGCTTCCTCAGAATGTCTCCCAAAGGCAGCATGTATAATGTAAACCGTACTAGTCCAAGTACCGATCCCTGCGGAACTCCATAGCTAACTGTGGTCTGGGTAGAGGACTTGTTATTGACATGAACAAACTGGGAACGATCTGATAGATAAGACTGGAACCATCTTAGCATTGTTCCTTTCAAGCCAATTCGCTGTTCAAGTCTCTCTAGCAGAATATGGTGGTCAGTGGTGTCAAAGGCAGCACTAAGGTCCAATAAGACAAGGGGAAGACAATTCCTATGTTTTACGTGTTATGGGTTCCTTTCCAGCCCAAGGAACACCGCTGATGAAAATTTCATCCAAAGCCATGCAGTAGTTTTTCTGTAATCCTGCTGCACAAATAAAAACAAGGTCCTTGGTGGAGGTATGCCCTCTCATATCATCACCAAATTTTAAAGGTTTCATCCTTGGCCCAAGGGCTACCTCTGGTGAAATTTTCATCAAAATCCATCCAGTAGATTTTGCATAATCCTGCTAACAGATCGACAAACAAACAGATGGATGGACAAACAAGCAGACAAACCACCCCAATTATATAACCTCCTTGGCGGAGGTAGTTCTAATCATTTGCTGGAGGTTTAAATCGCTGGGGTCAAATTGACCCTAAGAATAAAAGTTAAGAAATTTGAACTCTGAGGTTCAGAGTAGAGCCACTGCACATCCACATTAAAAGGAGACAGTTGAGGGGGTTTGGACATCGTATCACGATGCCTCCTAGACGCCTCCCATTTGAAGTGTTTTGGGCACGTCCCATTGGGAAGAGACCCTAGGGCAGACGCAGGACACGGTGGAGAGACTTGGTGTCTCCTCTGAAGAGCTAGAGGAGGGGGCTGGGGAGAAGGAAGCCTGGGCTTCTCAATTTGGACTGCTGCCTCTGTGACCCAGATCCTTGGAAAATTGGAAGAAAATGGATGGATGGATGGACTTTTCTTTACTAATTTCTGTTATTATTTCCATCAAAAGCTGCTACAGATTTTCTCCAAAATAAAGCACTTTCATCTAATGCAAATTTCAATTTTCTGTTCAGTTTTGGACCTAAAACTAACCCTAAGGGGACCCCAACAGTTATGTTGAGGCAAGTTGATTATTCATCCAGTTGTTGAAATGTAATCGCCCATTCAGGGGAATCTTATAGGGTACAAATGGAATTAAAGAGCCATAGTAAGCAAGCTCACATACTCCACGCATCTATATATCAATGGCCTCTAAAGAGAATTGTGATCAACATACTGGAAAAAAATGTCACCTTCCCCAAAAATTGGAATCCATCTTTTCAGTCACAGTTTCTGTATAGATAGGAAGTCAATCTGATCAGAAATGTAGACAGTATAGTGGACACAACATAAAAGGACCCCTCCCCAAAATACATGGAACCCCTCATTAGATGTGTCTGAAAACTGAATGAGTTCAAGGTATTGATGAGTTAAAGCTCCTGTATAAATTTGAAGTCTACCAGGCTACTTAGGCGGTCATGGCTCAGGAGATAGAGCAAGCTGTCCACACAGTGCAGGAGCATTGCAGCTAGATGGACTAAACAGCATCACGGTTTGTTAAATTACCCTGCAGAATATGAATATGTACCCAGACAGTATACTGTATTTCGCATTTGAATCAACAGTGTTGTTGCCACCCCCAGTAATGATTGTTATTGTCCTAGTTGTGTATTGGAGGGGACGATCTCTATTGTGCAAAGTTGTTATGTTTAGTACATTTAATACGACCTCTATGAGCAGCCCTGGTTAGGTTATAGAGTCTGACAGCCATAGGTAGAAAGAACCTGCGGAACCTCTCTGTCGTGCACCTAGGATGGCACAGCCTACTGCTAAATGAGCTCCTCAGTGCGTTCAGCGTGTCCTGCATGGGGTGGGACTCGGACTCCAGCAGAGATGACCACTTAGCCACCATCCTCCTCTCATCTAACTCCTCCACTGGGTCGAGGTATCGCCCCAGTACAGAGCTAGCTTTTTTGATCAGCCTGTTCAGTCTCTTCCTGTTTGCTGCCGTGATGCCACTGCCCCAGCAGACCATTCCAAATGTGATGGCTGATGCCACCACCAAATTGTAGAAGGTTTTCAGGAGTGCCCTTGCACTCCAGAAGACCTGAGCTTCCTCAGGAGGAACAGCCTGCGTTGCCCCTTCTTGTAGAGTGCGTTGGTGTTGTGTGACCAGTCCAGTTTATTGTTCAGGTAAATACCCAGGCACTTGTAAGATGTGACCATCTCAGTGTCTGTTCCCTGGATGTTTACTGGTGCTGTGGGGGGTTGTCCTCGCCTGCAGCAGTCCACCACCAGTTCCTTGGTTTCCCTTGCATTGATCTTTTACACCTAATTCAAACACCAGGATATGTGAATATGCCCACCCACATCCCACCCATGAGGACGCTGATGCGCCATCTCTCCTTGACAACATCAGCATGCAAAAGTCTGCGAGCTGGCAAATTTGACCAGAAAACGATAGTTTTGAAGGGTTAATGTTTAAAAAATTACAATAAGGGATAAGGACTTGTACTCATATAGCGCTTTTTCTAGTCTCAAAGACCACTCAGAGCGCATCACTAGTACTAACCTTATATTCTAAGGGCCTATAGGAGACAGATATCTAGGGGCAATTTAGAACAACCAGTTAACCTAACATGCATGTCTTTGGATTGTGGGAGGAAACCGGAGCCCCCGGTGTAAACCCACGCAGCACAGGGAGAACATTGCAAACTCCACACAGAAAGGTTCCTATCCCTGCCAGCCTGGGGATTCGAACCTGGAACCTTCTAGCTGTTAGGTAACAGTACTAACCACTGCACCACCGTGCTGCCCCCAATACAATGCTGCTGTGACTGCAAAGTTTCCAAACAACCACTCGACACTTGAGGAGTACGTGAACACCACAGCAAAGTAGCACACAGAGCACACTGCAGTCCCCACTGTTGCTCGTGCACCTATAATATCCAAAATTTCAGCTCTGGCTGCCAAACAACGCTATGCATTCATTCTGTGCACAATCATCTCTGCACGATCTCAACACACTTCAAAAGTGTTTCACTTTGCTGTGCTGCCTGGGGTAAAACAGTCAGACATCATATCTAAATACATCACTTTTCTCTCCTGTCTTTAACATGCAGCAGTGACTCTCCAAAAAGAGCACTCTGAGGTTAGTTCAGTATCCCCCAACTGTTTTCTTTGAAGATGCCAGTATCTTACTAAAGGACAGCAGTTTTCAGTGTTTCCATATAATTATTGAGGCAGAACAAAATTATGATAAGCCCATCATCCATGAATATAGAACAAAAATTATTTTATACAACCCATAGCTGTAGGTCAGAATCCCAAGGTGAACCTATGTAGCAAGTTTGGTGGCCCTAAAGAGCTTTACTTATTTTATTGTAAGAGGGCAAAGGGAATACTAACCTTGACCTTTAACCTTTTGACCCCAAACTCATAGTCAGAGGTCATGGTCTCAGGGTGAACCTGTTTGGTTACTGTAACTTTACTTGTTCTATAATAACAGTGGAAAGGGAATGTTAACATTGACCTTTGACCTTTTCACACCAAGATCATAGTCAGAGGTCAGGATCCCAAGGTGAACCTGTGTACCAAGTTTGGTGACCCTAGCTTTCTTTGTTGATGAGATACAGTTGATTTAGTATTGTGACATTGACCTTTGACTTTGTGATCCCAAACCATAGTCACACTTCAGGGTCACGCCATGAACCTGTGTACCAGGGTGTTGACTGTTGTGTAAGTGGAATGTTAACCTTGACCCTAAACCCATAGTCAAAGGTCAGGGTCTCAGGGTGAACATGTGTACCAAGTTTGGTGACCCTAGCTTTACTTGTTCTATAATAATAATAATAATAATAATAATAATACATTTTATTTGTAACACACTTTACATTAAAAAAAATCTCAAAGTGCTAACTCTAAAAAGCACGAAACTCAAATTCATAAAAGAAAAAAGCAGATAAGAAGATAAAACCAAAAATAAAAAAAGAGAAGCGGTTAAAACAGCAACTCAAATGATCAAATGTCTTGCTAAAAAGAAAGGTTTTAAGTCCTCTTTTAAAACTGTCTGTGGATTGTGATGCCATCAAAGTGTCAGGGAGGGCATTCCTCAGACGTGGGGCAGCAACACAAAAAGCCCTATCCCCCATGGTGTTGAGTTTTGTCCTGGGTTTATGAAGGCGGTTTGAGTGTGTGGAATGTAGGGAACGTGTTGTGATTAGTAGAGTGAGCAGTTCTTTGAGGTAAGGGGGGCATTTCCGTGGATGCACTGGTGAGTGAGGAGGGAGACCTTATATTTGATCCTGATGGAAACAGCAAGCCAGTGAAGTGATTTAAGAATGGGTATGATAGGTTCATATTTTCGCACCCTCATCAGGACTCCAGCTGCAGAATTTTGGATGTACTGCAGTCTTTGAAGACTCTTACCAGGGATCCCAATGAGGAGCGTGTTGCAATAATCCAGTCTGGAGGAGACAAAGGTGTGGACCAGCTTTTCAACATCTAGGAGGGTAAGAGAGGGGCGGAGTTTTGCAATGTAATGGAGGTGGAAGAAAGAAATCTTACAGAGGTGATTTACATGGGCTTCGAAGGTGAGGTTTGAGTCCATTTTTGCACCAAGATTGGTGACTGATGAGGAAGGGGGTGTATTGTGACCACAGAAAGTGATGCAGGTTATGAATGATGACTGAATCTGGTGAGGTGTGCCAACCATGGTGACTTCATTTTTGGAGCTGTGGAGTTGAAGCAAGTTATGCTCCATCCAAGCCTACAGTAATAACACAAATGGAATATTAACTTTGACTTTTTGACCCCAAAACCCATAGTAGGGTCAGGATGTAAACCATCCAAGATTTGTCTTAGATGCAACTATTGTATGGATTTGAAAAGCCTACATCATTTCTTCCAGTAGTTATTGTGTTTACAAGATTTAGGGAAAAACTGACCTCTGACCTTGATTTATGATTCCTACAAAAATCATCTGATCAGAGTCAAATAGCAATATGTGCATCATCAGTGTACAGTATATCAGACCATGGTACCACATTTTAAAACATTTGGAACAAAACTATAGGAGGAGTTGATTTCACAAGACAGTTACTGTCTATGAACTGAAGTGAAATAGGACATTATCAGGGCCGATAATTCCTGAAAAAATTATTCGATCAGAGCCAAATTACAATATGCACATCATCAGCCTATATCAAACTATGGTACCAAGTTTCAAAACAACCGGAACAAAACTGTAAAGGAGTTGATTTCACAAAAGTGGGAAAGATGGCCGGAGGGACAGACCACACCATACCATAATCCTCCTTTGATCTTTGACCGGCGAAATAAACACTGCATAACAAATCCTGCGATAAAAACACTTACCTCTTTGAGCATGTCCTTGGGCATGTCCTTACCTCCTTGAAGGACATGCCCACTTGTATGCACAATTACTGAAACTGCATCTGTTCTTAAAAATAGTTTAATGGTAAAACCCATCTTAATTTGGGTCGAGTTTTCACTGCAGCTGTCCAAAAATGCTAACTGGCCCTGGAGGCTAACTCCAGTCTTTAGTTCTGCCCTCTTCTCCCAAAGCCAGAGACAGTTCTTACTCTTGATTGGCTTAATACTACAGACCTGTGATAGAATAATTTTGAGCATAATTATTCTGAGTCAAAAATCAGGTGGAGTATTTGGATTTAAGTATATTTATTAAACCCCATGGCCATTGATGGAGAGATTACATGAGCGTGAAACAGTCACACACACCTAACCTCTGAACATACATTTATGAGTCTGATGTTTTTATAGCTGTGGGTAAACAAAGGGGGAGAAGGGGGAGAAGGTCTTGAGCTATCTGCAGAGCCATTCAGAGACATCTCGCAGACAGTCTAAAGGCGCTTTTCCACTAGGGTCAGTACAGTACGGTTCGGTACGGTTCGGCACAGTTTGTCCGCTTTTCCACTAGGGACCCGCAGTCCCTACAGTTCTGTTTTTTGGGAACTGTTCCTATTTTTTCGGACTGCTGAAGAGCAGGGTCAAAGCATACCGGCCTGGTTACGTCAAGGCACTGCTGGCCATTGATTGGTCTGGGCGTAGTGTCATCAGAGTGGGCGTTACGCTGACGTTCCTGAATCGCTCGTGGGCCGCCATTTGCAATTATTCGTCCGTGAGCCAGCCAACAAGTGATATTATAAACAACAATGATAGAATGGCTTAACAGAAATCAGCAGAAATCAACACTGTGGTCCAGCAGAGTTTTCTGTGCATTTTGGCTGATGAGAGAATGCAGAGGGAAGCAGACTGAGCTTGAAGTGGGGAGCACAAGAAGATGCACTGGAAAATAGATGGTGACGCACCGGGAATTAGACCCAGCCACCCGAATAGAATTGAATGTACGGCCGCGACAGCACTCAACTTCAGCAGTTGAAGCCGTGATATTGTGATATAGAGGATGGTGAGTGATGTGATATTCATGTTTTACGTTATTTTTTCCAGCAGTGGAAAGTTCACTTAGGACAGATGAAAACTTAATCGTGTTTGAATGATGACCTAGCTCAATGCTACATCTGTCCTTGTATGTTGCTTTTTTGTATTGACAATATCTGATGAAATAAGCTAGTTGTAATCCTAGTTAAAAAGGTGGGGTTTTTTACATGTTGCACTTTCGTGCTGTGTATGTACTTATTTTGTGTGTATTTCATTGTAGAGTCCAAACGGATCTGCTTGGAATAGTGACGTTTTGACACCAATGTATTGTGACAGGTAAACAACACATCATATTTATAGTCAAATCTTTTGCTTTTTAAGTTAAAGTATAGGTAAAGTGCCAAATTTAAAGTAGCACAATTTCCACTTAATATGAAAGGGACTGAACTGAGATTTATTTGATTGTGTGAATATTAATTACAGAGTAATTGAAAATGAATGGCCCATCCAATAATAGCCACCGTAAACCGCTTGTTTATTTATTTTTTTTTATCAGATCATTTCTGTGATCCTTTGAGTTATAGTCATAATAGTGTATCTTGCACTTTGGGGAATGGGAGTTGTTCAGTCACCATTAGAATTTAGTTTATATGTGTAGTTTATAGTATTTCATCTTTAAACTCATCCAGTAAAAGAACACATTACAAATATTTGAGACCCATTGTAGTGCTTCCTTTTATATTTTAGCAATACAAGCACAAAACACCACCCACATTTGAAACCAGGGCGACACAGCGGTAGCTAAACTTCTATTGATAACGTTATTTCACACCATCACAACAACTTAGTATCTAAACTCGGTGTAAATGGTGTAGAGACTGAAAGGGTATCCAAAATTAAAATCTTTGGCGTAATAATTGATAATAAACTGTGTTGGAAGTCACATATTAATTATATTAAAGGTAAAATATGCAAATCAATCGCAATACTACACAGAGTGAAATATTTGCTGAATCAACCCACACTATATACTTTGTATCATTCATTAATACTCCCATACATGAGATATTGTACTAAAGTATAGGGAAACACATATAAAACATATATCCAGTCTTTATGCTTCAGAAGAGAGCTATTGGAATAATAAACAAAGCTGCTCACAGGGAACCAACAAACACACTTTTTCTTAAATTAAAAGCTCTCAAGTTGAAAGATCTGGTTGCCTTTAAAACTGCAGTAATAACGTTTAAAGCAAAGAATCTATCACTGCCCGCAAATATCCAAAAGTTGTTCCAAAAAAGGGAGAAACAATATCATTTCAGAGGAACATGTATATTTCAAAAACCTTCAGTGAGAACTACCACCAAGCAACACTGTGTCTCAGTGCAGGGAGTCAGATTGTGGAACGATTTTGGACCTGAATTAAAATCATGTACAATGCTTGGACAATTTAAACAAAAACTAAAGGAAGAAATACTCCAAACATATATACAAGATGACATGTAAAATCACATAAGGATTGTCATATCCAGTCTGTGTTGTGCTGTTGCTTAGTTTTTGTCACGTTTTGTCTTGGCTTTGTTCTAATTTCTAATCACTCTTATTTTATTTTATTTTTGAATTCTTAGATGGAACATGGGTGGGCAATATAAGCTGTGGCTTCAGCCATCACCCATTTTACATAACATGTTGAATTGTATAATCCGAGGAGTTGCTGTTTAATTTGACCTTGTTGGTTTTTTTTCCCCTTTGTTATATTATTCTGTTCCTTTCTTTTAATCTAATCTATCCAAAATAAAGATTCATTCATTTTTCAAATATGTTTTAAACTTGCTTTAATTATCCACCACCCATTTCTGTCTTTCATCTAGGCAAGGGGAAAACGATCCACCCAAACCAGACCTTGCCTCACTATTTACAGAGATGCAGGCTGAAGATCTGCTGAACCGGGACCAGTACGAGGGGCCGATCCAGTTGCTTCTCAGTGAGGCAGCGTGGCCGGCGTGTGTGACCCATTCCAGTTTCTTTTCTTTTTTTTACAGTTTGAATTTTGCACATTCTTTTTTTGAGACTTTTATTTAGCATTTTCATTTTTCACATCAAAAACAACAACAAAAAAAGAAAACAAAAAAGAAAATCACAAACAAGCAGACATATATGAAATAAAATTTACAATTTTCTTTTGTGTGTTTCAGGTACTAGATCCATTTTTTTCCATAGGCAAATGTAAAGGGAAAGTCAATTGTTCCATCGTGTAGATTTCTTTAACAATGTCTATCCACCCTAAAAATATTGATGGTTCCGCACAAGACCATTTTACTTTCACTTTTTCCCATCTCCCTTTAGTGTACAATATTTTTTTCTGGTTTTTTTTATAACATACTGTATACAAAAAAAACCCTTACATATATACAGAAAACCCCTCCCTCCCAATTCCTCAAGGCTTAAAAAAAAAGAGAGAGAGAGAGAGAGAGACAGGATCACCCTGCTGTGTTTTAACTTATCCCAGACAACACACATTTGTAATCACCTTGTGATTTTCCAACCAAACATTTGTTAATTATTATTATTATTATTATTATTTTATTACATAATTTTCAGCAAAAAGAAGAGCTCTCAATATAATCTATAAAAGGACTCCATGTCAAGGCAAAGTTCCTACGGGTTCTGCAAACATTATATCTACAATATAATATAATGCATTGTAGCTATACTAGCTACAATGCTCCGCACTGGGTGTTTATATATTTATATATTTATTCCATCTAGCTACAATGCTCCGCACTGTGTGTCTATATATTTATGTTCATATGTACATATGTATACTCGCTGCTCTTTGTGGTCTATATTAATCATATATCCCATAACCTACATATGTATAAGCATGTGAGAATGTTTGGTGATTACATATGTAAAGCGACTTCACACCTCAGAACAGGACAAAGGGTCTCAACCGCCAGTGAAGATCAAAGAGCATCCAAGGCACTGCGGTGGAGACCAGATAGGTCGCCCTGACCTCCCAGGGCCAGGTGGAGGGGTACGAAGACAAAGGAGGGGGATTAAGATAATGAGGGATGTCAGCTTTGATATGCATGTCTTTTGTTATGTATGAGTATAAGTACGCAGAGCCGAATGTGTTCGCTCTCTTACTTCTTCTGCTGCTGCACTAGATGAGACTTGTTAGAGGAGCGAAGCTGATAATAAACTTTGGTTTATAAGTCACATCGCCTCGTTATTCCAAGCTCTTCTACACTCTTGTTTTTTTTCTTGCCTTCTGATTGTTGCTCTGAGTGTTGCTATCCCTGTGCTGTTGTAATCCTGGAATTTCCCCATTGTGGGACTAATAAAGGCTTATCTTATCTTACCTTATCTTATCTAAGTTTTTCTAGTGGTAGAAAGGAGAGCACCTCCTTTAGCCAATGCGAGAAAGATGGAGGGTTATTTGACTTCCACTGAAAAAGAATAAGCCTGCGGGCAAGTAAAGAAGCGAATGTCAGAGCGTTACCTTGATAAACTGTGAGTTTGCAATCTGGGGGTATTATGCCAAAAATAGCTATGTGGGAACTGGGGATTATTTCTTGTTTGCAAATATATGAAAAGACCTCAAATACAGATCCCCAAAAATTTGTGAGAGCAGGGCACAGCCAAAACATGTGTCTTAACGAGGCTGGGGCATGGCTACATCTTGGGCAGCTAGGGTCAATAGTGGGGAAAATCTTAGCAAGCTTATCCTTTGAATAGTGTAGACGGTGAAGCACCTTAAATTGAATAAGCCCGTGATGGACACACAACGAAGAAGTATGTATACGTGTCAGACTTTCACTTTTATCTTGTGAAGTTTATTGTCCCGTGAAATGCCTCTCACCCCGTCTTCTTTTCTAATCGCTATGGCCAGCGGTTCAATCACTAGGTTAAATAGGTAAGGAGAGAGGCTGCAACCCTGTCTGCAACCCCTGTAAAGCCCAAAATAATCAGAGAGTGTGGTATTTGTCCGTACTGCTGCCATAGGGGAATCATATATTATTCTAATCCAAGCTTGAAATGATGGACCAAAACCAAATCTTTCTAAAACAGCGAATAAATATTGCCACTCGACACGATCAAATGCCTTTTTGGCATCTAACAAAATCACTATTTCTGTTTCTTCGGATGTATGTGGTATATACAGTATATTCAGAAGACGACGCACGTTATAAAAAGATTGCTGGCCGGGTATAAAACCAGTTTGGTCATTGTTCACAATTGATGCTATAACTGTCTCAGTGCGAGTGGCCAGAATTTTTGTAAGAATTTTATAGTCACAATTTAACAAACTTATTGGGCAATATGAGCCGCAGAGTAAGGAGTCTTTATCTTTTTCAAGCAAAATCGATATAATTGCCTGCGTCATGGTCTGGGGTAATTTCTGTTGGTGGAAAATATCAGTGTATTGTGGTGATGTGAAAATGACGAGACAGAGTTCTCTCTCAAAGTCAACTTTATTCACAACACCATCATCTCAAAGCAGAGAGAAAAAAGAGAATGAAACAGTAAACTCTCGTCCTTAAATATCAGGGACTTCACACTTAGTAGATCACATGTCACACAGACCATTTTGCATTATAAAGACAGTCACAATGCATTTCTCTCCATGATATCACTTCCACTGTCTCCCATGCATCCTTTCCTTAATCCTTTAATTGCACCCCCACAGTCTCAGGCCTTGCTAATATTCCTGGAGCTTCCTGCCTTTGTTCTGACCTAAAATGTGAGTCACAGAATGTCCATGAGTGTGTCCACCACAGTATACTTGTTTAAGAATTGGAGCCAACTTAAGTGCAAATTCTTTATAGAATTCAATAGAGAAGCCATCCGGGCCTGGGGCTTTATTACTCTGCATAGATCTTATTGCTTGTAATATTTCTGCTGTCGATATTTCTCTGTCCATTTGTACGCGGTCCTCTGGCGTAATTTTTGGAATAATTAGACCATCTAAAAATTTGGATACATGTGAAAAGTATCTGGAGATTTCAGGAGAATAGAGATTAATATAAAACTGTTTAAATTGGTCATTTATATCATCTGGGTTGGCGGTTTCTGTTCCTAATGATATGCGGATTTTAAGAATGGTGTTGGCAGCCGCAGATTGTCTAATCTGGTACGTCAATAATTTCCCCACTTTCTCTCCATGTTCGTAAAAACTCTGGATTTAAAAAACAATCGCTCTGTATGTTTAATGGACATATTATCGAATTCTGTTTTAAAAAGTAACTTTTTTTATATAATTCAGGGGTAGGAGAAACAGCATATAGGCGATCTGTTTCTGCTATATTCTGAGATAGTTCTATCATACGTTGTTTTTTTTTTCCCACATATGCAGTATATGAAATTATTTGGCTTCTGAGATGAGCTTTGAGTGCTTCCCAAATCACAGATAATTGAACATCGGGAGTTTGGTTGATCTTCATAAAATCTATGATTTGTTGTGAAAGGAAATTTTTGAAGGAGTCCGTAGAAAGCAGGGGAGGGTCAAACCGCCAAGTGCCCTGGGGTCTAGGGCAATCTGGGAAGCTCATATCTAATTGTACGGGGCTATGATCAGAGATCACAATAGCATTATATTGGCACCCCTTAACCATGGAGGAGATTCTGCCATCTAAAAGAAAAAAATCAATTCTAGAGTAAGAATGATGTACAGGGGAGAAAAAAAAGAATTGTTTTGTAGTTGGATTATTTTTCCTCCAAGGGTCAAAAAGAGCATACGAGTCCATAAACGACTGAATGACCCTACCTGCCCTTGAAATCTTACTGTTGGGTCTTGGACTGGACCTATCTAGAAAAGGGTGTAATACACAGTTAAAGTCTCCCCCCAATATTAGTAGATAATCGTTAAGATTGGGAAGGATTGTTATAAAATTACTGGAAAAAAAGAGGGATCATCCCAATTTGGCCCATAGATATTCGCTAAAACCACTTGTGTACCAAATATATTGCCCGTGACCACTACATACCTGCCACGAGGGTCAGAGATGGTTGATGAAGAGATAAATGGAACACCCTTCTTGATCAGAATGGCTGTGCCCCGTGCTCTGCTCTCATATCTCGAACTAAAAATCTGTCCAATCCAGGTTTTTTCCAGTCTCACATGTTCAGTTGAAAGGAGGTGCGTTTCCTGTAGAAACATGATATCAGAACCAAGAGATTTTAAATGTCCCAGAACCCTATTACGTTTCACAGGATTATGAATTCCTTTCACATTCCAACTCAGGAAGAGAGCTTAGGGTATGAATGTCAGACATCGAACCTTTATCAAAACACAAAGAAAGAAAAGCAAGTGATCCTGTCTACAAACAAACAAGAAAAAAAAAAAAAATAAAGCCTTGAGATCCCATGCCGATCCAACAAAACCTTCAGGATCGCATTTCCCTTTGCTGGTATGACACAGTCAATGCAAATAGAAAAAAGGAAAAAAAAAACTCTCCTAGTGGGCCTTGGCTAGGGTAAACAGTCCACAGATATGAATAATAGGAAAACAGGAGAAAAAAAAATATGTCGCACTTAGAATATGGGACATTTTAAATTTCAACCCTTGGATTAACATTTTCGGACTAGCTCTCTGATGGTGGGTAAAGTTAAATTAAATTATCTGCAATAATGTCTAAAAAAAAAAAGTGGGGGGGGGGAGAAGGGGAAAACAACTCAATCCAGAAGCACTTTGGGGTTAATCCATTCTTTGTCCATTCTTTGTCTTCATTTAGTTCAATTTTTTACTTTTCTTTCCCCCCCTTCCTTTCTCTACTTCCCCCTCCCTCCCCTCCTCTGCTCTCTAAGTAGAAACAGCAGATCACTAGTCCAGCCACCTAAGTAATCTTATTAATTTTAGCCACACATTCTTATACTTACACCCATCAAAAAATAAATAAATAAATAAATAAATAAATAAAATTTAAAAAATAAATCGTCGGCCTCCGTCGGTCTATGATGACCATGGAAGAGAATCCTAAACATCTACTCTGCTGGAACAGCACCGCCTGTGGCTGAACAGGCCGATGCGCACCGGTGTTCTACCTTCCAGCGTTGGGCGTTGGTAGGATTCAAGCCTGGGCAGGAAGATATGGAGGACAAGATGTTACCCATGCAGCATGTCCCCCCTCTCCACGTCACTGATGGATCCAAAGGAACAGCAGGGCTGCTATAGTTTGGCACCAGCGTCGTCGCAGGAGCTGCCAGAACGATGTTGAGCACAACATAGAACTGCCTTAGGGGCTCCGACTCCAGATTTTTCCTCAGGGTTGACTCCCGAAAAAATAAATAATTATACATATATGCAATATATATACACATAAATACAACATAAAAAAGGAGTAATAAAAACGAACTAACCTACACTTATATAGCGCTTTTCTAGTCACAAAGACCACTCAAAGCGCTTTCACTAATACTAACCCTCTATTCTAAGGGCCTATAGGAAACAGATATCTAGGGACAATTTAGAACAGCCAATTAACCTAACATGCATGTCTTTGGATTGTGGGAGGAAACCGGAGCCCCCGGAGTAAACCCACGCAGCACAGTTCACATGCAAACTCCACACAGAAAGGTTCCAACCCCTGCCAACCTGGGGATTCGAACCAGGAACCTTCTAGCTGTAAGGCAACAGTGCTAACCACTGTACCACCGTGCTGCAAAAAGGGACAAATCTACAGTGAGAGAATTAATCAACTTATAAGAAAACCTGTACTTATAAAAAACTTTAAAAAAAGAAAATTCAAAATTCAAATTTCAAAAATTCAAATTAAAAAAAAATCATGTTTTTAAAACCGTGGAAAAAAAATAAATAAAAAAATAAGAGTAAAATAAGGGAGACATATATAGAACAATTTTTTTTTAGAAAAAATAAACACAAAATTAACTAATTTAAACTGAGAAAAATATAACAATTTCTTGGATGCAAGGAATTTTAAACAGCATTACCAATAGAGGGGCACGTTATAAAAAAATAGGAAAGACTACTAGGTGAGATCATCGATTGTTAGTTAGTTACCGTTCCATCTGGAGAACCGTACCAGTCACTGTCCTTTAGCCATCTGCGCCCGTTGACAGCCGGAATCCGTTAACCACTACCAACACTTTGCGTTCTTCTTTAATATTTCCGTGGTTTTATTGCTGCAGATTTTCCCTGATATAATCCATCGCTGCAGATGGGTCCTCGAAGCGTTTATCCAACCCGGATGGTAGAGTAACGCGGAGAACCGCCGGGAAGAGGAGCCCGTATTTGACGCCCTGGCAGCCCCGAAGGAGCCGCTTGGCTTCAGAGAAGGCCGCTCTCTTCTTCGCCACGGCAACCGTATAGTCCGCGAAAATGCTCACTCTCCTACCTTGGAGGTTAAGCGGAGCCAAACGTGATGCTTTACGAAGGACCTTCTCTCTCTCCTGAAGATAATGGAATTTTGCCACAATCACCCTAGGGGGTTCTCCCTCCTTAGGTGAAGGGCGTAGGCTGCAATGGGACCAATCCAACGTCGAGGTGAAGTCAAGTTTCAATAGCTCCTGTTGGGTCCTAGCAACGGTCACCGTGGGCCTCTGGCCTTCACTGTTCTCCAGCCCTTCCTTTATACCAGTGATTCGTACATTGCACCAACGTCATCACCCCTCCAGGTCTTCCAACTTCAGGCTCAGTGCGGCAACTTCTGATTTTAGCCGGTCGACGTCTCCTTCGATGCCAACCGTCTTATCCGAATACGTATTAAGGCCGTCCTCCAGGTCTCCTAAACGGGTCTCTTGCCTTGCCATATCCTGTGCGATAGAATCCATTTTTGCATCCAAATCTTTCATCTTTAAATCTATATGCGCCAATATCCTGCTTTCACTGTTCACAATAGCGGCCATCACCTCAGACAGATCGGCCGGTTCCCCCTCAGAGGCCTTAATTAAGCCGGAGGCTTTAGCGGCCTGCTCTTTGCTGGGTTTATTCCTGCTCATGGCACCTTCAGAAAAGTCGTCAGGAAGATATAAGGTCAAAATTTTTGTGCCTAAGCGATTTAGTCTGGTGTATATTCAGCCAGTTTATCTAAAATTGGTCAAAAAATGTTGAAATATTCATTAAAAGTTCACCCTAGCCAGGAGCCCAGTAGAAACACGTCCTCACATGATACTGTTCACCAGCACCCCCCTTGCACATTCTAAATGATCTGTAATTTGCTGCTGATGGTAATAAACAATTTAGTGATTTATGTGTTTGCATCATGATTTTCTATTTTGTCTGTTCAGACACCGGTGGGAAAAGAGTCAACAGTATGAACCATTTATCAGTGACTTTGAAAATAATGGCTCATTTTTAAGAAAAGTAACCAAAACAATTATTTGCTGAAGACTGCAAAACAAAATAGAGACATCTGCAAAAGTACAAAGGTTTATTGTCAAAATTCCCAGGGCAATACTACATGAATACATGTATAGTTCACGGTTGATGCAGAGAATATATATTTATACAGTATCCACATGTAGTCAGCAATCAGGGCAGATCTGAAGAGGGGCATCAAGAAGGCCAAGCACAGCTACAAGCTGAAGGTGGAGGAACATTTTGGGGGACTTTGACCCCCGACGCATGTGGCAGGGCATTCAAGCTATCTCTGATTATAAGCCCAGCAACTCCATACCTATAGCCATGACTGTGCCCTTTCTCAATGAACTAAATGACTTCTATGCTCGTTTTGACAAGGACAATAACGAAAAGAACATCAATTTCCCACCCTCTGACGACCTCCACCACCTCACACTCACCCACACCAACGTCCGTAACGCACTGAGTCATGTCAACATACGTAAGGCTGCTGGCCCTGACGGCATTCCTGGGCGTGTGCTGAGGGCTTGCGCTGAGCAGCTGGCAGGGGTCTTCACAGACATCTTCAACCTGTCCCTGGCCCAGGCCATGGTACCAGCGTGCTTCAAGACCACTTCAATAGTACCAGTGCCGAAACATTCAACACCATCGTGCCTAAATGACTATCGCCCTGTGGCACTGACGCCCATAGTCATGAAGTGCTTTGAGCGACTGGTCTTGGCACAGCTCAAAAAATGCCTGCCCCCTACACTGGACCCTCACCAGTTTGCCTACCGGAGCAACAGGAGTACAGAGGATGCGGTTTCTACCGTGCTGCACTATGTACTCTCACACCTGGATGACAAGAACACCTACGCAAGAATGCTGTTTGTTGACTTCAGCTCAGCATTCAACACAGTTATCCCCTCCAAGTTGATCACTAAACTTGGGGACCTGGGAATCAGTACCTCCACCTGCAACTGGATCATGGATTTTCTGACCAACAGACCCCAGCATGTTAGGTCAGGCCCCAACTGTTCTTCCGTCATCACACTCATCACAGGTGTACCACAGGGCTGTGTGCTCAGCCCATTCCTCTACTGCCTCTTCACCCATGACTGCAGGCCTATGTATGGATCCAATTCCATCATAAAGTTCGCAGATGACACCACGGTGATTGGACTCATCAGGGACAACGATGAGTCAGATTACAGGGCAGAGGTTGAGCACTTGGCTACTTGGTGCGCTGACAATAACCTGCTCCTTAACATCAGCAAAACCAAGGAGCTCATAGTGGACTACAGGAAGGAGAGGGGAGAGACACATGACCCCATCCATATCAATGGCATAGCTGTTGAACGTGTCCCCAGCTTCAAATTCCTGGGGACCCACATCTCGGAGGACCTGTCCTGGTCAGTTAACACCACCAGCCTGATCAAGAAGGCCCATCAGCGCCTCTTCTTCTTGAGGACACTGAAGAAGAACCATCTGTCAACTGACATCCTGGGCAACTTCTACCACTGCGTGATAGAGAGTACCCTGACCAACTGTGTCACAGTCTGGTATAGGAGCTGCTCTGTCGCTGACCGTAAGGCGCTGCAGCAGGTGGTGAAAACCGCCCAACACATCACAGGGACTCCACTTCCAGTTATAGAGGACGTCTACAGGAAAATATGTCTGCACCGGGCACGCAGCATTCTTAGGGACTCCAACCATCCTGCTCATGGACTGTTCCAGCTTCTCTCCTCCAGAAGGCGTTTCAGAAGCCTTCGGACTAGAACCAGCAGGTTTAGGAACAGTTTCTTTCCAACAGCTGTCACGTTATTGAACTTAGTTCCCCGCTGACTCTCTTACCATCATCTCTTACCATCCTCACCTGTACATAACTGCCCATCTAACTTATTGTACATTATTTGCACGTAACAGTACTCTTAACTTTCTGCACTGCTGCATATATTTGCATATATTTGCTTAAATTGCACATACTGTTAATTACCATATATACTGCACTGCTGTCCTTTGCACTTCTGATTGGATGCTAAACTGTGTTTCGTTACCTTGTATTCATACATGTGTAATGACAATAAAGTTGAATCTAATCTAATCTAATCAATACTCAATACAATATATTTCCAGTTAATCCACATATCTCTCCATGTAACCTTGTGACTGCATTATTACCTCCACCAGGCCGAAAGGCCAGGAGGAGGTTATGTTTTTGCCGGGGTTTGTCTGTTTGTTTGTCTGTCTGTCTGTTGGTTAGCAAGATAACTCAAAAAATCTTGGACGGATTTCCATGAAACTTTCAGGCATTGTTGGAAATAGTACAAGGAAGAACTGATTAAATTTTGGGGGTGATCCAGTTCACCGTCTGGATACAGGAATTTTTTAAAGCATTTTTCATTCAACACTGTGACATACAGCCATTTTCAACATGTGCGCAGGCGCAATGGAGGGCGCTGGTCGTCGTGTCTGCAACACAAACTCTGCGTTCTTCAACGTTTTAGGCACAAAAGGACGCGGAAAACACTGCTGGCCTGGGCCCGCCAGCGTGCAACTGCAAAACCTCACACGGGCAGCTGTCCGCCGACGGATTCTTTGGCAGAAATTCCCCGGCCAGCCATAGGAGCTGCGCATTTGGCAGAAATTCACCGGCCAGCCATAGGCGCTGCGCAAAAACGAGCTCTCTGCCGGCGAAGCTTCTAAATTGTCGTTTGCCGCGGAGCGCAACCCCCAAAACAATAATATTGTAGCCAACTCAATATGAGCACCCTATTTGGCTTGCCAAGTGGGTTGACCCTATTGGCGACACAGGTAGAGTGCGGGACTCCGGAGTGGGAGGCGTGAGTTCGAATCTCCCGGTGGGACGTCGCCATGTCGAGCAGCACGTTACAATATAATATAAAACCCACGGCAACCTGTCTACCCAATTTGCATCCATCAGTGGAGGAGATGGACACAACAGCAACACTTCAGTTTATTACCTCCGCCAAGGAGGCAATGCTTTTACTACTGAACCACTAATCCTATCACTATCAGATTGATTGTCATTGATTAATTGTGTGTTTATTGCACTGTCCCTGTCAAATAAACAAATAACCATTGTGAATCCAATTGCTAGTCATATGTTTACATGCTCAAGGAATGTGAAAACGTACACACAAACACTGTATGGGGGGAATTGTGGCGCTTGGCGGAGGTCTGCGCTCTCCGAGTGCTTTTCTAGTTTTAATTACTTTTAATCCTAGATCCATTTGTTTTGGCTTAAAATGCATCATAATTACCTCCGCCAGGCCGCAGGCCGCAGGAGGCTATGTTTTTGCCAGCGTTTGTCTGTCTGTCTGTCTGTCTGTTGGTTAGCAAGATAACTCAAAAAGTTTGGACGGATTTCGATGAAACTTTCAGGTGTTGTTGGAAATGGTACAAGGAAGAACTGATTAAATTTTGGGGATGATCCGGATCACCGTCTGGATCCAGGAATTTTTTAAAGGATTTTTTAACATTGTGACATAGGGCCATTTTCAACGTGTGTGCAGGTGCAATGGAGGGCGCTGGTCGTCGTGTCTGACGAAACACGAACTCCGCGTTCTTCAAAGTTTTAGGCACAAAAGCACGCGGAAAACAGTGGTGGGCCGGGCCCGGCAGCGTGCCTGTGTTTGCGCTACGCTGCAAAAGCTGAGATGGGCAGCTGTCCAGCGCGGGATTATTTGGTAGAAATTCCCCGGGCAGCCATAGGGGCTGCACAAAAACAAGCTCTCTGCCGGGGAAGCTTCCAAATCCTCTTTTGCCGCGGAGCGCAACCCCAATAAAACCCACGGCAACCTGTCTACCCAATTTACATCCGTCAGTGAACCCCTGAGTGCTGCTTTCAGTGATCTATGAAAACGCTCGCACAACCCATTGGCCTGTGGGTTGTACGCGGTTGTGCGATGAATTGCAACACCTGCAGCCTGGGAGTTTGGAGATGGAGGAGATGGACACAACAGCAACACTTGAGTTTATTACCTCCGCCAAGGAGGTAATGCTTTTACTGCCATTTGTGTTTGTCTGTCTGTCTGTTACCAACATAACTCAAAAAGTTATGAATGGATTTTGACGAAATTTTCAGGAAAGGTGTGTAATGGCACAGGGAACAGATGATTAGATTTTGGTGATGATCTGAGAGTGCATACCTCCACCAAGGGCTTTGTTTGTATTTGTGCAGCAGGATTACACAAAAAATACTGGATGGATTTGGATGAAATTTTCACCAGAGGTGGTTCTTGGCCTAGAGAGGAAGCCATTACATTTTGGGGATGATCTGGGAATGCATACCTCAGCCAAGGCTCTTCTCACAGTCTGTCAGCCACAAAACTCCAAAACTAATGGGCAGACTTCAATGCAATTTTCACCACAAGTGGCGATAGGCCTACACACAAGCCCATTACATTTTGGAGGTGATCCATGAGAAACGGAAGGAGCCTTGGCGGAGGTATGCGCTCTATGAGTGCTTTTCTAGTTGTTAAATATATCTTATGCCTAACTCAGTATTGTTTACCTGTTGAAATATATATTTAACGGCTCATATACTACAATATGGTACCTGATCCATGTTTTGCCACGACACCACTGGCTGGAGCAGATAAATTCCATGACGTCTCAACAGTCTCTCCATGATTTTGACACAGATCAGAGCAATTTGTTGCACAGGAAGCTAAACATTTCTACAGACATTAAAGCCACTTTGCATTCGTGAAGCTGGGGTCACGTCACTGTGTTGAACGTTAACGCCGACCGTTTGAAGCGATATTTTTGCCACAAGAGAGCCATCTGAAACACACACACACAGAGAATACATATTTTAGTACCTAATATTGATAACTTGCCGACATTACAATGTTGTACGGCGGACTTAAAAGCAAAGTAGCATTAGTGATCATTAGCTTACCTTGATATATGATGTACTTTGTATCCTCATGACTTCTCCTTTATACTGCTCTATGGTTTCCTAAACGCTCCAGTACTTTTCCAGAGTGTGTAGTATCGGCGCCTCTGCTTTCTGTTCTCCTTCTTTGCATTTATTCAGGCAAAAAATGACAGAGAAGGCAGACGCCGCATAACCTGCCAGCTTGTGTTTTGCGTAACGCTGCGCTTGTTTTACGCCAGTTACACTGGTTTTACGTAACGGGAGGGAGAGGGTTGCGCTGCCTCCCTGTAGTTATATTCCCACCCACTTCAAATGGGACCTAGTGCAGTGGAAACACAAAGCGGGCCAAACTGTACTGTCCCGTCCCGTACCGAACCGTACCGTACTGACCCTAGTGGAAAAGCGCCTTTTAAGTGCCTATCACAGTCCTGGTATCCTAAACAGAGCAGGTCAATATAACATGAGAGCTTATCCTGGGTCATTATTTACGTCTCTGCTGACCTGCAGTCTCAGGCATTTGCACGCACATCCTGAAGGCCACAGATAAACAATAATTGCTCACAGAAACACACCAAGCATATATATATATATATATAAAATATGGAATATATATATGGAATATGGAATTTTTCTCTCAAGCTGTTAGTGAGGTAACTGTAACAGGTCCATCTAAACTTGCCTTTTTCTCAGGGAAGGAGCTTAATTTCACAGCAAAAAACACAGACGTGACAGATTTGAGTAATTTCACTCTTGATATGTCGTGTAAGACATAAAAAACATGTTACATAAGAAAAAACTTGATTTTTGGTGGTGTCACTTTAAAATCTAAAGCTGCCACTCAGTGCTGTGTAAAGAGTTCTGCTGTCACATCATATCACATACAGTGGTACCTCTACTTACAAACGTCTCTACATACGGAATTTTCAGGTTACGACACGTCTCAACGGGAAAATATTGCCTCTTGTTACGAACGAAATTTCAGGATACGAAAGGCAAAAAAGTACGCGCTCCTCGCAGCTCCCGTAGTTTACCGAACGTAAACATACCTGTAGCTGCTCTGCCATTGGCTATCGCCTAGCATCTTCCTGGTATCCCATTGGCCACGAAGTTTTTTTGTTTTTTTTTTCCAAAACTTTATTAAGAACAAGGTGAAAGTTTTACGTGTGTGTACAGTACAGAATTAACATTTATTCGCTGTGGGCCCCAAGAAAGTGACGGAGATAAGTGGAAAAGGAGAAAAGAAGAAGAGAGTTTTTTTGTCCATACAAACAAAGAAGGAGATAATCGAAAGGTATGAAAAGGGGATGCGTTTGGTTGATCTCGCCAAAGAATATGGCCGTAATACATCAACGATCAGCACGGTATTAAAACAAAAGGAAGCACTTACAAGCCGACAAAAGCAAACGTCCTTGGATCAGAACATGAACCAAAGAAGGCAAAAGGTGACGACGTCGACGACGATAGCAGTTAAAAGGTAAATGAACATAATTTTTATTATTCTCTTTTATTATTCTCTTTTATTATTCTTTCTCTCATTTTAAACTCTCATTTTATGTTTATTGTGCAGTAATCTAATTGTAACATGTATTTGTTACATGTTTTGATGCGTTTTTATGATTTATAAAAAATTTATGCCCGAATTTTGGGGGGCTTGGAACGGATTACGGCATTTACATGTAAAACGCGCCTCTACTTACGGAATTTTCACGTTACGAGAATACTTCCGGAACGAATTAATTTCGTAAGTAGAGGTACCACTGTACCTCCAAACTAATAAGTTCTAGTTAGTAACAAGTTAGTGGCCTATGTAAAAACAATGACTAAAGACTTAAGGGGCTCCATACATCCTCTATAGACAGCCAAATATGTATTCTTCCGAAAGTCCTTGAGCACATCGGATGAACCCCAAAATAAGGTGTGGGCAATATTTTCTTCTGGAGGGCCACAGTAGAGAGCCTAAAGTCAGGCCCCTTCTACTTCTGCATATGGGACTTTAAATCTGAAAAAAAAAAAATCTCCATTGAAATGAATGGCAAGAGTGAAATTATCTTTTGATCCTTATCAAATTTTGTCACAAATTATACATATGATACTTATCAATTTAAAAGACAATTTTCCGTGCAATTAAAATTGTTGTCTGTTGTATAAAAACAGTATTTTTTTTTTTTTGTGAAAACGATTAGCGGACAACAACTCCCATCATCCCATATCACTAAACACGATCATGGCGGGAGATTACTAAAACCTCACCTCCTGTTTCCTGACAGATGAAAGAAGGATCCAAAGAGGAGAAGAACAACAAAAATGTATTGTTTTGTATTTTGAGAGCTGGAGCTGATCCAGAGACTACTTCACCCTGAGGCTTTGAAAAGATGATGTAAGCTCCGTCCATCTGTATTTGTAGTCTTTTTATTTATGTATTTTCACAACTGTACACATTAATAGTTAGACACAACCTACATTGTTATTTACGTGGAAAATTATCTTTTAAATTGACAAATGAATGAATGAATGAATGAATGAATGAATTTATTTATTTCGGATAGTACATTACAGGTTAAAAGAAACTGTATAATATAACAACAAGGTCAAATTAGACAAAGACTCCTTCTACTATACAATTCCACGTGAGTTATCCGAAATGGGTGATGGCTGAAGCCGCAGCTTATATTGCCCACCCATATTCCATCCAAGAATTCAAAGGAGAAAAAAGAGAAAACAAGACAAATGACAAATGTGTAACTATTGGCAAAATTCGACTGGGATCAAAAGATAATTTTGCTCTTGCCATTCATTTCAATGAGGGGCGTGACCTAGGCTTTCTATTAATATTGTACCTTTACAATTTGCCGTATCCGTTTAAAATTCATATGGCACACACACTTTAGCAGTCAAACTAAAAAATATAATGTACCTTAAAATTTTAAATTGGCAATCAATTGCGCATGCGCATATGTCGGACTCGCTTTCATGCGTCTACCTGGAGTAAATTGAGCCAAACGAAGAAGACGTAAGGCTGAGTGTGGCGTGCTAGCAGTCGTTAAACGGGAGCGAGTTCACACAACTTTTATAATAAAAGTTTGTGACTTCAGTCAGTCACGGTTTTAACCGTTAGTATGCTTCCATCTTCTAGCAGGGTAAAACTGAACCGAGAGCCGTTGAAAGACGGCGGTCTGTTAAAACTGAAATCGCGGCGGAGACGAGTCCCGAAGACGGTAGATTACCAAAACTCCGAAGAAACCTGTGTTGCTAATGAACCAGTGTTGGAAAAGGGGGCGCGAATCGTCCAAATTCACCAGATGGACCCAGAAAATGTGACCGTCGGACCCGACGGTGTCCTGGAAAAAGCCCCGCAAAAGACTGACGCAGACAGGCAGAAAATGAAGACGAAGTCCCCGTCAGAGGAACGGACTAAAGCGGAGCTGGAACCAGACGGACCGATCACCCGAGGCAAGTATGAGTAAAGGCGACCGAGAGCAGGTTGGAGTGCCCGAGGAAGGTGCACAGCCTGCGGCACGTTCACCTGGTGTATTTGCATTGACTCACACACAGCACCCAAAGGAGACAGAACAAGGGGCAAGATTAAACTTACCAGCGATGCAAGACAGTCCGATAAGAAGCGCAAGCGACAAGATTTAAAATGCGGTAGAAGATGTAATAAATATATAATGGTGGGACAGGTGTAAAGGCGTTATTCGGGCCAGTCCGCTCAGACACACCCTAACACCGCCTATGGCTCACCGGAACACAAGTAAAGCCCATTTTAGCTCCAATATTACTAGAACTAATGGGTGGATTTTGACTCTAAGTAGCGTTTCACCTAGAATGTTTTGTGTTAACTGGAAGCATCTTTTTTGCCAAGTGTTTGGAAACGTGCTGGATGCTAAGCTAACGACATGCTGTCTTTGCGGCAGGGCTGTCTGATTGATTTTTAAATGCTGCCTCTGAGGGTGGATTTTCCTAACACCAAGAATCGTGCTAAGTGCGACTTATCGTGCACAAATCTTGATTCATTGCACATTTATTTTTGCGCTACTTTGAGTTCATGTATGAGGTGCAACGTTGCGCTGATGTTCTTGCAGGCTTATTGGAGGCCTAACCGGGAAATCAGTCATATTTTCAGTCTTGCTAGTTTTTTTTTTTCCAGCTGAATGATTTTTTTTTTTAGAAGTCTGGATGTGGAAGTGTAAGGTGTTCACTAGGGCTGCGTGATTTTTGCTAAATTGTGGAGCTGGATTTTTTTTTTCTCCATGGTAATTTAGACACCTTTTCATGTAGCAAAAACATTTCTTGCCTTGAACCTTAAAAAAAGTTATGTCTGCAAAAGACTTTAAATAACAGTAATAAAATGCTGGGCTTGAGTCTCTTGTGCACTCAGAAAGTGCATACCTCCACTAAGGCTGGTGTTCACCATTTAAAACGTGATAATGTGTCAATCAGTCCCTCCAGGATTTCAGATATTGTGATCACACCAATTCACATGAAATCAGTGCTTTGCTACATCTTTTGTGCGACCTTGCAACTTTGTCCAATCACTGCAATTTTCCAGCAATTTTGGCCAATCCTCATCAACTTCCACCAATTTCGCCAGTCAAATTTTTCCCTGAGTAGCGCTCAAATGCTCAGTCTAACCAATCAAATGTGTCACTGAACCGTGCTCACTTCCGTGTTTACAGTGAGTATTAACACATCAGCAAAAAACAGTATGTGATTTTTTAAAAAAAAAACAAAACAACCCACCCATGAGTTTTCCCACACCATCCCTTCCGCTGTCTCCTCACATCTCTGTCCTGACCGCGTGTATGAAGTGCGGGGTTTGTGTTGGGGGGGGGAGGGGGGGGGGGAGTCCGCCTGCCTGAAAAGCATTTCGTCGTGAGAGGAGAGATGTCGTAAAACTACAAACAAATGCAAATATAACACTACAGCCAGTGTTTGAACATTTTATACATTTTTAGAGGTAAAATCATTACAGCTTCTTGTCAGTGAGTTTGAAAGCTGTGAATCTCTGGTCTGGACACAGACCTACAGTGGTTATAAAAAGTTTACACACCCCTGTTCAAATGCCAGGTTTTTGTGATGTAAAAAAATGAGACCAAGATGAATCATTTCAAAACTTTTTCCACCATTAATGTGACCTATAACCTGTACAACCCAATTGAAAAACAAACTGAAATCTTTTAAGGGGTAAAATAAAAAACTTACAATAACGGGGTTGCATAAATATGCACACCCTTAAACTAATACTTTGTTGCAGCACATTTGGTTTTTATTACAGCACACAGTCTTTTTGGGTAGGAGTCTATCAGTGTGGCACATCTTGATGTGGCAATATTTGCCCACTCTTCTTTGCAAAAATGCACCAAATCTGTTAGACTGTGAGGACATCTCCTGTGCACAGCCCTCTTCAGATCACCTCACAGATGTTGGATCAGATTCACGTCTGGACTCTGGCTGGGTCATTCCAAAACCTTAATTTTCTTCTGGTGAAGCCATTCTTTTGTTGATTTGGATGTGTGCTTTGGGTCATTGTGGTGCTGAAAGATGAAGTTCCTCTTCAGCTTTCTAGCAGAAGCCTGAAGGTTTTGTGCCAACAGTGACTGGTATTTGGAAATGTTTTATAATTCACTCTACCTTGACTAAGGCCCCAGTTCCAGCTGAAATAAAATGGTCCCAAAGCATGATTCTGCCTCCACCATGCTTCACTGTAGGTATGGTGTTCTTTTGGTGATGATCAGTGTTGTTTGCACCAAATGTACAGTACCTTTAGAAATTATGGCCAGAAAGTTCAACCTTGGTTTCATCGGACCGTAACACGTTTTCCCACGTGCGTTTGGGAGATTTCAAATGTGTTTTTGTAAAATGTAGCCAGGCTTGAATGTTTTTCTTTGTAAGATAAGGCTTCTGTCTTGCCACCCAACCCCATAGCCCAGACATATGAAGTCGGGAGATTGTTGTCACATGTACTAAACAGCCAGTACTTGCCAGAAATTCCTGCAGCTCCTTCAGTGTTGCTGTCGGCCTCTTGGCAGCCTCCCTGACCAGTTTTCTTCTCGTCTTTTCATCAATTTTGGAGGGATGTCCATTTCTTGGTCACTGTTGTTCCATATTTTCTTCACTTAATGATGACCGTCTTCACTGTGTTCCATGGTATAGTTAATACCTTGGAAATTCTGTTGTACCCTTCTCCTGACTGATACCTTTGAACAATGAGATCCCTCTGATGCTTTGGAAGCTCTTTGCAGACCATGGCTTGTGCTGTAAGATGTGACTATAAAAATGTCAGGAAAAGCCTTTGAGACAGCTTAACTTTATTTGGGGTTAATCGGAGGCACTTTAAATGGTGGCAGGTGTGTGCTGACTCCCATTAACATGAGTTTGAATATGACTGGTTAATTCTGAACACAGCCGCATACATCCCTAGTTGTAACGGGGTGCGTATATTTATGCAACCAGGTTATTGTAAGTTTTTTTTTAAAATTTTTCCCCTTAAAAGATGTCGGTTTGTTTTTCAGTTGGGTTGTACAGGTTATAGGTCACATTAATGGTGTAAAAAGTTTTGAAATGACGACAAAATGAAAAGTGTGTGCATATTTGTGCAACCAGGTTATTGTAAGTTTTTTTATTTTGCCCCTTAAAAAAATTCAATTTGTTTTTCAATTATTGTACAGGTTATACAGTAGATCGCATTAATGGTGGAAGAACTTATGAAATGATTTATCTTGGTGTCATTTTTTTACATCACAAAAACCTGGCATTTGAGCAGGGGTGTGTAGACTTTTTATATCCACTGTAAGTGTGCCCCCGGCAAACCCCCAGGGAGAGCTCCTCCTCCCGGTAAGGGAAAGATGAGTATCTGATGAGACAGGTGTGTGTCAAGATGTGCAGCAGACAGATCGGTAGGAGTCAGGCACAATTGAGTAATTTTTTATTTTTTTTTTTTTTAGAGAAACACAGACTTCGATAGACAATACAGAGCAACAGAATAAATTATTTCATTTTTATGTACGCTCGGTACCGAGTGATTGGGGACCTCTGTGGTTAGGGAATTTTCAAATGAAGGTGCTACCATAATTTCCAAATCTTTACCGGCATGACCCGGGCTGAAGACCATATAAAAGTGGAACTTCCTGCCGTCCAGCTTGGTGCTCAGCAACAGTGGAATGGAGGAGGGAAATTTGTGGTGGCGCCTTGCATGGCAGCGACTCCTCTGATTCTAGATGTGATTAACATTGTAGATAAGAGAAACATAATTTCGTTCTACTGTACATGATTGGCTGTATGGATTGAAGGACAATAAAGTTGGCTTTACCTTTAACATGCATTCAGTGCAATTTAGCTGTTGTAATGGATAATTTTTATTCATCCTTTTTAATTCCAAGTTCTCAGCAAGAATAGCCTACAGTGTTGGTCATTTTTATGACAAATTTATGAGTAGCCACTTCATTCTCACTTAATTGTGTTAAAGTCTCTATTTGCTGTTGCACAAGAGTTTTTCTGTACAGCAGAAGTTTCTACTTAATTTACAAATCAGTTTAATAGGAATTTTTTTTACAATCCTGTGCTTTTCTTGTGGTGTCATATAGAATATTATTGCAGTAAGCTGTGGGCTTTAAAATTTGTAATTCTTCCTACAACTTTTAGTGAAAAAATACCTCTCAAAACATCACAACTTGGGGGAAAAAATGGTGCTGCAAATTCAGGCATTTTGGGTCACAACAATTACAAAAACATCCTGTGAAATCCTGTAGGGACTGATCAATTGATGAAACATAAGTTGTCTGTGTGTTTTCAGGTTGATTAACACATTATTGTTAATACTGGCAAAAAACTATTTTAAAAAATGTCCTATATACCAAGTGTAAAGCAAGGAAAATGAGATCTGGATCTGACACAAAATCTAGTGGGTTAATCCTTGGCCCAAGGGCCACCTCTGATGAAAAGTTGATGAAAATTTGCCCACAAGCCTTTGTGTAATCCTGCTATAAAAACAAATGGCAGTTAACACATTACTTTCTTGGCAGAGTTTCAGAGTCAATAAGTGAATGGTGCTTGATGTGAACTCTGGAAAATATACAGATGCATTTGATATTATTCAGCCCCATTCCAAATTGTTTTTCCAAAAATTAAATTGTTCTTGCTGTTCCAATGTTACTTCTTTGATTTGTTTTTACAAACAGTTGAATGTTTATATTTTTTAAAATATAATTTGCAATAGGGGTTAAATAATTTTAAGTACAGGTGTGCACAAGTTGGCCACCATTGACTAGAAATAAGATTGTGTATATGAATGGAGATCATGATAATTAAGCTTTTTGTGTGTTGGTTTTTGTATTTTTTTGTATTTGTTTTGGTAAATCATGCAGCCGTAATGCCTGTTAAGGTTTTAGTTTTGGTTCCAGTTCACCAGTGTTAGGTTAAACCTGCCTTTATTTATTTATTGAAAAACCCTTTGTTGTAGTCCAGTTTGGGCATTCATCACAACCTGAGAGGTATTAAAAGCATAGTTTAGGGACTTTGCTGTTCTCGAAGGGTAGTTAATAAGGTAAAATTTGCCAAGCCAAACAGTTGTTCCCTCTTGTTGTACCATTAAATCTTGTAATATTAGTGCAAAAAATCTGTTTTATATGACTTATTGCTGGTTTTATGACTGATTAAGAGACACATTAATCTGGCTTGCAGTGATCTACTGCAATAGTTGAAATGGTGGTAATTTTGGATTTTCTGGCATTTGTCGTCATCATCATCACCCAGTATTTCTGGGTGGATTCCATCTTTGCATGAAAATTGAAAAGCAGTCTTTGGGAGGATGAGATGATAAGGCTGAGTATCTGTCTTTACAACAAGCATGTGTGTTGTACCAGCCATCTAGATTGTTGAAGAAAAAAAAAATCATAGTGATGTGGCTCAGTGCATGGATAAACCAAATAGCCAGTGTGTATGGTGTCTCAGTTTTTCACGCTGACATTTTGTTTCTACTTGCAGACATTGATAGAAACACTCACCCAAACCCCTCTGGATTCGCTAGTTCGGGGGTGTGTTTGAGAAGAACGGTTGGAGGCACCCAATGTGGTCTCTGTGGGGAGTGTAAGTACATTTCCCCTCAGAGGAAGATGCTGGGTAAGCAAGGGCCAGCAAGCACAAGCGCAGGGTCACAGCCACCCTCTGCTGAGTTTAGGAATGAGAAAGAAAACCCAGGCACTGAGACATCGAAGATTATCGTATGGATAAACCAATACCCAAAAGTGACACTTTGTGACATAGCCAGAAAATGCATTACTTGTAGTCACAATTGTGGCTTTGTGTTAACGGATAGTCTAAAGACAAAGGTTGTCCATTGCTTCAAACAAGACATAAAGGCCTCATTTCAGTTTTGGCCCACTTGTGTAGAGCATAACAAACTCAACAGTGAGGAACGAGCTTTGGTTAAAAATGTTGAGTGTTGTCCCACTTCTGAGTCTGAGAAGAACATCGGTCCATCTCAAAGTTGGACTGAACACCAGAACCACCTGAAAGGAGATACATGTGCACAGGAATTATCTGGTCATTCTGTGTGTTGCTTGTTGAATTTGACAAGTGAAGACACAGCAACTTGTTATGCTTCTTTCTCATTACGTGAACATTCAAATGAGAGAGAGTGTAGTACTGGAATGTGTGATAAAGATTCAGAGGAAGAGCCCAGATCACAATCTGACTTGACGGAGGCAGAGCTTCACAAAGACAAAAGAATAAAACTTGGTGATGATGCTGGGTGCAGCAACACTGTTGGCTCACCTGTGAAATTAAACTCTAACATCACTTATGATCAACAAAGGAATCCCTCAAAAGTTGGAGCACAAATGTCACCAGAATTGTTTAGTCAGATTGATGGGGATGACTCAGAGATACTGGAGTTTTTTACTTGCCAGAGGGTGAGGCCTTATTTCAGAAAGATCCACTTTTCTTGTGCACGCACATATATGGCTTGGCCCTTTGTAAAGAACACTACAACACATGCTGCTGCTGGCTCTCCAGACGGATCTGGTGATCGCCTAAAAGGGGACAGTAGTGACCTTGAAATGTTGAATCAGAATCAAACAGCTTCTGTCAGTAACCAAATGGAGGGCATGCCCCAAAAGGATCTGAAAGAGAAACGAGAAGAGAGTGGAGAAGCAGAGAAAAATTGGAGAAGATACAGTAATTGTTCTTCACATGTGGAGAGTGTTTCACAGTTTATGCAAGCTGATGAAGCACAATCAACTTTTCACTTGAAAAGATCTTCCCCAGGTCAGAGTGTGAGAGAGTACACCACTGATACAGTTGCAGACTCTTCTAGACTGCTTAATGGACCAGAAACTCTCAGTTCCATTTCTAACCCTTCCCCCTCAGCACTTGGCCCGAGTGACTGCGAATCTGCCACTTATTTGTCCATTACGTCATCTCCATTCACACAGTGTGATTCGAGCAGCCTCTCAGCCACACTAGTCTCCATTCCACAGTCATCATTTCAGCTTAAGAGTGTCAAAGATGCTGAGGTGAAACCTGCAGGAAGTCCATTACTTAACGGTGAAGAAACCAATCTGCCTTCTTGTAGCTCTTCATCCTCTACTCCCCGACACAGCGCCTCTCATTCATGTGCCTCCTCCTTTCTTCAAGAGGAACAAAAGACGAATGAAGAGCTGCTCATGTACAGGAGCCCACCCCACCTGAAGCCATATCACAATACAAGTCCCTTCAAGTGCAACCATTCAGCTGCTCAAGATAAACAGAGTTCATTATGGTGTGCCATTTCCCAAGAACATTGCATTGAAACTGACTCTTCTGAGTGCATAATTCCACCAGTGCTGTCTCCCATCATTTCACCAGAGGGGCGCGCACATAGGACAATGTTCTTGAGCCAGAATCCAGGTTCCTCATTTGAAGAAAAACAAGACAAGGATGTAATTTGCCAAAGTTTACCTCATTTTCTGTCACCACAGACTGAACAGTGCAATAATAAAAACTCAGTGGACTGCCCTGAACATAGTGGGGATAAGGAAGAAATCTTGAATTTCAAATCTTCCGCTGACATGACTCCAGAGGAGCCTCAGTCTCCTACCACTGATGAGGGTGATAAAGAGGAAAGTCAAGATGAAATGGATAATGGAAATGAGGAAATGACGAACACAAGTTCTGAAAAAACTTCATTAGATCAAGAAATAAAAATGCTTATCTCAGGCGTTCAGAGAGAGTCCCACTGCTCTCCCAGCACTGATGAGAATGACGATGCAAGCTTAAATGAAGGAGAGGGACATTCAGCTAGAAAAGAGGGATCAGTAGTAGGCAATGAAAGGGATCAAATCAAAGCAGAGGCAGCTGAGCATTTTCAGACTGGCATTTTGGATGAGTTCACAGCTTATGAACAGGATATCCTGATTGTTGATGTGATCCAGGATGACCTAGAGCTGTTTGACAATCTCCCCGAGCAAGGCTCGGAAAAAGTGGGTCCTCCCAGAGGAGCCAAGGCTCCTCCAATCAAACCTGCTACAGTGGTGAAAATTCTGCCGCCAAGAATAGAAAAAGCATCGCAAGAAGTGGAACAGTAAGGCTTCATATATGACAGCATCTTCTTAAAGCTGCAGATTAAACGATGAGCCCTTTATAAATTAAGGTTCTTTATGGCTTTCAGATCAATGTCAGTTACTGGAAGTCTGCAGTGTGACAGTCCCCGTATCACCGGTATGAACAGTACACAAACAAAGCTATAGATGAGAATGTTGTGTAAATTTTTTCCTTCAGACTGGTCAGTGTGAAGATTAGATCTATTCCCTTCAGCAGTAATATACATCTGTCCTGAAATTGGCCTGTCCATTTATTTTGTTTGTTTTTGTTTTTTTTATTTTACAGATCTGTGTGATACCCAGCTACAGAGACCTCAGTTTAGCTCCACCCCTACCGAAATGCAAAACGGCCCATGCTCTGCCACAGAAAAGCCAACTAATTTTGTGGTAAAGTAATACATTAACAGTATCATCTGTGAAATGTGGAACCTGGTTTTCATAGGATTGGGCACCAGAATTATCTTCAGCATAAGTTTCTTACTGCTCAGAGCATCAACAGGTTTTTTCTTGCATATATGCTTGCTTTTTTAGCCATCCACAATAAGTAGCCTAGGATCTCAACATGCATATTCCAAAAAACAAGTCTGCTTAAAATCTAGATCGCCATTCTCCTGTGATGGACTAGCATTCTGTCCAGGGTGTTGCCCAAATAAGCTGGGATAGGCTCCAGCAGTCCAAATAGGATGAAATGCTTAGGAAAATGAAGAAATTTATGCTTAATATGTACGGTGGGGGGGACGGGGGATGAATGTTCAAAAACAAAAAAATTGTTTTTCTCCTCTTCACATTCTTCTTTCATCGGTCAAAAAACAGGAGGGGAGCTTTGAGAGGGGAACAACCATAATCGTGTTTGGTGACATGTATTCGTCTGAGATTAGGGGATGCAGTCCATTGAGTTGTTTAAAAAAACTAAATATTACTCTTGTATTATATGACAACTTAAATGGAAAATTCTTTTTAAAATGACATACAGTGGTGTGAAAAAGTGTTTGCCCCCTTCCTGATTTCTCATTTTTCTGTATGTTTGTTACACTTAAATGTTTCAGATCATAAAGCAAATTTAAATATTAGAAAAAGATTAAATTCAACTTTATTTATATAGTGCCATTTCACAACAATAGTCATCTCATAGCACTTTCAACTGTAGGGGAAACCTCCACAATTGCAGAAAGACCCCAGCAATCAAGATGACACAAGTAGACACAAAATGCAGTTTTGAAATGGTGTTTATTAAGGGGAAAAATTCCAAACCTACATGGCCCTGTGTGAAAAAGTGATTGCCCCCTAAACCTAATAACTGGTTCGGCCACCCTTAGCAGCAACCACTGCAATCAAGTGTTTGCAATAACTGGCAATGAGTGTTTTACAGTGCTGTGGAGGAATTTTGGCCCACTCATATTTACAGAATTGTTGTAATCCAGCCACATTGGAGAGTTTTCGAGCATGAACTGCCTTTTTTAAGGTCGTGGTACAGCATCTTAATCGGATTCAGGTCAGGACTTTGACTAGATCATCCAAAGTTTTCATTTAGTTTTTCTTAAACCATTCAGAGGTGGACTTGCTGGTGTGTTTTGGATCATTGTCCTGCTGCAGAACCCAAGTGCGCTTCAGCTTGAGGTCACGAACAGATGGCCAGACATTCTCCTTCAGTATTTTTTGGTAGACAGCAGAATTCATAGTTCCATTTACCACAGCAAGTCTTCCAGGTCCTGAAGCAGCAAAACAGCCCCAGACCATCACGCTACCACCACCATATTTTACTGTTGGTATGATGTTCCTTTTCTGAAATGCTGTTAGTTTTACGCCGGCTGTAATGGGACACACACCTTCCAAAAAGATCAAGCTTTTGTCTTGCTAGTCCACAGAGTATATTCCCAAAAGTCTTGGGGATCATCAAGATGTTTAATGTCAAAACCGAGATGAGCCTTGATGTTCTTTTGCTCAGCAGTGGTTTTTGTCTTGGAACTCTGCCATGCAGGCCATTTTTGCCCAGTCTCTTTCTTATGGTGGAGTCATGAACACTAGGGATGTAATGATATTGACGTTATCGCGATAGTAAAAGTGTCTCGATACCGTCGTGTTACGATATTAAGAGGGCGGGTATCTGTCAAAAAACAACAAGAAATAAGCAGGCTCCCGCGCGACAAAGCATTGTAAACTACACAGACCATGATCCTTTGTGCTGCGTCGTCACAAGAACTGTTGTTGAGCCAATAGGAGTGCATGCTGCACGCTGTCCACACAACAAACATGGCGGTGGACAAAGTTCGGCTCACGTAAATACTGAAGAAAACACCCCCGAAGTGGAGATTGTGCAAGCCCCACCAACTTTTAAATCAGATGTGTGGAGGCATTTTGGTTTTGCCGTGTCTAAAAACACTAAAGGAGAGAGGGTGGCGGACAGACAATGGCCTTATTAGCAAAGATAATGTCCTCATTAGCAAAGACCTACATATGTATACCCGCTACCTCAATGCCCAGTGAGAGAGTATTTTCTACAGCAGGGGATATTGTAAATTCAATTCAACTTTATTTATATAGCGCCATTTCACAACAACAGTCATCTCATAGCACTATCAACTGTAGGGGGGGACCCCCACAGTTGCAGAAAGACTCCAGCAATCAGGCGATCCCCTGTGAGCAAGCACTTGGCGACGGTGGAGAGGAAAAACTCCCTTTTAACAGGAAGAAACCTCCAGCAGAACCAGGCTCAGGGAGGGGCAGTCATCTGCTGCGACTGGCTGGGGGGTGAGGGGATAGAGAAGAAGAAAAGAACAGACATGTAGAGAGCAAACAGCACGATGGGGACTCAATCTATGGGAAAAATAATAAATGCCCAGAGGTCTCTTCTTCTCCCTTGCAATGTAGATCTTTTGATCTTTCTGAAGAAAAACTTGAACATAAGCTAATGGATAGGTCAGTGTTTTCCAGTAGTCTTTTTGCCTGACTCAAGCCACTTTTGCACTAGCCCAGCATACTTCGGTACAGCATGATTTACTTCAACATGGTTCGGTATGCTTTTGTCCGCACTACAACCGCATTACAACCGTGTTGAGCTTGGGTGGGTGGGATTTCTATAACAGCAGGTGGCGCCACACTCCCGTGACGTAGAAAACACGACCCAACCAAAACCTAAACACATACAGCTGTACAAGGCGACTCCTCGGTCTGTGGCTTTTTTCACCATAAACGCCAAAAAGGACCGCTAGACAAGGGTACAGACAGCGAGATGAAACACTCTGGAAATAGTTCTGCAGCTTCTGGGAGAGCCAAAGGCGTGAGGATACAAACTAGGTCATATATTACGGTAAGCTAATTTTGCTAATGCTAGTTTGCTATAAGTACGTCGTACTACACTTTAATGTCTGCAATTTATCGCTGTTAGGTACTAAAATATGTACACTGTGTGTGTTTCAGATGGCTCTGTTGTGGGGAAATTACTGCTTCATTCGCTCTGGGCGAACCTGACCTGTCACAGATGTCATCAGCCTGTCACACAAACGATCAGTGGTTATAGAGCTTAAGAATGTCTGTAGAAACGTTTATTTCCTGAGCAACAAATTTGCAACAAATTGCTCTGATCTGCTTGAAAATCATGGAGACTGTTGACAGTTTGAGACATCATGGATGTACCTGCTTCCGCAGCACTGAGTGAGGTGGTGTCATAGAAAAAAATGATCAGCTGACACAACTTGATCGCCGTGTTAATAACTATATTAGCCACAAAATATATATTCAAAAAGTAAACTTTACTGAGTTAGGTATAATATGTTATATTTGAGTTATCATGCATTTTATGCCAAAACAAACTTGATCTAGGATTAAAAGGAATTAAAATAATGCAGTCACAAGGTTACATGGAAAATACTTACTAGATACATGTACTGTAGAAATATATGTATATTCTCTGCATCAACAGTGTACTATACATGCATTCATGTATTATTGCACTGGGAATTGCACTGACAATAAATCTCTGAAGTTTTAGCAGATGTCTCTTTTTTTATATGTGAAGGTTACCACCATGTGGCATAAATTAAATACTGAAAGATTGAAAAAGCTAAGAATAATCCAGCAGTTTGAGAAATCATTTTGGTTTGGTGTAAGTCTGTCAACAGAATTATGAACCATAAAGCAGTTTGTGTTAAAATGTTAAATCCCATTAAACCTAATCCGGGGCTTCAAATCATGAGTCATGGGGGGCCAAGACCCTGCAGGTTCTCTCTTCTACCCAGTCTCTTCAGCAGGTGTTCTCACTGATCAGTCAGTGGAAGAAGTTCAGTGGAGTCTGCTGTTGAAGACACTGGTTGGAGGTAAAGCCTGCAGGGTCTTGGCCCTCCCATGGCACATGATTAGACACCCCCGCCCAAACCCATTATGATGAATAGCAGATGCTAATATGACCCAGAATTCCTCCATATACTGGTACTGTCACTAAAGTATGCAGGGTCTTCTGTACAGTCTTCTAACAATATAGTCTTCAGTTAATATAATTGTTTTGGTTACTTTTTCTTAAAAATGAGCCATTATTTTCAAGGTCACCGATTAATCCTTTGTACAGTTGACTCCTTTCCCACCGGTGTCTTAACAGACAAAATAGAAAATAAAGATAGAAAATCATGATGCAAACACATAAGTCACTACATTGTTTATTACAATCAGCAGCAAATTCCAGATTATTCAGAATGTGCAAAATTCAAACTTTAAAAAAAACAAACTGGAATGGTCACACGCTGCCTCACTGAGAAGCAACTGGATCGGCCCATCGTACTGGTCCTGGTTCGACAGATCTACAGCCTGCATCTCTGTAAATAGTGAGGCAAGGTCCAGTTGGGGTGACAGTTTCCCTCTTGCCTAGACAAAAGACAAATGGGTGGTGGTTAATTAAAGCCACAGCCACAAGTTGTGCATCACCGAGTATGGAGTCGGTCAGTCAAAATATGAAGTTTTTAGATAGTTTATTTCGAACACAAAAATATAACAAAAACAAGCAAATGGCAAATGCAGTTAATCAATAAAAGTTTGTCTTGTCTGTAAAAGTGTCTCTTCTCGCCCTGGCTTCATGTGTGGGCGGTGTTTTGTACTAGCATTGCTAAAATATAAAAGGAAGCCCTACAATTGGTCTCACCAAATGAGAGATGTTCAGTTATATGATAAATGAACATCTCTCACTTGGCAAAACATATAGTTTTGAACATAACTCACAAAGGATGACAAAACTGACAAAAAAATAAATACATTAACAAGTGGTTTATTTTACAGTTGATGCGCCATATTCACACAATCAAATAAATCTCAGTTCAGTCCCTTTTATATTAAGTGGTAATTGTGCTACTTTGGTTCTGACACTTACCTATAAAAGCAAAGGATTTCAGTACTTTCCACAGTGGCGAGGTAGGTTGTGGGGCGGCTGATTTAGTCTTGCCTAGACAAACGACAGAAGTGGATGTTGGTTAGTTTCAATCAAGTTCAACACATATACAGGCACATCTCAAAAATTAAAATACCATGAAAAAATTTAATATTTTTGTCACTCATTTCAGAAAGTGAAACCCATATATAGATTCATTACAGGAACAGTGATATATTGAAAGTGTTTATTGTAATATTGATGATTATGGCTACAGCCCATATTAACCAACACCTCAACGGCCAACATTTATATTTAAAAACTATTTTTTTAAAGTTAATTTTATGTAATATTCCAATTTTTTGCAAAATAGAATTTGGGGTTTTCAGGGGCAGTAAGCCGTAATCAGCTAAATTAAAATAAATAAATATGAAGCTATACAATATACGGATTTCTCTTTCTGAAATGAGTGAAAAGCACTGCAGGATCCACAGAATAGGTGTGTGGGTCTATTCTGACGCTTTAGAAAATTATATGAATGACTTTATAAATCAATGGTTTGAAAAAGCAATTTTAATATGACGAGATTTCGGCTCCTGTAGTCCATTTCACCAGTATCCAGGGAGGCTAACCCTGGCATGTGGAAACACATTCTAGCATTAAATTGCACACAATTAAATGCCCAGGACCAAAGTGCAATACAAAACACAAACCAGGACTTTAACCAGGATTAACGTATTTCATCGTTTTGCTCTCACAAGCAAATATTTACGAGAAAACAAGCGCGATTCAGCAGTTGGTACTAGCGTCAGCGCTAGCTACTAGCAAAACAAACGTTAGCCAGCACAGAACGGCACTGTATAAAGGCTCAAAAAAGTGAGCTTACCACCAACAGGATAAATAAGCAAACAGATGCACATTATTACAAATCACTCACCATGGATGGTTCTCTCACGATCGTCTTCAGCTTGTCTATATAGTCCAGTTGTATGCTGGCCAGCCATCGGGTCACTCCTCACTGTGTAATACTGCCACCAAGCAGAGAAAACTCCGCACCTCTTCGTTGGACCACGGTGTAGAGTTCCGCAAAACCTACAACACTGTCTGTATTAATATCGTATTTACTCCGTGACCGAGTTAATCCGTGATTGCAAATGGCGGTCGTACAGATTTCAACGGGCGCTTTGTTGACGTTAAGACCTGACCAATCAGCGGCGACCAAAGTTTTTGACGTCAAAACACGGTACAGCTCAGCACGGAGGGACCCTGCCCTTGAGTGGGGCTGAGATTCGCTGCTGTTAAACCGTGTTGAGGCTAGTGCAAAGACTTACCAAGCATGCTCAGCTGTACCATGACATGCTAAGCTGGGCTAGTGCAAAAGGGGCTTTAATTGTTTCAACAGGCTGTTTTTATTTGCCTAGCACATTTATGAATAATTTTACTTTACACATTGAACCTGGCTTAACTTGATCTTCGTTTGCTCTTAAAGGGAATTCTCTATTGTTGTTTACAGTTGTTCTAGTTGCTGCTTAGTATGATCCTTGTACATAAGAAGAATCAGTTATGTGACCAAATATTACCAAATTGTATATTGATGTTCCTGACTTGAACTTGCACTTTAAAAGCACTAAGTGATCAGTATTTTATGTTGTCATGATCCATAAATATAAAAATAAATGGCCTGGTGACTGGCAAAAACAGATTTAATGGCAGTTTTTGGTTATTATCATCACAAACACAATATTATGAGCTATTTTACAATACCGTGAGCCTCTCCACAATATTGCAACAAATATCGTACCGTGAGATCAATATCGAAATCGTATCGTACCGTGAGATTTTGATATCGTTACATCCCTAATGAACACTGACCTCAACTGAGGCAAGTGAGGCCTGCAGTTCTTTGGATGTTGTTGTGGGTCTTTTGTGACCTCTTGGATGAGTTGTCGCTGTGCTCTTGGGGTAATTTTGGTCAGCCGGCCACTCCTGGGAAGGTTCACCACTGTTCTATTTTTTCGCCATTTGTGGATAATGGGTCTCACTGTGGTTCGCTGGAGTCCCAAAGCTTTAGAAATGGCTTTTTAGCCCTTTCCAGACTGAAGGCTGTCAAGTACTTTCTCATTTGTTCCTGAATTTCTTTGGATTACAGCATGATGCCTATCTTTTGAGGATGTTTTGGTCTACTGGTCAACTGGTCTGATAAAAAAGACAAACAAAAACTGAAAAGCCTCATGACTAAATTTAATTACCAGCAAATCATCAAAGGACCCACCAGGATAACCAAACAATCCAGAACACTTATTGACATGGTATTTACTAATAAACCAGAACGAATAACCAGAACCTATAATCTTGTAACTGGTCTCTCAGATCATAACATGGTTCTTGCTGTCAGGAAACTTACTAAAAAGCGACTACAGTATTTTGGGGGAGTCGATATTGACAAATCAAATTTTATTATCCCCAAATCAAAAAATGAGGAGTTTGAACATTACTTAGAGAATCAAAATTGGGAGCAGCTCATGGCAACATGTGAAGTAGATGATTGTTGTAATTTTATAACTGCAACAATCACAAAGTCTATAGAAAAATTTTCAAAGCAAATTAAAAGTAGACAACAGAAGATTAGCCTACCATGGTTAAATAATGAAATAAGAAAACTTATGAAGAGGCGAGACTATGCACTGAAAACATCACTAACCTCCAAACTACAAAATGATCACCTTGTGTACAAAAGTTTAAGAAATAAAGTGGTACATGAGCTGCGAAAATCAAAAATATCTTATTACAATAAACTGATAGATCATGCAAAGGGTAACAACAGTTCCCTATGGAGGCATTTAAATAACTTAACTAATAAAAAAAACGATCAGAAGGGGGTAAAGGAACTTAGAATCAATGGCAAGACCGTCAGTGACAAGGCTACTTTGGCAAATGAATTTAATTCACACTTTGTGGGCTCTGTGGAAGACTTAACAAAAATTTTTGTGCTGCCAAATGTGCTCAACAACACAAATTCCATACTCCCAACAGATACTTTTCACATCGATGAGGTAAATGAGAAGTTAATTGCTGGTATTGTTAAAACACTGTCAAACTCAAAAACTAGTGATATCTACAATATGAGCACCTCCTTTCTCAAAATGCACAGCAAAATATTAATCAAACCACTGACTCATCTCATTAATCTCTCCATTAGGTCTAGTACATTTCCATCTGGCTGGAAAAAAGCTGTCGTCATACCAGTTCATAAATCAGGCAGTAAAGACGATATATGCAATTACCGCCCAATCTCTATCTTACCAGTCCTATCTAAGGTTCTTGAAAAAGTTGTAGCTACACAGCCGATAGACTACTTACAAGACAGTCAACTTCTTCATCCACATCAATTTGGTTTTAGACCAGGATACTCAACAGAAACAGCAAATTGTTGCCTTATTGAAAACGTCAAACAGTCCTTGGACAGGGGTAATGTGGTAGGAGCTGTTTTTCTAGATCTCAAAAAGGCTTTCGATACTGTAAACCACAGTTTGCTTTTATCCAAAATGGTATCTTTTAACTTCTCCCCAAATACATTAGAATGGTTTGCATCTTATCTCCAGAATAGAGAACAGTGTGTAAAAGTTCACCAGGATAAATCCTCATTTTTAAACAACCGCATGGGTATCCCACAAGGGTCCATTCTTGGTCCTTTACTTTTCAGCATTTTTATTAATGACTTGCCGTTACACTGCTCAGCTGCAACATGCCAACTTTATGCAGATGATGCAGTTATTTACACAGCTGCCAAGACTCCAGCACAGGCTGCAGATGTACTGTCTACAAGTATGGTTGATGTCCAAGAGTGGCTCCTCAAGAACCATCTATTGCTGAACCTTCAGAAAACAGTCTCAATGTGCTTTTCAATCAAAAAATGTAACCTGCAACATTTTAAAGTTAATATACATGATCATGACATCAGTTTAGCTACAGAATTCAAATACCTTGGCATTGTACTAGATCCTCAACTCAAATTTAATCTTCATATAAAGAAAATTTCAAAAACAGTAAAAAAAAATCTGAACTGCTTTAAATTAATTAGATATTACATACCTTACGAAGCAGCTGCACTGTATATGCATTCTATGGTTTTTTCTCATATATCATACTGTTTGACAGTCTGGGCTCAAGCAGCCCCTTCCACAATAAGACATATAGGTTCATTATATAATCAAACCCTAAAAATCTTGGACAAAAAGCCCATTAGGTGGCATCACTGTAATGTTTTAAAAAAATACAACCTATTGAGTTTTGAGAGCTTCATTGACCTCTGTCTTCTGAAATTAACGTTCAAATGTTTCCATAAATCAGCACCCGAGCCACTTGCTGGTTTCGTCCAAAGACAGGACAGCAGCAGAGCCACCAGGAGTTCTGTTAACAATAACTGTAAAATATTCCACCGCAGAACCACATTTGGACAAACAGCTTTCTCTATAAAGGGCAGTCACATCTGGAACACAATGCCAAATGAAATTAAAATAATAACGGACTTTAAAACATTCACTAAAAATGTTAAAAACTGGCTGAAAAATAAACAAGAATGTACTCATGTATGAATTATTTGTCTGCAAAGTGAGAGTGAATGAAGGGAAGGAATAAATGTGTTTGTTTATAGTGAGTGACGGAGGGAGGAAGGCCTGAAATAGGCAAATGTGAGTTATGTTATATGTGTTAAATGTGAGTCAGGCTGTTATATTTGTGTATTTATAATATTTATGTTAAAGGTGAGTCAGGCTGTTATATTTGTGTATTTATAATATTTATAATATTTATAATTGTGTATTTATAATTTTTCTGCATTGATGTATGTGGTTATTGTGTATATTTTTATCTTGATTCTTTTTTCTTAAGCCCATCCAGGGACAAGAGTTGCAAATTAGCTAATAGCTATACACTCTATGTGCAACACATCAGATTGATTGTCTTTGATTAATTGTCTATGTTTATTGCACTGTCCCTGTCAAATAAACTAATCTACTACTACTACTTCACTTTGTCAGGTAGGCCCTATTTAAGTGATTTTTAGCAGCTGTGGCAGTAATCAGGCCTGGGTGTGGCTAGAGAAATTGAACTCAGCTTTCCAAAAATGTGATAAACCAGTTAATTTATGTTTTCATTGGGGGGGGGGGTGTCACTTTTTCACACAGGGCCATGTAGGTTTGGATTTTTTTTTTTTTCCCCTGAATAATATTCACCTTCATTTAAAAACTGCATTTTGTGTTTACTTGTGTTATATTTGTCTTAACATTTAAATTTGTTTGATCTCAAACATTTAAGTGTGACAAACATACAAAATAAAGGAGAAATCAGGAAGGGGGCAGACACTTTTTCACACCACTGTATGGTATGTAAAAAAGTGAAGAAGCTCTACACCTAGGCCACCACTTCGGTGGCCTGGGGTTGAGCATCCACCCCACAACCAGGAGGCCAGGGTTCAAATCCCAGCCAGGTCATGCCAAAGACCAGGTAAAAGTGGAACTTCTGCTGTCTGCTTGATGCTCAGTGATAAAGGAACGGAGGAGGGACAAACCCAACATACTGTTGGCGGGCAGAGAGGCATGGTGACCCCTGTCCTGTACAAGCTAAAGAAAGGAAGAAATTCCAGAGGAGACTCGAGCAAAAAAAAAAAAAAAAAAAAATGTGTATCGTGGCAAAATTCGATGGGGATCGAAAGATAATTTCTCTCTTGCCCTTCATTTCAATGGAGTTTTTTTTTTTTTTTTCAAAATAAGGCTACGTATGCGGAAGTAGAGGGGGTGTGACTTAAGCTCTCTGCATTCTTATTTAGCTTCCAGCCCCTTATCTTCACAGCTACTCTGACTGCTGACCTTCAGGTTCACCACTTTGGACCTCAGACAAACAAGAGGAAAGAAAAACGCCATAAAAATGTGATTATTATTACAGATGTGATAGAACTATTTCAAATACAGCATAATAAAAATATTAGAGATGTTCCTCCTTAGCTTAACAAATTGCTTGATTTTCTTTAAAAAACAAACTCAAGTGGGTTTATTATTACAGTAATCAGGAATGACTTTAGTAATATTGTAAACAACCTCAAAAACCATTGTGTGTTGCCCAAAATGGTATGTTTTGGCTTTTTATACACAAAAGAACTTTCATTGCCCTAGAATGGCTTGGAAAGAGCTTTTACATCTTCATCCTCAAGTATGTGCGGATCTATGAATATTCTAATTAGCTCCACAAATACTCCCGCCCACCAGCAGCAGATGCTGCAAGGCCAGCCCTCCACTGTCCTCTGACCTGAGAACACTGAAAACTGCCTTGCATGGCTAGTCAAAACATCAGAGTGATTCAGTCGTACATGTTTGAACCCGAAAGCGACTCACAAGAACAACAGGAAGAAGAGGACATTGTACAAAGTGGAGAGTCGCTATCCGGTCCCGCGTGAAGGCTGGAGGGCTCCCCACCAGTCTCTGTTGTCCACTTGCTGAGGGTCTCCTCTGTCGCTGTAGGTGTGAAGGAGGCCTGTCTGCCGCTGACACCCGCCAAAGCGAGCTGGCTTTCAGTTGTCCCAACTGAAGGGTGCCCCCAGTAGTCCGGTGCACCTACCTGCCACTGTGGAACCACAAGCACGGCGCGCGCGGGCTCGCCCCAGCCGTTCCCCCGGGTACCCAACTCCCCTTCCTCAGGAGTTTAATGTCTCCTCCTCTGTTCTCCCTGGTGGGGATGGAATGAGGCACCCAGGGGTTCCCCCCCCCCAAAAAAAAAACCCCGAACAGAGTCAAAACAACTGCAAAGCGGACAGGTGGCGGTCTTGGCGCCTTCGTCCCCTAAGAGCAGACATCTCTCTCTGATTCGGCCTTCCGACTGTGTGCCTCCCATACCTGTGTCTCCACTGGCCTGGGTGCCTCCGGGACCCTGCCTATGCAGGCGCGGCAGCCGGTGGACTCCTAGCTAACCGTGCCCCGCGTGCACTACAGGGGTTCTGGAATATGGTAGCCCCAGCGGTGGAAAACTACGGGCGGTTTTACACCATCCCCAGAGAGGGACACTAA